>OY998251.1:2642500-3842500 GCA_963922045.1 Persicaria maculosa
TAATTATTCATATATAAATTATTAAATATTCATATTTAGTTCTTAGTGGTTCCAAGTAAAATATCAGGGATTTCATCTCTACGCTTAAACGTGTAACCACCTAGTATTCATATTTAACATTAAAGATGAATATTAGGTAGTTTTACGGTTAAACAGTTTGTTTTTCAAAGTTAATCCTAGCCCTTTATTTTTTTGATCCAAGAGTTGAGATTTGTCCTCCCGTTTCATGGTAAGGGGTGTCCTCACTGGAAAGCTATTCTATATATATATATATGATGACTCATGAGCATGCTATTCCATTCCTCACCCTACAAAATATATGCAAATATGGGTTTTAACTTTTAATAGTTAAATTGACTTTATATGTTGGACCTTAGCGAAAATATGTTAGTGTTACTAATTAAAGATTTATAGGGGTTAAAGTATTCAAGGACAATTTAATTAGGGTGAAAACCCTTAATTACCAACTAGTAGTGCGCCATCCCCTCTTTTTATCTTCAGAAAGATTTCGAATAATCTTTTATTATAAGTTCGACCGTTAAAAGTAAATCTTAATTATGAATGCATACTACTTAGGAGCTACCGTCTAGATATATCACTGTATCCTAAATAATTACCCTAACCCTGCTAACAATCTTAATAAATCTTTCATAGACTTACCCAACACTCCAAAGTCGACCAACATGAACCACAGACTTAATTAGGAACATCTTCACTGCACGAGCAAGCTCTCACACACACTTCACCACCCATAAAAAACAGAAATATATAACCCTAATCATCAATTCATCTACAAAAAGGCTGGTCAAAGCAAGGAGAAATATATAAATACTCAGGCAAGATTGCTACTAATGTGCAAGAAAACTCTGAATATGATAAGTCCTATTGTTCACTCAAATGAGAGACAATATGCTAGAGATGGTTCTTAGTTCTATTGATCTGGAGATAGCAGGGCTAAACCTAGCATATAAACAAGGCGATCAAGATTTCATCCTAAAACCAATTGACTATAAGAGTAGCACGAACACCAACTTATATACTAGATTGGTTTGTTCCAACTTTCACAATTTTTGTCCTTCACCTATCAACAATAATGATCATAAATTTGTAATGCAAACATATTAATTCGATCAAAAGTTAATAAGGTTACATTGATTTCGAATGAACATATGATACACTTTGATTTATCATAAAATTTGTATGTACGTAGGACATAATTAACCAAAATCCAAAACCTTGCAACAAACACATAAATGGTGCTATTATTACATCATATCTCAAACAACAAACCCACACTTTTAATTAAATTTTTTTGTTCTAATGTGGACCCATTATCACACACTAAACAATTTAAAAAATGACATATTCCTTGTAGAAAAGGGTATTTTCATAGTTTCAATATTGTATTGAAACTAAGATATACCTCTCCAACACACACAATTTATTATCACTCTGCTAGATATGCTTAAACGGGGTGTTAATTAATTAATTACTTGTAGTAATTAATAATTACAAGAATAAGTATTGTCAATTAAGGTGCCTATGTTTCTCAACTTTGTTGAGAAGTTCTTCCTTCTTTACCCCCGCAATCCTTTCAACTTCCTGGCCTCTCTTCATCAACAAAAACGTCGGCATTGTGTGTATCCCAAACTGCCTTGCCACATCCTGGTTCATACGTGCGTACATACATACATACATAGATACATTGTTAATCACCATGGCTTACATAATGCTTATATCCAATGCGGCTACATAGGAATGTATAATTACCATAAGCTCATCAACGTCAACCTTGACAAAGTCGACATCAGTGTGCTTGGCAGCTAACTCATTGAAAAATGGCTCTATGAGCTTGCACGGTCCACACCATCCTGCCGTGAACTCTATCACAATCTTCTTTTAGCTAGCTAAGTTAGTTATAGATTTTTTTTATATAAAATAAAATAAAACTACTAAATAACTCTAATTTCCATTATTATTTTTTTAAATAAACGTTACCAATTTGTTAGAGGATTTGGAGGACTCAAAGTAAGCCCTCCATCTCGTTGAGGAGTGGAAGACTATCACTCGAGAGTTTCCAACCGGGTTGAACACTGTTGTGGCCGGTGGTGGTGGCGGTGGGGGTACTGGCGGCAGGTTTCATTTGTGGCAGATAAGTAGGTAACCTGCTCTCCGGAATGGTGGTGGAAATGGCTGCCCCCATCGGCCTTTATCCGGCCTTCTTGCTTAATTTCCGCTAATTAATGATAATAATAAGCGAGATTGATGTCTATAATGTGTAAATATTGATTGCAATAGGTTCTTTATATACCATTGTATACGAATTTTCTTTTATAGATAGAAAATTGTTTTTTTTTTGGAAAAAAAAAACGATGGTTGATTAATGAAGAGGTGCGCCCAATGGGTATTGATTCCGTTGGTAGTGGTAACACTTTTCTGATCCCTTCTTTGAATTGAACACACAGACGTGGGGTATGTTTGGCAATACAAGTAGCGTTTTGAAGCTTTTTGTTTTAATATTATATAGTTTTAAATTAAATAAAACTAACATTATTAGTTAATTAGCGTTTTGGAATTAAATTTCCACAAGCTATCCACCCCAGCTTTTTAGAGCTTTTCCTTTTATATACACAATTCTCCTCTTTTATCAGCTAATTTTATCAGCTACCCATTTAGCTAAGGTTACCAAACATAAGTACTAACTTAATTTAACATATTTTACACAATAAATCATTCAGCTTCAGCTATCCATTCAGCTTCAGCTACTCAATCAGTGTAAAGACTTTAGAAATATGATGCTGGAAGATGATTACTTCTTCTCATTGAGCAACGTTAAATAGGGTTACAAGGGAACAACCAAGTCCTAGAAGATAGGAACTTGATAACTATAAAAGATTACAAAAGATTACAATCTAAAATACAGATAACTAATTATATATATCTAATATATTAACATGCCCCCGCAAGCTCATGATCGGGAACGAACATGCAGCTTGGAGCGTTGATGAAATACCGGGTTTGCAGACAAGAAGGTGGCACTAAGGTTGTCACATAGGAGGATGGGAGGATGACCGGTCGATAGACCCATCTCCTGTAGAAGCTGCTGCAACCAAATCAACTCAGCGGAGGTGAAGGCAATCGCCCTGTACTCGGCTTCTGTGCTAGACCTAGCCACAACCTTCTGCTTCTTCGAGGCCCAACTAATCAGATTTCCACCGAAGTAAACGGCAAAACCATGCTGTGACCGGCAATCATCAGGATCAGAAGCCCAACCTGCATCAGAGTAGGCGACGAGGCGATGATCAGGAGCTCGCTGTAGACAAAGGCCGGCTGAAACAGAGCCCTTTAAGTAGCGCAAGATGCGCTTGACTGCCATCCAATGAGTGTCAGTTGGATTGTGCATAAACTGACACACGCGATTGATGGCATAAGAGATCTCAGGTCTGGTGATTGTGACATACTGCAGAGCTCCAACAATGCTCCGATATAGGTTAGGATCAGCAAAAGGATCATCGGAGCTAGACAGCCGAGAGCCAGGCTCAGCAGGGGACGAAATCGGCTTGGCACCAGACATGGAACTGCGCTCCAGAATATCACATATGTACTTCTGTTGGCTAAGCTGCAGGCAGGAGGCTGACCGAGTGACTTCGATGCCCAAAAAGTAATGAAGCGGACCAAGATCCTTGAGAGAGAAGGCACAATTCAGACTCTTGACAAAGTCATCGATGAATGCAGCATGAGATCCTGTGATGATAAGGTCATCAACATAAACAAGGACATAGACCACATGATGAGCATCCCTTTTAATGAAAAGTGAGGAGTCGGAGACACAACCCTTGAAGCCATGCCGAAAGAGGGACTCCTTCAACTTCTGAAACCAAGCGCGAGGAGCCTGTTTGAGGCCATAGAGAGCCTTTCTGAGACGACACACATAATCCGGTCTATCCGTTGCCAGAAAGCCCGGAGGTTGAGTCATAAACACCGTCTCTGCAAGAGTGCCATTGAGAAAGGCATTATTGACATCAACTTGTCGCAAAGGCCAGGCATTAGTTAGAGCCAAACTCAGAACAATGCGAATAGTTGCCGGCTTGATAACCGGACTGAAGGTGTCGAAGTAATCAACCCCGGCCTCTTGATTGAAGCCCTTAGCAACAAGGCGAGCTTTGTAGCGATCAATGGAGCCATCTGCTTTTTGCTTGACCCTGTAAACCCACTTACAACCAACAACATTAGCACCAGGAGGGCGAGGAACCAAGTCCCATGTCCCATTTTTCATTAAGGCGTCAAATTCTAACTGCATAGCGTGCTGCCAATGAGGGTTCTTTGCGGCTTGGTGGTAGAATTTGGGTTCAGGATGGGCAGTAAGGACTAACGGTAGGGGATATTTTGTGGCTGTCAAGGCCTTGGGTTTAAGGGAATGAGACCGAGAGCGGGTCTCCATAGGATGGGTGGACTGATCCGGCTGTCGAAACCAAGACGGAGCGTTGGGATAAGGGACAGCGGATGGAGAGGCACTGGAGGAGACGGACGAGGCATCTGAAGCCGATGACATGGTCTGCGAAGAGGAGCTCTGCGAGGAAGAAGAGGCAGATACCGTGGAAGACACGGACACTCCAGGACGGGGAGAATTGTGCGGTGGCGGACTCGGGGAAGGGATGGGCGACTGGGCAGGTGGGACCGGCTGGGGAGACGCCAACAGCAAGGGCGGAGGGGAGGGTGACGGAGGAGCAGAGGGGGATGGAGACGCTGTTGGAGAGGGTGACGATGGACTGTCGGAGATACCAGCGGCATGGTTTAGAATCGTGAGCGACGGTGACAACGAAGAGGAGGCGGGTGGAGGGGCTGGTGACTCGCCGGATGAAAATGACGGGTAAGGAAACACCGTTTCGTCGAACACCACAAATCGGGAGACATAAGACTTGCCCGTAGGAACATGAAAACAGACGTACCCCTTATGTTTGGAGCTATAACCAAGAAACAGACATGGGAGAGATCGGAATTCCAATTTTGTGTGATTGTAAGGCCTTAGGTATGGATAGCAAAGGCACCCGAACGATTTTAGGAACCGATAATCAGGAGCTTTCCCATATAACTTTTGAAAAGGTGATTGATAGGCCAAGTTGGGAGTAATTGTGCGATTGGAAAGGTAAACTGATGTGTGAAATGCACTTTCCCAAAATTGAGCGGGTAAATTGGCATGGGCCATTAGCGCAAGACCCTTCTCAACAATGACTCGATTTTGGCGCTCAGATGAACCATTCTGGGCTGGTGTATATGGGCAGGACACTCGATGGATAATGCCTAGCGATTGTAGGTATGTAGAGACGTTCCAATATTCACCACCCCAATCTGTTTGAAAGGATTTGATGAGAGTGGAAAACTGTGTTTGGATGAGTTTGATGAACATTTGAACTGTAGAGTAAACCAGAGCTTTATTGGATAAAAAATAAATCCAGACATATTTGGTATAATCGTCAATAAAACTAACATAATATTTGTTTCCATAAATTGAAGACAAAGAGGAAGGACCCCAGACATCCGAGTGAATCAGATCAAACGGGCGAGTGGCGGTGGAGACACGACTGGGCAGGGACAGACGCCGACTCTTGCCAAGCTGGCACGAGGCACAGACGGAAGGCAGCTTATTGGAGGACACTGGAAGGTGAAATGTGGAGAGCAAACGGCGAAGGACAGACTCTTGCGGATGGGCGAACCGATGATGCCAACAAGCAGCTGAGGCACGCTGACCAACAAAGGCGACCGGGGAACTGACAGACAGCAGACCATGGGGCTCAGGTGGTAGACGGGGAAGGCGGTAAAGACCATTTTCAACCGTGCCTCTTAGAAGAATCCGACCCTGCAAGTCCTTAACCAAACAGTGAGTTGCATGACACTCAATAAACACATTGTTATCTCGAGCTAACTTGGAGACGCTCAAGAGATTTTTGGTGATTTGTGGGACAATAAGAATGTTGGAGAGTTTTAATGGGTGATCAGTAGCACGCATAGGAGGTAAAACAGAACGACCTAAATGAGTTATGGGAAGAGACATACCATTTCCGACGACCAAGTGATCTGCGCCATCGAAGGGGGAACGAGTGACATTGTTCATGTTGGCAGTGACATGGTGGCTCGCTCCAGAATCGACAACCCAGGGGTCGGGAATCTCAGATTGACATCCAATATAGGCGCCCTTATCGCCCTTATCGCAGGGCAGCAGCGGCATGTCTGTTGGTGACGGGAAATTCGTTCAGATTGAGGCGATTGAAGCAATTCGCAGCCTCATGACCCGTCTTTTGATAGATTTGACAGGAGGAGCGGCCAAGACCAGCAGAGGATGAATCGGGTGGAGAGGATCCCTCACGATCAGAGGAAGGACGACCTCTACCACGACCTCGACGGCCACGGTTTGAAGCGATGTTGGCAGCAGGCGAAGAATCAATGACCGGCGGCTGCTGGTCCTCCTCAAGACGCTGTTCTTCTTGCAACAGAAGCCCAAGGAGGTCCTCAGAGGAGATGGGGCCGGAGTTGATTGCCAGGGCGGAGCGAAAACCAGCGTACTGAGATCCAAGACCATACAGGATGTAAGCAACGAGGTCCTCATCCGGAATGACCACGAGACACTCGGCAAGGGAATCAGCCAAGGCACGTTTCTTCTCGACGTAGTCAAGGATGGACAACAAGCCTTTGGTCAGGGATTGGAGTTGATGCCGCAGATGCATCTGGCGAGCCCGGGTCTGAGTGTGGAACATCCGAGCCAGTATCCCCCAGGCTTCAGCAGCGGTCTTGGCACGAGCGACATGCCCCAAGAGAGGAGTCGTCAGAGTTGAACGAATCCACAGGAGCACGAGGCGATCTTTGCGAACCCAAGTGAGGTACACAGGGTTTGGAGGATTGGGCTGAGATCCTTCAGCAGTGAACGCAGTTAAGGCAGCGTCGGCGGTCAGAGGCGAGGATTCAGCAGAGGGAGTGGACAGCGTCGCTGGGGGAGGATCGACCGGATTGAGGAACGAATCCAAGTCGAAAGCCTCGAGGGCTGAGCGGACAGTGCTACGCCATAGGGTGTAGTTGCTCTGATCAAGGCGAATCGCAAAATTATGAAGATGGAAATTCGGAGAAGATCCATCAGAGGCAGCGGAAAAGAGCAATTGGGTGGGAGATGTGGGATTGTTTGCCATGATGATCGTGTGGATCGAATCAAGCTGATACCATGTAAAGACTTGAGAAATATGATGCTGGAAGATGATTACTTCTTCTCATTGAGCAACGTTAAATAGGGTTACAAGGGAACAACCAAGTCCTAGAAGATAGGAACTTGATAACTATAAAAGATTACAAAAGATTACAATCTAAAATACAGATAACTAATTATATATATCTAATATATTAACAATCAGCTACGGTTACCAAACACACCCGTGGATACATCCGTCTCAAAATTTAAGTCATTTTAGAATTTTGCACAAGTTTTAGCACGTGTTTGGCAAGAGGTTTTATTAGCTGTCAAAAAGTTTTGGAGTTGCCAAAAAAAATAAAAGCTCATGAGATGGTGTTTGGCGATTAGCTTTCAAGAGTTGCAGGTGGAGGTTTGGAGAGTTTATTTTCCCTGAAAATGAAAGATGGGGGACGGCATCTTCAGAGAGGTTATTTGTGAGGAGCCAAAATTAATCACTTTTTTACTCAACACGCGCTTAATAAAAATCTCAACCCTCAGTCAACAACATCGAGTCAAGGAAGTGATATATGAAACTCAATTAAATTCTTGGAGATCGATTACCTTCTTCAATGAAAAAAGCTTTATTATATCTCAGGCAAGGTTACAAAATCTTTAGTCCTTTCGATCTGTAGTTGGAAAGGACATTGTAACAACTAACAACGACATTTCACTTGATATCAATAAAATTATATATGAAGACTTCAACCAATTTTCAACCATATCTCCTGTTCTGATTCTAACTGAGAAAGAAAAAAGTTGAAGATTTTGATAGACTAAAATTTTTTATGATGGCTTTGAGTCAACCTATCGCTTTGTCTGCTCAGTCTTCCAGTTCCTGACATGCTCGTCTTGGTCACCCGAGAACTCCTATTAGAGATGCTTAAAAGAACTAGTCTTCATTTCAATGCAATAAGGAGCCTATCGCACCTCGCCACCATATGCTTGCCAACCAACTTGGGAAGCGTAGTCGTTGGCCAATAGCTAGTAAGAAGGGATAGAAATGCTAATTAATTGTTTTTAGATGAGACATTAAAGTATTTGTTGAATTACTAGTAATGTTTTTAGATCTCGAGCAAACAGATGCCATTAAAAGGAAAGAACTTTTACTATTTTAGATGAGACATTAATAGCTACGGAGTAGTATTTATGGGATTCCCAATTTAGATATTGATAGGCTAAAAACCTACCCTGCAAGTGTACGGGTTCAGCTAGCTGTAGTAATCAAGTGTCGTATCCACAAGGACCGAAGGAGTATCGATTGTAATTTCAAGCTAGTTCGACCAAGTTTAGAATAAACAAACAGATTTTAGAGTATGTATGTATAAACTAACCAGGAAAAACCAATTTAATGTTGAGAAATATATATAGGGAAGACGTTCTAGGACTAAGGATTTACCAACAATGCATCATCAATAGGCATAAAATATTTTCTTGCTCAAGTGATTCCGAAATCAAATTGTGGAGGTAGGTTATCTAAGGTGATCGTGCATCCCCTTTCGGGTTTAGCGCGAATATGCCTAAATCGGTTAACAATTCTCCTTTCGGGCTCAAGCAACCGATTCAGGCTCTTTAAGTTCGTAGAGTTTTAGGCAATAATCATACTAACATCGCCTTTCAGCTCCGAACAATATCAAAATTGCCCAGAACATCTATGACGACCTATGAATCCTCAAGAAGTTTAGTTTCACTTTCGATCAATAAACTTCGGGTTTAATCATGTAGTTCCGATGGATCCTAATCGCCTTTCGGTCTCAAATCACCATCTAAATTCAAATTTAGGGATTTCGTCTTTCGATTTCAAATCCTAAATCAAATCTAATCAACTTGCATCAATTAGAATAAGCATCACATGATTAAACCACAATCTAATTCATAATCATTCGAGAGATACGAAAAACAAGCCGATTTCCGAATTGTCATTTGTCGGTACAATCCCAACCCCAGAAAAAGAAATCTAGCTACTCATGGAGAATTTCATACTCAATTCAATCAGATTAGGCAAAGCAAACATGAATCTACAAGAAGAGGGAGAGAGATTTACCGAAAAAAACGAAGAATCGAACAAGTTCTCGATTAGAATCTCCCAAAAACTCCAAAAAACATCTCCACTAGTTCAGATTATCCGGCCTCTGTCTCCCCAAAACGTAACTCCCAAAATCCCTTTTAATATGAGTATTTTTTTAGTTTAAAATAATCTCCAAACAAATTAAATAACAACCGGAAATCTGAACAGTTGGGCGTAACTAGCCCTGTCACGACTCGTGAAGAGTCTGTCACGGGCCGTGACAACCTGCAGAAGGTCACGAAACACATGGGTTCACTTATCACGACTCGCGAAGGCCTCCCACGAGTCGTGACAGCTTGCTATAGCTGAAAATTGCACAAACTCCTTTGTCCCGCGAGTCGTGCTACATCACCTTGAGCTTCTATTAGTGTTTCACTTGATATGCTTGCTCCATGAATCGTCTCTTTTGCTTGTCTTTCAATCCCCTTCCATTATATGCATACAATTTATCCCGAATCACCGACCCAAACCTACAAAACACGAACAAAGCTTGTGTAGATCTCTGAATCATAAATAAAACTACTCTAAAATGATGCATGAAACTAACCTAAATGCACATGAATAATATACAAAACTAGATGCTATCAAAATACCCCTTACTTGAACCTTGCATGTCCCCAAGCAAAATTTGGTATTCAAAATCATAAGTGCAAGACATGTTCAACAATCTCAGCTCATCCGATGCGTGGAAATACAAATTTTTGCTCAATTCACATAAACGCATGCCATCCTTGCTAAGTCATCATCATTTATCAAGAAAAATGCAATCATCAACCACTAAACCTCACATGGAATTTCTTTAGTGAATCACACGCACTCAAATGTGTTTAGAGGGATCAGTTTCACTCAATCTCACGATGATGCTAATCAACCAAAAACTTGCATAGCGTTCTAGATATCCACCACCCATACATGTATATGACTAAAATCAAGAGGTCTTTATACGGTTGTAATGGGGCCATGGTAAGACATAAGGGGAAAGGCGTTATATTTGGAATTGTGGTGCTAAAATCCGGGACTTAAACCATCTAAACTCATGCACCATTTTCATATGAAAAACTCAACCTCTTATGTTACATTGACACACCGATACCTAAACAATGAAGCTGACTCTTGTCTCTTCTCTCTTTATTGTGCTACACTTGCATTCTTTTGTTGCACATTAGTGATGAACTAGAATTTCATTTCAAACTTCTTTTTTCATTTTTCTTTAGAAACTTTTTTTTTCTTCTATTTTTTTATAAACATTCCATCACTCTCATCAACTAGCACACATCAATATCAAGACAACTCTTCCATTTCTTATCCATACACAACATTCAATTTTCAACAACCATCACACTCCACAAACCATCACTACTCATGATCCTAACTCTCGGATGGGTAATAGGCTTAATAATAAGGCTTGGGATGTTTTGGCTCAATGGGCTGTCAAGCATAGGATTATTATAGGACAAGGAAAAAGAAGTCAAAATAGGCTCAGAAACAAATATCATGCCTCTATCACATCAAAGTCATGCATATGCACAGAATAGCTTCAACTCAGATTCTATTGCAAGTTCAAGAGATTAAGCAATCATGTAAATGACTCTCAATATGGTATAAGAGGACTCAAGTTATGTCCTTTTAGGCTCCTTTCATCAAGGTGGTTGCCTAGGAAGCTGAATTATGCATGATTCTCATCAATGACTCCTAAGTTAGGCAACTCATCCATGCAAACTGAGCTTAACACATAAATCAAGAGCAACTTTGAGCTTTCTAGATAATAAACATATCATTGTGAATTCTTTAAAAGCATGGGGATTCATCACACACACTATTCAGACACAGATGAAAAAAAAAACAAGAATATAAAAATAATAATGCAGAATGTAAGTAGAAATGCAATGAAGGCTAGCTACATATACAATGCAAATGCGAGTACACCCCACCCCATACTTAATTCCTACATGGTCCCCAATGTATAAATAAACAAGAGGAAGGGAGAGACTCACAAATTCCTATATAGGTGGTGGTGGGAAGGGGGCATCATGGTCATATAGATGACCCATCACATGATAGTAAATCTATTTTTGAAGGTGATTTGAAAATCCAATCATCGAAAAACCTCAGAAAAGTGGCCATCGACGTGAGTACGTAAATCCTTCGTATCCTGACAGAGGGAAAAGATCTGCTTATCCAAAGAAGCCCCACCGTGCTCATGATGACTTAAATCACCCATGAGACCATCTTCCGGCGCACCGCCAGACATCTCGTCTTCCTCTTTCTCATCATCTCTTCGCGGAGTGGGACTTCCAGCCCAAGACTCATACCAATCGACTGGGTTTTCTATGCTGACAGGGCCATCAAGAAATGGCTTGAACCTCCCTATCTGATTGAACTTTAAAGCATAAGAAGCCCCATCCCCCTGAATAATCCCTGGACTCTTCAGATGAGCTAAATCCACATACTGAGGGGGATGGAAAAGTACTTGGAGAGGTCAATATTGCATGAATTTGCAATTATGGCAATGAGTCCTCCTATATGGACTGGTCCTTTGGGAGTGACGGCAAGTACGACTAACTTAGAGGCAACCTCAACAACCAAATTGATGGAGCGCTTGTGGACCATGCACTAAAGGCAAATCAGCTCTCCTTGTTGTAATTTGGTGCACTCACTCCGCGTGTAAATTGTATTCCCAAGAAGATGTTGGATGATGCGGAAGGCCGGGTGGACAATGTCGACACTCAAACATGAGGTCATGCTATAATTAGAGCGGCCGGTGAGTTAAAGCCAAAAGCACTTGAGGTCCTTGGTCGTGACCTTATGATCGTCAAAATGCTCGGGGAACGAGAGGAATCCGTTCAGGTCCTTCATGCCGATATCAAACTCCTTGTTTCCAAGTCGGAATGTAATGGACCTAAACGGATTCCTCTCATTCCCAGAGCATTGTGACAATCATAAGGATGACCAAGGACCTCAAGCGCTTTTGGCTTCAACTCACCGGCCGCTCTAATTACAGCACGACCTCATCTTCGAGTGTCGACATTGTCCACCTGGCCTTCCGCATAATCCAACGTCTTATTGGGAACACAATTTATGCGCGGAGTGAGTGCACCAAATTACGACAAGGAGAGCTGATTTGTCTTTGGTGCATGGTCCACAAGCGCCCCATTAATTTGGTTGTTGAGGTCGCCTCTAAGTTAGTCGCACATTCCGTCACTCCCAAAGGACTAGTCCACATAGGAGGACACATTGCCAGAGTTGCAGATTCGTGCAATATTGACCTCCCCAAGTACTCTTCCATCCCCTCAGTATGTGGATTTAGCTCATCTGAATAGTCCAGGGATTATTTAGGGGGATGGGGCTTCTTATGCTTTAAAGATCAATTAGATAGGGAGGTTCAAGCCATTTTGTGATGGCCCTGTCAGCACAGAAAACTCAGTCGATTAGTATGAGTCTTGGGTCGGAAGTCCCACTCCGCGAAGAGATGATGAGACAGAGGACGGCGAGATGGTTGGCGGTGCGCCTAAAGATGGTCTCATGGGTGATTCAAGTCATCATGAGCACGGTGAGGCTTTGTTGGATGAGCAGATCTTTTCCATCCGTCAGGATATGTAGGATTTACGTACTCACGTCGATGACCAATTTTCTGAGGTTTTTCGACGATTGGATTTTCAAGATCACCTTCAGAAACTGATTTAATACCATGTGACGGGTTATCTATATGACCATTATGCCTTATCCCACCACCACCTACATAGGAATTTGTGAGTCTCTCCCTTCCTCTTGTTTATTTCTACATTGGGGACAATGTAGGACTTAAGTATGGGGTGGGGTGTACTTGCATTTGCATTGTATATATAGTCTTCATTGCATTTCTACTTGCACTTTGCATTTTTATTTTTATATTCTCAATTTTTTTTTCTCTCTTTTTTTTTTACTTTCTTTCCTCCATCAAAAGAAAATTACAATTGAAGCACAAAATTCCCCACTCAATACACAATCACTCAAAGTCAAGTATTTTTTCTTGTCCACAAAACGACACATAAATCTATTTCATCCTAATTCCTGGATGGGTAAACGAGGCTAAAATAGGCTTACGGATAATTTTGTGGAGCTACAAATGAATAGGCAATAGGCTCAGCGGGCTTCAAGCAAATTAAGGATATATTCATGGGTAGGAAGGGAATAATAGGCTAACAAAAATTGTCTCAATCATGTTTATGCAATGCACACAAGTCATCTATGTGGCCTCAAGAGGTTCTAACACAAGTTCTAAAGATAGAGGAATCAAGATGAGCAATTCACACACAAAAGAAAGAGGACTTATGAATGTCAGTCCTAGGCTCAGAAGCTCACCACTTTTGTCTTAGAATCTCAATCTCAACAAGTCTCAAGCAATGATTAGTTTTGAAAGAATTATACCATAAACCCAATAATCCAGATCATCACAAGCTTTTTAACATGCCTTAGAGGATATCATCAACCCAAATCAATCAATGAAAATACAAGCTCCTCAAGAAGAGCAAGGGATTTTTATTAGAAAAGGTTCATCTCAACACATCCATATGCAAATGCAATGCATGAAATGCACATTAAAAATGAAAAAAAATAAAAAAAACATATGCAAAAACGGAGCTACACATGAGCTACAAGTGAATTACAAGTGAGTTGCCCCACCCATGTTTAAATCCTACTTTGTCCCCAAATTAGATGAAAGCAAAGAGTAAGGGAAGAGGAAACTCACCAAATATTTCAGGCATTCGGGGCAAAATTCAGCAGAAGAGGAGGTAGTGTTGTTGGAGCCATTTGTACATCCCAGAAATTTCAACAATTGTGTTGGGAGTTTAGCATAGAGTTTCAGCAAATCTTGGATGCAATTGGCATTTGTGACCCGTCTTGAAGTCGGAAAAATATAGGCATCGTCTCCTTCGCAAAAGGTCCTGGCCAAGACACAAACAAAGAAAGCACACCACAACCAAACACATTCCAACATCCAAGAAAATACATCATTCAAGAACAAAGAACAACAACAAAGTCCATACAAGAATTGAAAGCAACCCCAATAGCACATGCTCAATCACTTATGTCGAATTAAAAACATGGGATTTCGTGAGGGCAAAACCAACCAAAGAATGGAATCTAAGCCTATGAGGGCAAATAAGAGTCATAGTTTGTACTCAAGTCACATTTAAAGTGAAAACCAATGAGTTTCGGTGACTTTAGAAAAGTAAGAACTAGCAAGCAAAAATTGAAGAATTGGCAACATCTCAAAGTAACTAGGCTTGTCCAAATAATAGCAATCAGAAATCAAAGCAAGAAGTCATATCCAAGAACAAAAACTCAGCCAAACCTACTCCATCATGCAGGAAAACTCAAATCAGCAGCAAGTATCTTCAATGGCTCTAATCCAGCATGAAATTAAACAACCAACCCCCCCCCCCCCCCCCCCCCAATTTACCTCAATGAAACAACCCCAAAAGTAACAATTCCATCAAAATCCCCAAATACTTCCTCCTAAACCCTAAGTATTCACAATTCGTAACAAGCATGGAAACGAGCATCACAAATTAAAGGAATAACAAGTTTAGAGTAGGAGGGTACCTTAGATAGCCAGAGAATTCGAGAAAATTAAGAGCAAAAAGGGAGATTCGGGATTTGAAGAATTGGGTTTATGGGTAGAAAGAGAAGGGCTGCGACCAGGGCGGAGCCGCGAAAGACTGCTGGCGGCACAAGGGAGAGCGGTTGGAGATGATGGAGGTGGTGCTGCTAGGCGCTGGTGGTTGGAGGCACGCCGGTGCGGGGCACAACCGGTGGTGCTGCTGGTGGAATGCAGGCAGGGCAGAGAGAACAGGATGAATGGAGAAGAGAACGCATAACCGTTCTTTTTTATTATTTAAGAAATAAAAATAAAAATAAAAACATTTAAACAGGTAGCCACGACTCGTGAGAGTCATCCCGCGAGTCGTGAGAATCATCAGAAGGTCGAGCTAGGATCATGACTCATGGCCACGACTCGTGGGATTTCTCAAAAAATTGAGCTGAGATCTAGGCTCAACACTGCAACTCGTGGGACCCATCCCACGAGTCGTGAGACTTATTTTAGACAAAAGAAACAAAATAAAGGAAATTTTATCTACTACTTATCTTGATCAGGTTGCCTCCCGAGTAGCTCTTTTTTAAGGTCATTATCTAGACTTTATTCATACGAAAACACTTGTATCTCCCTGAATGAATGGTCCATGGCTCAACCCATCCGTATAGCAGAGTCTTTTTAGAGCAGAATAGTTGATATCCATTGAAGTTCAAGCTCCCGAGTAATGTGCTCATCCTCCGTCCTTTCATATCTTCACTAAATCCAAATGGAAATCCCTCCATGAAATTATTCTCATGCTCATCTTCCGAGTCCTCCTCATCTTCTAAACTTTCCATGTCAAGAGAAATGACATTCCAATCATCATTGAACTTCATCTCATCTTGAGCATGGAAATTTTCAGAAATACTCAGAACATTCACCCGTTGAGTCTCTTGGATTTGCATCATCTCGTTATCAAAATCAACTTGGATTTTTGATAGTTGGGTTTCCAAGATAGTGAAGTACTTTTCCATATGACTCAGTTCGGACGATTCTTGTGAATTTTGTGCAGCTTGATCTCGACACCCAGGTGGTGTGTATCCCTCAATGAGATCCCTCTCATAAGAAAGGTGAGGATGCAACGTGTAGTACACCTCTTATTCCTTCCCAAACGGAGCTCTCAACACCAGGCAATCACTAGCTATATGACCAAAAGCTCCGCAAAACTCACAATAGCTTATACCAACCATTTGTTTGAAGCACACAACCTGAAATCAAAAACAGAAGGGAAAAAAAAATCAAAAGCAAAAGAATGACTTAGAAAAATCAGTCTAAATAAACAACCAATACAAACAATAGTCCCCGGCAACGACGCCAAAAACTTGATAGACTAAAAATCTACCCTGCAAATGTACGAATTCAACTCTAGTAATCAAGTGTCGTATCCAGAAGGACCGGAGGAGTATCGATTGTAATTTCGAGCTAGTTCGACCAAGTTCAGAATAACCAAACAGATTTTAGAGTGTGTATGTATAAAGTAACCAAGAAAAACTGATTATTGTTGAGAAATATATACAGGGAAGGCGTTCTAGGACTAAGGATTTACCAACAATTCATCATCAATAGACATAAAATATTTTCTTGCTCGAGTGATTCTGAAATCAAATTATGGAGGTAGGTTATCTAAGGTAATCGCGCATCCTCTTTTGGGTTTAGCGCGAATGTGCCTAAATCGGTTAGCAATTCTCCTTTCGGGCTCAAGCAACCGATTCAGGCCCTTTAAGTTCGTAAAGTTTTTGTAAATAATCACACTAACATCGCCTTTCGGCTCCGAATAATATCAAAATTGCCCAGAACACCTATGACAACCTATGAATCCTCAAGAAGTTTAGTTTCACTTTCGATCAATAAACTTCGGGTTTAATCATGTAGTTCCGATGGATCCTAATCGTCTTTCGGTCTCAAATCACCATCTAAATTCCAATATAGGGATTTCGTCTTTCGATTTCGATCAAATCCTAAATCGGATCTAATCGACTTGCATCAATCAGAATAAGCATCACATGATTAAACCACAATCTAATTCATAATCATTCGAGAGATACGAAGAACAAGCCTCTTTCCGCATTGTCATTTATTGAGACAATCCCAACCCTAGAACAAGAAATTTAGCTACTCATGGAGAATTTCATACTCAATTCAATCATATTAGGCAAAGCAAACATGAATCTACAAGAAGAGGGAGAGAGATTTACCGAAAAAATGAAGAATCGAACAAGTTCTCGATTAGAATCTCCCAAAAACTCCAAAAAACGTCTCCACCAGTTCAGATTATCCGGCCTCTGTCCCTCCAAAACGTAACTCCCAAAATCCCTTTTAATATGAGTATTTTTTTTAGTTTAAAATAATTTGCAAACAAATTCAATAACAACCGGAAATCTGAACAGTTGGGCGTAACTAGCCCTGTCACGACTTGTGAAGAGTCTGTCACGGATTGTGACAGCCTGTAGAAGGTCACAAAACACATGGGTTCACTTGTCACAACTCGTGAAGGTCTCCCACGAGTCGTGACAGCTTGCTGTAGCTGAAAATTGCACAAACTCCTTTGTCCCGCGAGTCGTGCTAAATCACCTTGAGCTTCTATGAGTGTTTCACTTGATATGCTTGCTCCATGAACCGTCTCTTTTGCTTTTTTTTTCAATCCCCTTCCATTAGATGCATGCAATTTAGCCCGAATCATCAACCCAAACCTACAAAACACGAACAAAGCTTGTGTAGATCTCTGAATCATAAATAATACAGAAAACACACAAAAAAGACCATAAAACTACTCTAAAATGATGTATGAAACTAACCTAAATGCACATGAATAATATACAAAACTTGAAACGCTCTCTCCTCTCTCTTCTTCTAGAGAGAGGAGGATTTTGTGAAACACTTCAAAGGAAAGAAAAATATCCCATTTCCTCTTCTGATTTGGGTTAAAAAAATCTCCATTAACAAATTTTGATGGAAAACAAACAGATCTTGAAGAGAAGGAGTTGACGCTCGTGGGTCACCTCCGTCCGTCCACCGCCGCCTTGAAAACCCCTCTTCAGATGCCCTTAACCCCTCTTCGGAGGCCCTTAATCCCTTTTCAGAGGTTCGAAATTGCTCTCTCGTCTGCGATTTTACTCGTCGGTGGATCGTAACTTCCTCTTCGGAGGTCGGTTCTATTGTCGCCAGACCATGGCCAGTTGGCCAATCCTCTCGATTTGGCTCCCTCTGGTTGGAGCTTCTGTGGTTTGTCTTTGCTGTACTTCATACCCATCTCATATCTTGTTTGTTGGGTTATGCCGGACAATCTTTTTCAATCTTTTGGCGTGAGACTTGCCTGGAGCTTCAGATCGAGGGTGTGCGTTTCATCTTCCTGGAATTCCGGCCCCTTCTCCGCTGCGACCGGTGTCACTCGCTGCCGATCTCTGTTTCGGGGGTTCGGTGTGGTGTCGATTCGCTTTCACGCCTCAGCGTGGCCCTTCTCGCTTCACCTCTGCCGGATTCCGGGTTGTGTTCCCGTCGGCGGTGGCTGCAGCCTCCCTCATCTCCCAGCCCGGGCTTGTTGCGCTAGCGGCCTGGTTTTCCTCGCCGGCCAGGCTTTGCTTTGGCTCTCTGTCCGTTGCTTGCTATTGGGTGGTTTGGCGGGGTGTCCTTGCCGATTCTCTTACGACCATCCCACTTCTCACTCCTCGTCATCCCCCGGCCGCCTCGCCTCCACCATCAGATTTCTCCACTTTGTGCGCTGCGAGTAGGTTCTGGCCTTGGGTACCCTCTCGGGCCTACCAGGCCTACTCTTGGGCCCGATTTTACACCCTCAGGGCCCAAGGCAATGCTTGGGCCCAAAGCTTGACTCGTACTCCTATTTAATACTCCGTAATAATTCAATAAATAAGTTAATTTATCTATTTATTAGTTAAAATAAATACCCCGTGGGGTTTGCGTAAATCCCGTTTGGGTTTCTGGTGCGCTTCGGTTCAGGCGTCGTGTGGCTCTTTGTTTGGCGTGACTGGACTTTCTATTCTGGTTGACGGGGTTCTGGCAGTCGGAGTCGGGATAGGCTGGGGTCGTGGCAGTGTGTATCGAGGCGTCTCCTTTTTCCGGAAGAATGGCTCCTTGGAGGTTTGTCTTCATTGCCCGTAGGTGACTCCTGATGTACCGCTGGCCTACGGTGCTACTCTAGGGTTGTGCTTGACTTCGTCTTTCGTCTACGTCCTCATCTTGTTTGGATTAGTTGTGCTTTGTTTCGTTTTGTAGAGCTCGTTTGCCTGTATTTGCACCATCTTTGTATTTTTGGTTTATTTTTGACGGTTTTCATCTGCCGACTCGTCGACCATCGAGGTCCAGATATGTCTGGTCTCGAATTTTTACCTAATCAAAAAAAAAAAAAAAATACAAAACTAGATGCTATCAGATATGCACCGTATCCCTCCCCAAATAATATATGTACTTGCTCACTGGTCTAGTTCATCCATGACTTGTTCAATTCGAATCCCCAGTTCTCCCTCTCTCCTACTCGAGCCAACCCGGCCTTATGCATGTGCCCGGTCTAGTTCTCTTTCCTCTAGTCCGATCATGTTTTCTTCTACCCCTTCCTTCATCGTTAATCAGTCTGGCTCTCCAGATACTTACTCGCATTTCTCGATCCCCTCCTATCATTTCCCGACAAAACTACCTTTTCTCGCAACCAAAATGGTATTTACAAACCTAATAAAGTCCCTTTTAACCTATCCATTGTCCGTTTATCCATTTCTCCCATCCCCGGCTACCTCACATAAATTAGCCCTCCAAGACTTTAATTTGGAATGCAACCATGCATGGTTGATGATCATAAGGCCCTTTTATGAAATCAAACTTGGGGGATATATAGCTCTTTTAAACACTATAAAGCATATTTAGTTGTTAATGGGTGTTTTCCACAAGTTGGTATTGATTGTGATGAGACGTTCAATCGGTAGTCAAACCTTCATTATTTTGAGAAACTAATCAACAATCAAACTCTCGGGAATAACAAATATTCACATAATTAGGGATTGGAAAAATTAGAATGTCAATGTTTTACACGCAACAAGGGGGAGATATAGAAAAATAACAATGTAGTTTTAACTTAAATAATAAAAACTAGCTAAATTCTAACCCTAAGTCCCTAACTGTTGAATTGAATTGTATGTCACAAAATGTAGATAATCCCTCCAATATACATTATCACACTACTCTTCCTATCTTTTTCAATCTTTTTGTTTAACCTAATTTGAAAGTAAAAGGTCCCTATGCTGATTGCTAACCATCTCTTTCACTGAACCAACACTTTATCTTGGATTGATTGTTAGTTGTTACACTCATAGGGTAAGCTCTTCATAAAAAAAAATTCTTCTATCTACGCCGTCTGTAACAAAAAGTCCATAAGAAGTTCGCTCTGACAGAGAGGTTCTTGAGCATAACAGTACATATGTTCAAGATCACAAGACATTAGATGAAATCTTGGATGATGATATATTGATAACATGCATATCGGAGATGCTAAACCACAACCTATAGATTTTATCTTCTTCAAATCTCTATTTAACCTAATTTGAAAGTAAAATGCACCTGTGCGGACCATCTCTTAGCTTTCACTGAACCAACACTTTATAAAAAGATCAATTACAGTATTTATAGGTCTTATTGCATCGACTTAATAAAAGTGAGGATCTTACATGCTACAGATATATCGACATATATATATCGATGCAGCCCGAAATACTTACTTTATATGTCTATATTCTTAAGTTATTTATATGTCTATATTCATAAGCTATATATATGTATGTAGGAGGATCTTGGTTTTAAAACTTAGCTGAGCTTAGCTCAAGGTCACTGTACTCTGGCTTTACGATCTCCTCAAACTGTACACTCTTGTAGCGGTACCTGATGGAAACGACCAGAAAGTAGATGAAGTTGAGGCCTCCGAGGAGGGCCAGGAGGTGGTAAAAGTAGTCGAGCCTGCCGAGGTTGAGCTGGTCGTCGAGCCAGTCGTGCTTGCCGGGGCCATGGCCACCGGTGTAGTTGTGCACGATGTCGGTGATGAAGGTGCTGAGGTAGCTGGAGCCAGCTATGGTGCAGAAGAAGAGGGAAGTGGCGATGCTCCTCATGTTCTCAGGGAACTGCTTGTTGTAGAACTCTATCTGGGCTATGAAGTTGAACCCTTCAGCTAGCCCCATTAGGATCAGCTGTGGGGCCAGCCACATCACTGACAGTGGCCTCTGGTGGGCCAATGTGTACTCCCTCCTGTGCTTCTCTACCACTCCTATCAAGTCATCCATATACAACACTTAATTGCAGGGACAAAAAAGAGAAGAAATAGATGCCTAATCGCTAATAGATGTGATAATCGGGTTGATCGGGTCGAGTTGAGGTATACGCATTTGCTGATTTTAGTCAATGTTGGGTATATTGTGGGTTTGGGTAGGGTCGGACAAGTTCCAGTCGGATCAGATTAGTTTTATTATAAAATGAGGATTGTTTTTTATTATATCTTAATGGTGGACTATTAAACTTCATTTATTTAGCTATATTAGGTTACATTATAGGTAATTTACATTATTAGTGTGTTTAAAAATTAGAAAATTAAAGTAATTACAAGGAGGATCGGAGTCAGTTCTTGTTCAGATCTCGGGTTAAGGATGGGTCGGATATGAGTCCGGTCGGGTTTGTGTATATTCATATCCATTGGGGTATCGAGTCAAATGGGTCGGGCTTAGATTCAGGTTCGGATTGCACATGACACTAGATTTTCGAGTTCGATCTGTTATAGTCGGATCAAGATAGATTTTGCTAGCCAATTAAAGTTGCATATATCAGCTCATCCCTAATTTTGTGCTTGGTTAATTGATTCATAAACTTACCTGCGACGGCCATTGCAACGACGGATATAACGAGGCCAACGCCCATCCGCTGGAGGAGGGTGATCCCTCCCTCGTGGTGGGTGACCCTTCGGAGAAGAGGGACGACAAAGCGGTCATAGATAGGGACCCAAACGCCGATGGCGAGCATGGAGACGACGGCCATGGAGCCTGCCGGGATCTGGAAGCTGCTACCCCTCTTAATGTGGCGGTCCATTGCCAGTGCTTGCGATACCGTAAAGGTGAACTGCTGGGTGGCCGCCGTGAAACAGATGATCCCGGAGGCCCACACCGGCAACACCCGGATCAGGCACTTCACCTCCTCTACCTGTTGGATGCTGCTTAGCCTCCACTTGTTTGCGATTGTCCCATCCTGGTTCAGGTCACCCTCCTCCACTACTGCTGCTTTGTTCATCATCTTGAACTCGTCAGTAAGGGGAAGTTTGGAGAGAACGATCCCTTGCAATGGAGGGTCATAGTAGAGTGCAGGGACTTTCTGGGGGTCGGGGAGCTGGAGGCGGCGCTTGCGGAAGGCGGCGATGAACACCTGGGCGACGCCGGAGAAGATGCTACCCTCGGGCTTAACATAGACATAGAGGCGGGTGCCAAGGAAGAAGAGGACGATGGAGGCGAGCATGAGGGAGGTCGGGATCCCGAAGCCGATGACCCAGCTGAAGTTGTCCTGGACGTAGACCATGACGGTCAAGGCGATCATGACCACCACCGTGAAGGTTGTGTAGTACCAGTTGTAGTAGCTGTTCATCCCTCTCCTGCCTTCCTCATTTGTCAGGTCAAACTGGTCAACGCCAAACGGTATGCTGCACGGCCTGATCCCGCCGGTGCCCACCGCCAGCAGCGATAGGCTCGCCACCAGGACGCCCATCTGGACCGAGCTTGGTGTGCTGCATTGGCCCGGAGTTGAGCAATTGGGCCTCAGGCTTGGTATCCATGCTGTTAGCGTCAGCACCACCATCCCCTGTCAAACAAGTAATAAGTCAGTGTCGACAAGCTGTTTTCAGTTATTGCAATTTGTGGGTTATATAATTTGGTTATAGATTGAGGAAAAGATGTACCAAGAAACCGGCGAAGGAGGCGAAGGCGATGACAATAAAGCGGCCAAAGTAGGCGTCGGAGAGGAAGGCGCCGAGCAGAGGGGCGAAGTTGGAGACGCCGAACCAGATGTTGATGAGGTTCGACGCGGAGACTTGGTCCATGTGGTATTGACGCTTCAAGTACACCATGAAGTTTGCCAACAGACTAAACGACGCTAGCCTCTCGAATGTCTCATTTCCTACATTGTCCGATGGGTCGATAGACCGAAAAATTAACGACGGAGAAACCATCAAATATGTTAAAGACATAATCAACAACTAAGCAGAAAAACCAAAATCCAAACATTGTTTACTTAGTTAAGATACTATGGACGACAAAAGTTAACTTTCATTCATTTTTATTTTTATTTTATTTTTAAATGAAAAGAAATTCGAAACATTAGTGTCTAATGAATCAATTTATCCAATAACAACAAACGGTTAAACCGTCGTAAACAAATAAAATGAAATATTAAAGAAGATGGCGCCTTCATTCTTTAATTCGCTTTAATTTAAAGCATATTCTAACACCTGCATTTTTAACCTTCAATATGTATTTTATACCTACAAAAAGTTATTAATACGTATATATTTGTCATTTTTTGTTTTCGTTTTATATAATGAATTTAAACCATTTTTGTTGAATTATAATTTTTTCTTATTAAAAAATTGTGTATATTGATATTTGTAGTACAACTCTATTTTTTTCATTATTCTATCACTTATTTTAATTAATGGATAAAATATTTTTATTTGGCTTTTATAATTTTGTCAAATGACTTTTCCGTTTTTATATCTAATACAAAATAAGTGTTCTGTGTGCCACTTAGAGATGACAATGGATCAAGTTTTGGGTGGATGAGTTTATTCACCTGATTCTTTAAGGATTTTGATTTTTAATAAATAAAAATGGTGAACTCTAAAATTTACTTTAAAAATAGTTAAATTAGATGTATCTAGAGGAATATTTTTCAAATTAGATTGGTTATTCTATGCCCTGAAATCCGATAAACTTTTAATATAATAAATTGAAAAAACCCATTCACCTACAAAAAAGCTTTAATAACAAATAAGGTCAAAATATCAAATCGTGTTAAATATAATCCAGAGGAATATTTTTCAAATTAGATTGCGGATATTTTCACCGCTAATTTTTACTATTTTCACCGCTAATCACCGCATAGGTTGACGATGGCCTTAATCCAGTTTTCCTAAGTCCACCGCATATACATGCGATGGAGGCGTTGACCGTATACAAATCCACCGTATACCGCATACGTATGCGGTGGGTTTTGGGCAATTGAAAACCGTTTGTAGAAGTTATCCAAAATTGTCACCATAACTCACCACATGTGTATACGGTAGGTTTTGGACCATTATGGCGATGGTTTAAACCCATCGTATACACATATAATGGGTTATGGCGACGGTTTTGAATCGTTATGGTGACGATTTTAAATCGCTATGGTGACGGTTCAAACTCACCGTTATGGCGACGGTTCAAACCCACCGTATATGTTGCCGGTGGGTGACGTGTTCGGTCCAGTCTAGTCCAGACACCTATATACTCCTCAACCCACCGCAAAGTATGGCGGTGAGCACCGTCAACCTATGCGGTGATTAGCGATAAAAATAGTAAAAATTAACGGCGAAGATATATTCGCCCGTAATCACTCGAATCAAGTTACCTATAGTAAACAAGTTTAGTTAGTCAAACAGACAGGCGAAAACAGGTGGTGGATTGGATACCCTTTCATCCATATTTGACTCGATCATTCCATTATTAGTTAATCTATCAGTAACTTATTTATCAATTTATTCAAATTTTCATTCATATTTTGGGATTAATGGATGGATAGGATATTCCCGGGTTGATTTTCATCTCTAAATATCAATAAAAAAAACCTTTTTTTTAATCAGAATATTGGTCAAAAACCTCGTATTAGAAATATTTATTTAAAAAAACCTCGTAGTAGAAATATTTATTTAAAAAAACGTGTTAATTTTTAAAAATGCTTAAGAAGCTATTTTTATATATAAAAAAAACTCATGCCTGCCTATAAGAAAAAAATTCTTTATAAAATACTAGAATTTAAAAAACTATTTCTTTATTTTCATTTGAATAAAAAAATTAAAAATTCAGAGCAATAATTTGGTTTACATTTATGTTTTGGATATTAAGATTTTCTGTAAAATTTAAAATAGATTGAATTTTTTTTTTCTTGATTCTCGTTTGAATTCAAAATTGAAATAGAGAGTAATATAAAATGAGGCCAACAATATGTAGTGTAGTACGTCTATGTGACATGCAATTGCTGATTTTGTAACTGAAATCAATCAGTCACATACGTAACGCTATATCAGGGTTGGACTCTATCACCTTCAGCGTTAGACGTCAGTTGCCAACTAATCCGTACTTCAAAACAGAAAAAGAGGGTAGTCAAGTTTTAAATTTTAGAGAGGATATTTTTTTTTATTTTTCTATAACATAAATTATGATAAAATTTTATAATTTAATTACGGAAAAGCTAAATACACCGCTAATTTTTACTGGATACACCGCTAATCTTCGCAACAAGATGCGTAACTTGTTCCGCAAAGGGATGCGAAGCGTGCTCCGCAGCGGCCCAAACACGCCCTTAGCCACTAACAGAGAAACAGTCCGCGAAGGGTTGTGTAACAAGTTGCGCGGCCAAAAGCGGAAGATGGTGGAAGGAAACCAAACGCGACATAGGGGAATACGGACGGACTCCGCAGCGAGTTGCGTAATATCGAATTTGAAATTCAAAAGGGTTGCACATCGGGATGTGGAGAAACGCGGTGTATGAAGTACGATTCGTAACCGCAATCGGTGGTACGACTTTCGAACTCCGAATCCGAGAGAGCCGACGGTTTGTGATTCCGACATAGTGCGAGAGAGAGTGTTCGGCGGAGAAGAAAATGGCGGATGAAAGGCGCGGCGGAGAGAGGGCGTCAGGAGGCGAGGGTGGCGGTGGAGCCCCGGTGGGTACGCCCGTGGTGTTGGTAGCCGGTAACGAGCCGACGATGGAGGAAATTTTTGATTCGTTGGACTGGAGAGACGGGGAGAGGGTGGAGATGGAAGCGGCGGAGTTGGTCAGGGCGGCGGAGCAGGTGAGTGCGATGTCGTCGGGGCAATTAGAGGCCGAGAGCGAGAGGCCGGCGGAGGCGGAGTCGCGGCCGACACAATTAGGTGGCGGTTTTCTTAGGTGTAACTCCAGTTACTATCTTATGTTTATGACAACTACACCTCAAAAGATTTATTTCGAGGATTATTTATGATTTTCTATGTATTTGTCACGCTCTCAACATATTCTTCTTCAATCCAACACTACGTGAAATGAAGTTATGCTAGGCAGACGGCAAAACGTTGTCGCCTTAGGTCCGCATCGGATTGCGGAGAAACACTGTTACAACAAGACGTTGTTTGGCACACTTGTAAACAGTCTCCTCGTAGTTCCGCAACCACATGCGGAATAATACTGTATTCAACACTCTGTTTGGCGAGGCGCCCGGTGATGTCCGCAAGATGTTGCGTAACTCGTTCCGCAGCTTGATGCGAAAATTAGCGGTGTATCCAGTAAAAATTAACGGTGTAACGAACAACCCCCTTTAATTATGATAATAAATTATGATAAAATTTAAATTTAATTTTATAATTTTTTTAATATTGTTTCATAACATAAATAATTTAGCGCTATATCATAGTGGTACACAGTGATGTGTAGAAGATCCTCACTCGATCCGGCCAATCGATGAAATGGGAGCAATAAATAAGGGTGTATGCGGAGTTTACATAATTATATTGTTAATACCTAGCACATGTAAAAGTATAAATAATTGGAGAGTATTTAATTATTATAATTTATGATGTTATTAAAATAATAAGAATTTAAAGTGAACTTGCATTTTTAATTATATTTATTTAACATCCAATACTATTTATTACGTACTAAATTTTATAATTATGTTGTAAATTTAGTGTAATTGATTGATATAATTGAAAAATATATAGTAATGTTTTAAATTTATTTTATTTTAAATATATTATATATAAATTGTGTTAACTAAGTATTTTATAAGAATTTATATTTATAAAATGATTGGCTCAAAAAAAGTATGGTTTTATCTTATAAAATAATAACGTGAAATCCAAACACAACTAGTTTGGTTAGATATATAAATTAAAGAGTTTAAATTTAAAGAAATCATATTTGCTACTATTAGTCTTGTACAAGATTACAAATTAAGAGGAGACTAGTATAATCCCCGCGCCATGGCGCGATTTGTAATAAATAAAATAATGAAGGTAGACTTGAAATCATTAAGAAAATGGTAAAAATGTTAACCATAAAGTTAGGCTCCATAAAAAGGTTTTTAATTAAGATATTATATTGATATAGATTATTAGTATTGTAATATATAAAGATTTAAATATAGATTAATAGTAGACATTAGATTTAATTCAATATTTTGATTTAAACCCAATGTTTAGTAAATGGGTAAAAAAAATAAAAAGGGAGAAATCAAATATTTAAATACTGTCATGAACATTCAAATGAAATTAAGTAGAAACGCCATTAAATAAATTTTCCCATGTTTTTCAAATTAGACTTCAAATCAAGTGATCAACCATAAATATGGTTAAACGCAAAAATAAATCAAATATTTAAATACTGTCATGATTCTAAGGAGTTGAGATAATTTACAATTATACATACCTAATACGATTAGGAATTCTGCGAAATATAATTCCAAATTATATTATAAAAAAGGCATATAAGATTTAGAAAAACAGTGAATATTTAATTATAAATCTTGTATGGATATTATATATAAAATATTTGGTGTACAAAATCTCATGGTTTTTGGCCCAAAATGGGGAAAAAATATTCATAAAATAAATTATAAAAGAAAATTGAAGGAAAAATATATACCTCTTTTAACTTTTGTAAGTTAAATTTTAGTTAAATTTTTTTAACATAATAATCTAGGAATTAAATTTGATACAAAAAAATATACAATTAGGAGAATTTCACTTTATTACCATCAAAGGATTATACAAGTTCCATTTCCAATCTCTTTTTATCTAATATTTTATCTATTTCCATTTTGATTATTTAAATATAAAACTCAATTAATTCTTTTTTAGTTATCATAAATGACACTTAATATATAGGAATTGAGTGTTAAAAAGTATATAAATTAATTTTTCTTGAATGTACTAATTTCAATATATAATTTATTCACTATAGTATTTGATTAGCTTTAATCAAATTTTCTAACTATTGAGATTTAAATCTTTTTTTTATTGTTATGATATTTTAAAATCATTTTGTATATGCAGTTGATTTTTTATGTCCCTCAATTTAAGAAATAATCTTTTTTCCATAGGTAATAGGAAAGAGGGGAGTCGAACTTGTAATCTATTGATCCCCACGTGTCATTCTTATCAGTTAAATTATTAATTAAGGCTTGACATTTAAGAAATAATTTCTAAATCAAATATATACTTAACCTAACATAAATCGATAAACTTAAAATACATCATCCAAAGCAAAATTTTGAAATAATTAACTTGCGGATTTCTATCAATAAAAAAAAATTATGTCAAAATTACAATAATTTTGTATTATAAAAACATAATTTAATTAAAGAAACAAAATTCAAAACCACAGTACAAATATCACAAAAAAAAAAAAAACGTTTCCAAACCTTAATTTGTTTTTAAAATTTGCAGAAAAAATTAAAAATTAAATACAAAATTTGTATAAACTAAATAGCACACAGTACCTAATATGAAGGGCATAGTCTTCCATCCACCGGGCTTTCTCCGGGCGGGCTCGACGGTGCCAACGCCAGCAGCTTTGGCGTCGGCGCCTGCATGCTTTCTAAAGGATTCGGCCATCGGCAATGTGGAAGCGCTGGAGCTCGGTGTGGGAGACGACCCCAATCCCAGTTTTCTTAAGAAACCCACCATCGATCTATGATTCTATGAATGTAGCTTGTTAATAAATTACTTAATTTTAATGTATTTGCTGTAGATGAAACTATTGAGAGGTACTTATATATAGAAAGAAAGAGTGGAAATGGGTTGTAATGTATGAAGTGAAATTGAATTAGAGGAGCTGAGTTGATCAGAGTGAAAGTGAAGGTGAAGGGGACATATTAATAAAGGAGGAGTGGGGGATTCCTTTATTGATATGCAGACAAAGGTGGGGTGGGCCGTACCGGGCTTGGCCTACTGTTGCTGGACTTATCTGTGTTTGTTTCCGATGCCCGACTGTTACGTATCGCACAGATCATCTTTTTTTGTTTTTGTTTTTAATACCGGAGTAGTAGAAAAGAATTCGACGAACTAGATATCAGACATATTCGGTGAGTCGAGATGATGATTTCAGATGCCCTTGGTCTTTGTCGTTCTTTCGAGAGCGTCTCCTTCGCGCACGTTTTCAGGGTGGGTAACCAGGTGGCGGATCGGCTTGCGCATATGGGCTTGTGTCCTCGTGTTTTGTCGCCGACTGTGCTCTGGCTGAGATCGTAGATTTCGTCCACTGGGACGATATTGGACGGTGGGTCAATCGCAGTTGACCATCCCCAAATACTTGTCTTGTATCAAAAAAAAATATTCGGTGAGTCGAGAGGCCAAAAAGATCGGAAACAGACAAACCGTTATGAGGAACAATAAAAACAAATCATCAATGAATAGTACACCGAGAAAAAACTAATTATAAAGACCGAAAGACGACACTGGCATATGCACATATTAGACCTGTCAAAACATGACCCGACCCGAAAAACCCGACTCGTATGCCCGGTAATTTTACGGGTTTGAACCTGGTGTTTTAGACCCGGGACCCGAAATCAACCCGAACCCGAATTACCCAGGACTTTTAGGGTCAAGACCCGATGATCCGTTGGGTCAAAATCAACCCACTGAGTCAGCACTATAGAGACGCCACACAAGCACCAGATTGACCCCACACAGATTCGAAATGCAATTGTATTCATTAAGTTCACTCATAAATTCAATAACTTATATATTTTATAATTATAGTATGTTTAGAACACTTATTTGTATAAATATGATTTTTTTTATGCTTAAAATATTAATATAATATTACTTATAAGTTTAATTATAATATTATTATTTAGTTTAATTATAATATTATTATTTAGTTTAATTTGACATATTTATATTATAATTTAATTTTGATATTATTTTAATATTTTTAAAAATTCTTCAAAAAGTTCGAGTTTTTTGACCCGATGGATCGACCCGAACCCGGGACAAACCCGGTTTGGCTCGATCTGAAACGACCGATAACCTGATTGATCCGAAATCCGATTTACCAGGAATTCGAATGACCCTAACCCTAACCCGAACTCGAACCCGACCCGATTGACAGGTCTAGCAAAGATCGACCATCTATCTTTCCTTCTTTCTTTCTCCTACTTCAAAAAATAAAAATAAAAATAAAAATAAAAATTGAATGGCAAGTCCAAAAAAAAAAAAGTGACCTCTTTTGGTGCATTTCAATTCAGGTTGATCAATCATAGTACTCATCCAACAATTTACAATGTCTCTAGGTACATTGGAAAAGATGCAATTGAAAACCTTGTATGACAATGTAATTAGTGTTGTCAATTAGAGGAGTCATTCGAGCTTATTTATGCAGCGTGATTACGTCCATTTTAGTTGATTGGGACATGCATTTAGTTTAGTTTTAGGATGTTTTGTTGGGTATTTTTATGCAATTTTTATATGAAATTTTGTAGTTTTTCGAGTTTAGATGTCTAGACATTTCTTGTTTGCATAATTTTCAGGTGATATGGTGGCAATTCAGGAGCTATATATTTGACAGTGTTCATTTTAGTGCAATATTAGAGTTTAGACCGAGCGATATGAGATACCCTAGAAGATTTAGATGGCCCGTCATGAAATCGGGATAAGTCGGAGAAGTGGCAATAAACCGAGAGAAGAAAGCCGAAGAACGCACGCCCGTGTGCCAAGAATGCACGGTCGTACACTATTTGCATAACTAAAATGCACGCTCATGCGTTTTTACCTATGTCGGAGGCATGGTTTCCATCAAGGTTATGAAAGAGAGACGAATCCTAGTTCCTTCTTGGCTCTGAATATGAAGTATGTGCACATCTTGAATTTTGACCTTTAGATTGTAACGGATGCGAGAAAGAACATAAATTTGAACAAACAAGAAGGATACAGAGTTTTATCAATATTCACCAAAATGGGATCCATCCACACTACACAGATTTTTTTGAGGAAATGATTTCAATAATAGCTCTAGGGTATGATGGAATGGATTTATTGATAAAATAATCTCATTGAGGCTATATCTATCAATAAGACTTTTGAACAATATCAATTCGATTCAATTCAGAAAATGAAAAAGATTCAAGAAAAATGGAAATTGGAGAAAATTCCTTTTCACACTCAATAACCAAATGTGTTTGTTAAATCTAAAAATTCAACTCCCACCTAGCACCTCCTATTGCCTTTATTCAATTACAACTAACAGAACAAGGTGAAAAGACTAAAATGCCCCTGCAGTCATGCACTTAGTTAGAACCGAGCTCAGCTAGAGTGTGTTGTGTGTTATGTTTCTTTGTTTGACTAATACATGGATCGCAAGATTCACAACCATCACAACACCTTCTATGTTCCCATATGCCCCCCTCAAGCTGGACTTGCACAAGGAAGAACAAGACCAAGCTTGGACCGAAGAAAATCATGTTGTTTGGCTCCCAAGGCTTTGGTAAGAATATCAGCAGCTTGTAGGGAGGAAGCCACATGATCAGTGCAAATAAAACCATGTTGCACCATCTCTCAGATGAAATGGCAGTCTATACGCACATGTTTCGTTCTCTCATGAAACACTGGGTTAATAGCCCACTATTGTGCAGATTTATTGTCACAAAAGAGTGTGACAGGTATTGAAATGGGAATGCATAAGTCTGATAACTATGCTTGAAGCCACACTAACTCACTTGCAGCAGCTGACATTGCTCTATATTCGCTTTCAGTTGAAGATTTAGAGACAACCTTCTGCTTCTTTGTCTTCCAAGACACCAAGGAGGAACCAAGAAAGAGACAAAATCCAGTTAGGGAACGACCAGTGTCAACACAGTTTCCCCAATCTGCATCACTATATGCTTGAACTTTGAATAAAGAGGAACCAGAGTAAGATAGAGCATAGTTGAAGCTGCCTTTGAGATAACGAAGGAGATAAATCATAGCATTCCAATGAGGACGTAAAGGACTTTACAAGAACTGACTAAGTTGTTGAACAGTGAAGGAGATATCAGGTCTAGTTAGTGTAAGATAGACGAGTCGACCAACTAACCTCCTATAGTCCTCTGGATTAGGAATAGGTTCACCATCATGAGAAGACAACTTCACACCATGTTGCATTGGAAACTTAGTGTGCTTACAAGCCTCCATGTGAGCATCATTAAGGATGTCTAAGACATACTTTCTTTGGTTAAGTAAAATGCCAGCAGAAGACCTTGCAATTTCCATGCCTAAAAAATACCTTGCAGTGCCTAAATCTTTGATTGTGAATGCTTTGTGTAAAGCATCCTTAGTGAAAGCAATATCGGAATTGGAATTGCCTAATAAAAGCATATCTTCAACATAAACCAGAGCCACTGTCATATAATATAGTGTTGCCTGACTGTTTGACAAATAGAGAATAGTCATCTGTGAACTAAACAAACCCAATCCGAGTCATGAATTTAGTTAATTCATGATTCCATTGTCGACTAGCTTATTTAAGACCATACAAAGATCTCTTCAATCTGCATACATGACCAGTAGGAACAGTTAAGCCAAGAGGAGGGGTCATATACACTTCCTCATCCAAATATCCATGGAGAAAGGCATTATTAACATCCAACTGATGAAGAGCCCAACCTCTGCTAGCAGCAATAGCCAATATGACCCTTACAATTGCAAGCTTAGCCACATGTGAAAATGTTTGCTTATAGTCCTTATCTTTGACCTGATTGTAACCTTTTCCAATCAACGTGGCCTTATACCTTTCAATGGAGCCATCTGGTTTATACTTGATCTTGAAGATCCACTTGCAACCAATAGCTTTCTTTCCTTGTGGCAAAGGAGTAGTGACCGAAGTGTGATTGTCAGACAAAGCTTTAAGTTCTAAACCCATTGCAGTCTCCCATTCTGGCACCCCTTTGGCCTGAGAATATGAATTAGGTTCAAATGTTGAACACATGTTGATATGAGACTGAATGAAATCATGTGATAAGTGAGATAGATCGTTGATAGAAAACACAGCAAATGACTCAAAAGATGAAGAATCTGACAGGCCTCTAGTAGGGAGCTTAGAGCAAACAAAATCTTGTAGATGCGCAAGTGTGGGAATCTGTCTCTTAGGGAGAGAAATAGAAGAAGAGGTGTGTAAGACTGATTTTGTAACCACTGGAGCAGGACTAGAAATAACATAATCATCAACAACTCTCAAATCAGAAGGACTGCTAACATCTGTAGCAGAAATGTTTTCCCTAGATACATGAGGGTGAGGCATAGGAGATGGAATTTGTTGACTAATAGGGAAGGAAACTTCATCATCATCAAAGAATTGCCAAGGGACTTGTTGTGAAGAAGACTGAGTGGAAGACATGTGTTTGAAGGGAAACACATTCTCCCTGAATTGAACATGTCTACTGACAATAACCTTTTTTAGGGTTAAATCAAATAGCTAGTATGCTTTCTGCCCTGGAGGATACCCAAGGAAAACACACCTTCTTGCAATTATCCCAAGCTTGTCTCTGTGATCATTAGGTTGCAATGCATAGCACATACAACCTATAACCTTCAACTGGTGATAAGATGGAGCCTGTCTGTATTGCACTTCAAATGGAGATTTCCACTTGAGAATAAAAGAAGGCATCTTATTGATGAGATGAGTTGCACCCAAGATACAGTCACCCCAAAACATTACAGGTAAGCCTGCCTGTAATCTGATTACCCGAGCAGTTTCTATGAGATATCTATGATTTCTTTCAACCCTGTCATTTTGTTCATAAACCTCAGGTGCAGATTTTTTATGCACAATGCCTCTGGATAACAACAATTCACTACAACTCTTCTGAATGAATTCAGTGCCATTATCTGTTCTAATTGCTTTAACTTTGACTTGAAACTGATTTTCAACCAAATTAAAAAAACCAGTTAAAATTCTCAGAACCTGCATCTTATCTTGCATCAAATAAACCCAAGTTGACCTTGTGTGATCATCAAGAATGGTCAAGAAATACTTTGCTCCACACAATGCAGGAGTTCTAAAAGGACCCCAGACATTAATATGCACCAATTGAAAAGGAAATTCAGCTATTTTGTCACTTCTGTCAAAATGCAACTTGTGCATCTTAGTCATAACACAAGTGTCACATGATTCTGTCTTTACATCACTAACCCCACAATGTCGTAAATGCTGAAATTTAGAAAAGGGCATATGCCCAAGTCTGGCATGCAACATTTGCATCTTATTAAAATTCAAACTAACATTGTTCAACAAACTAGACTTCTGCAAAGACAAAGGTTGATAACCATCAGCTTTCAACTTGTACAATCCTCTATCTTCATAACCTCTTGCCAAAACATTCTTAGTTGTAAGGTCCTGTAACCAACAAGTCATATCATCAAAACTGAATCTGAACATCTGATCATGAGTTACTTTGGACATTGATAGCATATTATGCCTGAACGGAGGAACCAATAACACATTTCTCAAAATTAACCCATCATACAACTTGACAGTGCCATGTTGCTTAACTGTGATACAGTTACCATAAGGCAATCCAAGGTTGATGACATATCTTAAATCAATAACACCAATGAATATTGATCTATCAAAAGCAATGTGATTTGTTGCTCCAGAATCAATAATCCAAACATCATTTTGTGATTTATCAATGCCAATAAGAAAAGAAGTGCTAAGGGTACCTGCAAAATGCACCATTGCTTGATTAGCAGAGCTATCAACACTTTCAGCAAGTGCCTTGCCCTTCAACAGTTTCAACACTTCCTGAAAAACCGCATTCACCACAGCTTGATCAGGCTTGACATCTGCAACTTCTGTATCAAATGGATTATCATGTTGTGCAATCTCAAGATGTGCAGCAAATCTCCCTGAATTCTTTGGCTTATCATCATCCTTTGATCCTCTAAACCATTCAGGGTAGCCTGCTAACTTGAAACAGTAGTCCTTAGTGTGACCTCTTTTACCATAGTGATCACACTTTCTATCATACCTAACTTTCTTATAAGCTTGCTTAGCTTGCTCAAACTTAGCTTGTTCAATCTGCTTGTACTGATCTCCATAAGGCTTAAACTGGTCTCCACATCTGAACTTAGTGATAGCATTAGCTTCAATATCGAATTGACCAAACCTTGCCAATGCTAATGCAGATGCTTCATTCTGTATTGCCCCAGTGACTCCCTTTGATCTTTCAATCTGAGTGGCCATATGAAAAATCTTGTTCAAACCAGGCATAGGATCTTTAGACAACACATTACCCCTAAGAGGCTCATACACATCATTAAGCCCCATTAGAAACTGCATCACTTTAGCCTTTTCCTCTCTTTCAAGAACTCTTTTGAGCAAACCACAACTGCAGTGATTAATGCCACCACAGTTGCACCTATGAACTGCATCAAGAAACTGCAGTTCATCCCATATCTTCTTCAATTTCCCAAAATAGAGGTACCAACTGAAAAATTTTCTTGTCGAGTCATAGCAAGATCCCTACGCAGTTGATACACTAAAGGATCATTAGACTCATAAAATCTTTCCTTAATCTCATCCCATAGCTACTTAGCAGTTTCTACATACATCAGACTCTCAGCTACCTCACTTGTCATAGAATTTATGAGCCAACACATAACCATTGAGTCCGCTCTCATCCATTTTTCATAGTCTTCACTTTCCTCAGCCGGCTTAGCATGGCTACCAGTTATGAAACCTAGTTTAGCCTTAGCACCTAAGGCTATTTTCACACTTCTACTCCAACTAGTAAAGGTTCCACCACTGAAATGTGTAGAGACTAACGCCATCCCAGGGTGATCAGAATTTGACAGAAAATAGGGATTCACATGTGCAGAAGCCATACATTGCATTACATCTCCAAATTGAAGCCCCGTGTTAGCAAAGTTCCAACCTCGACCAGCTCCAATTCCAGTTCCCGGCGCTGGAGGAGTGACAGACACAAAATTGCCTCTGCCTGCACCATGACCTTCACCAGCAGTTCCAGATCCCTTACCTAGAGACGAAGAACTTCCTCGTCCAACCATGATTACTCAAAATCAGCGAATTTCCAAAAAAAAAAAAACGAAGCAATCACTAGATTCAACACCTTTCAATCCTCAACACAAAATCACAGCAGCAGACAAATCAGATCGTTACTTCTCTGATACCATTTGAACAATATCAATTTAATTCAATTCAGAAAATGAAGAAGATTCAAGGAAAATGGAAATTAGGGAAAATTCCCTTTCACATTCAAGAACCAAATGTGTTTGTTACATCTAAAAACTCAACTCCCGCCTAGCACCTCCTACTACCTTTATTCAGTTACAACTAACAGAACAAATGAAAAGACTAAAATGCCCCTGCAGTCACTTAGTTAGAACCGAGCTCAGCTAGAGTTTGTTATGTGTTGTGTTTCTTTGTTTGACTAATACATGAATCACAACCATCACAACACCTTATATGTTCCCATAAGACTCAAATAAATAAGCATAATTCAACTCAGAATAGACTTATCAATAAATTAAAAATCAAATCATATTGATCAATTCAAGACATCCAACAAATCTATTAGGAGAGGATATATATAATATATATATATATATATATATATATATTGCTAGTTGCTACACATGTGTGATTGTATCTTTATCTTATTGTACAAGATTTAGTTTGTGTCATCTATATATATTTGTTCCTCTAATTGAGGAAGAATAATAGTGAATTCACTCTTCGATCGTATAACCTTTTATGGTATCAAAACAGCTAGTCTAACAATCCTTGCAGTTGTGATGACGTACATCGAAAGTATGAATTTAACAAACTTTGTATATAAGTTGGTGAACTATTTGTCATATTGCAATTGGTTTTAAGATGAAATCTCACTCCGAAAATTGACTACGTTCATATATACTACAAAGAGATTTTATTGAATATAGATTTTCTACATCGAATACATTTATGATATGATGGAAAGAGATTAGATAACACTTATTGATGATTAATATATCCAACTTAAATAGACTAGATCTATTAATAAGGTCTAAATAGACAACCATAATTCTACTCCGATTAACTAATTATGAATAAAATTCAAACCAAATCATATTGAATTAGAGACATCTCCCAACAATACGGGAAAGCACCTTTTCGCTAGCGGGCGTCAAGGTGATTCACAATGGTTTCAATAAAATAAAAGATACCGATCGGGGGAAGCAAATAACTGTGGATTTAGGTATGTTATAGTTGTTTCTTGATTTAGTGGAATAGTGAATTAGGTAGCTATTATAGGTGACGGCAACCTAGCTAAAATCATTGAGACACTACAGAATTTGAGACCGAATTTTACATCCATCTGCATTTTTTTTATATACAGTAGGCAAAAAGTAGAGCATCTTCTATGAGAAAGAACGTTCTTGATCATCCTTACAGATGATGTTATAAAATACCCTATTCATAGGGAGGGAGCTACAATTACAATCAGATTCAAGCTTAGCAATAAAATCCGCTTCCGCATTTACTTCCCTAAAAATATGTCTGAATTCGATCTTGTAAACTTGAACCTTCATTCTTCTTATTCTTTCGATAATCCTCATAATTTCCCATGGAATGTTGACGTCTTCATTGATAGTCTTGATAACTTATAAACTATCCTCTTCAATGATAACATTCTGCTAGTCTCTTCTACATACTAGCTCTATCCCCTTATACACAGCCCGGGCTTCAGTGAAAAGTACTGATCCCTTGGTAGTCTTTACTTCGAAAATTTCGACTACTTCTCCTTTCCAATTTCTGACGATACCCCCAATTTTGCACATTCCTTCTTTGTTTACAACTCCGTCTACATTAATTTTGTAAACCCCATGAGACGGTTTCATCCATCTTATGTGCTTACCTCTTCGTTTCCTTCCTTCTATTTTTGTCTTGGGGTTTGCTTTACTCCAGTCAGTTTTGCATTTTAGAATTTTTTGTATAATTGCATACCTGTCCTCCAAGTTACCATTCTTTAAAATGATAGAGTTTCTAATTTCCCAGATATTTTGCCAAATGATACATAGATCTTCAAAGTGAATATTGTTCCTTCTAATCTGGTAGAGATCACCCCGTAAGGAGGTTGAGTTTTCAATTCCAAAGAAACACTTTCCTGTGGAGAGTTCATATTTTTTTATTATAGATTTAGAAATAGCACAATTGATCGAGGAAAAGTTGTGTATTATCTTCATCCTCCGGCCATATTGCCAAGGCAACACTGGGATGACACCCTATTGTAGAATCTATTAAGTCTACGTGGAGAGTCCATCTACAATTGTTTTAGATAAAAATATATTTACATTTTGCATATGATATGTTAAAATATACATTTTTTATATTTTTTGGTTCATTAGTTAATTGTGCATTTTTTTACCTATCCTTCAAACAATACGGAGTATTAATTTTTAAAAAAAAGTTATAAAAAATGAACCAATTGAATTGTCTTGATTTTTGTGAAAGTGTATACAAATGAGAGATCGATATAGCGTGCTTAAATTTATTTTGCATATCGTACATACTCAAATGTGCATATTTAAATACCCTAAATTCAACCAATGAAACCCAAAAATATTTTTTTAAAAATAAATAAAACCATTGTCCATGATCTTAAAGACCGTCTAATCCTAAACCAATTTGTTGATTTAAAAGAAAAAAGAAAATAAAATTATAAAAAAATGAACCAATTGAATTGTCTTGAATTGTCGATATAGTGTGCTTAAATTTAATTTGCATATCGTACATGCTCAAATGTTTAAATACCCTAAATTCAACCAATGAAACCCAAAAATATGTAAAAAAATAATTAAAATCATTGTGGATGGTCTAGTGTTGTTAAATTTCGGTAGTCCATATAACGTATAATATTCAAACCGAGCACACACGACTAGTAAAGTTCTATCTTAAAATCAATTTTATTTTATTTTGGTGGAAACTATCTTAAAATCAATTGACAATAAAAAGAACAACCCTACGTACCGACCTATATACAAAAATTAGATTCTCGTATTTTCCAATATGGGACAAACATCCTTCGAGTCAGAGCTCCTATATTAATCCCAACGAGTAAGTGGCTCCATAGTATGGGTGGAGTCAAACTTTAGTTTATATATATGACAACAAAGTGGTTTAGGCCCATTAATCCTAACTCGTACGTAACCCACTTGCTTGCTAACCCATACCATATATATAGTGTAAAGATAAAGTCCAACCTTTCTACCACAACCGGCCGAGACTTGTAATTTGTATGGTATCACCTCTAAATAATAGTGGGACACTCGCAATCGCATCTATTTGTATATCGCTATAAGACATATACTATAGTTTGGGGAAAAAGTGTTTTGCCTGTAACGATATGTTACCACGCACCACACCTGTACCCATCAATTAAACCATCTTCTACTAGTGCTTTACTGCTTTGGAACTGTCACCAAGTGCGCCTGTAGTCTGCTGATCGACCACCTTTTTTTTATTTAAAAAAATAAATTGCTTGTAGTCGTGTTGTATCATGATGATATTTATATGGAGCCTAATCAGACCAGTTTGACCCATTTCCCTCTTAGCAGAGAAGAGACCTTTCGACTCGTGTGGTATGTCGGGCAAATCTAGTCAGAGCCGAAAATATTATTTTTTTTCAAATGTTTTTGTTAAGCTCAACTCACTTAGTCTAATTCTATGTGTGTTTGTATTTGTACGTTATAAGATGAGAAGAGCTAGCTTATGCCTTATTTTATTGCTTTTGGGCTTTAAGCTTAAAAGTGATCTAAGTCGGCCTGCTTCTCCAGCCTAGCTCACTTGCACTTGGATTTTCGACCGTTGAACCTTCAACGACGTCGTACTACTCGGTTCGGGTTTAAGAGGATTTGTAAACCCTAACGCCGACAAGAGAGAGAAATCTGAGAGCTGCGCCGGCCCATGGCCTTCCTCCCTTGTCTCTTGAGCTCAGCTAAGGTTTCTGCTCTCTTGTGCTCGTGAGCGTAGGTTGAGCTATCTTCACATCCAAACAGTGAGCTAGTGAGATTTGAAGCTCGATTGCCCTTTAGTTCTATCCTTTGGTGATTGATGTCCTAGTTGAGGCTAATCGATCTTTTAATTTCTCTACTTGTTTGTGTTTTGAATCGGTTGTAAACTTGCTTTGAAACATTTAACACAAGTTTGTCTCTTGTTTTACGGTGTTTGAACTCTCTCTTCGATCCACATTTCAAATTGGTATCAGAGCCGGGTTAGGACATTTTCCAAGTTTTTCAGATTCGTTGAAGCTTTTGGGGTTTTCGATCTTCTTAGGCTCCAATTCCGAAAACCCTTTGCATTTGTTGAAGTTTTCAAGGATCTTCATCCTCGGCGACTCCAGATCTGCGAAGGTCTTGAGCTTTTATCAAAAATCCTTTAGATCCGTTGAATTTTGGATTTGTAGATCTTGAGCGTTTTCTGAGAAATTCGGATCTAGGGTTTCGAGAATCTCAAACGTCTCAAGTTTGTTTGCTTGGATCTGAGCCTTTGTGACTTAGATCCAAACAAATCAAAGACATAGCAAGAAGTTGTTAGAGAACCTCTTCTTCTGACAAATCCCCAATTAGTTTCCTTCGGCTTCTCTTGTGACGTTGATAGATCTAAGGCCCCGTTTGGTATAAATGTAGTAATCGGAATGGAAATCAAAATCCGGAATAGGTCATTACTCAAGCATGTTGTTTGGTATAATGTCGGAATCAAAAATTTACAAACTCAACCTACCGAAATTTATACAAAATCAACCTGTTCAATTTGTTGATTTGGGGATTTGGGGATTTATACAAAATCAACCTATTCAAATTCATAAATCAACCTGTACAAAATCAACCTACCAAAATCAAATTACACAAATTCAACAACCCATTCCAAAAATTCTATCAAATCTGGAAGCAGATTTGGGGATTTGGAACCCTAATGTGGTCGGCAGAGGTCGAGGTGAGACGGCGTTCTGGAGAGGACGAAGAGGGTGGGACGGTGGCAGCAAGTAGTTCTGGAGAGGACGATGACGGAAAGCAGATCGATCTGGAGATCCCGTTCCGGGGGGAGTGGACAGCAACGACGGGGAAGAAGATCTGGGCAGCAGGAGAGGACAGCAGCAATGGCGAGAGGAGGGCGACGGCGGGGAGAGGACGATGGCGGTGAAGGAGTAGCGGCGTCCCTCGGTGCTCTCGATCGGTGGAGGAGCAGCGGCAGGCCGGCAGCTGTCGAGGGTGGTGGTAGCGACAAAGACGGGAGGGGGAGAGAGAGAGACCTTCTTCAGAGCTTCAGGCGAAGGTGGTGGTAGCGATCGGTGGAGGAGCAGCGGCGGCCCGGTGGTAGCGACGAAGAGACTCAGAGAGAGTTTCAGATGGTGGGAAGTGGGAAACTTGGAATGGATGATTCCACTGCTTTTGTTGGGGGATGAAAAATGGGAGAAATGGAGGATAAAAGGATTACCTAGTAATCAATTTAATTCCGGGTTTTGTCATATCAAACACTAAAACAGTAATCATCCATTCCGATTACTGATTTTTCATTCCTGGTAATCGATACCAAACCGGCCCTAAGCTTACAGCTCTGAATCTGTTTACTTTAGATCATTCGTTCACAACTGAGATTCAAATCCTTAGCTTCCATGTTGTAGGATTTGAGTGCTCACTCTTGTTTGATATCTGTTTAAGAGATTCAAACCTTTAGCCTTCAAGCTGTAGGGTTTGAGTGCTCATTTTTACTCGATATCTACTGATTTGTTCACTGTTTTATCATGTACTTTGATTCACACTCATGTCTGATAACTCATATCATATCAAGCCCTTTGATGGGACTACATACTTTGTTATGTGGCAAGTCAAAATGAAGGTTATCCTGATAAAGGAGAAATGCTGAAAGGCTGTCATTAATGAATATCCAGTGGAGATGCCTCCGGATGCAATAAGAGATCTAGATCTCATTGCTCACAGTGAGATCATGATTCGAATATCTGATGAGGTAGCAAGATAGGTAGTTGACTATGTTTCTTCCATAGATCTATGGAAGAAACTCCCGGATCTTTATCAAGTTAATACTTTATCTAGTAGAATATCTCTGTTGTGTCGCATTTTTACCTTTAAGATGGATGTTTCTGTGTCTCTTGATGATAATTTGGATAAATTTCCGTGTATGACACAAGAACTTGAAAGATGTGATGATAAAATTGATGACACTCACCAAGCTGTTATTTTGCTGAGTATTTTGCCTTATCAATTTGATACATTTAAAGATGTTATTCAGTTTAGTAATGAAACTTTGACTAAGAAAATGATAGTTGAAGCCATTATTCAGAAAAGTGAGATTGTGAAAGTATTTAAAGTTAAAGTTGATAAATCTGAAAAGCCGAACTCTAAACCTGATGTGCTATTTACAAAAGGAGGCAACAAAAACAAACAAAAAATAAGAAAAATGATAAAGAAAAGTCTACTGAAACTGGAAAGAAGCATTATACTTGTACCTATTGCAAGAAAAATAACCATGTTGTTGCTAATTGTTATAAGAAAAGAGATGATGATAAAAAAAAATGCAAAATGGTACTTCTGTTGTGCTTGATTATGGCTTGTTTTATTCTGGTGAGTTGCATATGGTTGCCTGTGATGATTCATCCGATGCTTGGTTGCTTGATTTTGGTTGTACAATGCATGTTACTCCTCATAAGCATTACTTTGATTATCTTGATGAATCTGTTGGTTGTTTGGTTAGACTTGGTGATCATTCTGAACTTGTTATTATAGGCATAGGCAACATTCCTTTTAAAATGCATGATGGTGTTGTTAGGATCCTTCAACAGGTTAGATGGGTACCTGATATGAAGAGAAATATGTTGTATGAATCTATGTTTGATGACCTTGACTATGATATTAACATTAAAATAGGAATTAGAACTATTTCTAGGAATGGTAAGATTCTCATCAAAAGTGTTAAGAAGGGTTTGCATTATAGGGGACAAGGGTTTGGCATGCTAGACTTATGTTGCATCTATTAACATGAATGATACTCTGATTTGGCATGCTAGACTTGGTCATATAGGGGACAAGGGTTTGCATTATCTGTTCAAACAAGGACTCTTTGAAGGCAAACCTTCTTATTTGAAAAACTGTGAAAGCTGTATTTTTGGTAAACATGCAAAAGAATGTTTTAAAAAATCAGATTTTGTTGCTAAGATGCCTTTAGATTATGTGCATGCAGACCTATGGGGACCTTCCCAGGTTGATACTATTGGTGGAAGGAAGTACTTCCTTTCACTAATAGATCACTTACAGGAAGGTTTGGGTGCACCTTCTAAAAGCTAAAAGTGACACTTTTAAAACTTTCAAAATTGGAAAACAAAAACAGATGGTCAAACTGCTTTCAAATTGAGATGCCTTGGGACAGATAATGGACTTGAGTTCTGTAACAAGTTGTTTGATGATTTCTGAAATGATCATGGTATTATAAAGCATCTTACTATTCCAGGCACTCCCCCCCCCCCCCCCAATAGAATGGAACTGCAGAGAGAATGAACAGGATACTACTTGAAAAAGCAAGGTGCATGCTCATTAGCTCTGGCATGAGGCCATCTCTATTGGGGGGGGAGCTGTAACCACTGCTGTGTATTTGATCAACAGATCACCCTCAGCTACAATTGGTTTCAATACCCCTTATTAGATGTGGTCTGGAACTAAGCCAAATATCTCACACTTAAGACCTTTTGGATACACTGCATATGCTCACCAAAGCATATGCAAGTTGCAACCAAGGTTTCTAAAGTGTGTAATGTTAGGCTATTCTGAGGGTGCGAAGAGTTATAAATTACTTGTAATCCAACCTGAAGGTTACAAAGTAATTGCCAGCAGAGATGTCAAATTCATTGAAACTGAGTTCCATTTTAAAAATGTGCATTCAAGTACAAATGATCATGATCTAACCCCTTCAACTAAGTTTTATGTTCCCACCTCCCAAGGTGGGGCTTCTAACAATGAATTTGATATTGGTATCCCACATGAGTCATCTGACTCCACTTCCAGTAATGGCAATGATCAGAATTCTGAGCACCACGGCTCTAACTCAAGTACTGATGATGTGCCTCAACAATCGGGTGGGGGGGAGGGTAAGCTCATCTACCTCTACCTCTATTCAAAATTCCTCTGCTTCTACTAGACCTGTCAAACGGGTCATTCGCGTCGAGTTCGGGTCGGGTCACTTTGGGTCCCGGGTAAAACGGGTTTCGGGTATATCCAGGCTGACTTGAACCCGGGTTTGACCGGGTTTCGGGTCATTTCTGGTTTGTCAATTTTTTCTTTTTTAAATTAAAAAAATCATGATTTGATAATTTTGTGATAATTTTAAAATTCTAAAATTAAAGACGTTCATAAGTTCTAGTGCTTGTAATTATATACTATATCTGATCTAAAATATTTGATTTTTAATATTTCTCGTAATTTTTAATAAAATGTACTAATATATAAATATCAAATTTTCAAATAATTTTTTAAAAATAATTTTATTAAAAAATTTATATTTTATATATATTTTTACATTTTATTAAAAAAATATTTGATTTTTATTATTTATTGTAATTTTTAATAAAATGTAATAATATATAAAATATCAAATTTTTAATTAATTTCATGCAATTAGTAATAAGCATAGAATTATTTTAATATTTTAATATTTTTTAAAAAAATTATCTTCTTAAAAAAATGTATTGAAAAATAAAAAATCAAATACTATCGATCGGACAGAGTATTACACATACAAATAAATATAAAAGTTGATTTGAAAATTAAAGATTGTAATTAATTATAAAATGTAATAAATTGGAATCTCCATAAAAAATTAATCATATATAATTATAAATCAACCGGGTCACCAGGTCAATCGGGTAAATTGGGTCAAAATTACCGGGTCAATCGGGTCACCGGGTCGAAACCTAGATTACCCGGATAATTTCCGAGCATTTGATTTCGGGTCGGAAAAAAAAATTTCGGGTCAAAATTTTCGGATTCGGTTCGGAAAATTTCTGGGCGTTCGGTTCGGGTCGACAGGGTCGGGTTGTGTTTTGACAGGTCTATCTTCTACCCATTCTTCTTCTGATGATGATGAATTTGTTGATACTTTTGCTGATGTTGATGATGCTTTGTCAAATGCTTCAATTGAAACTGATCATGAGCATGATAATTTTGATGAAGTTCCTAACTTGACTAATTATCAATTAACAAGAGATAGATCTCCTAGGGTTAAAATACCTAACAAGAAATATTTTGATAATGAGGTAGACTTGGCTTTTGTTGTTGACGAGGATGTCGATGCTTATACTTTTGAATTGTTTGAGAATGCTATGAAATGTGCTAATTTTGACAAATCGTTGCTTGCTATGAAAGAGGAAATAAACTCCATGATGACCAATAAGACTTGGACACTTGTTCCTAAACCAAACAAGGCAAGGTTAATTGGTTGTAAATGGGTTTATAAGCTCAAAAATAGTGTGGAGTTGGGTGGCCAACCCAACTACAAAGCAAGGTTGGTAGCCAAGGGCTTCACACATAAACATGGAATTGATTACAATGATATTTTTGCCCATGTTGTCAAGTATAAAAGTCTGAGATTATTGCTCGTTGTTGCTGTTGTTTATGATTATGAGATTGAACAAATGGATGTTAAAACTGCATTCTTTCATGGTGATTTAGATTAACAAATCTATATGAGACAACCTAAAGGATTTGAGGACAAATCTAAACATGATCATGTTTGCTTGCTTAGGAAATCTTTGTATGGTTTAAAATAATCCCCTAGGTAGTGGAACCAAAAATTTGATAATTGCATGATCAAACTTGCCTTTAAAATCAGAAGCTATGATCCTTGCTTATACTCGCTTGGTGCTAAATTTGTGTCTCCCTTGTATGTCTTGCTTTATGTTGATGATATCCTCATTATATGCAAGTCTAAGGCAAAGATATTTGATGTTAAGGCTTCACTTAGGAAATCTTTTGACATGAAGGATTTGGGTCCTGCTCAGAAAATTCTTGGCATAAAGATTTCTAGAGATAGAGCAAAACATCAGATATTTTTGCCACAAAAGGACTATTTGATCAAAGTCCTTGAGAGGTTCAATTTCTCAAAAGTCAAGCCTGCTCCTATACCCTTAGGAGGGCACCTTGATCTTACAAGGACTGAGGTGCCACTAAGGAAGGAGGAGGAAGACTATATGAGAAATGTACCCTATGGTGCTGCAGTGCGATCTGTTATATATGCAATGATTTGTACTAGACCTGACCTTGTTTTTGCAGTAAGTGTACTCAGCGGGTATATGTCCAACCCTTCAGAGAAACATTGGATTGCTATGAAGTTTCTCTTGAGATATATTGTAGGAACACTGGACATTTGTCTAGTCTATGGTTTGCACACTTCTCCCTCTGAGCTATTTGGTTTTGTGGACTCTGACAACGCATGTAACAAAGACAACAGGAAATCCACCACCTCCTTTATGTATACCTGGTATGGCAATTGCATCTCTTGGAAGGCACAGTTGCAGCCAATTGTAGCTCTTTCCTCCACGGAGACAGTGTACATTGCTGCAATTGAAGCTTCCAAGAGTACACTCTATCTGTGCAAAGATCCTGTCTACCATGAGAGAACTAAGCACATTGATGTTAGACACCATTCCATTCGTGTTTTGGTAGCTAACAATCTTCTTCTTGTCAAAAAGATTGATGGAAAGATCAACCATGTAGATTTTGGTACTAAGATTGTGACCACTGATAACTTTTTCTTTTGCAAGGAGTTTCTGCACTTGATCAACCCCAACTGATGTTGAGAAGGAGTATGTCTAACCAATGATAGAAAAGGAGTAAATCCAATTCACATTTTCAACAAGGCAGATTTATGATATGTGTAAACATAGAAATAAGAGAGCAATTGTTAGGGTCATCACACACTTAGCCTATGCAATTCTATGTGTGTTTGTATTTGTACGTTATAAGGTGAGAATAGCTGATTGTATTGCTTTTGGTCTTTAAGCCCAAAAGTGATCTTAGTCGGCCTGCTTCTCCATCCCAGCTCACTTGCACTTGGATTTCCGACCTTTGAGCCTTCAACTACGTCCTACTACTCGGCTCGTGTTTAAGAGGGTTTGCAAACCCTAAACACCGACAAGAGAGAGAGAAATCTGAGAGCTGCCAACGGCCTTCCTCCCTTATCTCTTGAGCTCTGCTAGGGTTTATGTTCCTTTGTGCTCTTGAGCGTAGTTTGAGCTCCATTCACATCCAAACACTCTGAGTTCGTGAGCCAATGAGATTTGAGGCTCGATTGCCCGTTGGTTCTATCTTTGGTGACTGGTGTCCTAGTTGAGGCTAATCGATCTTTTCATTTCTCTACTTGTTTGTGTTTTGAATCGGTTGTAAACTTGCTTTGAAACATTTAATAAAGGTTTATCTCTTGTATTTCAGTGTTTGAACTCTCTCTTCGATCCACATTTTAGCTTTTACAAATTAATTATTCCTTTATGTGTGAGGAATTTTTAGATAAAGGATTAGGAAGAGTACTCCATCCACTTAGATATAATGTTTGATTTCACTATATTTTCATAGTATTTAAAGATATAAATTTTTTGAGAACAAATATACATGGTACGTTGGATGAGAATCACCACCTCCTTTTGACTTAAAGGGGATTTTGTACATCTTTCATAATAAAGTACCTAAGACAAAACTAGAACACCGGACCCGTACTCTAACAATAAACCAATTAAGTAAACTTACTCACTAATCTTCACAATGGTCACCATACAAATCATGAGCATACCAATTGTTGACAATTGTAACTCTAGTTTACTAGGATTTATGTGTATTCTTGATATATATGTTGTTGGGTTTAGGTTTAATACCCTTAAACATGTTCTTTGAAGTGGCTTGTAAGCCCAAGTCCATATCTTTGCCTCAACGTTCCAATTTCCAATCGTTGCCTCCTTCGGACCTTTTATAAGGTCTTTAGCAGCAAACCCTAACCTCTGAGCTAGGGCACTGTAACGCCGCTCTAAAGAACCTTGGTAGCTCCTCTCCTATGGATGAAACACAAGAGAAAGGTAGGACGTCAGGGTTGAGATGAAGAGATCAAAGTCGAGAGAAGATAAAGAGATGCTCGAATGTTTGGTCATCACCGAGAGAGCTCATGGGTGATTGATCTCCCTAGAACCAAATACGAGCAGAGAAGAGAGCTGGAGATCGGAGGAAGCAAGAAGAAGGCGTGTGTAAAGGCCCGGATATTAAATCCTAAGTTTCGGAAAAAGAAATTAAAAATGAATTTAAATCGGGTTATTTAAAATCTCTTAAAAAGAATTCCGGCATGATTTTAACGGACTTTTCAAACATGATATCAATTTCGCTACTTTGACTTGAGGTTTTGAAATACGAGTCAGGGTAAGGTCGAGACAGAGAGCGGGTTTCGAATTTAAATGTCGGGTATACTCTCTTTGCCTTTATATTTTGGGGATCACTTTAATTCCATGTCTTTCTCTTTTTTCTCTTCCTTCCTCTCTCTCTCTCTCTCTCTCTCTCTCTCTCTCTCGTTCTCAAACCCGTGAGGAAGATCCCCCTGCGCCGCTGCACTTCCTTGATGTCTAGCAACATATTGGTCCCCTCCTCCCTTTGTCTTCATCTTCCTACCTTGAATTACACAAAGGACATCTATTTTCCCACCATCTTCCATATTGTACAGATTCTTTTTCCTCATCTACTGACCTACAACCCACAAAAAGAGCATTCTCTCTCTCTCTCATTTCCCCTCTCTGCAGAAGCCAAGGAACCCACCCACTCTCTTGCGTTCTCTGAAGACCACCCAGAAAATATCCAGAAATCCCTTCCTTTCATTTTCTGTTGCCGGCCAGCAGAAGCAACCTCCATTGCTCCCCTCCTCCCTTGTCACCTCTGTTGGAGGCCCCTGCAGAACCTCTTACTGCCCCAACACCTCCGATTCGCCACGGTCGTAGCTTTCTCCCCCGTTCAACGTCGAGCAAGCATTCGAGCAGAAGACGCGAGCCCGAGCGCAGCTCCAAGCACCCCTCCTTGAGCCCTGTTCCCACGGCCTAACCCGTGCACCCTCGACGTCTTTCCTCTCCCTCCTTCGGCAAGCAGCAGCAGCACCTTCTCCCTCTCCTTTCCCGACGCCGACGAGCCGGAGCCAGCTGCTGCAGCCCCGTCGCTCCTCTCCTCAGTTTCCGCGTTGGGCTCGGTAAGGCCTTGTTCTTTCTCATTCCGCCTCATTTCATCTCCTAATCGAAAAAAAGGCTCGCCTTTATGAACCCGTCTTTTGCCCCAGGCCCCAAATCGCTCGATTTCATCTCCGACGCCGAATCGTGCCCGGCGGGCTGTTTCCCCGGCGAGATCTTCAAAACAGTGGTAACTCACTTCTCTTCCCCCTTTCTGTGCCATCGAGGTGTTCTTGTGTGTGATTGATGTCGGAGAAGGAGTCTGGGTGTGTGGGTCGGCCGAGAGCTGCCCGAGAACTCCCTCCTCCTTCGTCCTTCGGCCGCGCGGTTCAGAGGTTGAAGAAGGGTCTAAGACCCGCTTCTCCTCTTTCTTTTATTCCAATGGGCTGGGCCTAATTCTATTCGGATCCGGGTTTAAATCCGGGTTATATCATTTTGAAGGGTTGTGGGGTTTTCAGATTTGAAGAGATATAACCGGATCCATTTTTTCTGTTGGGTCGGGTCTTCAGCAGGGAACTGGGTTGGGATTCCCCTTTGGGTTTGGTTCCAGGTTGTGGGCCTGACAGATTTCTTCTTTTGGGCTTTTGTGAGCAATGGTTATTGGATTTATGTTATATTATATATTATGGTGATGTTATATGATTTATAATTATTGTTATATTTATTATTACTATAATATTCTGTTTTGAGGAAATATATTTCTGAAATTATTATATATTTTAAAATGGTTTAAAGGAGGTATTACTTGGGATATGTATTTAGTGTTGTTTTAAGTTGTGATTCTAGGAATTTGAAATGAATTAGGAGTTGCGATTTATAAATGTGGTTGTGAAAATGGAATTATTTTGTGACTAAATGTCGGAATTTAATTATGTAATGATTTTGATAATAAACATGCCGGGATTGTGTTAATTATATGATTTTGGGAATTTTTAAGGATTTAAATGATAAATGTCGGGATTTTGACATGGCTTGATGATGTTGGTTTTGAGAAGAAAATTGGAAGAATGATTTTGGTTGATGTTGATCATATCGGAAAGGTTTTGGAACACGGTTTCACTATCTGTTAGTTTTGAGTATGTTGAGAACTTGAGTTTCGTGCATATGAATGTTTGTCCGATAGCTTATGACAATGGCGTGATGATAGGTGTGTGTTACTTTTGGATTGCTTGGACTTGCATTTGGGCCCTTACTTGTACTATCCTACTGTTCTGCATCTTCAGGTAAGTTCCCTAGGGGGCTTACTCAGGTTGAACATTCATGCCTGTTGTTGCATTTTATGTTAGGTGTTGCATATGCATAAAAGCATGTCATGTAGTATCCTGTTTAGGTTGCACTAATTGAATGAGCATCTGTTTACTTTATGCGTTTGAAACAGAACGGCCGTTATCTGTGATAGTCCTAGAGTCTTTGCTAGGGTCATAGGGTAGCCCAGCCTCATCGGGTACCCTGAGTCAATCGAGTCATGAACTTCCTTATATTATGAGATGCCTGCGGGCTTTATTGTGGAGCGGGTTAGGCATGCGTGCCGCCCGATTATGATGGAATGCATTCACGAGCTGGCCAGTCTCCGCCCTATCGGAAGGGGGTGGATGTAGGAGAGGGATATGCCACTTGGCATTGTCTTGGGCCCTTTACAGTATTTTTAGACATTATTATAACTAGGAGCATGCTAGTGTGTTTGACTTTCGTACTGCATTAGAGCATCTTTATTAGGCATAGCACATACTATGTGGCCTCGGCGAGGACTGCCGGTCCCGCATGAGTGGCTCGATCTGATTCCTTTCCCCGTTCTTTTTTAAAGGTATTCTCTGCAGATTTGAGTGCTCAATGTCTATATGACGGGGTTTCCTTTTTGCGAATCGAAGAACCTGGCTAATTCTATAACTCGTTATAAATGGTAATCACCCACTTATGAATTGGTTTTGACCCGGCTCTGCCGTGGCGCTTGTATCTTTACCTTGCTTCCGCTTTACTTCCGTTTGAAATGAATTTCACGACGTAGTCTTAGGACAGGTTAAGGGTACCCAATGGCCCTTCGAGGTTTTTAGGGTTTGAAATCCCTCTTTTTACTAATTTTAAATGAGTTTGAAACCTCGACCCGTACCTGGATTGCAAGATCCGAACAAGGGGTTTTATCCCTTGAAACGTAACCCGGAAATCATAATTCTGGGCCGTTACAAAGATGGTATCAGAGCTGAGGTTGTGCAATTCGGGTACACAAGGGTCGAGTGTATGTTTTGGAAAACCGCCCATGGATTTCAAAGGATTTGAAAGGATTTTAAGAAGGGCAAAATGAACTTAAGATGCCTAACCGAAATTGGACTAAGTAATGAACTCGACTTGTAATAAAAGAGGAACACCGACCAAAAAGGGGACGCGAGTGGGTAGTAAATGCGCTAGACCACCCCTATTGGGTGTAGTTGGGAACGGTAGGCAAAATACCAGCTTGTTCTTTACAGATGGGTTGGGAGACTCCAAGGAGATCATTATGAGTGTTACTGACTGATTCTATGCTGAGTGCTTGATGTGCTAAAGTCTGATTGGTATGTCTAACAATTAAATATGTATTGACTGATCTGTGCAAACGGGATAGTGGGAGTACCCTTGTTTCTGTGTGGTCAAACTCAGCTTGTGTGGAACAGCCCATTCCTCTATATTTGTTGACCCTTGGACGCTCCTATTGAGTCTTTCTCCCGGATGCCAGTGCCTCCCATGGGGAAACGGGTTGGTAAACACATTGTGTCGGAATCATGTATGGGGATGAAGATTGTCTGAGTGAGTATTGGGAGGTGGTTCTTGATGACATTTTGAGTCAAAAGTAAGGTGTCCTGGGGCTGTCTTTCTTGATTTTATGATGATCAACCCGTGTCTCCTTACCATAAAGATTCGTACCGGAGTCCCACGGGAATGAGGGGTGAAGAGTCAGTCGGGAAAAGTCAATGGTTGCCCTTAGGGATCTCTGTCCGGTTGTAACGGTGACTCTCTCTGAATTGCATGATATGACTTTGTAATCTACCGCATGTACCTTGCAAATGATCATTAGTAAGAAGGTGCTCATGTTATGCCTTGCCTCCTGTCATGGTTTATTGTTTAAGCTCATGTGTGGTTAATTACCTTGCTCTCATCTCGTGTTGTGTCTTGCCTTATATCATGTTGTATGATTACGTGTTTATTGTTACAGCATGTTTACTTGGCTTACTGATCGTATGATTCTACATGTACTACTCTTTGACCTACGGATTAATCTTTAATGTGAAATTGTGCTTACATGTTTGATGTTCATGATGACCATTGTATGGATACGTGTTACAATTGGATGCCAACATGCCTTATGCAATATGTAACTCCCAGTACATGCTAGATGATGACGCGTCGATGCTTATTATTCCTTTTGTAGCAAGAATCCATAGCATGCCCATCTATTATGTATTCGTCAGATTAACTACTGTTGATTATTTGTACTTAACATTGTTGTGTGATAACTTGCGTTGAATGGGGGACTATGTGGCATAATTGAGTGTTGATGAATGCATGATTTTACCTTAGTATGTGTTTATTTGAGCTCATGCCCCGTATTCTCGTCATACTGCCCATTACTTAGACTCGTATTATACATCTCTACATTTCTTCCCATGCTTCTACATTGTTGGAATGTGATTGAATTGATTTCTTACGGGACGTCATGATTAGTTGCATGCATGTATCGTATGGTATGTTGAACCTTTAGTATCATGTAAGATCCTTGGTTGTGACTCGTTTGAATTGTATATTGCCTGCATTATTCTTGATTTTCTCTTGAGCTAGGTCCCTGATAGTGTGGTTCCCCCTTCCTCCTCTCCTCTTAAAATGTTTTACGCATGATTAAATTGATGTTGAATTCGATGATCTACTTGTTTTCCGTGATGGTTAGTTCTAGCATGCTTACATGTTATCGCTCGGTAGTGTTCCCTATTACTCTATGATATCCTCTCGTGCTTGCATAGATGTATGACTTGACACCTCGCATGACCACACACCACGCTATATCATGTTTTCACCTACGTAGAACGCATGAATGTTAGAATGAATCTAGTCGAATTACCTTGACTGTATTCATGCTCGATGTGTGTTACTAGTATCATGTAGGCCTTATGATTTCCAATATGACTCGATAAATGATTACATGTCGTACTTGTTCTATAATGTGATAGTTATTGTACCGTTTTCTGTGCCCTATGACTGCTCATTCCTAACATGATTATGATCTCTCGCCCGTGATGTTCTCCTTGTTACTCTATGGTGATCTCCCTTGCTTTCATGAACACTAGGTTGAACTCATTAAATGGCTCTTGACTATGCCCCTGCCCCGTCATGTATCACTAGTATTGTTCAGGACCTATGCTTTCTAAATGTATCTCGTCGTAGGATTACATGTCGTTCTTAACCTACTATATGATCATTGTTGTTAGATGTGATAGTTATTATGCTGCTTTTATGTGTTCTCGTATGATGCTTCGGCTGATTGTCATGATATACCTCGTTATGTTATGTTTGAACTCAATTGTTGATGAGTATACCATGCTAGTTCATTTTTCATATACATGATACTTGCCATCCTCGTTAAACCCCGCATGACCATTACTGGCTCCGCATAATTTGCTTGGAATTAGTAGGCATCTCTGCTTTCATGGAATAACAAACTGTTAGCTCTTACTTGCATCAGTGTAGGACTTGATTGTGCCTTTGGGAATGAATACACATGTTATTCTCCTTGAGATAGGTACATGTTAGTGTGGGTTATTGTAATTGATATGCTCTATGATGAATTTATGTTAGTTGTCGCAATTATAACCTCACCGACTTCCATAAGGGCATCGTTGCTATTCTCGGGTCAGAGTCTTGTCTCCAGTCTTGTCATCCTTTTAGCCTTGGTCTGTATTTCCGAAGTGAACATTGGGTTTTCCGTCCCTGTCACTCCCCTATCTCTGCTGACTTAGACTCCTCTGCGATACTTGGACGAGCAACCGCGTGAAAAAGGAAACAAGAAGTTAGTTAGCGATGGAGCAGTGCAAAGGAAGCGTGGGCCCATAACCCACGAGCCTCAGGATCAACAATGCCGGCAGGACGAGCACGTTTTGTGGGTTGCGGTTACCGAGTACGATAGAACTTGTAGGCGGGAGTGTCCTTCGTTCGAATTGCTAATCCTTCTAAATTTGTTGATGATATGACACTGACCTGGCGATGGGACTTACGTGTTGATGTGCTGACTGTTGCCTGATTGTCTGTTGTCTATGATGATATGATTTGATGCTTTATAGTTCTAATGTGCCATAATGTCTTGATGTGTTGATACTCTGAGTTGTTAAGTATGATCTAAATTTCTTGCCTATAAAATTTGAAATGCAAATGCTGAGAACCTGGATTGTTTAGCTGATAAGGTTATAATGCAACATGCTAGCTTGACTTGATTATGTTTATATATGGTGTTGCAATGATTATTGAGCATGATGGTAAACTGAGACTTGCTGAACCCATGATATTATGTTTATGAATGCTAGTTGATATGATGCAGACCTTATGTTCGATGATTTTCATGATTGTTTCTTTCTTAAACTTGTGGGTGAGGTCATTTGGCAGAGAGGTTGGAGAGCGGTGAAAGAATTTAAGCGGTTAGGATGAACGGTGATATTATGAGGGAAGTCGCAAGAGAGGAATGTTGGCTTAGGTAAGACCGAGTGAGTTTTGGGATTTAGAAGAGGCAATGTTTATTGGTTTTGGACTAGCTTCTAAGTGAATCTTGGGAAGTGTGAGAAGTTTAAGGAAGGGCTTTTAAGAGTATTGATGTTATAGTAAGAGAGGGCACTCGGGTGTGAAGTTAGAGGTAGGGGTTGGATTCTTAGAGGTGGATGGTGTGTGAGAGTGCTTGATGGAATGAGGGGTGAGAATTGAGCATCGAGGTGAATTGGGATTCTTTGGGGAAATTTTGTCTGAGTTGACGTTGGCGAGTCTAGAAGAGGATTAGTCTTGGCTTGAGAGTGGAGATGGACAAATGGGGATTGTGTTTTATTTTGACTGGTATGATGTGGGAATTTTTTTTGATTATGTGATTTATTTATATCTGCTGGCATGATGTTAGATAACGACCATGATGAACCTGATATGGAATTACATGCTGATATGCAATATTAAAATCTAGTTAGTAGTGGCAAGTGTTACCATGATATATTAATACTTTGATATCCTGTTATTTTGGTTTAGAAGCATGTTAGGATGTGCTATGATATGACATATGAAGTAATGATGAGTATGAACTATGGGATAATGATGTGCTATTATGTGGAAGCATGATGTTTATTATGTGGTAGTAAGCATGATGTGTACTATATGGTTGACAAGTATGATTATTGGTTATGTAAATGATGAATATGACTTGAAGTATGATCATGATTAGTATATATGAGATAATGGTGCATGATTTCTAAATGATTGTCAATCGACATTGTGATGAGTTAAGGTGATGTCTTTCAGAGCATGCTGACATTTTGGTGATTTATATACTGCTTGATCTTCCTTTTCTTAATCTTAAAAAACATGACTTGTTGTGTTGAGGTGTTGACAATGAGTTTGATTCGTTGACTTTATGATGGGGATGTACCTGTTATGACCTTGGTGTGATATCGAGATGTGTGTTATGATTTTGGCATAGATGCATATTATGACCTTTAGTCTGATGTGGAGACGTTGATGTGATCTTGTGGCAGTGTGTTGGCATATGTTTGAGACTTGTCATATGATATACACGTTGAGGATCGATTGGTTATGTGGTTATGCATTGCTTATGGCTTGTGAATCTTGTTTGAATTGAGACTGATAGATTGATTTGATTCTGGAAACTAGGAAGAGAATATGGGATTAACCCTTAGAGGTGGATGATTCCACCTCCCAGCTTCTGAATTTGAATGTTGTTATGCGAGAAACTGATCTGGTGGTTGGAAGATTTTGGCGAAATCTTGATTTGAAAGGATTTGACTTGTTTTGGTGTAAGGTTGCTTGATTAGACATTGGAATTGAAGATTTTGAACGGTTTTGAAAAAGGACCGAGTTGGATTGTAAAAGAATGAACGTTACCGAGAATTTCAACGATTTTAAGGCTAATCTTTATTTTCAATTGCGGAATCCCTTTAGAAACTTTTCAACCCCGGGCAACTCTATGATTCTTCACGAAGTGGATACATGCATTTTATGGGGGCGCCTATAGGGTGCTTGCTAAGACCTAGTGATGCTATTGTAGGACTTTTAGAGTTGTGGTACTTCCGAAAAGTCGAAGCGAGGATGTGATAGGGGCGCTTATCGCATACTTGTCAAGGCAAATTGGAGATGTCACGACCGTGACTAGGATGTCGTGAGAATCCCGGAAGACGCAACCGAGATGATTACAAGATCCTCGAACATGGTCCTTGGACTCATCAATTTCAACTTCATCCCCTACTTTGTTTTTGTTTTAGTCTCGGGGACGAGACTTGTTTTTAGAGGTGGATGATGTAAAGGCCCGGATATTAAATCCTAAGTTTCGGAAAAAGAAATTAAAAATGAATTTAAATCGGGTTATTTAAAATCTCTTAAAAAGAATTCCGGCATGATTTTAACGGATTTTTCAAACATGATATCAATTTCGCTACTTTGACTTGAGGTTTTGAAATACGAGTCAGGGTAAGGTCGAGAGAGAGAGCGGGTTTCGAATTTAAATGTCGGGTATACTCTCTTTGCCTTTATATTTTGGGGATCACTTTAATTCCATGTCTTTCTCTTTTTCTCTTCCTTCCTCTCTCTCTCTCTCTCTCTCTCTCTCTCTCTCTCTCTCTCTCTCTCGTTCTCAAACCCGTGAGGAAGATCCCCCTGCGCCGCTGCACTTCCTTGATGTCTAGCAACATATTGGTCCCCTCCTCCCTTTGTCTTCATCTTCCTACCTTGAATTACACAAAGGACATCTATTTTCCCACCATCTTCCATATTGTACAGATTCTTTTTCCTCATCTACTGACCTACAACCCACAAAAAGAGCATTCTCTCTCTCTCTCATTTCCCCTCTCTGCAGAAGCCAAGGAACCCACCCACTCTCTTGCGTTCTCTGAAGACCACCCAGAAAATATCCAGAAATCCCTTCCTTTCATTTTCTGTTGCCGGCCAGCAGAAGCAACCTCCATTGCTCCCCTCCTCCCTTGTCACCTCTGTTGGAGGCCCCTGCAGAACCTCCTACTGCCCCAACACCTCCGATTCGCCACGGTCGTAGCTTTCTCCCCCGTTCAACGTCGAGCAAGCATTCGAGCAGAAGACGCGAGCCCGAGCGCAGCTCCAAGCACCCCTCCTTGAGCCCTGTTCCCACGGCCTAACCCGTGCACCCTCGACGTCTTTCCTCTCCCTCCTTCGACAAGCAGCAGCAGCACCTTCTCCCTCTCCTTTCCCGACGCCGACGAGCCGGAGCCAGCTGCTGCAGCCCCGTCGCTCCTCTCCTCAGTTTCCGCATTGGGCTCGGTAAGGCCTTGTTCTTTCTCATTCCGCCTCATTTCATCTCCTAATCGAAAAAAAGGCTCGCCTTTATGAACCCGTCTTTTGCCCCAGGCCCCAAATCGCTCGATTTCATCTCCGACGCCGAATCGTGCCCGGCGGGCTGTTTCCCCGGCGAGATCTTCAAAACAGTGGTAACTCACTTCTCTTCCCCCTTTCTGTGCCATCGAGGTGTTCTTGTGTGTGATTGATGTCGGAGAAGGAGTCTGGGTGTGTGGGTCGGCCGAGAGCTGCCCGAGAACTCCCTCCTCCTTCGTCCTTCGGCCGCGCGGTTCAGAGGTTGAAGAAGGGTCTGAGACCCGCTTCTCCTCTTTCTTTTATTCCAATGGGCTGGGCCTAATTCTATTCGGATCCGGGTTTAAATCCGGGTTATATCATTTTGAAGGGTTGTGGGGTTTTCAGATTTGAAGAGATATAACCGGATCCATTTTTTCTGTTGGGTCGGGTCTTCAGCAGGGAACTGGGTTGGGATTCCCCTTTGGGTTTGGTTCCAGGTTGTGGGCCTGACAGATTTCTTCTTTTGGGCTTTTGTGAGCAATGGTTATTGGATTTATGTTATATTATATATTATGGTGATGTTATATGATTTATAATTATTGTTATATTTATTATTACTATAATATTCTGTTTTGAGGAAATATATTTCTGAAATTATTATATATTTTAAAATGGTTTAAAGGAGGTATTACTTGGGATATGTATTTAGTGTTGTTTTAAGTTGTGATTCTAGGAATTTGAAATGAATTAGGAGTTGCGATTTATAAATGTGGTTGTGAAAATGGAATTATTTTGTGACTAAATGTCGGAATTTAATTATGTAATGATTTTGATAATAAACATGCCGGGATTGTGTTAATTATATGATTTTGGGAATTTTTAAGGATTTAAATGATAAATGTCGGGATTTTGACATGGCTTGATGATGTTGGTTTTGAGAAGAAAATTGGAAGAATGATTTTGGTTGATGTTGATCATATCGGAAAGGTTTTGGAACACGGTTTCACTATCTGTTAGTTTTGAGTATGTTGAGAACTTGAGTTTCGTGCATATGAATGTTTGTCCGATAGCTTATGACAATGGCGTGATGATAGGTGTGTGTTACTTTTGGATTGCTTGGACTTGCATTTGGGCCCTTACTTGTACTATCCTACTGTTCTGCATCTTCAGGTAAGTTCCCTAGGGGGCTTACTCAGGTTGAACATTCATGCCTGTTGTTGCATTTTATGTTAGGTGTTGCATATGCATAAAAGCATGTCATGTAGTATCCTGTTTAGGTTGCACTAATTGAATGAGCATCTGTTTACTTTATGCGTTTGAAACAGAACGGCCGTTATCTGTGATAGTCCTAGAGTCTTTGCTAGGGTCATAGGGTAGCCCAGCCTCATCGGGTACCCTGAGTCAATCGAGTCATGAACTTCCTTATATTATGAGATGCCTGCGGGCTTTATTGTGGAGCGGGTTAGGCATGCGTGCCGCCCGATTATGATGGAATGCATTCACGAGCTGGCCAGTCTCCGCCCTATCGGAAGGGGGTGGATGTAGGAGAGGGATATGCCACTTGGCATTGTCTTGGGCCCTTTACAGTATTTTTAGACATTATTATAACTAGGAGCATGCTAGTGTGTTTGACTTTCGTACTGCATTAGAGCATCTTTATTAGGCATAGCACATACTATGTGGCCTCGGCGAGGACTGCCGGTCCCGCATGAGTGGCTCGATCTGATTCCTTTCCCCGTTCTTTTTTAAAGGTATTCTCTGCAGATTTGAGTGCTCAATGTCTATATGACGGGGTTTCCTTTTTGCGAATCGAAGAACCTGGCTAATTCTATAACTCGTTATAAATGGTAATCACCCACTTATGAATTGGTTTTGACCCGGCTCTGCCGTGGCGCTTGTATCTTTACCTTGCTTCCGCTTTACTTCCGTTTGAAATGAATTTCACGACGTAGTCTTAGGACAGGTTAAGGGTACCCAATGGCCCTTCGAGGTTTTTAGGGTTTGAAATCCCTCTTTTTACTAATTTTAAATGAGTTTGAAACCTCGACCCGTACCTGGATTGCAAGATCCGAACAAGGGGTTTTATCCCTTGAAACGTAACCCGGAAATCATAATTCTGGGCCGTTACAAAGATGGTATCAGAGCTGAGGTTGTGCAATTCGGGTACACAAGGGTCGAGTGTATGTTTTGGAAAACCGCCCATGGATTTCAAAGGATTTGAAAGGATTTTAAGAAGGGCAAAATGAACTTAAGATGCCTAACCGAAATTGGACTAAGTAATGAACTCGACTTGTAATAAAAGAGGAACACCGACCAAAAAGGGGACGCGAGTGGGTAGTAAATGCGCTAGACCACCCCTATTGGGTGTAGTTGGGAACGGTAGGCAAAATACCAGCTTGTTCTTTACAGATGGGTTGGGAGACTCCAAGGAGATCATTATGAGTGTTACTGACTGATTCTATGCTGAGTGCTTGATGTGCTAAAGTCTGATTGGTATGTCTAACAATTAAATATGTATTGACTGATCTGTGCAAACGGGATAGTGGGAGTACCCTTGTTTCTGTGTGGTCAAACTCAGCTTGTGTGGAACAGCCCATTCCTCTATATTTGTTGACCCTTGGACGCTCCTATTGAGTCTTTCTCCCGGATGCCAGTGCCTCCCATGGGGAAACGGGTTGGTAAACACATTGTGTCGGAATCATGTATGGGGATGAAGATTGTCTGAGTGAGTATTGGGAGGTGGTTCTTGATGACATTTTGAGTCAAAAGTAAGGTGTCCTGGGGCTGTCTTTCTTGATTTTATGATGATCAACCCGTGTCTCCTTACCATAAAGATTCGTACCGGAGTCCCACGGGAATGAGGGGTGAAGAGTCAGTCGGGAAAAGTCAATGGTTGCCCTTAGGGATCTCTGTCCGGTTGTAACGGTGACTCTCTCTGAATTGCATGATATGACTTTGTAATCTACCGCATGTACCTTGCAAATGATCATTAGTAAGAAGGTGCTCATGTTATGCCTTGCCTCCTGTCATGGTTTATTGTTTAAGCTCATGTGTGGTTAATTACCTTGCTCTCATCTCGTGTTGTGTCTTGCCTTATATCATGTTGTATGATTACGTGTTTATTGTTACAGCATGTTTACTTGGCTTACTGATCGTATGATTCTACATGTACTACTCTTTGACCTACGGATTAATCTTTAATGTGAAATTGTGCTTACATGTTTGATGTTCATGATGACCATTGTATGGATACGTGTTACAATTGGATGCCAACATGCCTTATGCAATATGTAACTCCCAGTACATGCTAGATGATGACGCGTCGATGCTTATTATTCCTTTTGTAGCAAGAATCCATAGCATGCCCATCTATTATGTATTCGTCAGATTAACTACTGTTGATTATTTGTACTTAACATTGTTGTGTGATAACTTGCGTTGAATGGGGGACTATGTGGCATAATTGAGTGTTGATGAATGCATGATTTTACCTTAGTATGTGTTTATTTGAGCTCATGCCCCGTATTCTCGTCATACTGCCCATTACTTAGACTCGTATTATACATCTCTACATTTCTTCCCATGCTTCTACATTGTTGGAATGTGATTGAATTGATTTCTTATGGGACGTCATGATTAGTTGCATGCATGTATCGTATGGTATGTTGAACCTTTAGTATCATGTAAGATCCTTGGTTGTGACTCGTTTGAATTGTATATTGCCTGCATTATTCTTGATTTTCTCTTGAGCTAGGTCCCTGATAGTGTGGTTCCCCCTTCCTCCTCTCCTCTTAAAATGTTTTACGCATGATTAAATTGATGTTGAATTCGATGATCTACTTGTTTTCCGTGATGGTTAGTTCTAGCATGCTTACATGTTATCGCTCGGTAGTGTTCCCTATTACTCTATGATATCCTCTCGTGCTTGCATAGATGTATGACTTGACACCTCGCATGACCACACACCACGCTATATCATGTTTTCACCTACGTAGAACGCATGAATGTTAGAATGAATCTAGTCGAATTACCTTGACTGTATTCATGCTCGATGTGTGTTACTAGTATCATGTAGGCCTTATGATTTCCAATATGACTCGATAAATGATTACATGTCGTACTTGTTCTATAATGTGATAGTTATTGTACCGTTTTCTGTGCCCTATGACTGCTCATTCCTAACATGATTATGATCTCTCGCCCGTGATGTTCTCCTTGTTACTCTATGGTGATCTCCCTTGCTTTCATGAACACTAGGTTGAACTCATTAAATGGCTCTTGACTATGCCCCTGCCCCGTCATGTATCACTAGTATTGTTCAGGACCTATGCTTTCTAAATGTATCTCGTCGTAGGATTACATGTCGTTCTTAACCTACTATATGATCATTGTTGTTAGATGTGATAGTTATTATGCTGCTTTTATGTGTTCTCGTATGATGCTTCGGCTGATTATCATGATATACCTCGTTATGTTATGTTTGAACTCAATTGTTGATGAGTATACCATGCTAGTTCATTTTTCATATACATGATACTTGCCATCCTCGTTAAACCCCGCATGACCATTACTGGCTCCGCATAATTTGCTTGGAATTAGTAGGCATCTCTGCTTTCATGGAATAACAAACTGTTAGCTCTTACTTGCATCAGTGTAGGACTTGATTGTGCCTTTGGGAATGAATACACATGTTATTCTCCTTGAGATAGGTACATGTTAGTGTGGGTTATTGTAATTGATATGCTCTATGATGAATTTATGTTAGTTGTCGCAATTATAACCTCACCGACTTCCATAAGGGCATCGTTGCTATTCTCGGGTCAGAGTCTTGTCTCCAGTCTTGTCATCCTTTTAGCCTTGGTCTGTATTTCCGAAGTGAACATTGGGTTTTCCGTCCCTGTCACTCCCCTATCTCTGCTGACTTAGACTCCTCTGCGATACTTGGACGAGCAACCGCGTGAAAAAGGAAACAAGAAGTTAGTTAGCGATGGAGCAGTGCAAAGGAAGCGTGGGCCCATAACCCACGAGCCTCAGGATCAACAATGCCGGCAGGACGAGCACGTTTTGTGGGTTGCGGTTACCGAGTACGATAGAACTTGTAGGCGGGAGTGTCCTTCGTTCGAATTGCTAATCCTTCTAAATTTGTTGATGATATGACACTGACCTGGCGATGGGACTTACGTGTTGATGTGCTGACTGTTGCCTGATTGTCTGTTGTCTATGATGATATGATTTGATGCTTTATAGTTCTAATGTGCCATAATGTCTTGATGTGTTGATACTCTGAGTTGTTAAGTATGATCTAAATTTCTTGCCTATAAAATTTGAAATGCAAATGCTGAGAACCTGGATTGTTTAGCTGATAAGGTTATAATGCAACATGCTAGCTTGACTTGATTATGTTTATATATGGTGTTGCAATGATTATTGAGCATGATGGTAAACTGAGACTTGCTGAACCCATGATATTATGTTTATGAATGCTAGTTGATATGATGCAGACCTTATGTTCGATGATTTTCATGATTGTTTCTTTCTTAAACTTGTGGGTGAGGTCATTTGGCAGAGAGGTTGGAGAGCGGTGAAAGAATTTAAGCGGTTAGGATGAACGGTGATATTATGAGGGAAGTCGCAAGAGAGGAATGTTGGCTTAGGTAAGACCGAGTGAGTTTTGGGATTTAGAAGAGGCAATGTTTATTGGTTTTGGACTAGCTTCTAAGTGAATCTTGGGAAGTGTGAGAAGTTTAAGGAAGGGCTTTTAAGAGTATTGATGTTATAGTAAGAGAGGGCACTCGGGTGTGAAGTTAGAGGTAGGGGTTGGATTCTTAGAGGTGGATGGTGTGTGAGAGTGCTTGATGGAATGAGGGGTGAGAATTGAGCATCGAGGTGAATTGGGATTCTTTGGGGAAATTTTGTCTGAGTTGACGTTGGCGAGTCTAGAAGAGGATTAGTCTTGGCTTGAGAGTGGAGATGGACAAATGGGGATTGTGTTTTATTTTGACTGGTATGATGTGGGAATTTTTTTTGATTATGTGATTTATTTATATCTGCTGGCATGATGTTAGATAACGACCATGATGAACCTGATATGGAATTACATGCTGATATGCAATATTAAAATCTAGTTAGTAGTGGCAAGTGTTACCATGATATATTAATACTTTGATATCCTGTTATTTTGGTTTAGAAGCATGTTAGGATGTGCTATGATATGACATATGAAGTAATGATGAGTATGAACTATGGGATAATGATGTGCTATTATGTGGAAGCATGATGTTTATTATGTGGTAGTAAGCATGATGTGTACTATATGGTTGACAAGTATGATTATTGGTTATGTAAATGATGAATATGACTTGAAGTATGATCATGATTAGTATATATGAGATAATGGTGCATGATTTCTAAATGATTGTCAATCGACATTGTGATGAGTTAAGGTGATGTCTTTCAGAGCATGCTGACATTTTGGTGATTTATATACTGCTTGATCTTCCTTTTCTTAATCTTAAAAAACATGACTTGTTGTGTTGAGGTGTTGACAATGAGTTTGATTCGTTGACTTTATGATGGGGATGTACCTGTTATGACCTTGGTGTGATATCGAGATGTGTGTTATGATTTTGGCATAGATGCATATTATGACCTTTAGTCTGATGTGGAGACGTTGATGTGATCTTGTGGCAGTGTGTTGGCATATGTTTGAGACTTGTCATATGATATACACGTTGAGGATCGATTGGTTATGTGGTTATGCATTGCTTATGGCTTGTGAATCTTGTTTGAATTGAGACTGATAGATTGATTTGATTCTGGAAACTAGGAAGAGAATATGGGATTAACCCTTAGAGGTGGATGATTCCACCTCCCAGCTTCTGAATTTGAATGTTGTTATGCGAGAAACTGATCTGGTGGTTGGAAGATTTTGGCGAAATCTTGATTTGAAAGGATTTGACTTGTTTTGGTGTAAGGTTGCTTGATTAGACATTGGAATTGAAGATTTTGAACGGTTTTGAAAAAGGACCGAGTTGGATTGTAAAAGAATGAACGTTACCGAGAATTTCAACGATTTTAAGGCTAATCTTTATTTTCAATTGCGGAATCCCTTTAGAAACTTTTCAACCCCGGGCAACTCTATGATTCTTCACGAAGTGGATACATGCATTTTATGGGGGCGCCTATAGGGTGCTTGCTAAGACCTAGTGATGCTATTGTAGGACTTTTAGAGTTGTGGTACTTCCGAAAAGTCGAAGCGAGGATGTGATAGGGGCGCTTATCGCATACTTGTCAAGGCAAATTGGAGATGTCACGACCGTGACTAGGATGTCGTGAGAATCCCGGAAGACGCAACCGAGATGATTACAAGATCCTCGAACATGGTCCTTGGACTCATCAATTTCAACTTCATCCCCTACTTTGTTTTTGTTTTAGTCTCGGGGACGAGACTTGTTTTTAGAGGTGGATGATGTAAAGGCCCGGATATTAAATCCTAAGTTTCGGAAAAAGAAATTAAAAATGAATTTAAATCGGGTTATTTAAAATCTCTTAAAAAGAATTCCGGCATGATTTTAACGGATTTTTCAAACATGATATCAATTTCGCTACTTTGACTTGAGGTTTTGAAATACGAGTCAGGGTAAGGTCGAGAGAGAGAGCGGGTTTCGAATTTAAATGTCGGGTATACTCTCTTTGCCTTTATATTTTGGGGATCACTTTAATTCCATGTCTTTCTCTTTTTCTCTTCCTTCCTCTCTCTCTCTCTCTCTCTCTCTCTCTCTCTCTCTCTCTCTCTCTCGTTCTCAAACCCGTGAGGAAGATCCCCCTGCGCCGCTGCACTTCCTTGATGTCTAGCAACATATTGGTCCCCTCCTCCCTTTGTCTTCATCTTCCTACCTTGAATTACACAAAGGACATCTATTTTCCCACCATCTTCCATATTGTACAGATTCTTTTTCCTCATCTACTGACCTACAACCCACAAAAAGAGCATTCTCTCTCTCTCTCATTTCCCCTCTCTGCAGAAGCCAAGGAACCCACCCACTCTCTTGCGTTCTCTGAAGACCACCCAGAAAATATCCAGAAATCCCTTCCTTTCATTTTCTGTTGCCGGCCAGCAGAAGCAACCTCCATTGCTCCCCTCCTCCCTTGTCACCTCTGTTGGAGGCCCCTGCAGAACCTCCTACTGCCCCAACACCTCCGATTCGCCACGGTCGTAGCTTTCTCCCCCGTTCAACGTCGAGCAAGCATTCGAGCAGAAGACGCGAGCCCGAGCGCAGCTCCAAGCACCCCTCCTTGAGCCCTGTTCCCACGGCCTAACCCGTGCACCCTCGACGTCTTTCCTCTCCCTCCTTCGACAAGCAGCAGCAGCACCTTCTCCCTCTCCTTTCCCGACGCCGACGAGCCGGAGCCAGCTGCTGCAGCCCCGTCGCTCCTCTCCTCAGTTTCCGCGTTGGGCTCGGTAAGGCCTTGTTCTTTCTCATTCCGCCTCATTTCATCTCCTAATCGAAAAAAAGGCTCGCCTTTATGAACCCGTCTTTTGCCCCAGGCCCCAAATCGCTCGATTTCATCTCCGACGCCGAATCGTGCCCGGCGGGCTGTTTCCCCGGCGAGATCTTCAAAACAGTGGTAACTCACTTCTCTTCCCCCTTTCTGTGCCATCGAGGTGTTCTTGTGTGTGATTGATGTCGGAGAAGGAGTCTGGGTGTGTGGGTCGGCCGAGAGCTGCCCGAGAACTCCCTCCTCCTTCGTCCTTCGGCCGCGCGGTTCAGAGGTTGAAGAAGGGTCTGAGACCCGCTTCTCCTCTTTCTTTTATTCCAATGGGCTGGGCCTAATTCTATTCGGATCCGGGTTTAAATCCGGGTTATATCATTTTGAAGGGTTGTGGGGTTTTCAGATTTGAAGAGATATAACCGGATCCATTTTTTCTGTTGGGTCGGGTCTTCAGCAGGGAACTGGGTTGGGATTCCCCTTTGGGTTTGGTTCCAGGTTGTGGGCCTGACAGATTTCTTCTTTTGGGCTTTTGTGAGCAATGGTTATTGGATTTATGTTATATTATATATTATGGTGATGTTATATGATTTGTAATTATTGTTATATTTATTATTACTATAATATTCTGTTTTGAGGAAATATATTTCTGAAATTATTATATATTTTAAAATGGTTTAAAGGAGGTATTACTTGGGATATGTATTTAGTGTTGTTTTAAGTTGTGATTCTAGGAATTTGAAATGAATTAGGAGTTGCGATTTATAAATGTGGTTGTGAAAATGGAATTATTTTGTGACTAAATGTCGGAATTTAATTATGTAATGATTTTGATAATAAACATGCCGGGATTGTGTTAATTATATGATTTTGGGAATTTTTAAGGATTTAAATGATAAATGTCGGGATTTTGACATGGCTTGATGATGTTGGTTTTGAGAAGAAAATTGGAAGAATGATTTTGGTTGATGTTGATCATATCGGAAAGGTTTTGGAACACGGTTTCACTATCTGTTAGTTTTGAGTATGTTGAGAACTTGAGTTTCGTGCATATGAATGTTTGTCCGATAGCTTATGACAATGGCGTGATGATAGGTGTGTGTTACTTTTGGATTGCTTGGACTTGCATTTGGGCCCTTACTTGTACTATCCTACTGTTCTGCATCTTCAGGTAAGTTCCCTAGGGGGCTTACTCAGGTTGAACATTCATGCCTGTTGTTGCATTTTATGTTAGGTGTTGCATATGCATAAAAGCATGTCATGTAGTATCCTGTTTAGGTTGCACTAATTGAATGAGCATCTGTTTACTTTATGCGTTTGAAACAGAACGGCCGTTATCTGTGATAGTCCTAGAGTCTTTGCTAGGGTCATAGGGTAGCCCAGCCTCATCGGGTACCCTGAGTCAATCGAGTCATGAACTTCCTTATATTATGAGATGCCTGCGGGCTTTATTGTGGAGCGGGTTAGGCATGCGTGCCGCCCGATTATGATGGAATGCATTCACGAGCTGGCCAGTCTCCGCCCTATCGGAAGGGGGTGGATGTAGGAGAGGGATATGCCACTTGGCATTGTCTTGGGCCCTTTACAGTATTTTTAGACATTATTATAACTAGGAGCATGCTAGTGTGTTTGACTTTCGTACTGCATTAGAGCATCTTTATTAGGCATAGCACATACTATGTGGCCTCGGCGAGGACTGCCGGTCCCGCATGAGTGGCTCGATCTGATTCCTTTCCCCGTTCTTTTTTAAAGGTATTCTCTGCAGATTTGAGTGCTCAATGTCTATATGACGGGGTTTCCTTTTTGCGAATCGAAGAACCTGGCTAATTCTATAACTCGTTATAAATGGTAATCACCCACTTATGAATTGGTTTTGACCCGGCTCTGCCGTGGCGCTTGTATCTTTACCTTGCTTCCGCTTTACTTCCGTTTGAAATGAATTTCACGACGTAGTCTTAGGACAGGTTAAGGGTACCCAATGGCCCTTCGAGGTTTTTAGGGTTTGAAATCCCTCTTTTTACTAATTTTAAATGAGTTTGAAACCTCGACCCGTACCTGGATTGCAAGATCCGAACAAGGGGTTTTATCCCTTGAAACGTAACCCGGAAATCATAATTCTGGGCCGTTACAAAGATGGTATCAGAGCTGAGGTTGTGCAATTCGGGTACACAAGGGTCGAGTGTATGTTTTGGAAAACCGCCCATGGATTTCAAAGGATTTGAAAGGATTTTAAGAAGGGCAAAATGAACTTAAGATGCCTAACCGAAATTGGACTAAGTAATGAACTCGACTTGTAATAAAAGAGGAACACCGACCAAAAAGGGGACGCGAGTGGGTAGTAAATGCGCTAGACCACCCCTATTGGGTGTAGTTGGGAACGGTAGGCAAAATACCAGCTTGTTCTTTACAGATGGGTTGGGAGACTCCAAGGAGATCATTATGAGTGTTACTGACTGATTCTATGCTGAGTGCTTGATGTGCTAAAGTCTGATTGGTATGTCTAACAATTAAATATGTATTGACTGATCTGTGCAAACGGGATAGTGGGAGTACCCTTGTTTCTGTGTGGTCAAACTCAGCTTGTGTGGAACAGCCCATTCCTCTATATTTGTTGACCCTTGGACGCTCCTATTGAGTCTTTCTCCCGGATGCCAGTGCCTCCCATGGGGAAACGGGTTGGTAAACACATTGTGTCGGAATCATGTATGGGGATGAAGATTGTCTGAGTGAGTATTGGGAGGTGGTTCTTGATGACATTTTGAGTCAAAAGTAAGGTGTCCTGGGGCTGTCTTTCTTGATTTTATGATGATCAACCCGTGTCTCCTTACCATAAAGATTCGTACCGGAGTCCCACGGGAATGAGGGGTGAAGAGTCAGTCGGGAAAAGTCAATGGTTGCCCTTAGGGATCTCTGTCCGGTTGTAACGGTGACTCTCTCTGAATTGCATGATATGACTTTGTAATCTACCGCATGTACCTTGCAAATGATCATTAGTAAGAAGGTGCTCATGTTATGCCTTGCCTCCTGTCATGGTTTATTGTTTAAGCTCATGTGTGGTTAATTACCTTGCTCTCATCTCGTGTTGTGTCTTGCCTTATATCATGTTGTATGATTACGTGTTTATTGTTACAGCATGTTTACTTGGCTTACTGATCGTATGATTCTACATGTACTACTCTTTGACCTACGGATTAATCTTTAATGTGAAATTGTGCTTACATGTTTGATGTTCATGATGACCATTGTATGGATACGTGTTACAATTGGATGCCAACATGCCTTATGCAATATGTAACTCCCAGTACATGCTAGATGATGACGCGTCGATGCTTATTATTCCTTTTGTAGCAAGAATCCATAGCATGCCCATCTATTATGTATTCGTCAGATTAACTACTGTTGATTATTTGTACTTAACATTGTTGTGTGATAACTTGCGTTGAATGGGGGACTATGTGGCATAATTGAGTGTTGATGAATGCATGATTTTACCTTAGTATGTGTTTATTTGAGCTCATGCCCCGTATTCTCGTCATACTGCCCATTACTTAGACTCGTATTATACATCTCTACATTTCTTCCCATGCTTCTACATTGTTGGAATGTGATTGAATTGATTTCTTACGGGACGTCATGATTAGTTGCATGCATGTATCGTATGGTATGTTGAACCTTTAGTATCATGTAAGATCCTTGGTTGTGACTCATTTGAATTGTATATTGCCTGCATTATTCTTGATTTTCTCTTGAGCTAGGTCCCTGATAGTGTGGTTCCCCCTTCCTCCTCTCCTCTTAAAATGTTTTACGCATGATTAAATTGATGTTGAATTCGATGATCTACTTGTTTTCCGTGATGGTTAGTTCTAGCATGCTTACATGTTATCGCTCGGTAGTGTTCCCTATTACTCTATGATATCCTCTCGTGCTTGCATAGATGTATGACTTGACACCTCGCATGACCACACACCACGCTATATCATGTTTTCACCTACGTAGAACGCATGAATGTTAGAATGAATCTAGTCGAATTACCTTGACTGTATTCATGCTCGATGTGTGTTACTAGTATCATGTAGGCCTTATGATTTCCAATATGACTCGATAAATGATTACCTGTCGTACTTGTTCTATAATGTGATAGTTATTGTACCGTTTTCTGTGCCCTATGACTGCTCATTCCTAACATGATTATGATCTCTCGCCCGTGATGTTCTCCTTGTTACTCTATGGTGATCTCCCTTGCTTTCATGAACACTAGGTTGAACTCATTAAATGGCTCTTGACTATGCCCCTGCCCCGTCATGTATCACTAGTATTGTTCAGGACCTATGCTTTCTAAATGTATCTCGTCGTAGGATTACATGTCGTTCTTAACCTACTATATGATCATTGTTGTTAGATGTGATAGTTATTATGCTGCTTTTATGTGTTCTCGTATGATGCTTCGGCTGATTGTCATGATATACCTCGTTATGTTATGTTTGAACTCAATTGTTGATGAGTATACCATGCTAGTTCATTTTTCATATACATGATACTTGCCATCCTCGTTAAACCCCGCATGACCATTACTGGCTCCGCATAATTTGCTTGGAATTAGTAGGCATCTCTGCTTTCATGGAATAACAAACTGTTAGCTCTTACTTGCATCAGTGTAGGACTTGATTGTGCCTTTGGGAATGAATACACATGTTATTCTCCTTGAGATAGGTACATGTTAGTGTGGGTTATTGTAATTGATATGCTCTATGATGAATTTATGTTAGTTGTCGCAATTATAACCTCACCGACTTCCATAAGGGCATCGTTGCTATTCTCGGGTCAGAGTCTTGTCTCCAGTCTTGTCATCCTTTTAGCCTTGGTCTGTATTTCCGAAGTGAACATTGGGTTTTCCGTCCCTGTCACTCCCCTATCTCTGCTGACTTAGACTCCTCTGCGATACTTGGACGAGCAACCGCGTGAAAAAGGAAACAAGAAGTTAGTTAGCGATGGAGCAGTGCAAAGGAAGCGTGGGCCCATAACCCACGAGCCTCAGGATCAACAATGCCGGCAGGACGAGCACGTTTTGTGGGTTGCGGTTACCGAGTACGATAGAACTTGTAGGCGGGAGTGTCCTTCGTTCGAATTGCTAATCCTTCTAAATTTGTTGATGATATGACACTGACCTGGCGATGGGACTTACGTGTTGATGTGCTGACTGTTGCCTGATTGTCTGTTGTCTATGATGATATGATTTGATGCTTTATAGTTCTAATGTGCCATAATGTCTTGATGTGTTGATACTCTGAGTTGTTAAGTATGATCTAAATTTCTTGCCTATAAAATTTGAAATGCAAATGCTGAGAACCTGGATTGTTTAGCTGATAAGGTTATAATGCAACATGCTAGCTTGACTTGATTATGTTTATATATGGTGTTGCAATGATTATTGAGCATGATGGTAAACTGAGACTTGCTGAACCCATGATATTATGTTTATGAATGCTAGTTGATATGATGCAGACCTTATGTTCGATGATTTTCATGATTGTTTCTTTCTTAAACTTGTGGGTGAGGTCATTTGGCAGAGAGGTTGGAGAGCGGTGAAAGAATTTAAGCGGTTAGGATGAACGGTGATATTATGAGGGAAGTCGCAAGAGAGGAATGTTGGCTTAGGTAAGACCGAGTGAGTTTTGGGATTTAGAAGAGGCAATGTTTATTGGTTTTGGACTAGCTTCTAAGTGAATCTTGGGAAGTGTGAGAAGTTTAAGGAAGGGCTTTTAAGAGTATTGATGTTATAGTAAGAGAGGGCACTCGGGTGTGAAGTTAGAGGTAGGGGTTGGATTCTTAGAGGTGGATGGTGTGTGAGAGTGCTTGATGGAATGAGGGGTGAGAATTGAGCATCGAGGTGAATTGGGATTCTTTGGGGAAATTTTGTCTGAGTTGACGTTGGCGAGTCTAGAAGAGGATTAGTCTTGGCTTGAGAGTGGAGATGGACAAATGGGGATTGTGTTTTATTTTGACTGGTATGATGTGGGAATTTTTTTTGATTATGTGATTTATTTATATCTGCTGGCATGATGTTAGATAACGACCATGATGAACCTGATATGGAATTACATGCTGATATGCAATATTAAAATCTAGTTAGTAGTGGCAAGTGTTACCATGATATATTAATACTTTGATATCCTGTTATTTTGGTTTAGAAGCATGTTAGGATGTGCTATGATATGACATATGAAGTAATGATGAGTATGAACTATGGGATAATGATGTGCTATTATGTGGAAGCATGATGTTTATTATGTGGTAGTAAGCATGATGTGTACTATATGGTTGACAAGTATGATTATTGGTTATGTAAATGATGAATATGACTTGAAGTATGATCATGATTAGTATATATGAGATAATGGTGCATGATTTCTAAATGATTGTCAATCGACATTGTGATGAGTTAAGGTGATGTCTTTCAGAGCATGCTGACATTTTGGTGATTTATATACTGCTTGATCTTCCTTTTCTTAATCTTAAAAAACATGACTTGTTGTGTTGAGGTGTTGACAATGAGTTTGATTCGTTGACTTTATGATGGGGATGTACCTGTTATGACCTTGGTGTGATATCGAGATGTGTGTTATGATTTTGGCATAGATGCATATTATGACCTTTAGTCTGATGTGGAGACGTTGATGTGATCTTGTGGCAGTGTGTTGGCATATGTTTGAGACTTGTCATATGATATACACGTTGAGGATCGATTGGTTATGTGGTTATGCATTGCTTATGGCTTGTGAATCTTGTTTGAATTGAGACTGATAGATTGATTTGATTCTGGAAACTAGGAAGAGAATATGGGATTAACCCTTAGAGGTGGATGATTCCACCTCCCAGCTTCTGAATTTGAATGTTGTTATGCGAGAAACTGATCTGGTGGTTGGAAGATTTTGGCGAAATCTTGATTTGAAAGGATTTGACTTGTTTTGGTGTAAGGTTGCTTGATTAGACATTGGAATTGAAGATTTTGAACGGTTTTGAAAAAGGACCGAGTTGGATTGTAAAAGAATGAACGTTACCGAGAATTTCAACGATTTTAAGGCTAATCTTTATTTTCAATTGCGGAATCCCTTTAGAAACTTTTCAACCCCGGGCAACTCTATGATTCTTCACGAAGTGGATACATGCATTTTATGGGGGCGCCTATAGGGTGCTTGCTAAGACCTAGTGATGCTATTGTAGGACTTTTAGAGTTGTGGTACTTCCGAAAAGTCGAAGCGAGGATGTGATAGGGGCGCTTATCGCATACTTGTCAAGGCAAATTGGAGATGTCACGACCGTGACTAGGATGTCGTGAGAATCCCGGAAGACGCAACCGAGATGATTACAAGATCCTCGAACATGGTCCTTGGACTCATCAATTTCAACTTCATCCCCTACTTTGTTTTTGTTTTAGTCTCGGGGACGAGACTTGTTTTTAGAGGTGGATGATGTAAAGGCCCGGATATTAAATCCTAAGTTTCGGAAAAAGAAATTAAAAATGAATTTAAATCGGGTTATTTAAAATCTCTTAAAAAGAATTCCGGCATGATTTTAACGGATTTTTCAAACATGATATCAATTTCGCTACTTTGACTTGAGGTTTTGAAATACGAGTCAGGGTAAGGTCGAGAGAGAGAGCGGGTTTCGAATTTAAATGTCGGGTATACTCTCTTTGCCTTTATATTTTGGGGATCACTTTAATTCCATGTCTTTCTCTTTTTCTCTTCCTTCCTCTCTCTCTCTCTCTCTCTCTCTCTCTCTCTCGTTCTCAAACCCGTGAGGAAGATCCCCCTGCGCCGCTGCACTTCCTTGATGTCTAGCAACATATTGGTCCCCTCCTCCCTTTGTCTTCATCTTCCTACCTTGAATTACACAAAGGACATCTATTTTCCCACCATCTTCCATATTGTACAGATTCTTTTTCCTCATCTACTGACCTACAACCCACAAAAAGAGCATTCTCTCTCTCTCTCATTTCCCCTCTCTGCAGAAGCCAAGGAACCCACCCACTCTCTTGCGTTCTCTGAAGACCACCCAGAAAATATCCAGAAATCCCTTCCTTTCATTTTCTGTTGCCGGCCAGCAGAAGCAACCTCCATTGCTCCCCTCCTCCCTTGTCACCTCTGTTGGAGGCCCCTGCAGAACCTCCTACTGCCCCAACACCTCCGATTCGCCACGGTCGTAGCTTTCTCCCCCGTTCAACGTCGAGCAAGCATTCGAGCAGAAGACGCGAGCCCGAGCGCAGCTCCAAGCACCCCTCCTTGAGCCCTGTTCCCACGGCCTAACCCGTGCACCCTCGACGTCTTTCCTCTCCCTCCTTCGGCAAGCAGCAGCAGCACCTTCTCCCTCTCCTTTCCCGACGCCGACGAGCCGGAGCCAGCTGCTGCAGCCCCGTCGCTCCTCTCCTCAGTTTCCGCGTTGGGCTCGGTAAGGCCTTGTTCTTTCTCATTCCGCCTCATTTCATCTCCTAATCGAAAAAAAGGCTCGCCTTTATGAACCCGTCTTTTGCCCCAGGCCCCAAATCGCTCGATTTCATCTCCGACGCCGAATCGTGCCCGGCGGGCTGTTTCCCCGGCGAGATCTTCAAAACAGTGGTAACTCACTTCTCTTCCCCCTTTCTGTGCCATCGAGGTGTTCTTGTGTGTGATTGATGTCGGAGAAGGAGTCTGGGTGTGTGGGTCGGCCGAGAGCTGCCCGAGAACTCCCTCCTCCTTCGTCCTTCGGCCGCGCGGTTCAGAGGTTGAAGAAGGGTCTGAGACCCGCTTCTCCTCTTTCTTTTATTCCAATGGGCTGGGCCTAATTCTATTCGGATCCGGGTTTAAATCCGGGTTATATCATTTTGAAGGGTTGTGGGGTTTTCAGATTTGAAGAGATATAACCGGATCCATTTTTTCTGTTGGGTCGGGTCTTCAGCAGGGAACTGGGTTGGGATTCCCCTTTGGGTTTGGTTCCAGGTTGTGGGCCTGACAGATTTCTTCTTTTGGGCTTTTGTGAGCAATGGTTATTGGATTTATGTTATATTATATATTATGGTGATGTTATATGATTTGTAATTATTGTTATATTTATTATTACTATAATATTCTGTTTTGAGGAAATATATTTCTGAAATTATTATATATTTTAAAATGGTTTAAAGGAGGTATTACTTGGGATATGTATTTAGTGTTGTTTTAAGTTGTGATTCTAGGAATTTGAAATGAATTAGGAGTTGCGATTTATAAATGTGGTTGTGAAAATGGAATTATTTTGTGACTAAATGTCGGAATTTAATTATGTAATGATTTTGATAATAAACATGCCGGGATTGTGTTAATTATATGATTTTGGGAATTTTTAAGGATTTAAATGATAAATGTCGGGATTTTGACATGGCTTGATGATGTTGGTTTTGAGAAGAAAATTGGAAGAATGATTTTGGTTGATGTTGATCATATCGGAAAGGTTTTGGAACACGGTTTCACTATCTGTTAGTTTTGAGTATGTTGAGAACTTGAGTTTCGTGCATATGAATGTTTGTCCGATAGCTTATGACAATGGCGTGATGATAGGTGTGTGTTACTTTTGGATTGCTTGGACTTGCATTTGGGCCCTTACTTGTACTATCCTACTGTTCTGCATCTTCAGGTAAGTTCCCTAGGGGGCTTACTCAGGTTGAACATTCATGCCTGTTGTTGCATTTTATGTTAGGTGTTGCATATGCATAAAAGCATGTCATGTAGTATCCTGTTTAGGTTGCACTAATTGAATGAGCATCTGTTTACTTTATGCGTTTGAAACAGAACGGCCGTTATCTGTGATAGTCCTAGAGTCTTTGCTAGGGTCATAGGGTAGCCCAGCCTCATCGGGTACCCTGAGTCAATCGAGTCATGAACTTCCTTATATTATGAGATGCCTGCGGGCTTTATTGTGGAGCGGGTTAGGCATGCGTGCCGCCCGATTATGATGGAATGCATTCACGAGCTGGCCAGTCTCCGCCCTATCGGAAGGGGGTGGATGTAGGAGAGGGATATGCCACTTGGCATTGTCTTGGGCCCTTTACAGTATTTTTAGACATTATTATAACTAGGAGCATGCTAGTGTGTTTGACTTTCGTACTGCATTAGAGCATCTTTATTAGGCATAGCACATACTATGTGGCCTCGGCGAGGACTGCCGGTCCCGCATGAGTGGCTCGATCTGATTCCTTTCCCCGTTCTTTTTTAAAGGTATTCTCTGCAGATTTGAGTGCTCAATGTCTATATGACGGGGTTTCCTTTTTGCGAATCGAAGAACCTGGCTAATTCTATAACTCGTTATAAATGGTAATCACCCACTTATGAATTGGTTTTGACCCGGCTCTGCCGTGGCGCTTGTATCTTTACCTTGCTTCCGCTTTACTTCCGTTTGAAATGAATTTCACGACGTAGTCTTAGGACAGGTTAAGGGTACCCAATGGCCCTTCGAGGTTTTTAGGGTTTGAAATCCCTCTTTTTACTAATTTTAAATGAGTTTGAAACCTCGACCCGTACCTGGATTGCAAGATCCGAACAAGGGGTTTTATCCCTTGAAACGTAACCCGAAAATCATAATTCTGGGCCGTTACAGCGTGCTCTGTCAGCCTTCTTACAACAACAACAAAGAGACGACGAAGAGAAGTGAATGAAGACGGAGACACCTAGTTGCTCGATCTGCTACCGCAGCCACGCCGGGTTCATCTCCATAGTTTAAAGGGGGGTTATGTTCCTACCTTATTGTGACTGATTTGTGCTCCTTTCATGTCATGTTTATGGTTCTCAGTTTCTCTAATTTGATGTTGCTTAGTTCCTCCTAGGATCTTTGTATTGCCTTCTCATTTTGCCTATTAGAGCATATTGGATGACATCTAGAGCCGAGGATGTAGGAATTAGCCCAAACCTTGTAAACATATCGTGTGTCTTGTTATCTTTCTTTTCGATTTCTTTGTTTAGGATCAATCTAGATCCTTCATGCTTAAACAGGACTAAAAGACCACTTCGACCCTAATCGGATCTTTGATCGAGTGCAACCTTAATTCCTAACACGAACGTAGGAACAAAGCAACCCACGTCGACAATCACGTATTAAGCTCTCTCTATTAAGGACATACCTTCCAAGGCGTTATAGAGGAATATATAACCCTAATAAGTTTCTAAGGAAATTAATAACAGAAAATCGATCTATGAGTGTGGATGTGGCCAAGTTTGATAAATTGCGATAAATACTCCTCCTTAGTTCTACCCTATTTATGACGCATGTTGTAATCCTCGTCACCTTTTTGGATAAACTTCTCAATAAAAATCTATCGGTGTGGATGTGGCCAAGTTTGATGAATCACGATAAATATATGTGTGTTGATCTTGTTTGTTTAAATATCCGTTTCTTTATCGCATCCGTCCCAAAATATGTCGTTTAACTTTCTAACATGTTTTTTAAGAAATTAAAACTATATAAAATATCAACTTTTATTGATTATTTTTATAATTTTGCATTTATTAGTAATAACAAATGAGTATGAAATGTTAAAAAATAATAATGAAAATTTTGATATTTTATATATTTTTTAGCACCTTAAAAAAAAGTATCAAAAAGTTAAATGGCATATTTTTGTCATAAAGAGGATTATATATATGTCATTGATATGTCATTGACATATACTCATTTTTTTCCATTTACTATTTACATACGTTTTATAATGATAAAAATTAATAATACTTCGTATTAAACTATTAAAAAAATTCACATTCTTCCCTTGGTCTCCATCGATTATCTCTATGGTTTTTTTTATAAGGTAAAATTTTGGCTGGTCGAAACCTAGCCGATTGCATCCTTAAAAATGAGGTCTAAAAGACCTGGATGTGTTTCAAGTGTAGCCCCCGCACAGAGCGGCTAAGGTGTGCAACCTTATCAGCCACTATGTTCCCAATGCGAGGGACATGCGAGAAGAATACTTCATGAAAGTATTGAAGGATTGTTTTGATATCTCCGGCCCATAGTCAATTCAATCTCCCAATGACATTTTTTTTTTGTGCTAGATGGTTGATGATGATCTGCGAATCTCCTTCTAACACGAGTTTTCTGATATGAAGTTCTCTAGCTTTAATTACTCCTCTCAAGGCGAGTGCTTCCGCCATAAGAGGAGATTGTTTACCTATATGTTTGTATCCCAATGTAATGTGTTTCCCCTCCCAGTCCCGAATAATGTACCCCGTGGTGCTTCCATCCAAATTTGAAGAGGACCCGTCGAAATTTAATTTCATGACTCCTTGTCCCGGTTTTGCTTTATTAAGATCTCTTTTATGGTGGTCTAACTTATTTGTTGAGATCTCTTGTATTTGGATTATTCTTTATTGTATTTGCTTTATTTTCTGTTTGTATCATGACGATTAGCATGTCAATCGATCGATTCTCTTCGACCTCTCGATCTCCCAGATATTGTTGTTGTCCGAGATTTTGAATTATTACCTTTAAAAAAACTATTAAAATAATTATCAAACATTAACCAAAGGTTTTGTTAATGATTAAGGGTTTTACCTTGAGGTTAGAAAGAGTTATTAAATATTATATCGTACTCTCTCTGTTAATTAAAACTTACGGTTTACTATTCAGGCACTCTTTTTTAGGTGTTAAAAACTATATAAAATAATAACCTTTTTAATAAATTTTTTAAATAATTTCATACGTAATATAATTACTTATGAATTTATAAAAAAAATATGAAAAAATGTTAATAATTTACATAGTTTTTATCATTTTAAAAAAGCGTGCATGAACAGTAAACGACAAGTTAAAACTTAACAGAGGGAGTATATCAGAGAACCGACGGGATAAGTTATTTTAACAATGATATGACCCTGATATATAGCATCTTCGTTTGGAAATATAAGTCTATTGACTTTTTAACACGTTTTTTAAGAAGTTAAAAACTATATAAAATATTAATTTTTTTACATAGTCTTATGTAAAAAATTAATAAAAATTATATTATTTTATATAGTTTTTAACTTCATAAAAAACGTGTCAAAATGTCAATGGATTTATATTTTTAAACGGAGGTAATATGAATTAAAGAGGGTTCATGATCGAAAATCTTAAGCATTAGTACGGTGTAAAAAATTAATAAAAATTATATTATTTTATATAGTTTTTAACTTCATAAAAAACGTGTCAAAATGTCAATGGATTTATATTTTCAAACGGAGGTAATATGAATTAAAGAGGGTTCATGATCGAAAATCTTAAGCATTAGTACGATAGATCGATAGAGATATATATCACTTTCAAAACCCAAAGGGTAAAATCTAAAAAAAAAAACAAGAGGGTGGAAGTCAGTTACTCAGTGCCACACAAAGTGCATTGTGGAAATCTGTACCGAATTGATCGAAAATCTTTGGATTTGAACGGAGTAGAAGACATAAGACTCTGCGTAATATCCATAGGCATATCTTTGAAGGGGTCAGAGACGGCCATACACACCTCCAATCGAAAATCAAATTTAATATATATATACTTTTTAATAATTAATAATTTTAATGGTGGAAAAGCTAACGGTGGACAATCACCCCTTATAGCGGAAGTCTTAGCTCTACGCCTAGGGATAGAAAAAGCGAGAGAACTAAACATAACCGATCTAATAATAGAAGGAGACTCTAAGATTATCACGGACTATCTAAGATCACAAGTTGGATGTCCTTGGGAAATAGAAATGATTATGTCAGATATCCAAAGCCTTCTCCAAGGAATAAGTAATGTTAATGTATCACATATTCCCCGTATTGGTAACCGGATAGCGGATAAGGTTGCACATCTTTGCTACTCTACCAGGGGCAGGGGACCTGAGCTATACCTACATACAGGTCTTCTTGACCTCATCCGATAGGATGCTTTCGAATAGGGTTCCCCCATCCGAATTTTTATCTAATCAAAAAAAAAAATTAATTTGATATATTATAAGTTCTAATTTAACATAGAAATAAATCAATTCATAATCATTTACTAAATCAATATACTTTTATCTGTTAATAAACTTTACACATTCGTACTATAACTAAACTGAAACCTTTTTTTTTATCAGACTAAACTGAAACCTTTGAATCAATAATTTATATTGAAATATTTAGCAATCATGTATACACAATCAATTATACACGATTTAAGTTTTTATTTTAGGTTATAAACATTTATAATTTTGATTATTTCTTATGATTTACTAAATCATAAGAAATAATCAAAGGACGCAGAGTGGTGGAGTGAGGAAGTGAAGGCAAAGGTGAAGGAGAAGCAGATAGCGTTTCGCAGGTGGCTACACAGTGGTCCTGGAGAAGACAACATAGAGCTTAGGTTCAGGTACAATGTGACAAAGAGGGAGGCCAAGCGAGCAGTAGCTAAGGCTAAAGACAAGTCCTTTGATTGTTTGTACAATGCCTTAGATCGGAAGGGAGGGGAGCAGGTTCTCTACCGTTTGGCTCGTCAGAGAGAGAGATTGAGCAGAGATATAGACAGCGTCAGATGCATCAAAGATGAGAGTGCTCAAGTGTTGGTTGAAGATCAGAAGATCAAGGAGAGATGGCAGAGATACTTCTCAGAATTACTTAACGAGGATTTTCTCCCCTCCGAGTAGAGTCCCAGGTTCGCAGAGCGTATTGACTTTGGCTTCCACCGTCAGATCACTATTGAGGAGGTTAAAGGAGCTATAGGCAGGTCGAAGAACAACAGAGCTTCTGGTCCGGATGATATCTCGGGGGAAGTTTGTAAATGGTTAGGGGCTAAATGTTTGATTTGGCTAACTTCGCTTTTCAATGCCATCCTAAGTTCAGGTATAATGCCAGCGGAATGGAGACTTAGTAAATTGGTTCCGGTCTACAAGAACAAGAGTGATGTCCAGTGCTGCAGCAACTACAGAGGAATTAAGCTATTGAGTCACACGATAAAATTATGGGAAAGAGTTATAGAGGTAAGACTTATGAAGTTGGTGCAAGTGTCTGATAACCAATTTGGCTTCATGCCTGGTAGATCTGCTACAAAAGCTATCCACTTGCTCAGGCGTTTGATCGAGATGCACAGAGATAGGAAAAAGGATTTGCATATGGCATTCATCAATATAGAAAAGGCTTATAACAAAGTTTCGAGAGATTTGCTTTGGAGTTGTCTGGTTGAGAAAGGAGTGTTTGGGACGTATATCAGAGCTATCAGAGATATGTATGGGGGTTCCTTGACTAGAGTTAGAACGCCGAGTGGAGATTCTGAGTACTTCCAAGTTCGGGTAGGGCTTCATGAGGGTTCAGCTCTCAGCCTGTTTCTATTCACTCTTGTCATGGATTGTCTTTCTGCCCCACTCTAAGAAGAGATCCCTTAGTGTATGCTGTTTGCAGATGACATTGTGCTTGTGGACAACTCAAGAGCAGGTTCGGCACGCAGGCTTGAAAACTGGAGGGTGGTGCTAGAGTCTAAGGGGCTCAGATTGAGTAGGACCAAGGCCGAGTATGTTCAGTTTAGTTTTGGAGAGGGGTATGATCAGGGATCCACAGTTGCATTGGGGGAGGTTACAGTCCCCAGGAAGAAGTATTTCAATTACCTGGGCTCGTACGTTCAAAGTGATGGGGGTATTGATAGAGATATCGAGCATCGAGTTCAAACTGGGTGGCTAAGATAGAGAAGAGCGTCGGGGGTGCTTTGTGACAAAAAAGTCTCAGCTAAACTGAAGGGAAAATTTTATAAGGTGGTTGTTAGACCGAACTTGTTGTACGGCTCTGAGTGATGGCCTATTACAAAAGCGCAAGAACAGAAGTTGTCAGTTGCAGAGATTAGAATGCTGAGATGGATGACTGGGCACACGAGACTCGACAGAATCCGAAACGCTGACATCAGGAGAGAGGTTAAAGTTGCGAGTATTGTGGACAAATTGTGGGAGTCCAGATTACGTTGGTTTGGGCATGTCAGTAGGAAACCTGCTTCGGCTCCGGTTCGTAGGTGTGAAATCCTGAATTTGGGAGAAAGCCGTAGGGGGAGAGGTAGACCTAAGAAGAGTTGGTTGGAGGTTATCAGACATGATCTCAATCTGCTGAACCTATCGGAGGATATGACTTCGGACAGAGACCACTGGAGGAGGAGCATTCGAGCGGCTGATGTTTAGTATCATATGTTATGGTTTTGATTTGAGTTGTGTCCTCGTGCCATTTTTTACTTCCATGCTTCTTCCCTGCGCCTTCCCTTTTCTTATTCCTTGTTGTCACTGCTGACTGTTCCCTTCTTTGAGTCCTATTACTATGTGGTTCTATTGTCCTATTGTTCTGGGTCTATCGGAAACACTCTCTCGGCCTGTTCGGGATATGAGTGCGTACATCTTGGACCCCCAGACCCTGCTTTATAGCGGGATAAACTGGATTGTTGTTGCTTATGATTTTTTTTTTTAATATTTTGTATTTTATTTTGCAATTGTTTTTGAAGAAAAAATGATTATGTTGAAAACTTTTCTTACGATTAGAAAAACAGTCTTGCTATTGGCATGGCGGAATCTCACCATCCACACGGTGTCGACTTCGTTGTCCGGCATTGGTGAATCTACCGACTTAGGCTTTCTGAGTCGGTGAAGCTGTCGACCGGGCTCTTTTGGTGATTCCATGTGTAATCTCTCACTCGGCGAATGCCTGTCGACCAATGCAGAACTGTTAACTCTGAATATCGGTGATGTAACCGTGCAAATGACGAAAAAATCAACATGCATATAACATCCCCTTAAAAAATATTTTTCATAGAAGAGCTTCAAAATCAGCCACTGGTAAAATGTGTCCATCTAGTGAGATGTTGATACAAGCATACATACGTATTTATTTGTGTCTGTTTGCATATGGAACACGTGGCGTGCATTAGTGGCGGAACTCATATGTAAGCTCGTTTGGTTGGCAACCTAAAAACCCAGGAAGTAGAACTTCCCAGGAAGTAGGAGAAATTTATGTGTTTGGTTGGTATTTTTGAAAATAAAAAACGTAGGAATTCAACTTCACGGGAAGTTGAATTCCCCCAAAATGGAGGAAGTTCACTTACCTAGTTCCCCTAGGTAAGTTCAACTTCCCCCATTTTTAACTTGGAAATTTCCATTTCCTTCATTTAATCTTCTAGAATAAAAAATCAATCAAACATATTTTTAGAATTACCGTCAATTGGATTTCCCGGGAATTCAATTCCCGTGAAGTAACTTCTCGGGAATTTCAATTCTCACATTGGCCAAACGAACCCTAGGGTGGGCACAAATCCAGCAAATCTCGATCCCGTCCCGATCCCGATGGGATTTAGGACAAAATAGCGAATCCCGTCCCGCAAAAATTATGCGGGAGGAAACGCGGGACGGTCCCGGTGGAATCCCGCAAATCCCGTCCCGTCCCGCATATTATAATAATAATAATTTTTATAATAATAATAATATTATTATTATAATATTATAGAATAATAATAATATATTATTAGTATTATTATTATTTTGAGCAAATATTATAATTATAATTATAATCATAATCTTCCATTTATAATAATAATAATATTTGTTTATAATAAAAATATTATTAATATTTGAGCAAATATTATTTATAATTATAATAATAATTTTCAATTTATAATAATAATTGATTATAATAATAATAATATTATTATATAATATTATAATATAATTTAATAATAATATTACTTTATAATAAAATTATTATTATTATTATATTATTTTTATTATAAAGTAATATTATTATTAAATTATATTATAATATTATATAATAATATTATTATTATTATATCATATTTTTTTTCTTGTAAAGTATAATTATTTTATAATAATAACAATAAAAATAAGTATTATTATTATTATTATTATTATTATTATCTTAATTATAACGTGGCATTATTATTATTATTATTATTATTATTATTATTATTATTATTATTATTATTATTATTATTATTATTATTATTATTATTATATCCATTTAAAGCTACAAGAGGCAAATAGCTAAATACGGTATTCTTCCCAACTATCAATCGATAATGAGACAGTATCTGGTGAATCTCGTCTCAATCCTTTTCCGTCCCGATCTAGTAAGATAATGTAGCCAAATATGTTGAACATTATAATTAATTATAGAATCATTGTATGAATTAATAATAGTATTTTAATATTAATATTAACATTAATATTAATAATAATAATATTATTATTGTTGAATAATATGGTTGAGAAGAATATCGTATTCAACATATTATACAAATTAATGAATTATGAAAGCATTTTTCACTTTGCAAATTTATATAATATTTTATTATTTTTATTTGCGGGACATGGCCCGTCCCGTCCCGATCCCGTCCCGTCCAGACACCATCCCGTCCCGGAAAAAAAGTGTCAATCTCGTCTCGATCCCGTCCCATAAAAATTTCGCGGGACGAGTCCCGTCCCAGCTCAATCTCGTCCCGTGCCCACCCCTATGTAATACAGTACTTCTTCTGTATTAGTATAACTAATATGATTCCCGCACCATGTCGTTGATTTTTTATAAATAAAAGCTTAGTAATATATTAAATTAATATTATAAAATAATAGTAAAAGTTTAGATAATTAAATGTTTTGAATTAAACCAATTGGTTGAAAAAACAATTAAAGTGGTATATATATACAGATTACTAATATTAAATTTATATTTCCTTATTATTAATTTTATGTTTTGAATTAATCCCATTGTTTTTTTAAAACTACTAAAATTGTAATTTAGGCTAAGGTGATTGGTTAAAAGGTCTGGGATGAAGGGCATGACGCCACGTCGTTGGTAAGACTTTTGTTTTAATATTTAGTAATAGATAACAGATTGACCAGTGTAGATCCCCCGTAACACTAGGTGTAACACTTGGTGTTACACTTAATTATTTTGGTTATAAATTCACATTAAAAAAAATAAAAAAAATTATATTTATATTTTATACACTTATATTAACATATTATAAAATTTTATTATGAAAAAATATTATTGAAAAATTATGAATAATTAAAAGATTTATTATTTTGGAAAATATATTTTTTATCTTACTAAAACATATATTTTAATAATAAAATTTATAAAATGTTAATATAAATGTATAGAGTATAAATATAATTTTTAAAAAATTAATGTTAATTTATAATCGAAATAATGAAGTGTAACACCGAATGTAACACACAAAGTGTTACAGGGGATCCAAATTGCAGATTGACATATTGACCAATTTCACACTTTTTAAGAAAACTAAAAATAGAAAGAAGAATAACTAAAATTTTAGCAAATAAATAATGTAGAAAAAATATGGACCAATGAAAAAAAAAAGAATAAAATAGAAGTATTAATAGAGTATCTTGGAAAGCGAATATAATTAATTAGATAAATTGACAAAATTAGAAAAAAAATTCATTAATGTTGTTCAAGGACAAATATTTTATTATTTGAACAAGTGACCAAAAAGCCAATTATATTGATATAGAGGGAGTATATTTTTATAATGCATAAATAGTAAAAAGAGCATTTTTAGCAATAAATTAACGGAAATTTCGCCTGGTACCCCTGTGGTATTGCGTATTTCGCACGGTGTACAAAAGTTTTGCTAAATTCGCACGGTACCCCTGAGGTTTATACTAATTTCGCCGTGTGCCCTTGTCCGATTAATATTAACATCACCTCCCTCTCTCCGATAGTTTTTACTAATTAAAAAAAAAAAAAGCAAAAAGCTAAAAGAAAGGGACCAACGGAGAAAGAAAAAGAAGAACACGACTCTCAGGTGAGGTAGAGGAGGTGACCCAGGCGACAAAGCCAGAGAGCCGCTCAAAGGGAGCAGCAAGTCGGACCAAAAGCGATCAGAAGAGGCCGGAAGAGGGTGGTGGTCTGATGGAGGCGCCGGAATCCGCCAGAGGGTGGTGGTAGCTAGGTATGTTCTGAGATTTTGAGCGTCTTTCCTAACATTAGGGTTTAGTATGTAATTGGGAGTGAAATACTCGGCTTGTGATTGTGTGTAATCCGAGTTTGAGAATTTTGGCTCAATCAGACTCAATTAGGTTTTAGATGTTTCAATTTCGGGAATTCGGACAAAGATGTGTGTGTTTCTGCTTTAGGTTTATGGGTTCTAAATGGATTTAGACTTCACTTTATAGCTTTTGTTTTGCATCTTGTTGAACTGAGAATGGATAAATTATGAATCTTCAATTTGCTGTCATACATTTTCACAGATGTTAGTATTCAGCAATTAACCAAGTTACTGCATACTTATTTCGAATTGGGGGTTTAGGAATTGGATTTCGAATTCGGGGTTTATTGATTCGATTTCGAATTGGGGGATTAGATTCATATTAGGCCTTTAATCGTAATCCTAATTCCCATTAAATATCTTAGTTTCATTTGGAAAAATGTATTTTTTTCAGTGGCATGTGTTTATGGTCAGAAGGCCCCAACGCAAATACATAGTGATGCCATCTTTTTTTCTTGAGTTGTTTAGCACTCTATGTAGACAGTTTGTGTTTACCACTATGATATCTACTGTTGTTTCAAAGGGTGTGTCCATGCATGCACTGAACAACATTCTCTCCAAATGGGTCCCTGTTGCCGAAAGAAGTCGATCTTTGACATTTGTTTAAAGTAGCATGTACCTCGGATCTGTAGCCGGTCTTGCCTTTTCACCTTTCCTGATACACAAGTTCGATCGAATTTCTGTTTTCTACTTCTTTGATTCTCTATGGATATTATGGTTCAGAGTTTGGCTGAATAAGGTATATTGTTATATAGTTTTCTAATTAGAAGAGCTTATTTTGTGCGTAAGCTATATTATTTCCCACTTTGTCATTGAGCTTATTTATGATTGAGATTGATTTGCTTGAGACTAACTAATATTACGCTTAGATTGACAAGTAGCCTATTAGCTCAATTGGTAGAGCAATGTGTTTACGCACAAAGATGTGGGTTCGACTCCCACATAGGCTAATATGTGCTCTTAAACAAAATGATGTTCAACTTGATAAACTTACCATACTAAATCCAATTTGGAGATGCAAATAAATTGCTGCAAATAAATTGCTCGCAATCGCATCTCTGAGTTTCATTTCCTTGACATTTGCATCAGTAGCCAAGTAGAAATGAGACCTTGTTTCATCGTATTAGTTTTTCTTGATACCTCTTGTTCTTATATGGGTGCAAGCTTCTAACTTCTAAACTATGAGATTTTATCTCATGTAATCTTGATTAATGAATCTATTGACAACTGACACTCTGCAGTGCCTAAAAATTCTCAATGGTGAATGAACCCCTAAGTTGGTTGGTTCTATCTTGAATGGGCTATTTAGTATTTATTAATGATGTTGCTTTCTACAGAGCAATCACCTTGGTTCACACTGGCTGAATTTAGTGTTTACCCAATTCCAGTTGCTCTTTATCTTATCAAGAACTTACTGAATGGGCTATTTAGCATAGGTGTTTTGTACAGGATCATTCCTAAGAAACGGTAATGCCCTACTCTGCTTGCTCTTGACTATTTTTGTTTGATGGCATATTATGTGGTTGAATCTCTGAAGAACCAAGAACCTTTGTACAATATATGATCTTGACAATTCCAGTTGCTCTTTATCATGAAACATAAATATGATCTTTCCATCAAGGTTGATATTAGCATATGCGGGATTTGAACCCGCATCTTTGTGCGTATGCACAACGCTCTACCATTTGAGCTAATATGCTTAGTAAGAGATAATTAAGAGTATAAAAATACTTGTAAATTGTAACCTATATCATATATGGCAATGGAAAGATAGAAACCATACCTGAACATGTAACATGTTCTTCTAGGAACCTCCTCTCAACATCAGCCATTCCATTATCTTTTTTTCTCATCAATAACATCAACAATCGTTCTCACCCTAAGATTCTTCCAAGTTCAAATTTATGTCCATGGTGCACTCAGAACTTCAAACTACTGATCCTGTTATTATCTTAAAAACTTCAAACTAAGACATTTATTACTGAAACTTGAGCTTAGAACCAAGGAAATTAAACAACTAAAACCTGCTTAATGACTAGCAACGAAGAAATGGTATCCAACATCCATATGATCCTTGAAAGTGTAAAAAAACCCATAAACACATCTTCAATAAAAATTGAACCCTAAAATTGATTCCCTAATTCGAAATCTAATCCATAAACCCTTAATTCAAAAATAAGTGTGAAATAGCTCAACATATGACACAAATGGAATGAGATTCATATAAAATTGATCCCTAAAACCCTCAATTTGAAAACCCCCAATTCGGAAAAAAAAAAAACCTAAATACCCAATCCCTAATCAAAGTCTCTGTTGAACTTCCGCAATCCCTAATCAAAGTTTCTGTTGAATTTCAACAATCCCTAATGAAAATTGCAAACACATACCTAATCCTCTCACACTCGAATCATAAATTTCACAAAGAGGACAACCAAATCAAAGTTTCACACTCTAATCCCTAATCTGTAAAAATTGCAGTTTTGATTCAACAATCCCTAATGAGAAATCGTTGTCTAACTACGACTTACCTTCAGCCCTTTAGTTCGAGCGGCGTCTCCTCTAGCGACGGCTCCGACGCTGTCAGCGATTCAAGGTCGTGCCTCCTCCTCCTCCTCCAGGTCGGGCTTCGTGCTATCGGGATCGACTTCTCCTTCAGGTCGAGTTCTCTTCTTCAGTTCCAAAGGGCGAGGTCGGGTTCTGGTGCCAAAGGGGAAGGTGCGGTGACCTGGCTGATGTGGCCGGCGGCGATGGTAGCCCTGCTCTCGTCGCCCTCTCCGATCCTCTTCTCTCCTCTCTTCCCTTCGGTGTCAATGTAAGCGTAGATGGCAAATGGGTTAACGGAAGTTTCAGATCCGTTAGAATTAACTCAAGAGGGGCACGCGGCGAAATTAGTATAAACCTCAGGGGTACCGTGCGAATTTAGCAAAACTTTTGTACACCATGCGAAATACGCAATACCACAGGGGTACCAGGCAAAATTTCCGATAAATTAATCTAGTTCAGTTGGTAAAATAATGACTATTTAATCAATAAGTTAGGAGTTTGAATTTCCCTGATTTCTTTTTTAAACAATATTTTTTAAAATTATTGTATATTTAGTATAAACAAACAAAAAAAACAAATACGGGGTATATTTTTAGTTATTCAAGCAGACATCTTAAGTTCCACCACTTAGACCATCTCCAACAACTTTCCTAAAATTTCCCCTAAATGAAGAAACAAAATACACATTCTTCAAATTATTTTTGCTTTAACTCCAACAGTTTCTCCATTTTGAAAATTTGGCGAATCATTTAGTTTGAAAAATGTTGTAGATTAAGAGAATCTCCTCTATTTTTTCTACTGCTTCTTCATTTTAGATAATATAATGGAGAATCTATTACACCAAAAAGTAGCTTAAAATTCTCCGAAAACTACAAAATCCTAAAATAGAGAAACTGTTGGAGATGTTGTTACGGCATGTGCGTCTTCCTTTTAGATACTGCTCCTCCGCTCTCTTTTCCGATTTCGTTTTCTATCAGCGGGGAGCACTTTCCACTGCACCCACATGTCACCACTAAATTATGCGGTTCGTCTCTTCAACCAATTTTTTTTTAGGAAACGTGCCTCTATTTTTTGTGTGTGTGTGTTTTTTCAGAATGATTTACATTTAATCATTGACCCTATTTTATTTTTATTGCATGGCCTTTCTGAATCATACATTTCAGAGCTCGAATTTTCAAAACTCCTGCAAGTGGTGCAACACTTTCAAATCTGAAATGATACAAAAATGATACTACCTCCGTCTAAATAAAATCTATAGGCTCGTTTGGTATAAATATACTACTTTCGATTCAAAATACATGTCGTTTGACTTTTCAACACGTATTTTAAGGAGTTAAAAACTATATAATATATTAAATTTTTTATTATTATTTGTTTACAATTTAATACTTATTACCAACAAATATTAAGTTGTAAAAAAAATATTTTAAAAAAGTTGATATTTTATATAATTTTTAGCTTCTTAAAATACATGCTAAATAGTTAAACGACATGGATTTTGGATCGGAGGGAGTATAAGGTAAATAAAATAAAAATAAATTTTATATTTAAAAATATATCTAAATAATGGAAAAATGATACTACACCCGGCCCGTCTCAAAATACTTGTCGTTTTACTTTTTGGCACGTTTTTTAAGAATCTAAAAACTCTATAAAATATTTATTTTTTTCATAATTTTATAGACAATTGTATTAAGTATGAAATTATTTTTTTAAATTAATAAAATCATTGATATTCTATATAGGGTTTGTTTGGATTCCATTGCATTTTCATTATAATGCAATTATTTTACCTCGTTTTATGTGTTCGTTTGGTTTTAAAAATAAAAATCTCGTAAAAACCGAGGTAAACTCATAATTTAACCAAATAATCACATAAATCGAGATAAAATAATTGCATTTTAATTAATATATCATGGAATCTAAAAACATCATAATTTAAACACCTTAAAAATTTTGGTAACCAAACATCACCTTATCATTTTGCATTATAAACGTAATGCATATGGAATCCAAACACACCCATAGTTTTTATCGTTCTTAAAAAACGTGTCAAAAGTAAAATGACAAGTATTTTGAGACAGAGGGAGTAGTTTTTTATATGAAAAATAAGATAACAGAGGTAATGAATCGAGGAGTATAGAGGATATGGTTATTCTTATTTAAAATTTTAAATTGGTGATTGATAATGGATGAAACAAACCAATTTTGTATAAAAAGTTGAGAGAAAATAAGGGAATGGAAGGAAGGAGGCGCTAGGCGACCCCCTCCATCTAGAGTTAGGCGGACGCCTAGGCACGTTTAGGTAATCGCCTTGACCACTTAGGCGCTAGGTGGCCCCTCACCGCCTAAGATCCACCTAGTCTTTTTAGGACAAACGAGTTAATTGAAGACTCTGCATTCGCTTTCCCTTTCATGAGCTTAAACATTTCTTTGCAAATGCCATTAACTAGTGAAGAATCCACTTCTTCCTGCTTAGTTCCTTCCTGGATCATCATCTAAAGGAGTGTTACTTGCAGTTTCTGACATGTTGGCCATCGATTTGCGTCTTGTTTTCTTCTTGTTCTAGCCTTAAACCATTCAGAATAACCGATGATTTTGAAGCATTCGTCAATGGTATGTCTAGTTGCAATGAGAGCATGTTTTCTCAGCTTTCAGTTTTTTGTAATCTTTCTTTCCCTCTGGTCCAAATCTTGTCTTTCCTACATTAAGAGTGCTTGAGTCCTATGTATTGTCATGACTTCTAGGTAGTTGATTCTTTCTTTTCACCTATTTGTGCCAAGTAGAAGGCTTTATTCACACTCGGCATTGGATCCGCTATTAAGCTAGACATGATTCTTGACGCTTTTATAGCCTTCAATCAATCCAAGCAAGAACTACATCGTTCTATTCATCTGACGATATCTCTCAAAAATTTCTTCCTCCCAAAGTTGCTTGGCAGAGTTACAATACATAAATCCCTTGGATAGACTTTCCATCATTGAATTAAGAATCCAACAACGCACCATATAGTCGTAACTTATCCGTTGTTGATGATCTATGCTATACCATCAATGAAACCAAGCTTAAGTTTGACTCCTTGTGTCATTCTCATGCTACGAATCTAGGTGAGGAAATTGGTGCCATTGAATACATTCATCGTCAACCGAGTTCCTGGATGATCAGAATTGGACAACACGAGTGTTGAGATTGATGGAATGAACCACACTTTTATCATTATCATTAAACACCTATTTATAGGAGATTACAAAAATTATGATAGAAACAAATCCTAACCATACTCCTAATTATTCTAATAATAATAATAATAATAATAATAATAATAATAATAAATTAATTCTAATATATCTTAATATTCCCCGCAGTTGAAATGGGAGATATCGAGATATCGAAAGTTGAAAAATGGAATAAAATGAAATAACAGCTAAAATAAATATGAAATAAATCATAAATGTTTTTTTCTATATATTTTTTTTTGATATTGCCAAAGGAGATCCTGCTTATCAAATGGAGGTTGAATTAATGAAAATTCAAGATGGCATCGGTGGGCATTGCGTTTGCCAAAATTGGAATGCAGTGGGCAACCGGCATAGGCAAAGCCACAAAGGCACGTGGTGGTAGCCGTCGTGTCCGCGTTAGCCAGAGTCTTGTTGTTGGCAATTCAGCAGCAGCAGAGGCAGTAGACGAGGCAGCAACCAAATCGGGATCAGCAGTCGAGGCCGGCGGAAGAAGGGCAGTGGCCGGTAGGATTCGGCCCAGTTTTGGCCGGCGGAAGAAGTGATTTTAAGGTGTTTGTGGCCAGTTTTGTGGTGACTGGATTGTTTGGGGTTGTCCGAAGGCAATTTTGTGGTGGCCGAAGCCTTGTTTGGTTGCCCGAAGGCAGTGTTGTGGTGGCCGAAGCCTTGCTTGGTTGCCCGAAGGCGGTTTTAAGGGTGCCCGAAGCCTTGTTTGGGTTGCCCGAAGGCGGTTTTGTGGTGGACGAAGCCTGGGTGCCCAAAGGCGGTTATAGGGGTGGCCGAAGCCTTGTTTGGGTTGCCCGAAGGCGGTTTTGTAGTGGACGAGCCAAAGGCGGTTAGAGGGTGTCTGTCGGCGGTTTTGTGGTGAGCGGAAGCATTTTGTGAGGATCGAAGCCGCTAGGCTAAGAGCTCTAATACCATGTAGAGAATGGTGGGATGAACCACACAAATAACAATATTACTGATCACTATTTATAGAGATTACAAAGATTGTGATAGAAACAAATCCTAACCATACTCCTAATTATTCTAATAATAATAATAATAAATTAATTCTAATATATATCTTAATAACGAGTGGATCATAGCTCATGTTGTTCAATTGACCAAGAAAATATTCATGTTTCCACTGAACTCCATCTCCAGCGATTCCAAAGATTTCTTGATTTTAGATGCTTAATAGATCTAAAAAAACAGAGGTCTGATACCATGTGAATATGAGATCTATGCTTCCATAGGGAAAATTCATTCATAAACGAAACGAAAAATCTAACCTAACATGGTGATTGAACGTGAGGAAGAAGACAATGTGAGAACGGAATGTTTGGAGAAACGAAAGGGACAGATGAAAATGCAATTGGTTTCGCATATCTTCAGTTATGGACATTTACATTTTACATGTATATATTTATAGGTTGTTAATTAGGCTCAATGGGCTCTAACTGATTCAGGCTCCAATACACTTGCATTATTCACACTTAACTATTTTACATATATATTGTGACTATAAGCATTGAACAGTCCCAACTTCAAAGGCGAAAAACCTCAGTGAGTGAGAGTGATACATAGATCTGTCATATTTACAAATTGAACGCGAGGCCGGTTGAGGGAGTAAAAGAGACATCTATAAATCAACAAAAACTTTCATTTCATGATCATCTCTTCAGTAAAAGCAAGTCCTTTACAAGGAGAGCTCTGGCTGAAAGATTAGAGTTGCAGAACGCATTACAGGGTCTCCTATTAACCTGCTGTTCCATTTTAAACAAGCGAGATGAAGGCCTTCAACAGCAAATATATTCATACCGACAGGAGAGTAATAGCGAAAGAAGGTGAGGAAAGAATGAGAAGTGATCTAACAGATTTACCATTTCATGGTGCTGATTTTCCACTTGGTTTCGGGGATGGGTGGTATGGAGAGGCGCGGGAGCCATTGGGTATTGAAAGGCTCCTCAACCCTTGTTGCTGACCATTCCTCAGGAAAAAGGCCCCACCCTGTGGCTGACCATTTCTGGCATTGGGACTTGCCCTTGTTCGTTCCGCTTGCATGGTCTGGAAGTAGTATGACGAGCTTGCCGTGTCTTTCAACCCCGGCAAAGGCTTCAAAGCTTCCATCACTTCCGTCATTGTAGGCCTCGCTTTTGGATCACGGGCAAGGCAGTGGGCAGCCAGTTGAGCAGCCTTTTGGGAGCCTTTTATGGAGAAGTTACCTTCAAGCCGAGGGTCTATGAGACGATAAAATCTTCGCCGTTCGCCCAAATATGGCCGGGCCCATTCTACCAGATTGTGTTCACCATTAGGCCGGTTTTTATCCATTGATCTTCTACCTGTGATCACTTCAAGCAGGACAACACCAAAGCTGTAAACGTCACTCTTTGATGTGAGATGCCCTGTAACATGGAAACAAAAACATTAGATGAGAAGTGCAGCTCTGTTAATAGAACTCAGCACCCTAGGGTACCTTACATACAGGCAGAAAGGCAAATGACACTCTTTGAGTTTCCAATTTTGAGTTTTATTCAAAACTAAAAAACCAGATTTATGGAAACATCTTTGTTTGGTTTTCAATTTGGAGTTGCCAGTTTTGAGAATTAAGGTGATGAATATAAATATAATACAGATTTTAACGTAATCATTTCCTAAATATAGGAAAATAAAATTTGGTTCAATAAAAACTGAACAATCAAAACTAAACCAAACAAGCCCCTGCCCTATATAACCTAGGGATAAACATAATACCAAGAAAGTTATGAAGGAATCCTACACATGGGTAAGCAAACTTTCAAATTTTAGCTCAAGTTTGTGTGCGGATAAGATGAACCATCCACTATTAAGTCAAACCAGATTGAACAGAAAAATGCCACCTTAATCATTGAGCTGATCAATCATTCGCGAATCAAATAATCCCCGAAGTGGAATGTCTTACTTTCCACCATAAACAAAGGAAGAAAAGGCTCAAAAAACAACAAAAGGAGGGCAGACCTAAACTACAATTTTAGAAAGAGAGAAAAAGTTCAATGTGCAGTATGCAGTTATTGTCCTGACTTCAGATCAGTAATTGCTCATTTGGTCTATTAAGAGTTTAAGACATGGGAAAGTCAGCTAGCCCCATAACCCACAGTATCATCCTTTTAACCGAACAGGTAATACACACCAGCATCAACCCAGTATATCCCGCTCACGAATCCATTCTTGTCGGAAGGGTGTTTCTGTGAGAGGTGGTAACACTCTCCCAAATTTAACGATCTAAAACCCCAATTAAAGCTTCATGATGACAGAAGACAACAATGAAATAGAGTACCTGTCATGACATATTCAGGTGCTGCATAACCGTACGTTCCCATCACACGAGTGGATACATGAGTTTTATCTCCCTCTGGGCCATCTTTGGCAAGCCCAAAATCAGAGAGTTTAGCATTGTAATCCTGATCAAGTGAATAGTAAGAAAAATGAAAGGCATAAAGATGAACAGAATATGATATTGCAAGAATATTATCACGTACTGCATCTAGTAAGATATTGGAAGTTTTGAAATCACGATATATAACGGGCCTCTCAGCTTCCTCATGAAGAAAAGCAAGACCCTTGGCAGCACCCAGAGCAATTTTCATCCTGGTAGACCAGGGAAGAGGTAATGGCCCTGAAAATGAAAATTTCACCATAAGAGCATTAAATACATGAAAATGCAATAGTTAACAAAAGAAATTTCCAGCCTGAAAAATGGAAATGACAGGTAATCCTGTTACCCTGCTGATGCAAATATCCCAATTACACGGATAAATTAAACAAAGCCCCACAACACCATAATCCTATATACCGTACATTTTAGCTGAGAATGCTAATTAAGAATGGAACAGTGACCAGCTTGAATTCCTGAAAAAATTTCACCTAAATTCTGCCTGGGATTTGCAAGTATAACACCAATCACAACATCTGGCATAGCCACAACCCTACAACATCAACTGCAAAGCAGCCAGTTGTATTGACCCTTCTGTTTTAAAACATACTGATAAAAATAAAATAAAATTAAACTTTCTGAACTTCAAATTCAGGCCAATAGAAGTATATGAGAGTTCAATGATTCATTTGACTCAAAACCAAGGGACAGTTCATTGTAACAGAAGCAAAGGGTCGATAAAATCAATTCAGCTGACTAAAGCGTAAAAGTTGCCAACTAGTGACTCCTCTGTATATATCGAAATAAAATCTCCACCCTAAAACATGTTCAGTTGTAATACATAAATTGCAGCCTACATCCATTCACAAAAATGGCTCAAGAATAACTGCAAGCTCATTCTCAGATAAAACAGGTATTGACTCTCTCCCCATCCCCCGAATAAAAAGGAAAAGGCAAAGAAGAGAGGGAGGAGTCAATAAATGAATGTTCCGAAAATGGAAAAGGGGGTTGACCATTTTTTTTTATCATAAAAACGAAAAGAAAAGATGGGGCATGATATCATAGAAATTTCCTCAACGACAAAAAGGTAAGTAATCATAACACAGGCCATCACAGGATTCGCAGCATCTATCCCTCCTTTCTTTTGAAATACTATATAAAGATTATGTAAATTGGAAGATATGCATGATTCAATTTACATGCGTTGCTTCCATATATGCAGACGACTTTGATTGTTATAATAGACTCAGTATTATGGAAACAATAGTTACAAAACCCTAAAAATGTATTTGGTTAAACAGAAAAGCGGATACGTACTCCTGAACAGATGGTTCTCCAAACTTCCTCTAGGCATGAACTCATAAACCAGCAATCTTTGATCATCTTCAATACAATATCCTATGAGCTTCACCAAATTTGGATGAACAAGTTCACCTAGATAATCTACTTCTGCCTGCCAATGCAACAGTAAGTAAAAATTAAATGATAGGAATCAAATACAACTGTGACAAGAAGAAATTATAAACAAGTGCTAGATTAACCAGGACAGTGTTGTACCAGCCATTCTTTATGGCCCTGAAGTCCATCATGATTCAGCGTTTTGACTGCAACAGTAAGCCCAGTGCCTGGTTTAGCAGGAGCAGTCCCATTTTCTTCGATCCACCCTTTGAATACACACCCAAACCCACCCTCACCTAGTAGACTTTCTGGTCTGAAGTTTCTTGTTGCTACCTTAAGGTCATTAAATGTAAATTTCCGTAAACGAGAAGACACTTTAAGTTCTTCTTCAAACTTGGATGTTGATGTACTGCTTTCAGCATTGCTTGTGGTGGTGGATGAGATAACAACAGTAGCTGGCTGATCTCGGATTGCATTGTTTACAAGTTTGTTTTCAACTGATGATAAACATAAAAACAAATGTAAGAATCATCTCGAGGTACCATTAACACAACTACTCTGACCTCCAGAAAGTGTCAAAAACTCAAAATATGCATGCTATTCCTGTCTCCTACAATTACTTCAAGCACCAGATCAGTTTTCTGAATCATTTGACAATTTCAAACCATGCTTAACTGGGAATAACTGCTTTTACAGCTTGAAGACATTAACTTTAGAAATTGCCATTCTGATTGCAATAGAGATTTCCAGCAGAAATTGCCATTCTGATTACAATAGAGACTTTTCTTTAGAAAATTCCCTTCTGATAACAACAGAGATTTACTTTATAAATCGCCATTCTGTTCACAATAGAACTCCAGAAGCAAACAAAGACATCAATCATCAAACCAAATTGAGCATATTTGTAAATTTCTCCAGATAATTCTCCACCACTCTCCGTCTCCAAATAAGCCATCAATCATCAAACCAAGTTGAGCATATTTGTAGTATAATTCTTGAGAACTTGTTAATATGTTAAACATATACAAGCACCAATAATAAATAATCAAGGCTTCAATAAAGGCATATTTCATTGACGTTCAAATGAAAATAAGCAGCAAACAGTCACTTTTTTCACCAACCTACAAAAAATCTTCCTGCAACATGATACATAATTGTCCTTGGGAGCAGGAAATTTGGGAAAGAAGGGAGGAAAAAACAAATATGGATGGTCATCTACTAAAGATACTTAGTTCAAACATGGACAATGTTAATCTGGCATCCACATATTAAGGATTTTTTTTTTTTTTTGGTAAAAGAAGGGAGGCGACCTCCCGAAATGGCTAAAGAGAAAAACAGCTACACAGCAATTAGACGGGAAGTAGCATTTCCCCTTCAGTCATCATCCAAATACGTGGCTCCGTTAACTCCACATATTAAGGATCAAAGATGAATAAAAGATCTAAAATAATGTCCCTGAATTTCTGATGGACAATGTTAATTTGACCCCTTGAGATGTTTAGGCCAAAACTGGCAACACCGGCACCAGTATCTCAATGACCGAAAAACTCATTTATGAGCTTTGTTTCATTTCGTGAGCCCACACATGGACCAAAAAAAATTATGCTTGAGCAAGTCATCAATGCTACCACAACAGACGAACCACAAAACAAACTAGAAAGGAGAGATAATCTCAGCAAGAATGATTGAAAGCTACACCTGAGAAGCAACAAATCTAATGGCACAAGTAGGACACAACGGTGACATTTGCCAACCGCGAAGTAAAACACACAAGTACTGAAAATCAGATCAAATAAACCCTGAATAGTTTTGCGAATCCAAAAACAAAAGCAAGCTGAGAGAGTAAAATCAGCAACAAAATCCAGCAATTTCTGGAGAGAGGGCAAATTACCATCGTTAGTGCTTGTTCCGGTAATTGAAGTGTCAACCTTGGATCTCGAACTAATGCAGCTGCCAATAAACCTCAGCCTAATCCAACATCCAGTGGGCGTTGATTCTTCTTGTTCGGCGGCTCCTTTCATCTTCATCCCCCCCAATGATTTCTCATCAACCTTGTCTTCGCCACTTCTCATGCCCACATCTCCTCCGAAACCCTAAAATTTACAAATACAAACAACATCCAGAAAGTTGACCGGTAACCCTAGATGAGGCTCTGCACAAAGTACCACCCTGAGAACTCGAGCGAAGTGAGATCGGGGGCCAATTCGGAAGGAGATTTAATTTACCTATCAAAAACATTAACACAAGGTTTCACACTGCGCTCATTGTGATTTGTGAAGCTTCAAAAACACACACACCGTTAATGGCGTTAAACCCCAAAAATAATACTCCGTATTTGACAGACAAAACCTAAAATCGAAATTAAAATTCCAAAAAGAACATGCTCTCTGAGCTATCAGCTTATCTTTTCTCTCTCCCTCCACCTATCCCTTTCTCTCTCTCCCTCCATCTTTTTGTGTTAAAAGTGGAATCGAAGACTTAAAAAGCAGATGATCAGGCTGCCCGGCGACCGCGGGTAAGTGATGGCTTGGCTGCCCAAGTTGCCCGTCCCACAACACATGCTGATGCTATTGCTGAGTTTTGCTATACAAGTGGAGCTCACAAAATCTAACTCAACCCGACCAACTCAAACACAGATTCGATCGAAACCGAAAATTTAGTGTCATGTACAATCTAAATCTAAGTCCGACCCATTTTGATCCGATAATCGAATGGACATGAACATAGACAAACTCAACCCGACTCTTCCTTATAATTACTTTAATTTTCTAATTTTGAAATACTCAAATAATTTGAATTACATATAATGAAGTTTAATAGTCAATCATTAAGATTAACAAAAAAATAATAATCATTTTATAATAAAACTTAATCTGACCCGACTTGACCCAACCCAACCCGAAATCCATTTGACTCGAACTTGCCTGACTCGAAAATTGACCCGACCAGACCCGAACCCGATCGAATATACAGTATACCCGACATATGATCGAATCCGAATGGATATACCCGAACCCTACCCGAACAACCGAATTGCCACCTCTAATAGCAAGCGAGGGGTAGTCTGGGTATTTCAAATTTATAATGTTATACGAGTATATACTCCTCCCTCTGTTCCAAAATAAATGTATTTTGTCATTTTATGCACGCTTTTTAAGAAGGTAAAAACACTATAAAATATTATTTTTTAATAATTTCATACTTATTAGTCGTAAGTATGAACTTATAAAAACAAATTCATTAAAAAATATTTTTTATAAAGTTTTTATCTCCTTAAAATGCGTGCCGAAAAGGAAAGTGACTTTTATTATGAAACGGATGGAGTATATACCAAGGTTATTTAAGGACTCACAAGTGGAGCTACTATACATTATATGGTCATTATCTCATCAATCACACTATCATGACCACGACTTTTAAAGTTGTGATATTTTAAAGATGGTCACAACTTCTGAAGATATGAAGAGATTTTGTAATCCCAACAACTTCTCTGGCCATAAAAGGGATAATCTAAGTGATTATGAGTTATGGAGCTGTCAAATGGTCTACTTGATTCACATAGAAAATCTTGCAAGATTAGGTTGTATGCTTGCTAGAGTGGAAGATGGGGTAAGAATAAGTCGGTCAAAGCTTCTCGCGTCGTTATTTCCTTTCATGATCACAGCTTTCAAAACTGTAAAATTCATCATTAATTTCAAAAGTGTGCCCATGTTCGTCCCTTTGGCAAGATTTTCGCCATGCAATTATCAATTCAAATTGCGTTTGCTCAAACAAATGATTTCTTTGTTTTTTCTCTCATTAAAGCATAGTAGTGCCTTCTTGTAACTTTTTTTTTCTTGTCTTTTTTCATATAAGAAGAGAGGATGCTTATAGGAGAGGAGAGGGAAAAGTGAGAGGAGAGATTTAGAGTTAGGTCGAAGGTACCTTAGTTCTAGTATCATCTTTCTCTTCTCAGTTCTAGTTCAACTGCTCAAGGTCAGGCCACATGGTGCAAAGGTCGAATGGCACCATAACTCCATAAGGTCTTCATAGGTCTACAGACGACATGGGTTAGGGGCGAGCAAAGGTGTGAGGATGAGAGCGACCTTCGTACCGTAGCTCTCAATTTCCCTCTTCCTAGTGAGCTCTCTTTCCTCTTCTACTTCCTCATGTTCTTTGATCGAGCTCGTTCACTTACCTAAACAAGCCGAGCTTGAACATGATTTGAAGCTCGGTTGAAAGCTCGGCTCGTTCGATTTAGGCTCGAATAACTCGAATAATATGGAATTTCTAAAATTTTCTTTAAGTTAATATGTTATGACCAAGTAAAACTACTTAAAGCTCAAAAAAAGCTCGGTTCGAGCTCGTTCATTTACTAAAACAAGCCGAGCTTGAACAAAAAAAGAAAGCTCGTTTAAAATTTTGGCTCGGCTCGGCTCGAGCTCGTTTAACAAATGAACAAGCTTGAACATACTGAGCTCGGCTCGTTCGGCTCGAATAACACCCCTAACCATGAAGTGTTCTCTTCCTTCAACTTACTGATATATACTCTTGGACCTTCTCGTCGCATTTAGCGTATTAATATGCAATTTGTTGTCATCTATTTTACCAATAGACAAAATTAAATGTTGCTAATAGACCTTCTCCATTTATACAAGTGCAGCTACCTCTAAAAGGTTGTTATTTGTCGCAATTTCCTCCTTATTTTTGGTAAAATTCAAATCATGTATTTAAAAAAAAAACAAGTGGTGATTATGTGCAGATATGGAATCGGGAAAATTCACACTGTATTCCACCAAACACAGGACCCTTAATTACAACCATAGCTGATAGCTCTGTGTGGTAAGATTACCATTACAAGTTCGACTCCCTTTTACTCTTGCACGTATATGAATGAAAGAGCACCCTAAAAGACTTTTGCAGACATTGAACCTAAACCAAACACCCAACGGTAAAGGAGCAAATTAACTATTCAGAAGCTGTTGCCCCAAATAATGACTATAAAAAATTCAACAGTAATAACAGCATTCAGATGATGGAACAACACTCAAATCTCTGTTCCATCCAAGGTACAAGAAAGATGAAGCATTCTGAATCTGTGAGCTGCAAAATCCTTAGGCAAGTAAAAAATGAAAATTAAAGAACATAAAAATAAAACAACAATGTGGGATTTCTATACCATTTTCGCAATCGACATGGGGGATCAATGCTGCAAACCCTAATGAAAAGCTCCCTTAACAGCATCCCCCACTCTTACTCACAGTTGATAAAAGCATAAACTGAGAATACTCCATCCTAGAAGATTCCAGTGGCAACGCTTGAAGTGGCATTAATCATAAGCGAGTGCTCGGGAATGTAAGTTGCACCTGTTTCCAAGGAAAAGGGATAGAAAGACATGAAGTTCGTCCCCAAAGAAGCAAAGAAGAACAAAATTAGATAAAGATTCTACTTTTCAATGGAAAGAATGTGGTAACCTTTCATACTATATGGATAATGCATACACATTACTGTTTTAAGAACGAGAACAACTTTCACAAGCACTCCCACCTTTATACTAATACTTCAAATAAGTCCATTATTAACCTTGAATGGTGGGATAAAGGGTCGAAAGAGCTATCACCACCAGGAAAACTGACCCTCTATATTCATTCGAGGAGGCCTCCATGTGGTTTCTGTAAGCTGAATTCTGATGGGTCCGTAAATCCTAATGGTGAAGCTTTCACCGGTTAAGTGATTAGGAATGAGAATGTTCAGGTGATGGATTCGCACAGGATCAAAAGAGCTCAGGATCAAAAACTTGGTTATTGAAGGTGAAAATTTAAAGAGGTCATAAATGCTCTTAACAAGAAATGGAGCATCCCTTGGTAGAGTGAGTCATTGAGATTATCATCAAAGAGATTGAGCTACTCCTACCCTGCTTTAGGGAAGCCGAAGAAAATCAAGAAGCCGACTATGTTGCTAGTGATGTTTACTATCATTGTACAATACAATTCTGTGTAACCCTAGTCATAGAGATATCCACATCATCTGATATATACAAGGATGATTTATGATGATCTTTTATTAGGAAGACATACAAATTCTTACTTTTTAAAATTTTTTTAAAAAAAAAACATTTTTTAGGTATGTTTAATGCTACTGGAAATCTGTAATTTGTAATTTTTTAAGTTCTGTTAGACAGACTACTAAGCATTCCTACTCTACTTTTAGACATAATTATTTTGTTTTATGTATTAGATACAATTACTCCCTAGTATTTTCTGAATCCAACCATTAGATTTCCTTCCTCTCCTTTATTTATGTTGGGTTTCTCCCATTGCAATACAATCCATAAATTATCTCTCTTGGCATATTCACATGGTATCATCACTTTAGCCTTTAGGTATTTCCTAAGCCTTTTTCCCCCTTACAGGTCATTGCTGATGCTGAATCCACCTTTCAGTTATGTATGTTTCTTTCTTCAGCTTTCATGACTGGGAAAGTAAACCTTTTGCCAGCCTTCATTGGAAAGATACGTCCAAACATGATTGTCTTCTACCTCATCCATACACATGTCTGTTTTACAACATTCATTGCTGAAAACCTTCAACCTTTCCTCTCCATATTTCAGCCTTCATTGCTGACATCTTCAAACCTTCATCTCCAGATTTCATCTATGGTTTCAGTTTCTCAGAAGTGCTTTCCCAGTTGAGACTTTTAACCTTTTTTTCAGTTTCATTGCTGAACTTGCCCATGCAGATGTGTGTTCTCAAGCCTTCATTGATGAGAATCCAATACCTTTTTCTTCAGTCTTTATAGCTGAATCTGTTTTCAGCTTTCAATGTCGATTTTTTTTGTTGTTCTCTAGCCTACATTGCAGAGACTTTAAACCCTTTTGCTTTCAACCTTCATCACTTAGGAGGATGTCTTCTTCCAACTCAAAAGTATCATCTTCCTTAAGCTTGATTGGATACCAAGGACCAGTTCCCAACACATCTGGTTTCCAAATTTCAGTATTGCTGTGCTTTCTAATTTATCTTGTAAAGATGCAACACTTTCAAGTCTCACGAGTCTCCTTTCAAAATTGTTGTAATACTTTCTAGTGGTAGATGGAAACTCAATCAAGCTGATGAATATTCAAGCTAGATCTTCAAGATAACTCACATACCAATGCAACAACTTACAAACTCTAAACTCTTCATTATAGTCGATTTCAAGAGCTTATTCAAAGCTGGATTTGTAAGATCTTTTCAAACCTAGCTTGAGGGGGGGTGTTAGAAATCTCTAGTTGTACTTCTCCTTGTAAGCTGTGTTAGACGAGACCTAGCTTCCCTGTTCTACTTTAGACAGCTATTTTGTTCTAGATATTCGATGCCATTACTCCTAGTAGCACTTCATGATTGTAAACCTTAGACTACCTTCTTCTCCTTTATTTATGTTGGGTTCTCCCACTGCAATACAATCCAAAGATTATCTCTTTATTTACCTATAAATGTCATAGTCACATTTTTTTACCACACTAGTCTAACAAGGAAAGCATTGACAAACCACAGAACAAATAGGCATATGAGCATGTGAGACAAGAAAAGGTTAATAATATGGCTGTTATAAATGGCCAGAGTTAAATCACAATTTGGCCAAACATAGGTCAAAATTTCATAATTTCAATACTTGATAGAATACTACCTTTCTCCATGACATTGATCTGCAAAGTATCGAGTGTGATTATGCCATCAGTCAATGGAAGTAGCTCGAGCTTGACAGTTGCAGTAGACTGAGATGGAACACATCTGATGAAACATCATTGTTTGGTAAGTTGCCAGCACAGGAAACGACACCACATTTATAAAAGCAAAAGGATAGAAACAGTTACCCTAATGGAACTCTGCTCTGCAACCATAAATGGTTACACGCCAAAGCAGTGGTTGGGATGACATCAGAGATGGGAACCTTCTGGTCATCAAACGACAGTGATTTGAACCCAGAATTGTCATCCTCTTTTTTATTATCAGCCAGAAGTGGCAATGAGCTAAGCCTCTCTGTTGTTGAAAAGCCAACAAAAGGACTGGTAGGAGATGAAGGTCTGGAGTTCAGTGTCACAACTGAACGAGGTGAGGTGATAGATGCTGGAGCAAGAACTGTCAGGGTAAGGTCATCCAGCGTCAAATTTGACGCCTGAAGCGTCAATACCTGGTAAAATGAACTAGTTAGAGAGTGAAAAACTTTGTAGAAAGTATTTTAATTCCTCATATCATGTGACACACCTGAACTGGAAGCTGAGAAACCCTTCCATCATGTTCAATATTTTGTTGTGAGATTTCAGATGCAACAGATATCATCAGGTCCCTTGAGATACGTGGTTTCCAGTTCGTAGATTTTTTGAAGAATAACCTTGATTCTGCATTCAGTTCAAGGATAATATAACCATAAATAGGAGGAATTTATTTTATAAATTGAAAAAAAAAAGAGCCAATAATATGTCGAGTGTAACTGGCTTACCTGTATAGTTGCACCTGCATGATACTAAGACTGCATACTTATCCGGAGTTGACAGGGTCTTCTTATCCTCAGGCTTCGGAGGAATTTGCATACTTGCTTGAAGCTTTCCCGTCTTGGAATGTGGCGACTGAGAAATCCTATTATTACCTGGAATCTTAGGGAATTTCAGCATTGAAGTTGCTGGCTTGAGAATGAATGAGTGCTCTTCACCTCTCCTACAGCAGACAGAATTTTTAAAATTTTAGTGAAGGTGCATAAAATATAGCAGTATATTTATTATGGAGAGTATATGGTTCTTATTGATTAAGATATAGATAAATTATCATATGAAGGCATTAGCCAATCAGATAAATTCTATCAAAAAGGAGATTTAAAGGTTATATAAAACTGATTAAGATGCCTCATCAACCCTAGTTAATTTTGTATTCTTCATTCATAGTGAAACTTTGGAATCAGAGGCAGGTCTGGTGAGGAGCCCCACCTTATCACAGTCAACGAGCACAAGAGGCTTCATACAGCACAAGTTAGGATAGGCATCACCTTATCACAGGAGCCCCACCTTATCACAGTTCATCCATTCCCCAGTGAAAGGGCAGAGTAAAGGAAACGATAAGCTAGGAAAGGCATCTAAATACCGACGGTTTAATTGTTTAGACCATATAGTATCCCAATGCTGTCCAGAATAGTAAAATCATCACTTGCAGAAGAGTATCCTAAGTGTTGCTCATTTCTTCAATGCAACTAACTACTCGAGTATGTTTAGTCATTTCATATAGAAAAATACAAAAGAAGCACAGAAATGCAAATGGAAAGACTAAAATCTAGAGGATCTGCATAATGATATGCTGAATATTCTAAAAACATGTAGCAGTCAAGCTCCCCTCACTATTACCCCAAAATTTGAACTGAAAATGATAATGTAGCTAATGGCATATATTAAAGGTAGAAGGTAACAAGAAGAAGAATAACCTGAGGGCTAAATTTGGCAAGCTATAGCCATCTCCAGATTCGATACACGTAACAGGAATTGATGAAGGTATGCCACCTCTTGATGTCTCTTCAAAGGTGATAGTTACAGCATCTATATATACAATGATATCTTGAATGTGAGCAGGAGAAACATTCTGCAAGAAAATATAAACCATCTTTACGTATTTGACAAAATATGAGAACCTCATTAACAACCCATTGATCATATGCATTTGTCTAGAAGTGTCGATTAACATATGCTCAGAAACAACGCATATACCTTAATTTGCACACAGAGAAGATCATCTGTGTTACAGTCAGCAGCAAAAGTATGGATTTCAATGGGCTGAACAATCTCCAGATGCTTCCTCCACCGTCTTCCTGGTACATATATTCCTTCCAATCCACAACGAACGGAAAACCTCTCTGGTTCGAGAGGAACACCCCGGAACGATAGTATACCCTCGCTCCCAGTCTTCTGACTTTTCACAAACTTCTGGGATGCAAAACGATCCCAATCTTCTAACTCAAAGCTAGGTTTCGATGAAGTAGAAGGAGCTTGTGATGGTGTGGTCGTTGGAGCATTTGGTTGAACTTGACTAATGGAAGACATGGAATAACTTCTAAAGTGACTAAAAGAAAAAAGTTGAGTGCCGGATGCCCCAGAGAAGCTGGCTTTGTGGGTTGTGCTGTTTAGTGGAGGAGACAGAGGCCGTGTGGGAGAACTTATAGAGTTATCTAAAGGTAGCAACCACTTCAGTAGTTCCCCACATGGATCAACTTCTGCAGCAGTACTTTTATCAACGTGGTCATGTCCAAGGTGTGTTGATATAGGCCCCTTTTCTGAAGATAACCCTTCAACCTTATATTTCTCAAATTGAAGAATCTCTAAAGTTGGATCTTTTAAGGAATCAACACCCACATTCACTTGTAAAAGAACCTGCACCCTTCCAAACGAATATAACTTGCTATCATTAGTATAAGAGGAAAAAAGACTTTTCTCAAGAAGAGCAACTGCTCCTATCGGAAATCAGATTGACACGGAATTTTTATTCATGGATGTGTTTAAATATTCAATTTCCAATCTAGCAACCAGAGAACCCAATTGGAACTAATATGGACAAATGAAAATATCTTTAGAAAAGAAATAGCTGTGCATTCTAGCCAGTTTATACGCATTAAATACTGCTTCCACCTTCTTCTCTTCAATCCTAACTCAATTATCTCTAGAATGCAAAATAGAATCATCAAACATCATTATAATCATGCTTTATAGGCTATGTCTATGAGATTCTGAACCCTCTATGTTTAATGCCAGAGTAAAATCATCAATTGAAGGACACTTGCAAGCCCACTGCTTCCTATTGAGTAAATGATCAAAGTACTCCGTTTGATGGAAAATAAGCGAAAGATCATAAACTTCTTGAAATATACCACTATGTCTCCACTGGGGAGAGAGAAACACTTCACGGAATTTCTTGCCACGCCACCAGAAACCCTTGCATCAAACCTCCCTTTATCAATAAATGCATTAATGGAAGCCAGTGAGGCAGGGCTCTCCTCATTTTCTGCAGCATATGTGTCGTAAGTAGCTGTTGTGTCCACATCTGCAGTACCTCTTTTTGACCAAAGAAGTTCATCTGACTCCGCAATTCGGACGAAAAAATGGGACTCGTTAAATCTCTGAAGCAATGTTTGTGTATGTCTTCTATTATCTTCCATCCTAATAATTGATTCCCCAACAGCTGTTGTTGGAGTATCATTTATATGTGTAGGGACTATACCATCTTTTGAATCAATATGTCTATTAACCTCCATTTCTCCAGAAATGGATAATTTTTTATCTTCATTGCTGGCATTCCCATTTTGGTGCTTGCCATTTTGTCCCGTGCCATTCTTACACATCACAGCAGCAAGTTTAAATGGAGTTATAATTTCAGTACTCTGTTGGGAAACAGATAGACATGCTAAGATGTGAACCTGTTCACCTGAAAGGATGAGCAAGGATATCAGATGCTGGACCAATTAGCATGAATATATATATAATATATATAATTAACAATAACACTATCAGATGATCCAAAATGCAACAATTGGGAAAAACAATTTCACAGGAAGTTACCAGGGAAAACGAAGGATCGGTCCAGAGAACGAAATGAGTGGATATCCTTTACGTCATTCCAGTTATCAGGAAGTTCCCCTGCAAATGGTCAGCAAGCATTAGAGATTCTAAATGATATCAACTTACGTTGTCAAGGTAATGTATTATTGTAAACGAACAATATCAGAGGTCGAGTGGTAGCCAGCATGTGTAGGCAACAACCACTAGTAATTTCACTCAATATCATCACAGCATCATACTGGGAGACAATTGAAACACGGGTCTCAAATTCTACTAGATAAACCTGAAGATATGAATTCAAGAACGCAATGCTTCTGAAACAAGAAGACTGGAATAAAGAAGGGAGAAAGGCAACATACTGTAGGGAATAGTGATCCATCCCTCATCCTCGGCAACGTCGACATGCCTGTTAGGAATAGGAGTGTGGTCCTTGGGATAAGTAGCCCCCGAGCTCCCATTATCACGACTCATTCGATCTTCATTTGCATACAAGTCCGTGAGCTTTTCATCGCTGATTAACCCCTCCAAAGTCGTTGCCGGTTTGGATTGGTCGCTCGAATCCACCGGAGTTGGGGAAGGTGGTGCCGGTACCGGCTGTGGTGCGTGATCCACTGAAGGTGGTGGGGCAGGAGAAGCACGCAGCAGAAAATTCATCTTCCCACCGAACTAAAACCCTAAAAATACAATTCAATAGCAGAAATTCTTCAAAAAAACAGAAGCCATTTTTTATCCTCTCTCTCAGCTGCGAATGCGAAATTGTAATTGTAAAAAAAATGTCAAATCGAACACAACGCCCCCCGGATCCAAGTGAAACTGTAGCACAATTAAAGCACAATTGAATTGAACCCGAGCGAATCGAAGAAGCCGGTGATCTTAGAAAATAAATTGGAAAAATGATGGGCAGAAATTGGGGCTTACCTCTCGAATTTCAGCTGCTGGGTTAGGGAAATCTATTGGAGGTCATTCAAGAGGCAGCTTGCAAGATTAAGATTGAGAATGAAAACAAACAAATGTCGAGATCGAGCTTCCACGGTAGATCTGAGAGTTTAGGGTTTGATTGCAAGGGGATGGACGTGTTGCTGATCGAAAGATAAACGTATTATGGTAGTATTGGGATTTTTGTTTTCTTTTTTACTTCACTTTTGGTGCGGTTGGCAAAAATATAATACTTCTAAAAATTCAAAACCTTTTTTTTTTTTTTTTTTTTTTGATTAGGTAAAGATTCGTGATCGGGCAAACCTGATTCACGAGAGGCCGACGAGTCGGCAAGCGAAAATCGCCTAAACATAACATACCATACAAATAGAATACAGACGCTACGAGACAAAACAGAAACAACCCTACAACAAGGCGAACAAAGAACAACTCCCAAAAAGTTGAGGACGACAGTGAAGAACGAAGCCAAGTACCACCGAACAGTAGCACCGCGGGCCAGCGGTACAGCAGGAACCTATCTCCTGTGGGTAGTGCAGACGAAACTCCAAGGAAGCTCCTTCCTGGATACGGAGTCGCCCAAAATGCACCACCACGACCCCAACCAGTCCCGACTCCGGACTCCAAACCCCCACCAAGCAGAAGAAGCTCCAAAAGACGTCGGATGCAGAGTCACACACCGCTCGTTCGAAAGCGCCTGAAAAGATATTATTCATACTCTTTCGGAATTTGTTCAGCCCTTTCGGGATTTTAGTCGAACCCTTTCAGGATTATTATCGAACCTTTTGGGATTTTATATGTACATATACAAATATAAAATAATCAAAACCAAGTGCTGGTGTTCATTTAAATATTTGTATATACGGAGTATCAATTTCATACATTGAAAATTGTCAAGACAATTTTAATTAATTTTTTCAAACAAAATTATAAAAAGGTTCAAAACTCTTATCTACGAATAACAGCGAATGAATAAAAGCCTAAATCTGTCGAATGAATTGTTGTGCTCCAAACTGGCTAAAATCGGTGAAATTTATCGAGGAATGAATTGATCAAAACTCACTTTCGTATGACTATCAATTTGGATGATTATCAAATGACATTCAACAATTATTTGTGGTCGTCATTTGAAAATCTGACGAGCTAAATAAGGGACCTCGGCAAAATTTGTCAGGGTACAAATGAGACTCGGCAAAAGTTGTTGAGGGTACCAAGGAACCTCGACAAACAGTGTCAAGGGTACATATGAGGCTCGGAGACAGTAGTCGAGCATAAATCATCACCTCACTAAATCTACACGAGCCCTGTGCCTGACAATAAACCATGAAAAAAACGTCAAAGTAAATTATAACCAACCCCAATAGCAATAAAACGAGCAATTTCTTTCGTTTTTGTTACAATTACTGCTCATAATTCAACTCAAACAACACCCAATTCAACAACAATCAGACAAACACACAAAAACAACAACCAATTTCATCAATTTCAATTTTAATTTCAAACCCTAAAATTTGGGGATTATGAATTTTAAGGTTAAAGGATCCGAAAGTTTGGGGATTTTTTTGGTTGCGGGGTGCAGGGGTCCGAAAAAAAACCCCAAATAGACGCAACTAAGCCAAAGCAACGATCCAATGCCAAAAACCCAAATTTTCGGAGACCACGAAAACAGCCACGATCCTCTTGATCATACAGGACGTCCGATATTGCAACCCACCTCAGAAATAGACGCAACCAAGCCAAAGCAACGATCCAATGCCAAAAGAGGACCAAATACGGACCAAGACAAGGAAGACCAAACATGAGACGACATTTTGTGTACAAACCTCCGAGAAGTCGAGAACAAGTTAAATGTTCGGGGAGAAAATATTATTAATATTACAATTAAGGTTATTTTCCAACCCCACATGAGATTGATTCAACCCTTTCGGGAATATATCAAACTGGCTTTTATTAAAAAATCGTTGTTATAAAAGCTATTTTTTAATTGCAAAAAATATATATTATTTATTTATTATTATTATTATTATTATTATTATTATTTTATTTGATTGTTGATTAGGCGTCGCGTGCAAGCACCACAGAAGTGCTTGCACTCCAAGGTTGTTTGTATAGCACAACTGTCCAAAGCCACCGGCGATGAGAGACACGCCAAAATTCTCATGTCGAACCAGTAGATATGAAAATCGAAGGCCAAGTTGTTCGAATCGGATTAGATCGGTAATGGAATTGAGATCCAAGACGTTGAATCTACAAAAGCCCCAAAGAATACCTAAATTGCCCATACTTTTATCTTATGGGTGTTGTTATATACACCGCAAATCCAACGTAAAAAATGCACGTCCTTAACGACGTGCAAGCCTTCTGACTAATTAGCGTTTTAAAAAAATTAATTAACCCCTTTTAACCATGCACATCCTTAAAGACGTGCATGATTTGGGGTGTATATGGCGAACACGTATCTTAATTGTCTAAAAGCAAAGTACAATCAAATCACATTTTTCAAGGTAATTCAAATTTAAAATAAAAGAGGGTAAATTGGAAAATATATGGGTAGAATATCTAAAGTGACAAATTTTTTTGAACAAAATAAAAACTCGTCCACATCCAGATTGGTTTAGGACTTGCTTAGTTTCGTGTTTTGTAGAGTGTGTCTGTCTGAGTTTGCATCGTTATGTATTGTTTGTATGTTTTTTAGACGGTTCGATTTTTCCGTCTGTCGGTTTGGTTGACCTTCGAGTTTCAATCATGTCTAAACTCGAATTCTTACCTAATAATAAAAAATTCTTCCTCCGCAACCCATTCGAATATTGCTAAGGTTAATCTTCCATCAACTTCATTCAAAATTTTAATACTTTTTTTTTTGGTCTAAAATTTTTTAATACTTTAGCTCCACAGAGTTTATAGAATTAAACCTACGATATTTTTTTCTCAAATACTTTAGATCAATTTGAGAGGTGTAATTTTTTTTTTTATGATGTGGAGGTGTAATATGATGTGTAATATAGAAAGTGTCGTAAATGACTAAAACATAAAGTGTCATAGAAATTTTAATATATGAGTATTTTATACGGAGTATAATTTTTAACACTTTAAATTACGTGTAAAAAAATAAAAAATTGGAGCACAAGTTAACCAAATTAGGGTGTGTTTGGGAACGGGATGGATTTTGTGGATTTTAGGGGATGTGGTAGATGAGGATGGATTTTTGGGATGTAAATAAAAGATGAAAACTCAACACCCAAATTTTTGGGTTTTGTACGTGTTTGGTTGTATTTTGATTTTTTGGTGGATGGAGTGATGGACAAAGACCGAATTACCCCCACTTATGCACAGGAAAAGACGAATTTGTCCCCAATTCATACCCCTCTTGAAATTAAAAAATTCAATGAAATTTTCAGGTCAATATTCTTATCTACGATTAGCAGCAACCGCCGAAACATCACTCCCAGAGACATCCTGATTAGCAGCAACCGCCGCCTCCCCTGCGAAATGGCTCAAATCGGCCACGAAAGGCGGCCGATGCAGCTCCAACCGACCGCCAACGCCTGATCCGCCGCCGCCATTGATCGGAACTTGCCAGATCTCGGACGGGAACTTGCCAGATCTTGGAACTTGCCGCCGCCACTGTAAGGAGCTCCGTTTGCGGACGGGAACGAGCTCTCATTCATCAACGATGGCGGATCCATGAAAGCTCCTCTCCCGCGAGGCAAGATGACCACCTACGACACTATCCCGACGGCGACCGTTCCTCCTCCCCCCTCTTCCAACCTCGAATTCGTCTCGCGCGCAAAGGAATGGATCAGATCCGACTTCTCCAAGCGCCGGCCATGGCCGGAGATGCTCCCGATGTTGCGCCGACTGCTGATTCGACTGGAGATTAATTAAAAAACAAAAACAAATTGCCTGGAGGAAGAAGAGGGGGGAAGCGAGGGCTATGGAGGGAGAGGGGCAAAATGGGGAAAAACGGAATCCCCATCCACCAAACCTTGGTGGAGGAGTTGCAAAAACCCATCCCCTTCCATCCAGCAAAGTCCCGATTTCGCACCCTCCAAACTTCCTAAACACATACACCCAAACATGGAGGCGGGAAAACCGAGGCGGAAAACCCATCTTCCAAACCCCCTAAACACTACACCCAAACACACCCTTAGTTAATTTTCTTGATTTATTTTTTGTAAATAGAGAGCGATCAATCTGAGGTTCGAACCAGAGATTTTGATTACTATCCGCAAGTCATTTTCGACTGAACTGTTCCGAAATGGTTACTGCTAGTTAATTTCCTATGGTTACTTTTAGTTAATTTTATTGAATTGGTAAATAAAGAGCGGTCATCCGGTTCAAATCGGGGATCTTTGAATATTATCCGTAAGTCCTATCCAATTAAATCACGAAATGGTTTACTTTTAGTTAATTTCCACAACAAAGAAAATAACACCTTCATGTGGGCCTGCTTAGGGCACGGGCAACTCGGGCAGCCAAACCCGCGGGCAGCTTGATCTGCTTTTAAAGTTTCAAGTCTTCGATTCCATTTTTAACACAAAATCGGAGAGAGAAGGTGAGTGTAGTGAGAAAAAGGGATTGGTGGAGAGAGAGGGAAAGAGAAACTGATAGCTCAGAGAGCATGTTCTTTTTGGAATTTTAATTTCAGATTTTAGGTTTTCTCTTTTGTGTTGGTTTTTGTTTTTTCCCTTTGGGGGTTGGGTGTCTGTTTTTGAACTGGTCAGCTTCGGAATGAGGAGCAGTGAAAGCTTTGTGTTAATGGGGGAGCACCGTAAATGTTTCAACTTGGAGATAAAATCTTGATTGGTAGCGTTTGGGAAATAGCTGCCCTCGCAAATCCCCGAATCGGCCCCCGATCGAGTTCTTAGGGTGGTACTTGATCGAATTTGTGCAGAACCTCATCTAGGGTTGCGTTGGGCTGTGTCGGATTTGAGAGATTCATCTCCGGAGTGGGAATGTGAAAAGTTACCGGATGCTGTTTGAATTTGTAATTTTTAGGGTTTCGGAGGAGATATGGGCATGAGAAGCGGCGAAGACAAGGTCGATGGCTGGGTTGATGAGAAATCACTGGCGGAGAAGAAGATGAAAGGGGACGCCGAAGAAGAAGAAGAATCAACGCCCACTGGATGTTGGATTAAGTTGAGGTTTATTGGCAGCTGCATTAGCTCGAGATCCAAGGTTGACACTTCTATTACCGGAACAAGCACTAACGATGGTAATTTGCTCTCTCTCCAGAAATTGCTGGATTGTGTTGCTGATTTTCATCTCTCAGCTTGTTTTGTCGGATTCGCAAAACTATCCAGGGTTTATTTGATCTGATTTTCAGCACTTGGTGTTTACCTTGCGGTTGTCAAATGTCGCCGTAGCTTTCAATCAATTTTGCTAGTTTGTTTCGTGGTTCATGTGATTGTGTTGTGCTGGCATTGACGACTCCCTCAAGTGTTTTTTTTTGGGAGTGAAGTTGTTACCTTTTCCGTTCCACCAAACATGTGAAAATGGTGCTTTGTAATTATCTAGTTATCTTAGGGCTGTGGTTGAGTTTTGCTGCCATAAACTTGTAATTTGGTATTTAGGCATCAAGAAGCTAGACACAATCCTTAAGGGGAAATTTATCCTAAATCCAGTAGTTGGACATGATTCTTTGGGATGTGGTTGAGTATCACATTTTACTAGTTATAGAAGTCAAATTTGTTGATGGGAAATTGGAATTGCTGTGTGTTTCAGATTAGCTTGACAAAGATGTGGGGGCCCATTTCTTTCACCTATTCTACATTTCCTTTCTCTGATGCTGATAATTTCCCCTAATTTTAGGTGCCAACATTTTATATATTCATCGCACTATAGAAGCAAGTTTTTTTAAGGTCGGAATATAGAAGTAGCATATTAACTCTGTCATAAACAGAAAGTATCTTAGTTACAATAGATGGAATAGTAACATTTTAATATTAGACAATCTTCTGATTATGTAAGCCTGATATTATGCTAGCTTTCATTGAGTTCTTAACTCCTATTCTCCTGTAATGGTGTCACAAGTGCCTTACATTACGTCAGGAACAGCTGCAATATTCTTTTCATTTAGGGCAGTTCTCTATGTGGTGTCTTAAACATCTTCATTTCAGTGTCTGGTATCCTTATTTGAAATTCAGTTAAATGTTAATGTACATTAACTTTCCTTTTTAAGGGATTGTTTGAAGGAATGTGATTATTGCTTTTAAGGAGGTAAGGAGGCGAGAAGGTGTGTATGTGTAATTATAAGATAATTTTGTCGATTAGGTACTAAAAAAAGCATATAAGGTATAATTGGTTTCGGAAACAAACCCTAAAGGTCATAAATTAATATTCAGTCATTGAGACACTCATGCCGATGATGTCAGTTTTGGCATAACGATCTCAAGGGGTCAATGACGATTACATTGTCCATAAAAAATTCAGGAGCATTATATTTGATCTTTTATTCCTCCTTCACATGTAGATACTACATTTTAGTCGCTAAATGCAGATGGGAGATCTTTATGGACTTGCGTTTGAAGAAGGCCATGTACTTGTATTAAGTAGCTTAGTAGATGACCATGCACATTTGTATTTTCCCCCCTTCTTTCCCAGAGTCCCTTCTTCCAAGGAAACATATATATCAAGAATTATAAAATCATAACTAACAGTATTATTTGGAGGGAAAGCAGTGGAGAGTTATCACGAGAATTTTTTCATAAGTATGTTCAATTTGGTTTGATGATTGATAGTTTTGTTCACTCCTGGAGTTCTATTATAATTTATAATCAAAATGTCATATTCTAAAGTTAATCTCTTGAAGCTGTAAAAGCAGTTAAGCATGATTTTAAATTGTCAAAGGATTTTGAACGTTGATCTGGTCCTTGAAGTAACTGTAGGAGATGGTCAGATGTATGTTTTAATCCTTTGTGGAAGTCACAGTAGATGTGTTAATGGTAATTTTTCAAAATGTCAACCTGTTCCATTCAATGATGATTCTTACATTTGTTTCTGTGTATATCGTCAGTTGAAAACAAACTTGTAAACAATGCAAGCATAGATCAACCAGCGACTGTTGTTGTCTCATCCACCACCACAAGCAATGCTGAAAGCAGTACATCAACATCCAAGTATGTAGAAGAACTTAAGGTGTCTTCTCGTCTACTGAAATTTACATTTAATGACCTGAAAGTAGCAACAAGAAACTTCAGACCAGAAAGTCTACTAGGCAAGGGTGGGTTTGGATGTGTATTCAAAGGATGGATTGAAGAAAATGGAACTGCTCCTGCAAAACCCGGAACCGGGCTTACTGTTGCAGTCAAAACCCTGAACCATGATGGACTTCAGGGCCATAAAGAATGGCTGGTACACCACTTTCTTGTTCAATCTAGCACCTATATATAACTTCTTCCTTTTGCAGTTTTATGTGATTCCTGTCATTTAATTGTCATTGCACTGGCAGGCAGAAGTAGATTATCTAGGTGAACTTGTTCATCCAAATTTGGTGAAGCTCATAGGATATTGTATTGAAGATGATCAAAGGTTGCTGGTGTATGAATTCATGCCCCGGGGAAGTTTGGAGAACCATTTGTTCAGGAGTACGTAACTGCTTTACCATTTAACCAAAATGCTATATGAGGTTTTGTAGCCATTGTTTCCATAATATTGAGGCCATAACAATCAGATCTGTCTAGATATAAAGGGAATAAAACATGTAAATTATATCATTCATAGCTTTTTATCTATTGCTTCATAAGATGGGTGGGATAGATGTTGCCATGGCATGAGTCATGATTACTTGCCTATTTTTACCAAGAAGTTTCAATCTTTTTTCTTGATGAAAGCGGTCAGCCCACCTTTCCATTTATGACAGCCCCCCTCCCCTTTTTTTCCCCATGTGTGTGTAGTGGGGTGGGGCTGCAGTTTATGTATGTACTACTGAACATTTTATTATGAGGGTGGATAGTTATTTTTGATATATTTAGATGAGTTGCTAGTTGGGAACTTTTACGCTTTAGTCAGCTACATTGGGTTAGTGATCCTTTGCTTCTTTTACCAATGGCATGTGCCTGCCTTAGTTTTAAATCAGTTGAATCACTGAACTCTCATATATCATTTGACCTTAAGCTGAAGTTCAGCAAAATATATTTTACTTTTATGAGTATGTTTTAAAACATGAGGGTCATTACAACTTTACACGTGGCTGCTTTGCGGTTGATATTGTTGGTTTCTTGCTATGCTAGATGTTGTTGTTATCCTAGACAGGCTTTAGGATATTTTTTTTGGGATGCAAGCTGGTCACTGGATATGATTGGGGTGTTCCGGGCCTTTGTGCATATCATCCGTGTAGAATTTTTTATCCTGTCAACCACTTACATTTTCATTGATTTAATGCCCTTATGGTGAAATTTTCATTTTCAGGGTCCTTACCTCTTCCCTGGTCCACCAGGATGAAGATTGCTTTGGGTGCTGCCAAGGGTCTTGCTTTTCTTCACGAGGAAGCTGAGAGGCCTGTTATATACCGTGATTTCAAAACCTCCAATATCTTATTAGATGCAGTACGTGATAACATGCTTTTCAATCTCGTCTTCTTTACACCATTAGGCTTTTCATTCTTACAATTTCCTTGATCAGGATTACAATGCCAAACTCTCTGATTTTGGGCTTGCCAAAGATGGCCCAGAGGGGGATAAAACTCATGTATCCACTCGTGTGATGGGAACGTATGGTTATGCGGCTCCTGAATATGTCATGACAGGTACTTCATTTTAATGTGAGCTTCTGTTATCAAGACGTTTTTCTTAGTGCTTGTCCTTTTCCATGGTATAAAAGAAACAATAGATGATCTGGAGTCGGGACTATAACTTCATAATCCACAGTCAACTTTTTTTTTCCCTTTCCTAAAATTGTAGTTTAGGTTTTCCCTCTTTTTCTTACCTTGGTTATAGTGAGAGGTAAGATATTCGACTTTGGGAATTATTTGCTACGTGACTGATTGATCTTGCTCGAGTTAATAGTGAATGTTTCAGTTTATTAACAAACTGATGTCTGCATATACGAGTTTTTTTATAAAAAAAGTAAAAATTTGATGCTAAAACTGCAGAATTTGAATGTCTTTCCTTCTGTATGTCACTATGTTTCATCATCCCTATATCAACTAGGGTGTTGGGTTGCATCCATTGAGCTACACTTAAATATTTTTTCCATGTTACAGGACATCTCACATCAAAGAGTGATGTTTACAGCTTTGGTGTTGTCTTGCTTGAAATGATCACCGGTAGAAGATCAATGGATAAAAACCGACCTAATGGTGAACACAATCTGGTAGAATGGGCGAGGCCGTATTTGGGCGAGCGGAGGAGATTTTATCGTCTCATAGACCCTCGGCTTGAAGGCAACTTCTCCATAAAAGGCTCCCAAAAGGCTGCTCAATTGGCTGCTCACTGCCTTCGACGTGACCCAAAAGCCAGGCCTGCAATGACGGAAGTAATGGAAGCTTTGAAGCCTTTACCAGTGATGAAAGACATGGCAAGCTCATCATACTACTTCCAGACCATGCAAGCGGAACGAATAAGGGCAAGTCCCAGTGCCAGAAATGGTCAGCCACAGGCCGGGGCCTTTTTCGTGAGGAATGGGCAGCAACAAGGGTTGAGGAGCCTTTCAATCCCAAATGGCTCCCATGCTTCTCCATACCACCAATCCCCAAAACCGAGCGGAAAATCAGCACCGTAAAATGGTAAATCTGTTGGATCACATCTCATTCTTTCTTGCCTTCGTTGCCGGTATGAATATATTTGCTGTTGGAGGCCTTTGTCTCGCTTGTTGAAAATGGAACAGCAGGTTAGAAGACCCTGTAATGCGTTCTGCAACTCCTCTTTCAGCCAGAGCTTTCCTTGTAAAGGACTTGCTTTTTATGAAGAGATGATATGAAATGAAAGTTTTTTGTTGATCTATCACTTTTACTCCTTGTAAATATGACAAGTTTATGATTGTCACCCACAGGTTGGGGTATATTTTTCGCCTTTGACGTTGGAACTCTTCAATGGCTATCACTTATTTGTGTTTGTACCTTAAAACTAAGCTACAAACTGAGGGAAAAAGAGGAAGCAAATTGCAGATATGTGAAAGCTAGTTTTTATTCCATGCTGGTTAACACAAGACTGCAGTTAAGCTGACAATTGTGTCCCTTAGGAGAAGAACAATCTAGTAGGCTTGCAGTAATGCTGACATATTAGTAATCAACACAAGACCCGCTTGGTGACCTTATCGACATTTTGATCCATAGCCTTCTTAAGCAGCCCTTCTTGTTATCTGCTCTTTGGACGTGCTCTCGAAGATCTTATCTGCATTTCCAACCTCAAACCCATCTCTTCGATGGAACTCCTTTACCTGTGTGTATCAGACAGAAATTGGCAAAATGTGATAACCTGTCACAAATCATTTCATGATGTCAAACTAAGAATGGTAATCTGATAATGGATACCTCTTCTTCAGGTAAATTTGCATGTTGAGGGAGGACTAGACGCTCAGCAAACTCGATGTAACAGCATGGAACTGATTCTGTGACGCCATCTGAGAACGCGAAAGAGACTGAATCTGCAACTGTAGAGCTTTGAAGCAGTAGTCCATCTGGGCTTGCTGTTTAGCAGAGAAACAATAGCATTTTTAGGGCATACAGAACTGTGGAAGGATATCAAGTTTTATTAGCAGCAGCAATAAAACCAACCCTTTAGGATCCCTCCTTCGGAATTCAATCTGTAACCATTATCTTCAATAAACTGATTAAGGTCATTGATGTGCTTCAAACGAGATTCAAGCCGGTGGACGGAAATAGTAGCGTGATTCAATGCATATCCATTGACGAGTGTCCACGCAGCATACTCGCTTTCCCTGGTAAGAAACACAATGGTTAAACAATGGCCCAGAAAACGAATGGGTAGACGCTGTCATTGGAAGAGATATCCTACTTGGCCAATCGTTGAAACTCAGAATAGGACGGTGTCTCCCATGTCAAAGATCCAAGGGCACTGGCAAGGGCTGCGTGCTTGTACCCTCCACCTGACATCTTAGTGTACTTCCTGATGATTTCCTGGATGGTGATGCAGTAGTTATGGCTTTCAGCAGTTCAGAACACACAATTGCAACCCTAAATTGTGACAATGGAGGCAGCAAATAAGTAGTCAGTAACACACACCTGAGCTTCAGCACTCATCTGATCAACAAGAAGCTGAGAAATAAACACCCTCGGGAGAGGTCCATCGACACCATCCCCTTGGGAATGGGGAGCGTCTGGTGGTGCAAACCAGAAGGCTTTGAGTTTCTTGGCCGGGAAACTCAACTCATCCTTCTGAGTGTAACCAAAATCAAGGAAGAATTCGGCCATGGAATCAATGCCGTGGCCATTCACCTGCAATATCGAATTCAATCTCAAGAAAACGACTTGAATTGCTCTAGCCCTAGGCCTCTAGGTCGATCTCAAGAGAAGAGGGGAAAGCGTTACATCAAAAGTTCGGAAGGCAAAATGATCGTAGCAAATTTGGTGATTTCCAGCAGAGCGAACTAGATCAAGGATAGCCTTAGCAGTTGGATTCCTATTCAGATACACAGTCTCCATGCTCTTCAACGCATTTCTGAAGAACGAAGACTCTGTTCCCTAATGGCAACACATCGAAAACAGGAGACTACGAGATGAGATGGGATAAGAAAGGAAATGATAGAAAAAAAGGAAGAAGAAGAAGAAAACAGACCTGGAAAGAAGAGGAGGGAGATTGCTGGAAGCGATTCTCAGCCATGGAAAGGGGAGCGTGGAAAGAGAGGCGTTTGGGATGATTCGGTCTACAGGAAACGCAATCGGTCGATCGGAAGCGAAGAGGATCGGAGGAAGGAGAAACAGTGAAGGGGCGGGTGGATGATTTGGTGATGGCGGATGAGGAGATCATCATGGCTGCACTCTGGATTTTTAAAGCCGATCGCATCACCTGGAAGAGATCCCAAATCCCCAATTCAGTAAAGGACAAAGCTTGTTACTGGATGATTAGGTCATAAACTGATTCAATTTTGATGATTGCTGCTGCACTAACACAGGTGACAAGTGTCAGATTGGAGTTTGAATACGCAGCTTTTGCGTGACGAGTTTGATCGCTGCTACCTGCTGATGTGGGAAGATAACCTCGAAATCGAATCGATCATCCTTACCAATTTTATTGGGTCCTTGATCAAGGATTATTGACCGATTCATTCATCATACACTAGATGGGCAATCCCGCGCTACGCGCGGGACATTGTTTTTTATACCGATTCATTTTATTAGACCTAGTTTATAATATTTGATATACCAATATTAGTTTTAATAGGTAAGTTAACTAATCAATGATTTATAATGTTTAATATTACCCAAATTTATTTTTATACTTTATTTAAAAGAATTAATCAATTTGTGAAAATTTCAAATATACTTTGTAATCTTCTGAAAAATATAAATTTTATTCTGGCAATTGATGATCACTAAATTAATGTGCATAGAATTATATATTTTTCTTAATTGTAACAACATTAATATAGTCACAATGGCATGTCTTTATTTTAAAAATAAAATTTAAATAATGAAAAAGAAAAATAAGATATAATTATAGATTCTATTATCGTGTTGCTTATATGAAAACTTAAATTAATTGAATTGATGACAACTAAATTAATATGCATAAAGTTATATATATATTTACTTCTAACAACATTAATCTAATCACAACGACATGTATTTTTTTTTAAATAATGAAAAAGGAAAAGTAACATATAATTATAGATTCTATTAGCATGTTCCTTATATTAAAGCTTTGATCAATTGAAACAAAACATACCTATGAACAGGAGAAAAAAAATATAAAAAAGGTAAAATTTATGTCCCGTTAGATGAATGTTTTTAGATGACTACAAAGTTAGGTACTCAATATTTGTAATCATCCAATAATATTCAACATAAATAATACATTTTTTGTGCTCTCTATTCTTTTTATTTAATTGCACTTATATCTATTTTTTTGATTTAACTTATATAAGAAACCGTTAAATAATATTAAGCATAAAAAATATGTAAATAATATTTATTTTGTAAATAATGAAAAAGAAAGGTAACATATATATAAGTATAGATTCTATTAGCATATTTCTTATATTAAAGCTTAAATCAATTGAAACAAAATCTGCCTACAAAAAGGAGACAAGAAATATAAGAAGAGTAAAATTTATGTCCCATTAGATGAATGTTTTAGACGAATACAAAGTTAGGTACTGAGTATTTGTATTCATCCAATAATATTAAACATAAATAATATACATGTTTTTGTGCTCTCTGGTCTTTTTATTTAACTGAACTTATATGTATTTTTTTTTATTTCACTTATATAAGAAACCGTAAAATAATATTAAACATAAAAAAAATATATTATGTGTTTTTTAAAAATATTTTTCTTTAATTGCCCCACTGTTAAATTTTTAATGTAACAATAAATAAAATGTGATGAAGGGAGTAGATGAAATGTATGAAAAATAACAAAAGTTAAAATGATTTCGTTAAGGAGATTTGATCACTTGACATAAAGGGTTAGAGCTAATACCTAAAAGCAATAAGCTACATCTAATCTTTTTTTTTTATTTAATTGCACTTATATAAGAAATCATTAAATAACATTAAACATAAGAAATACATGCTTTCATGTTCTCTATTATTTTTATCTATTGCACTTATATAAGAAATTGTTAAAAAAAAATGGGATAGATAAAAGACATGAAAAATGGTGTAATTAGGGGGATTTGAACCCTAGATCTAACAAATAGGAACAACACCACAAACCATTAAGCTACAACAACTTTGTGATATTTAATTCTAATTTTAAGCATTTAATATTTGCAATTAATTGGGCTTCACCCAACTTTATATATATAGTATAGATACTTGAATTCCCTTGCATCCTCTTGGTTTAAACTAGGAAATTGAACTTCAATCCATCCATTAACTATGGTATGTTGTGAGAAAATTATGGACATTGTTATTGGGCTATGAGGCCCATTAATCCAGCCCTATTTGTTTCCTTTGACAAATGAAAGAGGGCGGCTTTCCTTGGAAGTATGACTGTATGACTACAGTATGAGTATGAGAATGAAGCACAAAAACGAAAGAGAGGAGAAAGGAAGGAGGAGAGAGAGGGGAAGGGGGAGATCGTGAGAGGTTTCGTCTCTTGCCTTTGAGAAGTTGACAATGGATGTTTCTTGTGTACATTTCCTCTATGAAACCCTAATCCCATTTGATAGTGTTTAACTAGCTGTAGAGGAGTTTTGTTTTTTTTGGGAAGTTTTAAATCTATAGAAGGTAATACGTAATTACAAAAAGATAAGACATAAAGTTTTATCAAGTGGTTCACACCACACACACCTATCTACCCGGTGTGATGACTCGAAAAGGTATACCCATTCTCCTATGAAATGGAGATTTCCAAAGAACTCGCCATACCCTCTAAACCCCCAATCTACTCTCTAATTAACTACTTCAAGATCCCCTTCAACCATCTCTTCTCCTTGGATGACTTGCACTTACATCTCAAGGAGATTATAAGTTAAAAGTTTTTGATAACACGAAGGGCTCAAGCAAGAGGAATACAAGCATCCCCCTTGAAAACAACTTCGTTTCTCCCAACCCAAGTAAAATAGACAAAAGCACAAAAGACAATCAACTTAGCTCGGAACATTGGAGTCCTTTGCACGGCTGGGCTCTCACTAGCAAACCAGCGAAGCCATGACTCAATCCCTCCTTGTCTCGATCCTTGGCAAGCCGATCCACGCCCAGACAATGTCCCTCGTGGCCTCGACCTTCGGGCACTCAAACCACAGGTGGCTCTCATATTCTTCTGCTTGCTTGCAAAGCGGGTAAGTAGCATACTCAGAACCCTTCCAGTGCTTCACAATACGCCCCGTCTGCAGGCGATTGTGGACCGCAGTCCAGACCACAAAGGCCCACATCTTCGAGTGAACGCCATTCCAAAGCATCTCACCCTAGTCTACTTGCGAGCTCCTCCTGCGAATGGTATCATAAATTTTTCGGCTATCCAGGGTCCCCTTCCCACTCAGCAGCGGCTGCACATCTACTGCAGGCCCCAAAACCCTTGCACTGCACATCTCGTCCCTAATAGCAAGGACTTCCTTCCGAAGCCAAGAGTCAGTCACCTTCTGGCGCATCCCCCAGATATTCTCATGCATGAGGTGAACATCCTTCACCCATCTCGTCCAGATGCTCTCTCTGCTAAGCACAACAATCCCAAGCAGGTGTACAAATCTACTTCTGTTCAACCCTTCAATCTGCTTAATGCCTAGCCCCCCTTCAACAAACGGGGTAGTCATTGTATCCCACACCACCACACACTTCGTTCCTATCATACTGCCATTCCAGAGAAACCGGGGGCAAATCCTATTTACTTCCTGAACTACACACTTCGGAAAGATGACAGATTGCCCCCAGAAAGCAAAGATCCCTTCTAGAACAGACTTCACCAGCTGCATTTAATCTGCTTTCCACTTTCTCAAACAGCCCCCTGTACTCTTCCACTCGAATACGTCTCGAGTGCAAGGGGGTGCCCAAATAGGTGACAGGAAATCGTCCCATATGAAAGCCCAACTGCTCAGAGAGGTCATTAACATCATCTACGGACAGACCACCCACAAAAATAGTGCTCTTAGCTACAAGCTGGGGTGTATTTAGAGTAGGGTTTGATATCTCCATTTTTTCAATGAGCTATTGTATGTTGGGCACTTGAATCAATTTGGTGATTAATGGTTTTTGGTGCTCTTGTGTGGACGGATCGTGCGTTTTTATTCTTTGGTTTGGAGGTTTTTCTACCCGGAAGACAACAATATAATGGAGAACGTTTTATATTGAAAAGACCTATCTTATAAGTGATGAGATTGGACTAGGATGCAGGTGAGGTCAAGACAAGCATGAATGTCTTTTCCTTAGGTTAGAGGTGAAAATTATTGGATAAGAGCTCCAATCTTACCCCATTCAAGATGAGTGATTAGTTCTTTTGATGATATATTAGAGAAAGAGATTGAGATGCATTAGCTAGCTTCAAGAGCGACAACAACCTAGGAAAAAGAAAGAGAAGAGGGAGAGGGAGAAAAGAGGTAAGAAATTTGATTTGGTGTCGTGTATCTTGTTTTGATAATCCATCATAACAGAGGTATTTCTCTCTTTAAAAATTTAATATTAGTACTAGTACTGTTTAATCGATCGATTTGGAGATGAATCATTCCTAAATCCAATATGTATTATATTGGTGCTTCATCTTCATGTTTGATTGTTTCCGAGTGAGATATTTATGATTGTTGAACGCTAGCTTTCTACTCTTTTGTTGATTAGCGGATTTGGTGTTTTGATATAACGAATTATTATTATTATTATTATTATTATTTTTTGATTGGGAAAGAATTCGGGTGGGATATCCCTACCCGGCAGCATCCTTACGGATGAGGTCAAGAAGACCCATATCATTTTTAATATCGACCCCTCGGGCAGAGTGGCTAAGGTGTGCAACCTTATCCGCCACTCTATTGCCCATGCGAGGAATGTGAAAGAAAACTACTTCTTTCACCGTCGATAGTAGTAGTTGAGTATCCGAGAGGATTAGTTCGATTTCCCATGGACAGGAAGATTTCCCGTTTAAATGGTCAATGATGATCTTACAGTCGCCTTCGATTTGGATCCTTTCTATGTTGAGTTGCCGAACTTTTTGAAAACCCAATTTTAGGGCTAACGCCTCCGCTTTAAGGGGGTTTTGTTTGCCAAGCTGCTGGTGTTGAATGGAAGCTGGGTGTCCTTCCCAATCCCTAATAATGGCACCAGCTGAACTGTCGCCATTAGAAAGAGATGAACCATCAAAGTTTAGTTTGTACATACCCCTCGGAGGCTTCCGCCAATGAACGGAACGTTGTTTCTTACTTTGTTTTGTCCAGTGCAGCCGAGGGGTGCGAAGCTCCTCTTCAAATTCAGTCTCCCGCACAGATGTTTTATTCCAGTTATCTATATGAGTTTTGATCATTCGTATAGCTTTATCTTTTTGTGGGATAACAGTCTGCTGGAACAGAAATTGGTTCCTAGTATACCATGTCGACCACCAAGAGAAGGCGAGGCTGGTCATGGCGGTGGAGTTTAGGCTCTTCCCAAGAGCAGATAGAATGGGCTTGATATCCCGGGACTGGGCAATCGAGCAAGCAACCATTGATTGATCTTGGATCGGGAGCTGGTGTATTGATCTGATAAAGGGACATTCCAAGAACAAATGGACCTCATCCTCCGGCGCCGAATTACATAAGGAACAGGTGGAAGGTACAGCCGAACCCCGACAAGACAACCTAGAAGCCGTGGGGAGGCCGTTCTGAGCTATTTTCCAAAGAAAATTTTTAACTTTCGGAGGGGTATTGATCTTCCAAATCCAGTCATTACTATCCGGGGTTGCAGAGGTCTGAGATGTTATCAATTTGTATGCACTGGCAGTAGTAAACCATCCTTCCCTATCCGGCCACCAGTATAGACGGTCTTGCAATTCCGATGCAGGAAGCGGGATGTCTAAAATATCTTGTACCAGATCGTTAGGAAGGTTTTGTTGTAGTTTTTCACTCCACCACTTGCCCCCCAAAATATAGTCACTAACCGTTTCATCCTGATTGTAATGTAGAGGGCAGTCATCCCTAGCCAGAAGAGGGGAGGTTGAGATCCAATTATCTGTCCAGAATTTTATTGAGTGCCCATTTCCTACAGACCAAATTAGTCCAGTTTTAAATTTGTCTATTAGTTCAGATAGCTTGGACCATTGCCAAGAGCACGATCCCGATCTTCTGTACTCAAAAATACTAGTGGTACGCAGATATTTATGTCTGATCAAAGAAACCCACACATTACTAGGCTCTGCCAGAATCTTCCACAAGAGCTTCATCTGGAGAGCGACATTCATATCACCTGATTTACGAATTCCTAAACTCCCAAACTGTTTCGGTTTGCAGATCCTGTCCCAGCTGATTAGCGGCCGGTACTGGAGGTCCTTATTCCAGAAGAAAGAGCGGTTTATCTGGTCAAGTTCTTTATGCATAGAAGCAGGGAGCATAAAGCTCTGCATTACATGAAGTGGCTTAGACGAGAGGTTGGAGTTTATTAGTGTAGCACGACCTTGCTGGGAGAGAGTATTAGCCCTCCATTTTGTCAATTCTTGTTTAGATTTACAGATGATGTCTTCGAAAGTACTGCTGGTGACTCTGCCATTGATAATGGGACAGCCAAGATATTTTTCTATTGAGGTTTCCTCAGTAATGTTGAGGCAGTTGCGCAACTGAAGAACCCTATGATTCGAAATCCCCCGAGTTGCTTGGAAGCATGATTTGTGGTAATTAACCTTTTGGCCAGACACTTTGCAGTATGAGTCAATGATCGTTTTTACTTTGCGCCCTGCTTCAATGCTACCCTTTGAGAAGATGATGATATCGTCAACAAAGGAGAGGAACGGAACCCGGGGTCCGTTGCGTCCAATCGGAAAGCCTAAGTGAGTTCTATCTAGGCTAGCTTCCGCTGCTAGTTTCCGGGCTAGAATCTCTGCCCCTAAAATGAATAGGAACGGGGATAGCGGATCGCCCCCTTGTGACGGAAGAAACAGGTCCGTAGGCCCATTGTTGACTAGTACCGAGAAGGAAACGGACGTAATACACTCCATAATCCACGCGACAAATCTATCATGAAATCCGAATCTGAGGAGCACACTTTTAAGGAAATTCCAGTCCACCCTATCGTAGGCTTTTTCCATGTCTAACTTTATTGCCAACCATCCTTCCCGCCCCCTACGATTTTTGTAAGAATGGAAGATCTCATGCGCTATAAGGATATTGTCCTGTATAGCCCTGTCTGAGACAAAGGCACCCTGAAGAGGATGTATGAGTTTACCAATAACTTTTTTCATTCTTTCTGTCAGAATTTTGGAAATTATTTTGTAGACATTGGTACATAGACTGATGGGCCTGTAGTGACTAGTAGTCGTGGGAGCATCTCTCTTCGGAAGCAGGGAGATAAAAGTATGGTTTATTTGTCGGAGCATTTTGCCGGAGTGGAAAAACCCTTTTACCGCACATATTACCGATTTACCGACTATGTCCCAGTATTTTGTATAGAATTCAGCCGTGAATCCATCAGGACCTGGGGACTTGTTTCGGCCTAGACTAAAAACAGATGTTTTAATTTCTGAGTTAGTCGGGATTGCTGTAAGAAAACAATTTTCCTCCAGCGAGATGGACGGTTGTATAAGTTCCAGAAGTTCGTTAAGTAGACCGTCCTCAGTTGGCTCTTTCTTAAACCTGTTTTCAAAATCCCGTTTTATCTCAGTCCTAACGTTTTCTTCTCCCACGACCACCGTACCAGTGGAGGAGAGGATGTTGCGTATCTGTTTTCTATGTCGTCGTCCTGAAGCTACTCGATGGAAATACGCTGTGTTTGAATCTGAGAGTTTTAAATGCTTAGTTTTAGCCCTTTGGCTCCAGAAAGATTTCTGAAATAGAAGGAGCTTATCCCTCTTCACAATGAGCTGCTTTTCCCTCTTTTGATCTGTTTGAGAGTTAAAGCCAGGTCCTGCAGACTGAATACGCAGTAGCTCAGAGTCTACGTCCTTTAATTGACGGAAGATGTTGCCGAAGCTTGTCTTATTCCATTCTTTTGCCTTGTTTTTTAGTATTTTCTGTTTAAACATTAATTGAAACATAGCCGAGCCAGGGCATGATGCCCTCCAAGATTGCTTGACTATGTTACGGAAATCTTTCCGAAGCAGCCAGGCGTTTTCAAATTTGAAAGGTGGGGCCTTGAAGATAGCATTTACCTCGAAAGAGATGGAAATTGGGCAGTGGTCCGAAGAGGAGAAAGCACCGTGATAGGTTATCATATTAGGGAATGATGCTAGAACCTGTTGGTGAACAAGCACCCGGTCAAGTTTTTCTCGGATATTGAAGTCTTCCTCCGGGTTCTTCCTCCAAGTGAACGGGTTCCCAAATGTAGGAAGGTCAAAGAGAGAGCACTCGTTTTTAAAAGAGATTAGACGAGAGAACCTGGAGACTCGGGTAGAGGCCCCACCAAGTTTATCAGAGCTGCAAAGAATTTCATTTAGATCCCCAAGAACAATGCACGGAATAGTGGAATCATTTACAATTGTTCTTAACATTTCCCAAAATATGTCTTTATCAGTTGGTGTCGGAGGTGCATATACAAAAAGAACTAGGATCGGAAATCCATCCAGGGGGCTCTCTATTCGAAGGCCGATGATGCGAGGAGCATGGATAGCTATGGAAATAGAAAAATTTAGCAACTGATGAGATTTCCAGATGACTCCAATTCCCCCAGATCTTCCAATAGCCGGCGACCATACCCCTTCGTCAAACCCAATATTTCTCCATAATTTGTCATCGGGGATATTTTCCGATTTGGTTTCCGCTAACGACATGATTTGAATGTGGTCGTTTTTACACATAGAATCAATTTCCGTCCAAAAGGTTCGTTTTCCAATCCCTCGACAGTTCCAGAAACAAATCTTCATAAAAAACCTATAATGATAAAAGGACTAACATTCCGAGTCCTTAAATCGAGCTGACGTAGCAAATGAGGTGAGTAATTACTCATGGCGAGCCTTGTTGTTTGAAGATAGTAATCTCCCAGCTTCCACGCTTGTTTCAGGCAATGGGCCCAATTCCCCCAGTGGGCAAGATCTTCAAAGAAGTAGTCTTTCTTTTGAAGGAAATTGTTAATAAATAATGAGCACATGTTGTTCAAATTGGGGGGTGAAGAACTGGTCCTCAAACACATATGATTAATTTTCCCACTCTTGTTAATATCAGACAACACCACAAGATGATAGTTTAAGATGAGCTTTAAGGCATTGTTAAGGTCAACATTCAGTAGCTGTTTATATCCTTCAAGGGTGGTATTCATCCTCAAAGATCTTGAGGGTATTTTTCGCATTGCACTAAAGTCTCTCCATAGACTAAAGCAGAATATTTTAAACTCAAAGCGATATGTAAAGTACTCAAGGAATGGTTTATATATTTTATATCCATAAGGACTCCATTGAATTCCAAAGACTCCCAGCAAATCAACCGTAGACGACGTGGGAGACCAGGCAAAAGCATTCAAACGCATAGACCATGAGTGTGTGTAACCCTTTGAAGGGTGGGAGTCAAAGACAGTTTTGACGCAATTAAAATCATACCCGGATGAAAATTCAGAGCGGTGAACCCTGAAACGGTTGTTTAGCCTCGCTAAGAGGATTTTGACCCTTTCGGGAGTGATTTCGTTTGTCGATTGAACGACATTTTTTGGGCCCTCGAAAGGGGGGTACGTGTGACTAGAAATCACTGTTTGATATAATTTAAACGGATAAGAATTACACATATCAATTCCCAATCGGATAATCTGTTTGCATAATACACTTGGCCAACAAAGGACAACAGATATACTAGTAAGAAATACCTGAGCTACAATGTTTAGATCATTTCCTTGAGGAAAGTATTTCAAAGACAACTTTATTAGTTCCTGGATAGTCCTCTTCCTAAAAAAGGAACCATTTTCATGAAATTGGAGAGTGCTACAGTACCTGGAGCTGTCAAGAAAAGATGATGTCTTCTGGATATCCATTGAAGGGTATGCAGCAAACCCGTTGCAAGACGAGAAGTCACAACTGAGCCAAGGCTTACTCATTAACTTATAGAAAGGTGGTTTGATCAACATGAGCTTCCACACAAGCATTACTTTGTTCCTGATTTCCTTAGCCTTAGAAAGATCATCAATTACAGTAGAAAGTACAGAGGTGAGGTTAGGCATAACAATACTCACTTGAGCACCACCTTGCAAAGCCTGGAGAAATCCCTTTTTTCGGATCCAATAACTAATCGAATCCATTAACATACATATAATTATAATACAAAGGAGAGCCCGAGGATGAACCTGGGACCAGCTAACCATCGTGTATGTACAGTAGTAAGACTTCCCTGCAGATTTTTGGCTCTCATTGAGAGATTTAGGGCCCTTTCGGGGGTTGGATGGGGAGAGAACGGGGTTCTCGTCCCAGTTAGAAATATTACTCCAAGACAACATAAGAGAAATATGACTGAAGTAATTTATAAAAGATGTAAAATGGAATTTAATTTGAGATCGTTCAGTAAAGCACGAACCTAAAAACCAGCAATCACCACTATCGAAGAGGATCCACCGCACACCACCAAAGCCGAAAACCAACAGCTGGAGAGGCAGTAGCATCACACCCACAAACACCAAGTGCCTGGGAGCAAGCCTGGACACCACATACTGCAGAACCCCCAGCGCACACGCAGCTCTATTGCGGGGGGAGATGACACAAATTTTAGCATCGGTAAGCTTCAGAAAGCCCGAGCACATGAGCCCAGGAGAGAAACTCACAACTGCACCATCGGAAAGCCCCGGAAAAGGCAGGCCACGCAACCCACAGAAACATGTTACACTAGGGCAGCGCACGGCGGCGGCGTCGACGGACCACCATGGGAAACCCAGAGCGACATCGCAACACCAACCCCCCCACCGGCGAGGCACCTTTTTCCTCTTTCTGAAATTTCTTCCCACCTTGTCGACACTCCGGCGACTGATTGCAAGGATTTCATACCCTCGACTGCCTAACACACAATCCAAGAGGTTCTCCCCAAAATCGTGAGAGAGAGCGGATGTATGAGGACTCGGAGGAGTGAGGACGGCCGGGTTGAGACACGATTCAACCAGGAGGTGGGTATTGAGGCTAAGCTCAGAGACGAACTCGCCGGATTTAGCAGGAGATTTGGGGATTTGAGGGTTTGAAAGGGGGCGCGTGCATAGCGCGTTGATTTGCCCAGAAAAGGGTTTTTCCATTTCACCCCGAAGTTACCTTGATATAACGAATTATGAATGTGAATAAGTAAGTCTAGGTGAATATAATGTGTTAAAAATAGGAATCATATTGTGGACAAAATGAAGGAACGCTTGGTGAGATTTCAAGTGGATACTTCTCCGAATTTGGAGCATATATGCTCGACATACTTGAGTGAGAAGAAGCCGTAGACTCGCAAGGAAGCCTCCCATTTATTTTGCAAGTGGTGTGAATGTGATTAAGGACTTAGACAGAAACGAGATGGAGGTGGCTTTTTGTTGACAACCGGTGTATTAGGGGTGGTTTTTTGTAATTTCTGATTTTAAGGGATAGTTATGAAAGAAACTTATATCTAAGGGGTGTTTTTCTGTAAATTTGCATTGTATTCACGGGACGGGGCTCAGCTGGTGAAGGGTAAAGAAGAACGTGATCTTCAAATGCCGTTGCACTTCGTGCGCCGCAGTTTCCTCACCCTATAAAACCCCCCATATCACCAACGCGATCGAGCTCCTGCTTTCCCTGATACAGTAGCTGATTTACAGAGCTCTCTCTCTCTCCGGCACGCCGCAAGAGGTCAACCCTCCCTCTCCCTTTACTCTCTTATCTTCCTTTGAATTTCCTGTTTCCTATGCTTTCTGTGCTTCCGATTTCTGAACTAATCTCTCGGTGTAATTTCATCTTAAACTGTCCTTCACCGCCCTCAATAGCTCCCACTTCGGTGTCGTCTTTCTTGATTTTCCGTCCACTTTTAGCGATTCGTGCTTCTATAGCGTTAGTGAGCTCTTGTTCTCAAATCAATTTACCGGAATTAGGTTCGAATTTCTTGTTCTTGTTCTCCTCGCCGCTGTGAGGGGAAGCTTTGACAGCGAGATCCATGGTTGCAAGGTGGATAATAGAGGGTCTTTCGGCCTGTTGTCTGCTGCTACTACAATGAAACAGCCTGTTTTTGTCCATCGCAAGCCAACTTGGTATTTGGTAGATGACTAGATTAGATTATAATTCATTGACCAGTAGCATTGAAAATTCTTTGTTTTTGTTGTTTGATTTTAGGGACGTGTTTCTCTTTTCGCCTTAGCTTCCTGCTAATTAAAAATAATAATTATGAGTTCCAGGTCCACAAATTGAGAACTGCACCTGCCTAGCATTGATGGAATATCCCAATCTTTTGTAATTGCTCCGTTGTATTTTATTTGTCATTGTCTAATTCAATATTTTACCCTCTCATGTGTGTACTTGTTGACCTAGACTCCGCTCTTCTGTAAATATCCCATCCTTTGGTTGATATATTGCGTTAGATATTTGGTTTTGTATGGGTGTGGCTATGGGTTGCAGTACTTGGGAGTAATTGCTATTCCTAGGAGGCAAGATTACTTATTAGAATACCTTGGGAAATGTCATTATCATCTTTTTAATCGTGCAAGTGGCTGGTCCCATAAATAACTTAAGTAGTATTATCTTAATGGAATGAGATATTTGGTTTGGGTGGGTGTAGCTGTGACTTGCTGTACTGGGGAGTATTTGCTATTCCCAGGATGTAAGTTTGCTTGTTAGAATTCCTCGGAAAATGTCATTGTCAACTTCTTAATTGTGCATGTGGCTCTCCTGTAAATTCCTTGGGTAATATTATCTAAAATTGTCTGCCTCTTTTATACTGCACAAATTATGCATGACGCTGTTTGTCTGCATCTTTTATACTCTTTTGATACTAAACATGCAAAGATTTTCCATTCTGTGTAATTATTTCTTATCATCTAGAGGCTATAGTGCATATCTAAACTACAACTTTACTAGATTTGCCGTGCTTTAATGGAGTGAATGAATGGCAAGTAGGTCTGCATACTATTGTCATTAAATTGTTCTGTTCGTCTACCACTTTTATAGTTCTGCCACAAAGCATTCACCATTCTTTGTACTAATTTTCATACATATGATATATTGTGCATCTACTGTGCAACTTTACTAGTTTTGTCATTCTTGATTGGATTGAATGAGCGGTAATCTATTATCCTTTTGGGGAGTCGGTCAAATACAAAGTTGTCTATAATCTTGCACTTTCTTTGAAGTTTATAATAGGGTTTATTATATTTCCAGCTGAAAGAAGATAAGACATGGGGCAAACTTTAGGACTTCTTCAAGTGGATCAATCAACTGTTGCTATCAAAGAAAAATTTGGGAAGTTTGAGGAGGTGCTTGATCCTGGATGCCATTGCGTACCATGGTGTCTTGGGAGCCAGATAGCTGGCCTTCTAACCTTACGTGTGCAGCAACTCGATGTTCGTTGTGAAACCAAGACTAAGGTTTGTTTCATAATTTAATCTGATAAAATATAAAAGCAAAAGTAAATACATGTCATACAATTTAAACTCTATGATGAGCCTGGAACAAGAAATTGTATGTTTATCCTGGAACTACCAAGTTTATATTGAAATTTAACAAGAAATTGTTGAATTTCATTATAAACTTGAAACTATGTGATGAGCCGTTCATCACAGAAAATAACAAGTTAAAACACACTCCCTGTTCTATTGGTTATTCTCTTTTAGGCAGTGCAACTACAATCTGCAAACAATGTTCCCTTGAAGAAGAGGCTGATTTGACTTGCACAGTTCTTAAAATGGCAGTTGCTGTTTATTTATATTTTTTGTATGAAAAAGAAAGAAATTTATTTATGGATCTGTTTGGTTGAATGTAGGAAGTGCATTTCCCGGGAAGTTAGTTATCAGGAAATATTTTCCTAACAATTGCACTTCCTGAAAATAAAGAAAATATGTTTGGCTACAAAAAAAAAAGTAAATAGGAGATTTTATATTGTAGGAAGTAAAAAAGAAATCTGATAGTTGAAAATAGGGGAAGAAATGGTACCTAGTCTCCCATAGGTAATTGTAATAGTAATTCCTATGGATGAATAAAAATTTCCAGGAAGATATACCCCTGGCTTTTTCTTTTTTTATCAAAAATAGTTTAACCAAACACATTCATTTCGATTCTACTTCTTGGGAAATTTACTCACCAACCAAACAAGCACTATATTTAAACTTACTTTTCATCCTTCACCTGATGCAGATTGCAGAGTGTAGCAGACTCTAAAGTTAATCCTCTATGCAATCTCTTTTTCTGCTAAACTAATGATACTTGGAGATGACAGTTGCTTTTCCCTTTTCAGGATAATGTGTTTGTCACTGTGGTTGCATCTGTTCAGTACCGAGCAATGGCTGAAAAGGCAGCAGATTCCTTCTATAAACTGAGTAACACCAGGGAGCAAATCCAAGCTTATGTCTTTGATGGTATGTGGAATATATACCCTATGTTCCACTTGTAATCTTTGCATTTTATATCAAGGCTGATTTATTGCTTTTCTGCAAAAATGGCTGCAAGTTCAATAGATGACAGTAAAATTCATGAATTAAACAAACATTGCTTTTCAAGGGACTTAAATTAAGTATGTTTTAATATGTATTCTTGTAATCTGGCTATTCCCTTTCAAGGAACTTAAATTAAGTATATTTCCATCTGTATTCCTGTAATCTGGCTATTCCCTATGTTGATCATCCCCCCCCCCCCCCCCCGGTTTTAGGTGTTGTTCAATAAGTGGAGTGAAACTGAAGAGGTCTTATTAGTAGCATTGAAAAGAGAAAGGGAGAGTTAATACCTGTAGTGTTTTAGTCCGTCTACTTAGTTTTGTTGAATATTATGTCAAATGCTAAAACTCACTAGTACTGTATTATTGAATGGACAGTACTGTCTGATCTTGGTTTATTGGGTGTTTAGCATGGCAGATTCTAACGTGATAATAATTTCGATCCAGATCTCTTTTCTCTTGATATTTCAGTTAATTTTGTGTGTGCTTGTTTTCAAGTAATTAAAGTCCACGTCAAAATTGTTTTCTGTAATTTTGAATTAAGAGTCACAAGCTAGAAGCATACTTTATTCAATGGATTTTTGTGGATGATCTTTGCATTGAAGTTTTCCTATATGACTAGAAGAATTGATGTAAAGATAATCACTCTTATCAGTATCAACGGAAAGTGGACCTATAAAGAAAAGGTTATTCTGTTATTGATACTCCATATACTTGTGCTTTAGAGGCCTAGAAAGATATCCTGTTACCCTGTAGATCAGCTGTGGTAGATAAGCTTACATTTTGTCTTCCAGTTGGTGTTAACTTATTGATCTCTCATACTGATTGGCATTTTCATCATAGTTATTCGTGCTTGCGTACCAAAGATGAACCTGGATGATGCATTTGAACAGAAGAATGAAGTAGCCAGAGCGGTAGAAGATGAGCTTGAAAAGGTAAATGCCTTTTTCTTCTGTCTGGCATCTCTCCCAACCCCATAGAATATTTGTACTGCCCTGAAGTTGCTCTTATAGTTCCCCAAAATAAGCATGCACTTGCGAATTGAACATTTTTTCACAAACTCTATCGGGTTATGCAGGCCATGTCAAATTATGGTTATGAGATAGTCCAGACCCTTATAGTGGATATTGAGCCTGATGTACATGTGAAGAGAGCAATGAATGAGATCAACGCAGGTTAACTTCTTTCTGTGTGATAACCGATAGCTATTTTGGAAGCTTATTTAATGAACATAATAATAATATTATTATTGTCGGTCTTAACAGCTGCTAGGATGAGAGTGGCTGCAAACGAGAAGGCAGAAGCTGAGAAAATCCTGCAGATCAAGAAAGCGGAGGGAGAGGCTGAATCCAAGTACCTGTCAGGGTTGGGTATAGCGAGACAGCGGCAGGCAATAGTGGACGGACTGAGAGACAGTGTGCTCAACTTCTCGACCAACGTGCCAGGGACAACAGCCAAGGACGTGATGGACATGGTCCTCGTCACTCAGTACTTCGACACGATGAGGGAGATAGGGGCTTCCTCCAAGTCGAACTCGGTGTTCATTCCCCATGGACCAGGTGCTGTGAGGGACGTTGCTTCTCAGATCAGGGAGGGTCTTCTTCAGGGTAACGCTGCTCAGCACTAGTCCGGTGAACGATGTTGGGGCTCTTCCGTATCGATTCCTTGCTTTGCTATATATATAGTAAGTACTCCTCTCTGTATATGGCTTTGAATTTACCGACTACAGCTTCGATTTGGGTTGTTTGCTAACGATTCGTATATGTCTTGTTCTTTCTTTCCCGAATGGTATTGCTAGTTATTTTTGTTTGGTTTCACGTAAAAAGGCTGGAGATTGGGTGTTTACAGTTAATATCAAAGTGAGAATTACTGTCATATACTGTGTTGCTCGCCTGTTGATCCATATGATTGATTAAATCATGAATTTTCTTAATTTCAAATGTGATGATATGACATGTAATCTACAGACCTCGTCACATTTACAAATTGAGAATCTTTTTTTTTTTTTTTGGGTATGCACTGTATCAAAACTTGGCATCATTTAATAAGATGACAAAATCTAATTGGATAATTTTTTTTAAGGGAGTACTATTCTATATCAATATCAATAAATAATCAAAATTTATGGAAATAATATCAACAATCATACACTATTTATATATAGAAATAATACTACATCCGTTGCAAAACATAATGCCTGTTCTCCGGAGGAGTTCCATTCCAAGTGGAAGATCCCCCGATGCAGCCACAAGGCTCCGATTCCTGGCTCTGTTATGGATTCGGTTATGATCCTGGCGCCGATGATTACAAGATCATAGTCGTCGCTAAGGAGGGTGGCTGGATTCACAACTTGAGAAATAAGGGGTGGAAGCCCCTCCAAGGCTTTCCGGAGGACTATCAGGATGGGTCGTCGTACGGCTTGCCATCCTCTCAAGGTTGCTGCTTCAACGGCGTCCTTCATTGGGCCATCATTAAGAAGAGATCGAGATCAAGATCGAATGAGGTGTTGATAGTTGCCTATGATCTGCATACTGGTAGCTTCGGCCAACTATTGGCTGCTCCGGCGTATCATCCTGAACAGGCTGGTTGGACACAGCAAACATTCCTTGCTGCACATCTAGTCGAATTGAAAGGACGTTGATGATGACAAGCAGCTGCAGGCCGACAGGTATAAGTTTGATCTGTGGCTGATGAAGAACGACACCCACACCACTTGTTGGGAAAAGTTGGTAAGCATAGACCTGAGAACCCAGCGCGGGCTGGCCATCAACTGGAAATTGGCGATGCCCGCTGTCCTTCATGAATGCGGATATGGCAGAAGAGCAGTGTTGTATGTATGCCACGACGGGAGGATGTTTTGGTGCGATAACAAGGCCAACAACATACAAGTCATACATCCTGCTACTTGGCATAGGGAACTCAATTTCCGAAAACAAGACTTTGATTTTTAGTGCTTGTGCGGCAAAGGGAAATGAAACGAATGTAGTTCACACGAATAACTGGTTAATTTCCATCTTTTTAATTAACATACACATATATATGTAGTTAACAACTATAGCTTATTTCCATCTTTTTTTAACATACACAAGTATATGTATCTTAGTAGTAAGGTTCGACTGAGGTTCTAAATTGCTAATATCATTCAAATGCATAATTCCTCTTTTTATTTTTTTGAGTTTTTCATCATCTTTATCCATATCAATTGTCCGCTTTCATCGAGCAGGGTGCTGCTTATCATTTTAGGGTCTTCCACATCGAGCAGGGTGTTGCTTTCTATGGGATGCGAGGTTTTTCATTTAGTTATTTATTTGGTTTTTGTTATATATGAGTAATATGACGGTCAGTCCGTCTGACAATCTTTCACCCTCTCGATTTATTAGACAGACTATTGTCTGATATTTTGAATTTCTTACCTGTATCACACACAAAAAAAATTGTCCACTTTCATCTAAATTCACCCTAAACAAATTCAGGGATCCATCCCCATTTGATAATTTTTGTGTATAATGAATTTCCATTCTCAAGAAAATTAGTCATCATGCCCACCAAAAAAAAAATTGTCGTTTTACATCCATTGTATTTTGGAAAACGGTTTTTCTAGGCATAGGATAAGATTGTCGTTTTAGTAAAAATATATTTTAATTAAATTGTCTTAGCCAAATTTTACATTAGATTCCTAGGGTTGCTTATTTTTAGTAGGGTATCTTTCCCAATTAGGATAGAAAGATCGTTTAAAAAATACTCAATATAATCACCTAAATTTAATATACTTTAGATTTTCATTAAAAAAAAATTAATCTATATTATACTCTGAATTTAAACCTGCCAAACAAGGCCTTGGTCGATCGATTTTAATTTGTACTACTATAAATCTGTCTCACCTAACATTTTTTGGCAGTTCCTATTTGCAAAGGTTGAAATTATCCCGTGGAAAGAATGGACTTTTGTACCTTCTTACTATCTGAATTTTAAAAAATAATTAAAAGGGTTAAGGGTGGGAGATATTGTGAGGGGATAGTAAGGAGACAGGGAGACTGGAGACAGCAGATTCGGACTCTCTTTAGTACTTAAAACATTGTGAACAATAATAGTATAAATTATGTTATGTGATGTCGGATGTCCTGCAAATAGTATCTTAATGATCCCTTTCAATAAGTTTATGTTCATTAAATCTCAAAAATCGTAGACTACATATTTTCATTATGAATTTAAATAAATAAAGAAAGGATATTGGCATGCATCAAAAGTTCAATTGCTAATTACTCCTATGACATTATAGCACATATTTCGACCGTGATGAATTTCGATTGATAATTCTCTATTTTGAAAAAAAAATTAGAGAAACAGTCGAATATGCACTAAATAAGTTAGAATAACTTTTTTTTTATCAAGGTAAATATTTAAAATACTCGATACACCAGTATTGGATAAATCAAAGAGTCCAAAACAAACGAAGAATGACCTAATCCAATTTAAACAAGCAACCAAATGTGTATTTCATTTGAAATGGCATTGGCAAATGGCAATGATTGGTTAATTTCGGGGGTGTGTTGAGCGTTGAAGGGTCAACCGGTAACGTGGGTATCCCGAAAGTGGCGCTCACGTCTGTCTGCGTCACACCGGTTCAGATTTGTACACTCCGACTGCGGTGTGTATTTCATTTGAATTGGCATTGGCAAATGGCAATGGCAGGTGCCGAACGTACAATTCACCCACGACTTTTTCTCTGATGTGATGACTTTGTGTGAGTTTCGATTTCGTCCTCAATTTGCTTTTTGCAAGAAAATCAAATCAATTAGCTCTGCTTCCTCTCACCTTCCTACCAAACCCTAGCCATTAATTCATCTCATAGTTCTCTCTCACTCCTTACTAGATATTGATTCTCTTTCAATTTCCTTACATCTGATCTGAACTACTCTCGCCTCCTATTTTACTTTTTAATCTAGTTTGATTGAATGCATATTTGAGAGATGGGTAATTGCTTGGATTCTTCTGCCAGAGTGGATGCCTCCTTCCACTCTCATCCCACATCTACTCCTGGTAATATATTCAACTGCAATCTCTTTGTTTTTTTAAGTTTTTGTACTAAATTTTGTTATCAATTGTAGCTATAGCTTGCTGATCCTTAACTAATTTACTGACTCAACCCTAATTACTGACTTAGCAACTCACTTTTGTAACTTCTGATTGTAGCAAAGCTTGAATTTTTAGGGTTATCTGTCTTCTGATTACCATGAGTTTCCCCCCTTTTTTTTAAAAGAGTGCCTTTTAGGGTTATCTGTAACTGACTTTCCCACCTCTTGCAATTTCTGAGTGTGGGTTCTCAATTCTTCATTGGCTTGGGTGAGTGTGTCCTTCTAGTTGATAACCTCTCATGAGCCTGTCTATGTAACTTCCATTCATGCTACAGAATTTTAAGTTGATTTCTTCTTGTATAGATGATGGGGATGATAGTATACATAACCCTGCTTTATGTACCTGTTTTGAGGAGAATGTGACCACTTGAATTTGTCATGTATTTGCCGAGTTCAGGAATGTCAAGGAGCTCATTTAACAATGGTAATACCACCACCAGTTCTTCGAAACTCCCTAGTCCTTCTTCCACAACAAAAGATGATTCCAACAGTACCCACCAGATCCTTCCCACCCCAAGAACTGAAGGAGAAATACTCTCCTCCCCGAGTTTGAAGGCATTCACCTTTACTGAACTTAAGAACTGCTCGAAGAACTTCCGATCTGATAGCCTGCTCGGAGAGGGAGGATTCGGCTATGTTTATAAAGGTTGGATTGATCAACTGACACTTACTCCTGCCAAATCTGGGTCTGGAATGGTTGTTGCTGTCAAGAAGCTCAAACCCGAAGGCTTTCAGGGCCACAAGGAGTGGTTGGTATGTCCATTCCCTTGGACATTGTATTTTTACTTCCTTATACATGTAGTGTTTGTTGGCAATCTTTGCTCATAGCTTCCCTGATGCGAGCAGACGGAAGTGAATTATCTTGGCCAACTTCACCATCCGAATCTCGTGAAGCTTATTGGGTATTGCCTTGAAGGGGAGAACAAGCTATTGGTCTACGAATTCATGCCCAAGGGAAGCTTAGAGAATCATCTATTCAGAAGTAAGTCAGATAATGTGATGTTCAAGATCAGATTCGGTTAATGAAGTTGCTAGCTTGCTCAATTTGAACCTCAATTAATGGGCTAACTTATACGTAGCACTCTGCGCTATTATTTAGGAGGGCCGCATCCACTTTCGTGGGCAATAAGGATCAAAGTGGCCGTAGGTGCTGCAAGAGGACTCTCTTTCCTGCATGATGCTCGAGTCATATTTCGTGATTTCAAGGCTTCTAACATTCTACTGGATGCGGTATGTATCCATCCCATAAGTATCATTTGAAACTGTTTAGGCATGTTTTCTCCTAACAAACTGAAACTTGTGACTGGGGCAGGAATTTAACTCGAAGCTTTCTGACTTCGGGTTAGCAAAGGCAGGCCCTACCGGAGATAGAACTCATGTTTCAACTCGAGTGATGGGTACTCAAGGTTATGCTGCACCGGAGTATGTGGCGACAGGTATGATAAGTTGATAACTGCTGATTACTCTTAAATTGATATGATGATTTTGTGTCCACGACTTAGGATTATGCAGTACCAGAGGCCCAAGTAGCTTGTGTGTTTTTCTTCAGGTCGGCTCTCAGCAAGAAGCGATGTCTACAGCTTTGGAGTTGTCCTCCTCGAGCTCTTAACCGGGAGGCCAGCCATTGACAAATCAAGGTCCGGCATCGAACAGTCTCTGGTAGACTGGGCGAAACCTCACTTGGGAGACAAGCGAAAGATCTTCCGAATAATGGACACCAAACTGGGAGGACAATACCCTCAAAAGGCAGCCTTAACAGTCGCCTCACTCGCTCTCCAGTGTCTCCACTCGGATCCCAAAGCGAGGCCAAAGATGTCTATGGCTCTGGCGGAGCTGCAGAAGCTCCAGGACCTCAACAAGACCACAGCCAAGTATTCACACTCGTCATCAGGGTATAACAAGAGCACTCCTAGCCCTGCTCAGATGTCCCCTTCGAAACAAAACCGTTCTCCCTTGCACGCGACACCGATGGGATCTCCCTTGCCAGCATGCCGGCAATCTCCACGCGTGCACTGAGCTGAGCTTCCGAGCCTGTCCTTGGTAAATTGATATGTAGAAGTCCCTTTGTACATGAGTGTGTTATCAATCACAATCAGTGTGGTGTAATATAGGAGAATGTGTATGTTTGGAACTGGTGTCACCTTTTGAGATCAGATTCATGGTTTTAGTTAAATCAATATCTAATTGGAGGAAACATCTTGTTTCTATGCATTAAATCTCTGGCTAAAAACAATCAGTTTAACACAAGCCATGTTCTGATTTGATTAAAAAACCCTTATCCTTGAGCATCTAATTGGGAGTGAATCAACCATTCCGGGCTGGTTATGCCAGAAAGGATATGCAGGTAGTACTGAAAGGTTCCCGGTTCGAATCTCGCTCCGAGCGGTCAGTGGAGGGTTTACCTGATCGTTAACTTCAAGCCCATGGGATCGCCCGGATACCCATGTAAATTCAAAAAAAAAAAAAAAGGGAGTGAATCTAGCCTTGTCTCTGGGCAAGGTTAACACCAAGCTTGAGGAAACATCTTTATCATGTGCCTTTCCCTTGGATAAGCATTTACGTATTGGAAAGATCTCTTCAAAACATACCTTATTCGAATCGTAAAACCGACGCAATGACGTCCGTGAACCGAGAACAAGCTGTGTCTCGCTGCAATCTCAAAAGCCGAAAAAGGGATAGTGTGCCAGCCACATTATTTCTTCCTTGTAATTCATCTAGTCCGGAAATCAAGCTAGGTTCAAGCTGTGGGGGGACTAGAATCTGCATTGTATTCTGATCATATCTTGTCTGGACAGTTGACATAAATATAAAATAAAACAAAACTTGAGCCTATAAATGCCAGTTGCTTGGTTCAAATGAAGTATCAGATCAGATCACAACAAGAAGCAGTGAGAAAGGGGAAATCAAAGTGTCAGTGCCCCCTGGAGTTCCTTCCAGCACTTCAAAGGGCATTTTTTCGGGTGTCGTCTTGAAGTGTTTGGGGGAACTCTTGGGGTTGCTTTGACGCCCGGAAAAGCCTCCCCGAATTAGTTGATACATAGGGCTTGTTATGGGTATTGAAGTGTTTGAGGTGTCTGTATGGGTATTGTATTGTTTCTCCTTATTGCATTTGGTATACCTCTCCATCTCTCAACCTCTTTTAGGAGGTAAGTTTCAGAGTGTAGCTCAATCTGGATATTATTGACTTGCAACACAACACTTGAACCAAAACTAGGCCTTGACAAATGCAGGCTCAGCTGACCCATTGCCCTATAGGAGGCCATGGTCCATGCCAACCGGTGACGCCTCCATTGACCATGAGAGGCTTTGATTTGTCAGCTGAGATCGATGGTTGTGACTTGTGGGAGCTATCACATTTGTCAAAGTACTCTACTGCAATGGAAGAACTCAACAATGACAACAACTAAAAAAGAGCTAGAGGCTAAAGTAGGGTTGTTATATGAATGGAATAGCTCGAGCTCGGTTAGGAATCGGCTCAAAAAAACTCGACTCGAGCTCGTTCACTTATCCAAACAAACCGAGACTGAACAGGATTTTTAGCTTGCTTGAAAGCTCGGCTCGTTCGATTTAAGCTTGAATAACTCGAATTTTATGGAATTTCTAAAATTTTATTTAAGTTAAGATGTTATGACCAAGTAGAACTGCTTGAAGCTCGAAAAAAACTCGGCTCGAGCCTGTTCATTTCATAAATAAGCCAAGCTTGATAAAAAAAAAAGGATTATAAACCAAAAATAATACAAACTTTAAAATCAAACAAAAATAATACAAACTACGAACTTTTGACTTAAAATAATACAAACTTTTGAACTTGAACTAGGAGAAGAATCAAAACAAAAACATTATTTACCAAAATTACAAAAACATATGTATATAGTCACACTTTGCACAAATCCATCCCTTTTATTTTTAAACACACGAAAATCACTATTTATTAACTTTACAAAAAACCAATTTTTATTTTGAAATTGAATAAAATCACATCCACTTTATCCACAATTATTTTTTTTAAACGAAAGAATCATAGTCTAGAATTCATGTAATTTTGTGTAATTTTTAAAAATCGGGGTTGTATTGCACAAAGTCGGACAACCAAATTGTGGGTTTGATATAAAAAGGTGGATTTATGCAAAATATGAGTAATTATAGATTTTTTAAATAATTTTGATAAATAAAATTTTATTTTGAATCTTACCCTAATTTAACTTCAAAAGTTTGTATTGTTTCAAGATTTTTTTTGTTCGTATTATTTTTTATTCAAACTGGATAATTGGTATTATTTGGAGTCATTTTTCCTAAAAAAAAATAATAAACTCGTTTAAAAATTGGGAATGCCCCAGCTCGAGCTCATTTAATAAACAAATCAAGCTTGAACATATTAAACTCGGCTCATTTGGCTCGAATAACACCTCTAGACGAAAGACCTAATACCCCATAGTCCCATGCTCTAAACCCTACCGACATTCGGAACATGCCCGGATCAAGTCGTCAGCAATCAAACCGCATGCATAGTCCTAAAATGTGTGCTAAACTATGCCCAGAACTACCAAAGAGTAGTTCCTGAAATGAGTTGGTAAATTGTCAGACATTTTGGGGTTCCCTTTTCTTGACTACTATAAACGTGCAGGGGCATATCTGATGTCATTGGCCTGCATATTGGCTCAAAATCAATACAAATTTAAGAATTGTTCAGAATGCAAAGAGCGAGAAACAAAAGTCATAGTGCACATTTAAACAAACTTAAATGCAAAGTCAGGGTTGATGAGAATGCGACAATGGGATACTATCTCTGCTCGTGAAATCGACCGTTTCATATGCTATTTTTACATAAAAGAGTTCTTCTCCCCAAACTGACAGGCCCTTGTACACCATAATGTTATTGCTGATCGAGAGGAATTGTCATTTCAGGCCATTGCTCGACTGCTCCGACGAGGCATATTCTTCCATGGATGAATCTTAGTCGGCAGTCCAGCTCTGCTCAACAACCTCACGCACCCTTCTATTGTATTCACGCTTGTTCTCACTGAACAACCGAGCAGCTTCTGAGTTGGCAGGAGAGTTTGGGTTTGGATCACATAGAAGTGACTGCAAAAATGAAATCGGTTTAAGGTGCCACCAAAAGAATTAGCAGATGACAGTATACACTGCTTCTATAGCAGAAGCAGTCGACAGTACGAATTAAGTACCTGAATTGAGGTAAGTATAGCAGCCACATCATAAATAGGGCTCCACTGATTTTGTAGGATGTCCAAGCAAATGCTTCCATCAGCATAGACTAACACAGAAAAAAGCAGGAAAAAAAAAACAATCCATCAAAATTCAATCCAACATACTCTACAGAGGAAAAATAAGAGCATTTCTAAGAACGGTTCTAGAAACAAAGAGTGCAAACAGCTCAACTAAACCAAAGGGAACTAAGGCTATGTTTGGCAAAACTTATTAGCTATATATCCACATAATCACTTAATATAATATAGATAGATGGTTAATCATGTATATTAATATTATAAGCCAGGATATTAGAGCTACTCTAGCTAATAATGATTCTAAAATTCTATATATTTATAATTCTTTCGAGCAATTAAATGTATAACCAAATGCTCCAATAGAGACTCACAGGAGAGAGACTGATTAGATCAAATGCCCAAAGCAACGAATCGGAAAACACTCAAAACAGAAGTCCCAAGGATGTCTGATAGATAATTCTTTTTATTCAAGAGCTTTGCTTCTCTTTACAAATTATGCTTCTAGGAAACGGAATTCAAGACATCAATTATTCATCCGCATCTGTGATTAAATTTTGAAAACTAGAGAATGGCAATTGAAAGCTGACAAAAGGATATAACTTATAAGAAGAGTGCAGTCCTTTATTCAAACTTACTATTGGGATGGAACATCCGAGAAACAAAACGAACTGTGGGTGGCTTATTTGGGTAGTCCTCGTTGAATTGCAGAGTCAATTTAAAGGTGCCTGACAAAAGCAAAATAAACAAATGTCTAAAGATGCAAGGGAGAAGATTTAAGTTTACAAGTATAATACTAACAGAAATCACTGAAACATAAATAATGCTCTTGCCTATCATAGTATCATGTGATGCTGTTGATCAACAAGGCAATGACTATCCAAAATTCTTTTAGTCATACTAGACGCAGATGTCAAAACTCAATATGCCTATCAGGGATGGAGATCAACAGCCACTTGGGCAGGATACACTAGGTAGTTGTTGTATTCCTCTTTGGGGATTTTAAAATGCTTTCAACAAATCCTAAATTATTATGTGACTCAGGGTGTGGTTGGATTCCAATTATAATGCAATTATTTTACCCCGGTTTATGTGAATGTTTGGCTTCATTACTATATAATCTCGGTTTTTGCGAGTTTTTTAGTTGTCCAACCAAACACTCACATAAACAGAGATAAAATAATTGAATTATAATTAATGCAATTTGGAATCCAAACACACCTAAATGAGACGGAATTCGGAGAAGTAGATCAGCAATTCTCAACATAGAAAAGAAATGGAGATCAACGACTAATTGGTTCTTAATCGGATCATTTAGACTAGATTAGAAATTAAACAACAAAAAAAAGATGACATTTTAAGAGACGGACAAAGGCAAGGTAAAGTGCTTGACATGAACCCTCTACTTGTTAACCGGTGGCTACTCGGTAACTTGTGGCCTGCTCATCGCCACCACTCATTCACCTAATGCTCCTCCATTATCAATGTCAAGTATGAAAGTACGAGGACGGTGGGAAAAGGGTTGTACATGCTTTGGTCCACCATCATAAACACATTTTTTGCCCTCTTTGAGCACAAAGCCCATGGTACTACCAAAATCATTATTGTGTAACATCGTTTTGCTTTTGCACCGCCATTGTTGTGTTGGGTTCAAAATGAAAAGCTCTAGGGGTTGTTTTTGTTTGAGAGAAGTAAAAATAAATTAAAGAACTGGTTTACAAACATAAAAAGACAGGCTTATTTCAAGTGCCTGGGCCATAGACTCATAGGCAAATGAGTTGGGTTCCAAGTTGAAAAAGTCATTAAATGACCGGTTTTCAATTTTTTATATGCTCAAGTGTGACAGCTTTGTTACATAATTTTGTCCAAACATGCCACTTTTAAATACCATTGTAGCATCTTGGCCCTATTGATTATACATTATATTTATAAAGATTTTAAATCTTTTGTCCCGTCATTATATACATAATACTCCCTCTGATCTAAAATAGATGATTATTTAAATGTTAAATTTTGATCAACAACAGATGAACTTTTAGATTTTTCTATAAATTGTGTGTTGTTGACTTTTTAAAATCTTTTGATGAAATAAAGTCTAGTGGGTCTTAAAAAATACATACGAAAATTTGTGAAAAAGTTAGTAGAATGATGATGTTTTTAGATGAGTGAAATATTTTCTTAAAACTCATGTCATCCGTTAAAAAAACATCTATTTGGATCAGAGGGAGTAAATAACTAAGAACAAAGTTGGCTCACACTGTGTAACCAATGATTGTGTAAAATTTTCAAAATATGAATTCAATTCAAGGACTAAATAACAATTGTATTGACATCAATTAAAAGTGTCATTTGATTAAAACAAAAGAGTGAATTATCCCATTGAAAAAGAGAGAGTGAATTATAAAAAAAATTGGTAATTGAAGCATGATACATCAAAGCTTATAACACCCAGCTAAAACTTCTCCTACATAGAAATTGATAAAAAGATGTAAAGAAATGACAACCATCTATTGCCATACTGATGCTGATCACAAAAAAAGTAGTGTAATAATCTTTTTCTTTCTTTCTGCAATCCACGTGAGAACCAATTAAGCTGTCTAACTTATTGATCATATGAACTTAAGAAGAATAAAAGAAAGAACTCGACAGACAAACTATGCAAAACCAGCCATGAACTGAGACTATAGGGGGCAACTGTCGTAAAAAGTTGTTACACTTGTCAGACAGACTCGCTTAAAATTATGCAAAATTACTTGCAACACATCATTAGGTGATTGACTTTATGAATTGAGACATCAGAACTAAAATAAAATGAGTACAATAATAATTTCAAAATGTAATGGTAAAAAGGTTAGGTCACAGCAAAATAGGAAACCACTGGTTGGAGAGATGACCATTCGAGACAAGAAAAAAAGGAGTCAGTTATTGGAGTGAGCAGCAGGCTCACACGAAATTAGAGAAGTTGTAGAGTAGGATGGTACTACAGCGGAGGTCTGTGGGCCACAACTAATGAGCTATTTAAGAATTAAGAGGATATTTCTATGGTGAGCACTGAGCACACTGGACAATGGACACACAAATACACAATTGGAAGCACAGGTAACTAGCAACTACCAGAACCATGCCATTAGCACATTCCTTGTTAAAAGCGAAAATTTCAGATTGTCAATAAGTGATGCCTATGCATGTACTCTGTGCCTCGATTAATGGGCAACAAAACCCTCGCCTTAATCTTTGACGCTAGTACTACATCATAGACTTGAGAATCGAGTGTATATATTCCAACATGGTAGCATAATAGGAAAAAGGGGATGAAAAAAAATCACATAGTGCACGAGACCAATGGAAGTTTCTTTGTAGAAAGGAATGCATGGCAGTAAATGGGTAACATAATAAGGAAAAATATGGATCATTATAAAGTAGATGAAGGAAATAAGCTAGCTGAGCTTACAGCATAAATACTAGTCCTCATATAAATATATAATTGCTTTATGGTAGAACTTTACCTCCATCCCATGGGGTGTCATCTGGACTGCAATTCCACAGGAAAAAAAAAAAAAAGAGAAGGGAAAAGAGTAAGCCCAAGTGCAATATTATTTCACATCAGTGAGCCAAACCAAAGAAAATGGACAAAACAGACACTTCATCAATTTATAGTTCAAACCTACCCAAATATAACAGCATTCCAAAGCATGATGTTATTGTCCTGAGGAGCACCACTAATGCCTGCAGGCGGGTCTTGTTGCAGCCTCTTGAAATCCCTCATCAACCTTTTCCTTGCAGGGGTCGACATTCTGACCTCCTAACCCTATAAAAGAAATTAATATGTGACCAAATAACACGAGGAGACGTAGAAAATCAAGGCTGTAAAAATCAACCAATATGTTTCATATGCTTATTAAGACTCTAAATAAAAAAAGCAAATATATGCACTTTTAAGTTCAGAGCTAGCCATAACAGCTCTATGTTTTTCCAGTTAACCATGGACAGAGAGTTGGGACCTTCATAAACCACAACTAACCCCATTCTAGCAGGTTAAGAATAGTATGCAGGTCCTTACAACAGGAAAGCATCATTTTAGCCCTAGTAAACTGCCCTCTCATGTTTTTGGGGGCGTTTGAGTGTAAGGTGGAGGTAGATCTGTACGAATTGCTACTTTCCCATTACTCAAAACACATCAGCTAAGTTAAAAATTAAAAAATTAAAAAAGCTCAAGCACATCAGAGTTAGGACTAAAACCTAATCGCAGAATCTGGAAGCTAAACAACAATTAGCAGCAACAGGATAAAAGACTCGTTTTCCTTTTCATACCCGAAGAAAAAACACCGAATTCCAAAAAGTTCGAAGACTAGGAAATCAGATGAAAGAAACGATAATCAGGCGAGAGAGGGAGAGAGGAGTAGCGAAGGCTCGTACTCGGACGCTGGGAGACAGATGCCGCTCGAGAATAGGAGAAATCAGATGTGAGAAGGTGGAGGAGAAAGCTGAGGTCTAGAACAACGCTTCCATGGCGACAGATCGGTTGGACGGAACGCCAGAGAGGAGATTTTGAAGACTCTGAGGAGAGAGAAAGTGCAAGTGGGGTATTAACATAACAAACAGAGCATCGACCGACCGAACTCCGAAGAGGTGAGTCATGAGTGAGCGAGAACACGCAGTTCAGCCAACGGGCCCACCCTCCTCTCTTTTTTTGGTTAAATATACTGTACAACCCACGGGCGGGCCCCACTCTCATTCTCTCTCCGTGAATCTGGTCTAGATTTCATTTTCTATATTTTCTATCCACAATAACGTTTTTAATTGTCAATTCTTAAGATTTGACAATTAAAAATGTTATGTTACGGAGTACTATTAAGAGCACGTTTAACGTTTACTATTTAAGATGCTAATTTATAAAAAAAAAAAATATTGGGAGGGGTGAGAGGGATGCTTGTGGGATGTCAATTAAGCATCGATGCTTATTTGGTGTAATAAATGTTTGCGGGATGCAAGTTTGCAAATAGAAGGACGTGTGACACACTCTGGTTGGCGGATGTGATGAGCGGCTAAGATCAATTGGACTCAACGGTTGAGATTTAACCTCACACATTTTAATTACATTTAAATAATGTCATTTTCGCCATTTAAAATGCAAATTTTTTTTAAAAAAATTACTATAATACTAGATTCATTTTTGTCTACACATATACATCAATTTTGAATATGTTTCGACTTATTTTGAAAAAGATGATTTCTTTCGAAATGATTATATTGTAATTTTATAATTAAATTTTGGTGATTAAATACTAATATAATATTATAATCATATTGTGGATTATAAACATGTTGGAAATAATTGTTATAGAGGGGTATATTTGTAAATTGAATTGGTAAAAAATGATGGATTGTGGGATGCTATTGTTAAAGTGGAAAAAGTGAGAAAGGATGCTATGCTGATGTGGCGGAGAGTGATGAATAAAAAAATAGTAATTTTAGTATCTTGAATAGTAACTGATAAACTTGGCCTAAAGATCAGTATATTAATAAAAATGGAGAAATAAAATACAAATTTTTTAACTTATTTTTGTTTTAACTCTAACAGTTTTTCCATTTCGGAGGTTTGAAAAATTATTTATTTTCGAGGATGTTGTATATTTAATAAATTCTCTTTATTTTTCTGCTTATGATGGGAAATCTGTTGGACAAAAAATACTTTAATAAGAGCTTGAAACTCGTCATCAAAAATACTTGAAACATCAAGGACGCTTTTAGATTTTTCTCTAGGAGCTTAATAAGAGCTTCAAATTCTCTAAAATTGTGTAGCTGTGTGCTTGGTTGCCCTATTTTTCACCTTGCATTTTTCACAAATTTGTGAGAAAGTTAACAAATTATAGGCCAAGTTTTTTCATCTAAGTTAACATTCTCAATGTTGATTAAGTACTAGAGCCTACCGTACCAATACCATAGATTTCTCCCTTGCCCTTCTAATCAAAGGAGATCTTTCATTCATTTTTTTTACAAGGCAATAATTCAAATAAAAAGCTTTTGTAATGTGAATATGACTTTAATCACTTATACATCACTTATTGACTTCTCTAGGGATCCATTTGTCGGCATTCAGGACTTCGGGAACCCTCTTGATCCTCTCTCGTCATATTTGAGATTATTTCTTCGATTTACCAATTCAGGGAGATTGATTTACGCTATATATTAATGTTACATTTTGATCTGTTACTATATTTCTTCGTAAGTATTTTTTGTTTTTACATTACAATATGCATTTTGTCTTTAATTTGTGTGTTTACAATATTTCATTGCGATACATGGAGGTTAATAGCGGCCTAATTAAGTTATTTTCTTGTCGATGCGCATATTTTCCGTCATCTAGCTTTCTTGTTAACAAGATAATACTCCTTACATATTAAGTGTTCGTTTGGATGAACTAGAAAAGTACACTTCCTAGTAATTTAGTTCATGGGAAATTAAGTACCTGAGAATTGAATTTCATATAATTTAAGAAAACATGCTTGGATAAGTTTAACTTCATGTAAATTAAAATCCTGCATTTTGTTTGGTTAAATATGAACTTTCATTAGAATTTGTGTAAAATTACTTTTATAAGCTTTATTAATAAAAACTATTTATTTTAATTATGGACAAATACGTAAATTGTGATTTAAAAAGAAAAAGAAAAGATTTTTTAAAATAAATAAAAACTAGTATAGTTCCCACGCCATGACACGATTGTTAAAAAATAAAATTTTCATAATAAAATAAATTAATATTATACAATTAAATACAATATTACAATTAAATAAAATATTATTTTAATATTTTGAATTAAACTTATAAAAACAAACTCATAAGAGTAAGATATAATAAGCTCAATCATGATGGACTCCATTGTGATAATAAATGAAGATTTGCAAATAGACATAGGTTTATATTAATTTAATATTTTGAATTAAACCCATTGATTATTTTCAAGATGAAAATCAATTGGAAAAATTAAAAAAAAAAGGGAAAAAGAAAAAAAATAGTTGAAAAATGAGAGAATTAAGGCGGAGAATTAAAAAAAAAGATTAAAGAGAAAAAAGAAAATTATAATTGGTCAAAACCCCTAAAATCTCTCTAATGTTGACACCTCGGCATAAACTCTTCTAAATTAAGAGTTTCTATAGATATAGATTGGTTAAAAAATGTAACATCAAATAATATTTGGTAATTAATATTAGAATATTTTTCAAAAATAATAATATTAGAAAATATAGTTACCATAATAAAATGATATTATGTAAATAATATTTTCACAAATAACTTTGAACATGGAGAGATCGGACATGTGACATAAATTAATATATATAGTATATAGATATAGATAGTTAGTTAATGAATTTGAGTTAAGCCCAATAGTTATTAGATTGAATTGAATGTTTTGAATCAAGCCCAATAGTTAGTAAGATTGAAGGGAAAAAAAAAGAATTAAAAGAAAAAGAAGAAAAAAGGAGAATTAAAAAAAAGAGGATTAAAGAGAAAAAAGAAAATTATAATTGGTTGATTTAACTAAAATAAAGGAGAATATGACACATAAAAAGTAGAAAATAAAAGCAAAGTCTTCTAATTTAAAGTATCCTATAGATATAGATGTTTTGAATTAAACCCAATGGTTAGTAAATGGGTAAAAAATAAAAGGAAAAAAATATAAATAAATAAAAAGTAGAAAATAGGGGGATTGATTGAATTAGCTAAAATTAAGGAGAAGATGACACGTAAGCAAAGTCTTATAATTTAAAGTATTATATAGAAATAGATGGTTAGTAAATGAGTAAAAAATAAAAGGAAAAAATATAAATAAACAAAAAGTAGAAAATAGGGGATTGGTTGAATTAACTAAAATCAAGGAGAAGATGACACGTAATCAAAGTCTTCTAATTTAAAGTATTACTAGCGCAGTAACCGTGCGTAACGCACGGGATTTGTAAAATATATTACATTTTTTAGAAGATATTATCATAATTTATTTACATTATATATTAGATATACTATAATATAATAATAATATGAAAATGATAATATTATTTTTAAAAGTAATATTATACTTATTATTAATAATGATAATATTATTTTTAAAAACTAATATTTTTTTAAAATATTTTATAAAGTTTTTAGCTCCTTTAAAAACGTGCTAAAAAGTAAAACGGTTGATATTTTGAGACAAAGGTAGTACAAATTTTAGAGTCACCACTGTTGTTTGAGAATGGTTTTTTTTTCTTAGCCTAAGTTGATTGATTACTTTGAGCATTAAACACGCATTTGTTGGAAAGTAGAACCAAATAATTTGGTAGTTGGACTACACATTCCACAAACGCTGGTGAATGAAATTTTCATAATTTTGGGATGGAGAGCACATAAACAAAGATATATTATATTAAGGGAAATTCCGGATGGTGACCTTGAGGTTAAAGCTATTCCGGTTGGTGTCCTACCCTTTTATTTTTTCCGGATGGTACCCTTCAACTTTCCCAGATTTCCGTCCCGTGCCCATATTGTCCAATAACCTTAACTCCGTTTGTTTTATTTAAAAATAAATAAATCATCTTTCTTCAACCTTATGTGCCCTCGATTTTGATAGAAATCTGGCCGCCATGGATGCAAATTCGAGCAACCTTTCGCCGCTTTTTCCTTCTCCGCCACCTTGCTTTTTTTTTTAATAGATTGATAACTTCGCTTGGGGCTCTCCGCCAACTGCTCTGTCATTCTTCAATTGGGATTCCTAATAGATTAATATTAGGTATTTGTGGAGGAGGGAGGTGAGAAAATCCGGTAGCCACCGACCGGAGACAACAAATTCGATGACCGGGAAGACCAATAACGGACTTCGGAAATGTAAAAACAATTTTTTTAGGAGAAGTCGTGTACCTGTACCTTTCATTTTCACAAATAAATTGAAAGGAATTGCAGTGGTTTGGAGCAAGTATATTAGGGATTTGAGAAATTTATGATGTTGAGAAGTCATTTACCTTTAATCTTCACAAATTGAAAGGAGTTTAGGAAATCCCTTGGGTCACAGTGGTCACACGGTTGACAAAAACACTTGAACTCTCCAATTTAAAATTCCCAAGATCGATTATGGCACATCGACACCACGGTTGACAACGGCGCTTGAAATCGGGCAGTCGTAGGCAAGCCGACCACCAAGTTCGCAAGGTTCGAACTAGGTTAGGGCTACTTCGTTTCTAATCGGTACAAGAGAAATAGAAATTGGGACAATTATTTTACAATTAGAGATTTAGAATGTGAATCAGATATGAAATTGGAGCAAAACAAGCTCGAGCTTGCATCCATGGCGGTCGGGTTCTATCGGAATAGAGACATATGAGGATGAAGAAAGATGATTTATTTATTTTTAAATAAAACAAACAGAGTTAAGGGTTATAAGACAATATGGGCACGGGACGGAAATCTGGAAAAGTTGAAGGGTACCATCCGGAAAAAATAAAAGTGTAGGATACCAACCGGAATAGCTTTAACCTCAAGGTCACCATCCGGAATTTCCCTTATATTAATAAACTTTAAAGTAAAAAAAAAATTCCTTTCGCCTCAAAATATAGGCAATTTTATTTTTTTGACATGTTATTTTAAGAAGCTAAAAACTCTATCAAATATTATCATTTTATTAGTTTTATTTGAGCATGTTATATATTTTTTCATGGAATTAGTTTTGTAATTAAAATGAGATTAAAATTGAAATTGGAAAAGTTCAAAAGTGCCACTATAGTTTGAATTGGAGAAAATCTTTAACAAAATCAAATATCAAATAAAGGTAATACAAATTAAAAGATTTCCTATATTTTGTTAAGATTTGATGACAAAAAGAAACAAAAATTTATACCAAATCATTAAATTCAGATAAAGTTTAAACAATCCCTTGTTTAATTAAAAACACTTAAGGTAATTTATAAGAAAAATTAAAATATTTTATAAAGAAATTCTAACCAATTGAGTCAATATTTTCCTGATTACGTGTGTGTGTGTGAGTGCATGGTAGTTAGCTTGTAAATAAATTATTCTAAAAATATTATAAATAAACTAATTAGATTTATTAATTAAAAAAATAAATTAATTAGATTGTTTTATACCTATTACTTAATTGGTAGTTAGCTTATAAATAAATCATTCTAAAAAAATAGTATAAATAAATTAATTAGATTTATTAATTTAAAAATACATAAGATACAATTACTTTAATTTAATAAATAATTAAGTCAAAATAATTATTTAAAGTAGAGAATCTATGAAAAGAATTTATAACTGAATCAACTATTTTTAATAAAAGATTACATAGAAATTAATAATAAAAAAGATATCGAAATGATTTTTGAATAAATTTATAATCTAATATAGCGAAAATATATGGTTTAGTTCACAGATAATTAGATTTTTCATTTTTAATTCTCGTTGTTTTTATTAGTTTAGTTTCAACATTTTATTAGAAATCAACGCATTACATCAAATAAAATCAGCAATCAATTATGCCATAATTTAATTACGCCGATGGGTAAAATCCTCGTTCAACTTAAAATGGTTAGTATCGTCATCAATACTCGTTAGGTCGTGATTTGTTAAATAAAATATCAAATGAAATAATTAACTATGTTGAATGGAATGATTGAAATACTATAAGTATGATACTTAAGTAAGTAAAGTTAAAAAAAACTACGCATTAAATCCTATAAATCAAGTGTGCATTAAAATATACTGTAAGATCCAAAAATTATGAGATCCAAAAATTAAAATCATTAAAATATAAGATCGTTGATAAAAAAAAAAATTGAACAATAAATAGTTATTTAAATAATATTGGAGTAACTAATAATTAAGTTAATTAATTATTTGAGGTGGACCCAAGAGTAATAAAAAATTGCCACATGGGATTTTTAGTCCTATAATTAAGTAGAGTTTGCCAAGTGGCATCTTTAACATGTGTTTTAGTATTATATTAGATATAGATAGATATAGATGATAGTTTTCAACTTACCCATCCCCACATGGTAATATCAATTCCCCTCTGTTTTTTTTTTAAAAAATATATAATCTAAATACGTGTATTGAAAATGTAATTATTTCAAGTCCTCCGTTCTTTAATGTAATCCAAACGAATACTTAGATGAAATTAAATTCTCTTGTTGAGTAGCGGATTATAGTGATGAATAACTTCTTCACCCTAAACTATATTTTTCGATGAAAGATTTGTCATCGCTACGAAAAGAGTGTACTCCCACAACAACAACAACAATCCAGTAAATTTCACGTAAAGGCAGGGTCTGGAAACTGAATGTTCATGCGGGAGGAATCGAACTCCGGACCACACTCTCCCAGGAAACACCTCCCACAACAAACTGAATAATCGTTAATGGATGACTGTATCGAGTCAACCTTATATTTTCTCCGTAATGAATGTCGTTGATGAACTACTTTACAAAAACTACATTCTCTCACCGGTTCTCATTACCCTCCTTTAGATCAGAAAGATTCTCTTAGATATAATTACAAAGGGATAATATCCTATTCTCCTGTCATTTGTTGTTGTATTGTATACTGTGATTGCTTGTTTTTTTTTTGGTAGGAAAAAATAATTATTAACCTTATAAATATAGTCCATATTTAAGTTAAGATACATTGATCACTATTTTAATAATTCCCCTTCTTCTCCCATTTTCATACAAATGTGTTACCCTTCTATTCCCTAATTTGGAGGGGCAACTAATACCTCTAGGATGGGCTAATAATCACCCCAATCCTCTCCTCCAAACTCGTAAAAAATGGTAATCATATACATTTTATGTATAAAATTTAATACCTTACCTTTCCATTTCCTAGTTATCGAAACAAACGAGCCATTAATTTCTATCGACTTGTAGTTGACTTTGATTAAACAAATAACACATCTTTTTCACGAAATCAATACAGTAACTAAAATTTCATATAAAAAAAATAATACCTCCGTCCTAAAATAGATGGGTTTTTAGCATTTTGCACAAGTTTGAATTAAAACACTTAACTTTAAAAAAAACATCATCATTACACTAACTTTTTCATAAATTTTATTGTATTAGTATTTTTTAACACACACTACACATTTTAACCAATCAATTTTTTTAAAAAGTCAACAACTCACAAATCAATACAAATCACTACAATCTTTCACCTACAAAACATAAAAGTCCATCTATTATTGGACGGAAACTCACCTCTAAACACTCACGTATTATTGGACGGAGGGAGTATATGCTAACTTGATTACTTCTCTTTACCATCAATTCCCTATTGATTTCGTCCGAATTCATCAAGAGAACTATGTATTCTCATCCATAATTATAGACACTCGAGTCATAGAACTATGTATTCTCATCTATAACTATAGACACTAGAGTCGTCGTGTATGACGACAACCAAATCCATTGAATACTGCTTTATTCATATGTATACAGTAGAGTAAGGGGTAATCTAGTCTAGATACGACAGATGGTGGAAGAATATATCCTACAAACAGTGAGATACAAAATGTTGAAAAAGAAAAAAAAAGATTCTAAATTCGCGGAAAATGCCTTATTGGTTTACTGTTGCGAATTGATCTCTTTCTAAATCATCAAGACAGGATCTGCAGGTGCTGTACCCAATTTTCAACCTCTTTGGACTTTGTTTTGGTGGGCTTCATCGCAGGGTTTCTTTGTGTGCATACTACATCTGAAAAACAAGGAGACAATAGGGATTGGTGCTTGAGTTGATCATGTCTGTATGTATATGAACATATAGTAGCTTGGAAGTTTATTAACCTCTGCAGAAAACCAATTGAAGATTCTCAGTTGGTGAACAATTCCTTCACAGAGAAGCCATAGTAGTTATCGAAATGGTTTGGTGGCTCGAAGATGAAGCAAGAGATGACATCTCTAAGAGTAATAACGCCGACCACTTCATCCTCATTCCCTGCCACCACGTAGATCCGGTGAACCATCTTCGAAGCTAGCGTATGGACGATACTGCCAATGGTTGAATCCAGGTTGCAGGTAATTGGCGGGGATACTTTTCCTACTTCTTGAGCAGATGAAGCGATGGTTTCCACAAATTCCTTCACCGTGAGATTCCTACAAGCCAATATGAAATAAATCATTTATGTTTATGTGTTCAAAAGCTTCACACCCTGCCACTTCACTTGTACAATCATCTAGATTATTACCTGAAATGGGAGAAGATATCAGGCTTCAACAGCAGGTATTTTATATCCCTCATGCTTATACTTCCAATGATCTTCTTCTTTGGTCCCTCCACCACTGGCAGCCCACCTATTTCGTGATCTTTCATTCGCTTAAAAGCTTCCAAGATCAACTCATTGCTTTCTATGCTTATAACCTGTCCAATACCAGAGCAAGAACCAGCATTTTTTTATGGTTTCTACCAACTTATCTTCAGAAAAGGCGTTATAGTAGCAACATAAATAAGATCATCACCCACCTCATGATTCGACATGAAAGGAAGCCCCAAATCCGTAAGAGGGTGTGATGAGATCTGGTCAAACCAGTCTCTCCCTCGACATCCCTCCAGCCCTTCAATAACCGCGGATTGAGTGATGAAATTCTTGATTGAAGGCTGACCTGGTTCTATCACTGGTACATTTCTCAGCCTGTATTTTGATAGCAGCAGTAGCACAGTCAGCATTGAGCTGTCTGTTGCAACCGGAAGAAATGGGGAAGACCTGAATGATTTCACCACAGACCTCACCTGCATTAGAGAAGAGGTTAAACAAACATGCTGACATTATCAAGAGCTGACAGACATTGAACATTGAATTAATGCTTGTATCCATCCGAAATGGAGCTTTACTTTAGTTGATTTAAAGGGCTCTTCTTGGAGAAGAACTTTGTAGAAATCATCCCCTAAATGATTGGCAGCTGAGGTGGAATCAGACCCTGCTACTACATTTGTAGCTAAACCACCAGCGACAGCTGCACCAACTGCAGCAGCGGCCATCCCAGCCACAGCAACCGGGCCGGTGGCGCCAAGTGCTGCAGCTCCCAAGGCTCCAACAGCACCTGCTCCGACACCAGCAGCAGTAGCAGAGGTAGCTGATATAGCAGCTGCAGCGATGTCTGCAGTCTCAAGAACCCACAGTATGACAGCAGAGTAATCAATGATTCCAAGGTACCTCTCTCTCCATTCTGCGCTGTTTCCCGCATCTGGATTGACCACCGGAGCTGACATTATGTTGCTCTCTGATAGGATTTTTACAGCATCAGCAACTGTGGTATCTGCGTTGATCTCAATTACTACAACATGTAGTCCAGGATCAGCAAATTTTTATTCCCTTCCATGCTCATCTATCTAGTGGCAGTAACAAAACTGAATGGATTAAAATTAGGCATTTAGGTTTCACCTTTGCCACGAGATACGATGGGAAAGGAAGATACTGGAATCTTTACAAATGCGTATGTCAACGACTCTTGAAGAGCTATTGGTAGCTTCTTCCTGCTTTGTATGGTCTCAAAGTAAGCATCACAGCTTGAGATTATGTTTTTTCCTTTGTCATCTAGCGGTGTTGTCATAACTGCAATTATTTAAAACAATCTGTATCAAGAATTTCAGATGATGAACATCAATAATTGCAAACGCATCTCATCGAAAATCTGAAACTAAATGATCAAAATTGCAGCCCTTTGCCCCTTTCGCATCTAATTGTCTCATAACCAGAATCTGACAGATCAAAATTCGAAACTGATTTCTTATCTCAACTAATCACAGCATCACTAAGGAGCATTCAAGATTCATAAATCTACATTCCTATAGATTTGACAGAAAATCCCGTAGAAACACAGTGGCGAAGGAATCACGCCGAGAATATGCGTAAACTTGCAGCAATTGAAAATCAACCAAGTCATGAAGAGAAAAAGAAATTGCTGAACGATTGGAAGGTAATATCAACACACGAGATGAAACGAAGAGAAATTCGGACAAGGATCGAAACAATCAAATGTCAATAGAGAAAGAAAATAAAGATTTACCTTCGGATCTTGAATTCTAAGCTCGATGAACGGATGAATCGATGAACGGATGAATCGATGAACGGATGAATCGACGAACGGGGTTTGAAATTGAATCTCTCTGTGTGCGCGTACCCCTCTCTCTCTCGCGCTTTCTATGCCTTGTCTCTTTCTTTCACGTTCGATTGTTCATTCGTTCGTTCGTTCAGGATGAAATCAGTTTTACGTCGGCGGGGGAGGATAGGTTCCAATGTGCCACGTGTTAGCAAAGGACAGATGGCCAGCTTTTGGACGCGCACGTGCAAATAATAGTTTAACCAATCCATTCTACGTTTGGGCCGACCACGTGTGTCATATTGGGCTTTAAGGCCCAACCAGTTCAGTCATACCGCATCGTCGTCATCATCAATGGATCAATGGATAAACATTAATCCCCACACCGCAGCCATCCATTCGACGCCGATGTGAGATGTCGTCAATGTGCTCCGGCCTTCGGTTATGGCTGCAGCCATGGACCAATCAGAGTGGTAGCTTCGTGTTTCTCCATTCCCGGCGATCTCCCGCCTTCTTCTCCGTCCGCTTATCTTCCTCTTTCAAGGACGATTCTTCCTCCGTCCTCAAACCTAACCAGGCACTCCCTATCTCTCTTTCGCTCTTATTTAGTCTTCTTGTTGTCTTCGTCGTCGTTCTGATTTCGTCAATTCTCTGCGTTTTTTGTACCATTTTTTCGCAGTTGAGTTACGATCCGTCGGAGGAGCTCTTCGGACTTGGGGCTGACTTGTCTCAAAGGTTATTTCCCCCATTCCACCTCCCGATTATGCGAATTTATTGTTCTTTGTCTCGGAATGTGTATGTCTATGTGTTAATTGTTTCGAATTAGTTCAATTGCATGTTGCCAATTAGTTCTTTTTCCAGTAAGGTTTTCCTATTGATGTAGCGTTTAAACTGCTGGATTTGAAATTTAAATCTACCTAGAGGCTTTTTCTTGTGGTGATCAACACTTGCTGTAGAATCATCGGGTCTTTGAAGTGAGTAGAGCTGTGTGAATGAGATGTATAACTGTGTGCATTTGAATGATGCTACCAGGGCCTCTAATTCCAATGCCAGCGAGCCCCGGTCTTGGTTTGGGCCGAATGGGCAATATAACAAAGAGCTGCCTTGCCCTGGCTGCCGGGGTAGGGGATATATTCCATGTAGCCAGTGTGGAATAGAAAGATCAAGATTAGACTGTCCTGAATGCAATGGAAAGGTATTCTGTTTTCTACCCTTCCAAGCTCCATATTCCGAAGGAAATTATCATTATTCATTGTATGATGTCCTATTGAACCTGTTATTGCTACATCTTATTCCTTTTGTATGCATTAGATGCTTTTTCACTAGTAATACATGATTGATCTAATGTGTTCACTTCAGGGAATGGTAACCTGCTGTGAGTGTTCAGGTGACTGTGTAATATGGCAGGAGTCAATTGATGAACAGCCATGGGAAAATGCTCGATCTAGGTACTTGTTTAGATGCTTTACCATTGCTTTAATTTGAACACACGGAATAATATCACTTCATGGACATCCTATTTTAGAATTCTGTTTCACCTAGAACTTGCCAAAAGTTCTATTTTGGGAAGCCAGATTCTTCATATTGCAACATGTATGGGTGTTACTGCGTTAGTGATGGGAGAGTAGAGACTAGAGAGAAGATCAAGGCCTGCATGATTTGTGTAATGCCACTTATACTGAAATATACATATGCAATCATTTTCAACACCCTCCTATATATTTGGCATTTGAGGAATTACAGTTATGAATTACAGGAGGATATCTGGATATGTACCTCCATTTACCTTTACTTTATTCCTTCTGATGTATTATGATGGTATAGTTAGTCATAGTTCCTTCCTTGACTCTAGATAATATAAAAGGAACCTTGCTCTCCTTTGTACTGGCTAATTGGCTGCATTTTTTCTCCCTTTCGGGATGTTTTGATCACTTCAATAAACTTGACCTCTTTCCCACTTATTAATGACAAACCATTGAGTTTTGCGAAAGACTTACCATACTAAGAGTCTTAGTATGGTAAGTCTTATTGTCTAATGCCAGGGAGGAAATACTCAATGCGAAAGCCAGATTCTTTCCCACTTATTAATGACAAACCGTTGAGTTTTGCGAACGACTTACCACTTATTACGACTGCAAGTGTTGTATGAGAATAATACATGACCAAAACAAAGGCGAATGAAGTAAGGAATCCTCCAATGTAACACTGAAAGAAATTCAATCCCATAATCCTCTAATACTTTAGCTAGTTGTAGATTCGTTTTGGTTAGATTAGATCAACAATCGCATCTGAAGAAACCTTGGTTTGATTCTCTGCATCTTCCAATCTGCATTCTCACTTAGTGAAATGCTTTAGTTATAAATAAGGCGGTTTGTATGTTCTTCCTTTTCTAATACATTTGCATTGACTCTTTTCCATTTACAGCTCTCCGCTGAAAGTGAAAGAAGATGATGAAGTTGACAATTTAGAATTGCAGCTCGAGGTGAGGAAGAAGTCAAAGCGAGTATACCAGTCTCCATCTCCTGAAGTTGGCTTAAAGATTAGCCGCTCTTTGAAAGTTAGTATCCTGATTGAATTTTCTTTAGCATTTGATCCAAAGATGTAGTCCTTTTAAGCTTCATAATCAAATAACTGACTTCACTCTACTGCAGTTTGATTGTTTAGTTGAACTGCTTATCATCCTATCATGCTTCCCAATTGAAGCATTCTTGCAGTATTAATATGTGTGGACTGACTACATAGTATTCTGTAATTGTTCTATTATGTATGTGATCTTCCTTTTTTAGTTGAATGACTGCAGAGTCTGAATGCAAAAACTGGGCTGTTCAGCAAGAGAATGAAGATTATTCATCGTGATCCTGCACTTCATGCCCAAAGAGTGGCTGCAATCAAGGTCCAAAAATTAGGCTTCAAATGCATTATAAGTTGCATGCATCATTACATGTGCAAAATCCCTAGTTACTGCTGGGTGATAACTTATTCCATGTTTTTTTTGTGGGTGAAATATGCTGATAAATATTGTTGACACAGAAAACCAAGGGGACTGATGCTGCAAGGAAACGTGCTTCTGAGATCATGAAAGCATACTTCAGTGACCCTGAAAACCGTCGCAAAAGAAGCATCCTTATGCAAGGTACCTTTTGTTCTTTTCAGCATACGTGAACTATATATGTTCTGTTTCATTGGACGTTTATATTTCAACGTGCTTGCTTTAAATGATGCTTAATGACCTTTGACCCTCTAGCTGTTCATATAATAATTGAGCTGGTAAATATATACATCACTGAAGGGATAGTTTGACGTCTGCAACTGAAGTTGTGCGAGCGAGTCTGGAGCAGGTTGTTAGAACCTAGGAATGAAGATAATCTGAATCCAAGCATCTTGCAGATCAGCAATTTTAAGGAATCCTTAATTTGTATTCATAATCAATTTCATGTCTATGATTACAAGATTTCAGCTAACCCTCCTTTTATAATAGAAAATTAATAACTAACAGCTTAAAATTAGTTAAAGAGATCCTAAAATCAACAACTAAACTAAATATTTGGGAACAATCGGAACATGGATAAATGGGAAAGTGCCTATAACTAGTAAGTGGGAATATGGGAAATTAAAGTAGCCAACTAGAAATTGGGGGAAAAGATGTATCAGAAACTTGGGTTTATAATCTTTATATTGATGCATCTCCTCAAAAGTACAAATATTAGTGTACAAGGAGATGGTACACTATCTGCTTGCTCCCCAAGGAAGATGAAATACAGTAAGCTACATATTTTTGGAGGGGAAATCTCAAGATTTTAACTCTTGGATAAAGACGTTGATGGATACGGTTATTTCATGTTGTTATTTGTGATTTTCAAGACTGAAATATCTAGGCTTGTTCAAATAGGCGGTTAGGGAGAGCTTAATAGCAGATTGGTGGCTTATCCATTTTCAGAGTATTGTTAGGCATTTGCCTTTAGCCCGTGAGAGAGTTTTAGCTCTCCATTGTTAGGCATATACCTCCCTGGAATTACTTACATTCTTAACTGCTCTTGCCTTTTTTAGTTGATTCTCATTCTACATATTAACAGTGATTCTTGCTACTGGGTTTTCTTATCTACCAATATGGGTGTCTGGAATTGGATCACATGGAAAATTTCAACTCTCAGATGGACTTATTCACTAAGAGTCAAAAATCTTATTGTCCAATGCCAGGGAGGAAATACCATTGCAGTCGCTGTGGAGCTGAAGGGCACAGGTGTTTCTACTGTCCCGAACTAAAGGGTAAAGACATACAGTGGACTTGCTCCTTGTGTGGAGAAAAGGGGCATAATAAAAGAAGCTGCTGGAAACTGAAAGCAAGAAGCTCAAAAAGAAAGGTTCAGCGTCGTCGAAAATGTGGCATTTGTGGCAAATATGGCCACAACAAGAGGACTTGTCCTCAGCCTCTAAAGATGAAGCTGATCCACACAGACGGCAGTGTTGGACCTGTTGGTGGCACAGAGAATGGAGACCCTGTGACCAAGAAAAGCAGAGTTGGGCAGGTCCACCACTGCAAGTTATGTGGCCAATCTGACCACAACAAGAGGACTTGTCCACGGGTCAAGCGCCGCTGCACCTTGTGTGGTCGGCGCGGTCATTATCGCCCAACTTGTTCTATATCATTAGTTTTAGATAAGGTTAACGCAAATCAAAACTCGGGTCCTATCTTTCCTGTTAACCCACTCAAAGTTTCACAGGTTGGTGGTCAAGAGGGATCCTGAAAGCTGCAGGGAAAGGAGAATCCCAACTTCTGTGAACTGAATTGATTTTCAGGCAAGTCTAATGTTGTTTCCTTTGCATCTCCGTACGCGTTTTGTGTTTTCTCTTGTTCAATGTTGAAAGCAACTTTCGTGTGCGGGAATGTCATTGTTGAAACCAGAATCCTAAATTGTATATTGTATCTGTATCTTCATACATGTGGATGTTTTTCTGGAATTGGTAACTTTGGAATTAGACGTGAAAGGAATAATTCATTAGCAAAAGAAAAGTCACTCAATTGATCAGGAGTTAGTTAATAATAATAATTGATGGCAATAATTTTAGGGAAATTGAAAGCTGGTTTGATGATCAGTAAACAAAAAGTTGATTGCAGTGATGTTCTAGCATTCTTTTCCAGGGATGCATTTCCTCGGTCCGGAGTGGCGAGTAAGAAGGCTCACGTACTTCCCATGTTGAGCCTCAATCATCTGGTTTGGATACGGATTTGCCTTCAATGGTGATCCTGACTGTCTAAAGTAGGCTCCATTCATGAAAACGTCATTCTGTGATCGCCATATCCAGGTTGCAGAGTCGGTCCCTGGTACTATATCCTTCTTCGTCACCTCCTTTGCATTGGGGTTGTCGGGTGGGGCGATGTAGCGGTTTCCTTGGCTGATGATGGTCGGATGGGCGCTTCCTCCGATGGCATACATCCTCCAATGGGTGTAGTCGTTGTTGACGATGTGGAAGAACCCCCACCTGCACCTCGGCATCCTCTGCATCAATCCCTTTCCGAAATGGTTGAACGCCACTGTTATCTGCATCTTTTGATCCTCTGTGTTCTTGTCGTTTGCTCCAAACAAGAACACCTTGTTGTGGGTCATCATGTGGACGTTGGAGATGGTGATGGCGGTAGAGCCCATGATTGCGTCAATGAGGCCATCGGAGCACTTGGAAATCGACACGTGGTCGACCCAAACGTTGCTCGAACCGAAGATCGAGATGCCATCCCCATCACTACGGGTCCTGATACCATAGTGGTCGACGGAGTCCCTGATCAAGCCACCGTTTCCGGGCACGATGTCGTGGATGTGAAGGCCGTGGATGATCACATTCTGCACATATTGGATGGTGAGTCCAGCCCCGTGGGCGATGTGCACGTTCGCCCCTCTCGCATCTATCGTCTTGTTACTCGACACAATTAGCTCCTATCAAAATATAAATAGTCTAGATATAAATAAAATTGCAACTATTAAATATAATTAATCTAATAGTTGAATTTTGTCTTAGAAAAAGTGCTAATTACTCCATCTAGTAATTAATTTGTGGAAGATTTATCAATAATTACATCATATATTTTAATAGATAAATCAATGAATAATATTAATTTAATATAATATGATATAATAAATTACTTAAATGTCTTACTTGCTAATATTTTATTTGAATAAAATCTAAATCTACATTATATATTTTTCTGAAGATTTTTTTTAGTTAGATATCAATTGCCAAATTAAATAATATATATAGATTATATTTAATCAACTAACATATATAGATAGAATGTGACTTATGATGACTTTCCACAAATTATGACAACATATTATTTTAATAATTTCTTTTGTTTGGAGAACATTTTCTCAAAATCAATTAATCAACCATAGAGCGTCATGTAGGACGTTATGCAAACCTGGTTGAGCCTGATAATCATGGGAAATGCAAAGGTGATCCAGAGTGGCCCTGTCTGGATAACGGCATGGCGGAGGGTCCCGGGCTTAGGGTTCACCATGTCGTTGTCAGAAGAGTCAAGGACGACATAAAAGGGACCGCCTTTACCCCCGGTGGTGCCACGACCAAAGCCAATGACACAATCGGCTAGGCGCTGCCTGTTTTCGGCCCAATCGGGCCTACACCTCCAGCACCGGTCGATGGGGTTGGTGGCTTCGCATGGTCCTGTCTGTCCCCTTGCATACAATTCTCGCCTTGTTCGATCTACGTTGCTATTTATATGCTCCTTCATAGCCCTTCATCAACATCAAACACCAACACACACATAATCGCATATCCATTCCTTTTAGATAGATTGAAATCCAACAGGTTATCGATCACATACAGGTGGACGCGATTGTTAAAATGGTTGGTGACATTGAGAGGGTGAGGGTGACAAGCGAGCTCGGAAGCACTCCTTGCTTCATTCCTCTTTCGGGTCCAATATTCATCGTGTTCTTGAGCGTTGCGAGCAGTCAAGAAAGGGAGGATCACAACCAGTACTAGGAGGAAGATGGCAGTTGAAAGAGCCTTGTTGTTCATACCTACCATTTCTCTATAAATTAGTTAATTAATAAATAAATAATTTTATTTTCTTAAGCCTTGTCCAACGGTCAAGTTCCCATGTGATACCAAAACTAATTAATGGTTTTTTTTTTTGTTTTGTTTTAGGGGTAAGTGGAATCGTTAATGGAGGATTTAGGCAAACGTTTTCCACTAGACCCCCAAAGGGATCTTGAGCCAAAGGATGAAAAAAAAAAATTGAACAAATTAAATCTGAAAAATTCCCCCTTTGAGTATATATACAAGGAGATGAATAGAAGATCGACATGGGTTTTTATAGAGGGATGATTTAGCTGCAGATTCGCTGAGATCCCAAAAAATCAAGGTTGAAGAAGCCGTAAATTAAGGGGGATCTAAATTTAATCTCATTCCCTACATTTAGCAGAAAAAAGATTTTGATGGCTACTATCCAAGAATATATATCTCCCGATTCAAGAATCAAGATGTAGTCTATCGCCTGTGTACAAACCATCTCCTGTTTCTAATATATATTCGAAGACTATATTTACAACAAATTATCGGTCGTTTGCTCTCTGTCACTTTTTAAAAGGAAAATAAATGTCGAAATTGAAGTCGACGTTCGTTGGTAAGCAATGATGGAACGAATGTTGATTTGTGAAGCTCGTGTGTTTGGATCAGACCTAATGGGGTTTGAAATTTTAGAATAAAAATGTGTAAAAAGGCGTGTTTTTTTTATATTTTTATTAGGAAAAAATTCGGACGAGCAATCTCTACGCGACAGCATCCTTACGGATGAAGTCTAAAAACCAAAATCGTTGTAAATACCGACACTCCAGGCAGAGTGACAAATGTGTGCAACATTATCTGCCACTTTATTGCCAACCGGGGAACATGAAAGAATAAAACTTCTTTCATAGTCGATAATAAGAGTTTAACATCATACAAGGTGTGTGAAAGGATGTTGATCATCGTCCAAAAGGTGTGTCGGTTTCGGGTACAGGTACCCCTTTGTTAAAGGTCGTTCGAGCGGGACAACCCTTGGATTTATCCTTATGATAATCTCACATCGTTAGTTGAAGAAGAAGTATGTTGTCATGTTCATTGCTCAACACAACCTATGGGCCAATTAGTTCGACGAGCAATTCTACCTGATAGCGACTCATGAGCGCATATGTGCGGACTGCTAGGGTGACATCGAGTAAGATTACATGAGTGGTACATGTCTTAGACACGCCCGTATGTGTTGTCCACCACCCCGGCCGCACCTTGATGCACTCGCGCCAATTCATATAACCAATCCTAAGGTCGACCTTAACAGGTCTCCACTGATTCACCTCGAGGCACAACAGATCATCTAGGAGTTGATCGAGGAGCCGCAAACAATGGCGAGCCTCCCCGACTGAATATTTTCTTATTTATTGCTTGTATGTACATTTTTCTAATAAGTTATATGGATAATTTATCGTTTCGAACCATACTCATTTGACGATTTCTCAATGTGACAAATAGGTCTAACTAAATACTTAGGAAAGATGGATCACAAAAAAAAAATACTTAGGAAAGATTTGAAATATGATTAATGGTTACATGACTTACAAATTACAATAAGCATAACTGGTAATAAATGAACAATTAGTAGATAGTAGATCCCAATCACGCATCGCTTTGAACTCCCAATAGTTAGCTTTTATGAAAAATATGATCTACGAAAAATATGATCTACTATGTGGCCTTATAATCCATATATTTTCCTTATGTTTTTCCTTTTCCATTAAGACATTTTGTTGGTAAAGCTTGCTGTATTGCATAGGAAGCCACCCATTATGATAAATCTCGGTGGGCCATATAACCGTGGGGGGTTCACACGTCCGAGTGCATATGCGCACCCAAGCCGAGCACACAAGACCAGCGGGGTTCCATCCTAAAACCAATTGGCAATAGGAGGAGTGGCCCACTAACTTATATGCAAGGCTCGGGTTATCGTGTTTTTCGATGTGGGACAATCCCAAGACATCACAACACATTAGTCACGTGAGTGACCTTGTCATTGGGTATTTAAGGGCATTGCATCATTTTCCAAATATGTAGGGTTTTGGGATCTGTTCCTTGAATGAAAGAGAGACGGTCACATCTCAGTTTTCTTCATTTGTTGTGTGTGTCAATGGAGCAGTAAAAGCTCTGGCTTTATTGATCAAATTCAAACACTAAATGATCTTGAGCACACTATGTGCTAATCTGCAGTTGCTATTGCAACTTTTATCATGGTATCAGAGCTACACAGTTAGCTCGGTTTGTTTTTGCTTCTAGCTGATTAGAGGAGTTGATGTTCAGCCCTTCGAGAAACAACATTAAGTCCAGCTTTAGTGAAGGAGATATGATTACACAAGGTAATCCGAATGACCCTCTTTTCTTATCAAACTTTGATCACTCAGGAGCCCAATTTGTTGGGGTTCTCTTTGATGGCTCAAACTTCTTGACATGGAGTAGAGATGTGACCATGGCTCTGGGGGCTAAATGTAAGCTCGAGTTTATTGATGGCATTTGCATAAGACCTGCTGATGAGTCTGAGGATTTGTAGAAATGGATACGATCTGATCACATGGTCCGTTGTTGGATCATAAACTCCATGGCTAAGAACATAGCCAAGGGATTGATGTTTGTGAGTTCCACTAAGCAGTTGTGGGATGAACTCACAGAGAGGTACAATCAAACCAATGCTCCTATGATTTATCAAATCAAGAGGAAGTTAGCTAATGTTTCACAAGGAAACATGTCTCTCTCTGATCTGTACAACAAGCTAAAGAAATATTGGGACGAGCTCCAAGTGTTGGAGGGAGTCCCTGTGTGTAGCTGTGGTGTTATGGTTAATTGCAGGTGCAATTTGGCTAGGAAATTTGAGGAAATGGAACAGAGAAACAGGCTTATGCAGTTGCTCACAAGCTTGAATGATGGGTTTGACGCTGCAAAGAACCAAATCCTTGCTACAGATCGATCCACTTCCTATTGTGAGCAAGGCCTTTTACATACTCCAACAGGTGAAAACTGGTAATGAGCCTTCAAATGGAACTCAATCTGGGTCTTCAGAGACTAGTGCATTTGTTGCTATGAAAGGTGGCTCGGGACAACATGGAAACAAGTCTTTTGGTGGAAATCAAAAGATGAATCGATCTTTTAATAGATCAAGTGGCAATCAAACAGGTAGCAAAGATTGGAGAGAGATCAGAAAGCAATTGAAGCTCCAGGAAAAATGCACTCATTGTAATATGAACGGGCACACAGTTGATGAGTGTTTTAGGATACATGGGTATCCTGAATGGTTTAAAGGAACCAAAGAAAGAGAGAAAGGAAGCAATTCTCACAAAGAGTCAGTGAATGCAGCATGCTCTATCAGTAGCAGCACAAAGAACAGTCATATGGATGAGTTGGATGGGTTTGATGGTGATGGTCTAGACTCTAGCATGATGAATGTAGTATACTAGGAAATCATGAAGAAGATGAAGGGCAAAACTGAGAGTTCTTTTGCAAAATTTGCAAGTAAAATTTTGCCATACTTTGCCAACATAGTTGTAGAAACAAACTACGTAAAGGACTGGATCATAGACATTGGTGCAAGTGATCATATGATGCCAGTTTGTGATAGTATTACTCAGAAAACAAGGCTTGAAAGGCATGTACATATAGGCTTACCTGATGGATCTATTAAAATCGTCAATGAAATGGGAAGCTTGCAGTTGACAGAAAATTAATCTAGATCTTAATCATGTTTTGCTTGTACCTGATTTTCAACACAAGTTGTTGTATGTGGAAAAACTTCTTGATCATGAGAATGATATGATAGCTCACTTCACTCGGTTATCTTGTTTGATTCAGGACCCTGGAACTAAGAGAATTGTGCTTAAAGGAGTCAGAAGACATGGATTATACAGAGTGCTGTCAGATGATCAGGTGCAGGAATGAGAGCAGTTAAAGCAAGCTGACAAGAACATCAAGAAATGTTTTGATCACTGCTATAGCAGTTGTAATAAAGTTAGCACTGATTTGAATGTTATTCATGCTAGACTGAGTCATAGTTCTTTGTCAAAAATGAGACATATGTAGTTTGCTAAATAGTTGAACCTCTCAGATTTGAATTGTGAGAGTTGCTCTTTGTCTAAGCATCATAGGCTTCCATTTGAAAGAAGTGACAGCATAGCAGATGGACCTTTTGATCTGATTCACATGGACCTATGGGGTCCTTACAAGGTGGCTACCTATAATGGGTTCCACTATTTCTTTACTGTTCTAGATGACAACACTATAACAACCTGGACCTTTTTGATAAAGGATAAAACTCAGGTATTTAAACTTATTTGTCAGTTTGTTGCATATGTGAGAACTCAATTCAACAACCGTGTGAAATGCTTGAGAACTAATAATGGGATTGAGTTTGTCTTAAGACAGTGTATTGAATTTTGTGCTTCATAAGGGATAGTTCATCAAAGAAGTGTCCCATATACTCCACAACAGAATGGGAGAGTGGAGAGAAATCATCGTCAGTTAGTTGAAATGGCTAGAGCTCTAAGACTGCATGCTGGTTTGCCCCTTAAGTTCTGGGGTGATTGCATTCTAACAACAACATACATAATCAACAAATTACCTTCTGTGGTGAATGATTGGCAAACTCCCTATGAGAAGTTGTTTAAAAAGAGGGTCACTTATGATGAGATGAGAGTGTTTGGATGTTTATGTTATGTTTTGCCTCACAGTATACAGGATAAGATGAAAGCTAAAGCCATGAAGTGTGTGTTCCTTGGCTATCCTCATGGCCAAAAGGCCTACAAGGTATGGGACTTAGAGTCTAGATGCACCTACATCAGTAGAGATGTTATTTTTCATGAGGGTTAATTTCCATTCAAAGATGATGAGACATTACCTCCACAAACAAGCCATATTCATTCCCAACCCATCTTACCTCTTATGGATCCTGTAGATGACATATCTTTTCCATACCTTAATCACCAAACACCACAAAACACAAACACTCCACAAAATACAGCATCCTCAAACATAAATCCACATAACCCCAATGATAATGTTCCAAACACCACATCAGAAAGTTCTTCATCCACTATTCCTAGCCTTAGCAGTGGACAAAATCAATCACCATCTTTGCATCAAATTGCAGCAAATTTCCTTGATGATCATGAAAATTTTCCACCTCTCAGAAGGTCCACAAGAGAGATTGTGAGACCTAGGAGGTATCAAGATTATGTGGGGAAGCATAATAAGCAAACTCCTTCCATGTCTCCTTCCTAGCCATTTGCCTTTCTGAAATTCATGATCAAGATCCTACCTATCCTAACACATTTGCTTGTATGGCCAATGTGTATGAACCTTCCCACTATAAACAAGCCTGTAATGATCCCAAGTGGATTAAAGCAATGCAGACTGAGATTCAAGCATTGGAGAGCAATGGCACATGGGAGTTGACAGAGCTACCTCATGGAAAGAAGGTCATTAGAAGTAAGAGGGTCTACAAGGTGAAATATAAGCCATATGGATCTGTTGAGAGATTCAAGGCTAAGCTAGTGGCAAAAGGTTACAACCAAGTGAAGGGGAAAGACTACAAGCACACGTTTTCACTAGTGGATAAATTCACTTATGTCAGGATTGTAATTGCAGTGGCAACAACAAAAGGATGGTCAATTCATCAATTAGATGTGAATAATGCATTCTTGCATGAACATTTAGAAGAAAAGTATACATGCAACCACCATAGGGTTATGCTCTAGCTAAGATAGGTCAAGTATGCAGGTTGAAAAAGTCAATCTATGGCCTAAAGCAAGCCTCAAGACAGTGGAACTTGGAGCTTTGCAATTTCTTGACAATCACGGGATATAAACAATCAATGGAGGATTATTCCATGTTTGTTAAGAAGGTTCCAAAGGGAATTGTGGTAGCTCTTGCCTATGTTGATGATCTACTCCTCACAGGAGATGATTTGGATGTGATTGAAGAAACAAAAAGAGCACTCCATCAGGCATTCACAATCAAAGATCTAGGTGAGGCTAGATATTTCCTGGGCTTGGAGATAGAGAAAAATAGAACAGGATTTTACTTGCATAAAAAAAATATGACCATGATATCCTAAAGGATTGCTCTATGCCGGAGTGCAAACCATCTCCCTTTCCTTTACCAAGAGGATTGAAGCTCTCTACTGATAGTGGCGAATCACTAGATGATCCAGATATCTACAGGAGACTGATTGGAAGATTATTGTTCCTAAATTTGACACGACCTGATATTTCGTACGCAGTTCAACACCTTAGTCAATTTATGACAGACCCGAAAGACACTCATTATCAAGTTGCACTGCATGTGGTCAGATATCTCAAAGGAACTGTATTTGTTGGACTGTTTTATTCAGCTTCCACAACTCTAGAAATCACTGCCTTTTGTGATGCATATTAGGGAACTTGCCAATTCAGTGCTCGATCCTTGACAGGATTTTGTGTATTTCTTGGCAGTTTCTTAGTATCTTGGAAAAAAAAAACAGAAAACAATGTCGAAATCTTCAGCTGAAAGAGAGTATAGAAGCATGTCCAATACCACTAGTGAGTTGGTATGGATTGAAGGCATGTTGAGGGTGTTGAATGCGCAGGTTCCTTTGCCAATTCCCTTATACTGTGAAAACAAAGCTGCTATTCACATCCTGAGAATCCTGTGTTCCATGAGAGGACCAAGCATCTCAAAATCAATTGCCATTTTGTGAGAGAAAGATTGCAAGCTGGGTTTGTTCATCCCCAACATGTCAGAACTGGAGTACAAGTTGCTGATGTCCTAACCAAATCGTTGGGTGAAAAACATTATTTCTTCCTTGCTTCCAAGTTGGGATTGATTGGCCTTCCATCATGCCCAACTTGAGGAGGGGATATGAAGAATATGATCTACCTTTACATGGTGTTATGTGGCCTTATAATCCATATATTTTCCTTATGTTTTCCTTTTCCATTAAGACATTTTGTTGGTAATGCTAGCTGTATTGCACAGCGGTAGGAAGCCACCCATTAGTCACGTGAGTGACCTTGTCATTGGGTATTTAAGGGCATTGCATCATTTTCCAAATATGTAGGGTTTTGGGATCCGTTCCTTGAATGAAAGAGAGGCGGCCACACCTCAGTTTTCTTCATTTGTTGTGTGTCAATGGAGCAGCAAAAGCTCTGGCTTTATTGATCAAATTCAAACACTAAATGATCTTGAGCACACTATGTGCTGATTAGTGATTAGTGTTAATCTGCAGTTGCTATTGCAACTTTTATCAGCTTTGAACTCCTAATTAGATAGTAGATCCCAATGACTTACAATTAGACAGTAGATCCTAGTGGGTTGTATCACATGTTGAATGTGATGGTCCTTAAATAGAAGAGTGAGTTGGGTACGTTTTACAGCATCTAAATCAACATTGCTATTTCAAATTTTGTACACTATGAATGAAGATAATTAAGAGAACCAACAACCAAAATAAGATCGTAAGTCAATCAATTATATCAAAAGATTTAAACCAACCATACTCAAATGAAGGTTTGAAGGATGGCATCTTGTATAGTTGTATTCTTGTAGTTGCCTACTCCATTCGTTAATCAAAATATGTCGTTTTAGAAAATAAATCTTGCTAAGCAAAGCCTGTCATTTTAAGTATTTTGTCACCCGCTTTACAAAATTGCCCTTGTAATGATTAGATAGATGTTAGTGGTAGCTTAGATAGATGTTAGTGGTAGCTTTCGATAAAGTAAAATTAAAATATAGTAATAATTAGGGGTATAAGTGTAATTTTATTTATTTTTTAAAAAGAGTGCAAAACTCTAAAATGACAAGTTTTGATCAACGGAGGGAGTACAAGATAGAGCATAGAGAAATATATCCTTGAAGTTGTTTTAATTTTATGCCAAAATCATATGGCTTTATAAAAGTCAAACATATATTAGAACCCTTAACTTAACCCACATGTCACACGAATATGCGACCTAGTTTTAAGGCAAAAGTAAGCCCATTTAATGAATAAACCTTACGAGCTACCTTTTGATCCCTAACAAGGAAAAGGAAATTGAAATAAACAAAAGTTAATTGTAGTGATGCTCTAGCATTCTTTCCCAGGGAGGCATTTTCTTGGTCCAGAGTATCGAGTTAGAAGGCTCACATACTTCCCCTCAAATTTTCTTGGTCCAGAGTATCGAGTTAGAAGGCTCACATACTTCCCCTCAAGTGGCTCAATCATTTGGTTCGGATACGGGTTCGCCTTCAACGGCGAACCTGACTGCCTAAAGAAGGCTCCATTCATGAAAACGTCATTCTCTGACCGCCATGTCCAGCTCTCAGAGTCAATCCCTGGCACAATATCCCTCTTCGTCACCTCCTTTGCATTGGGGTTATCAGGAGGGGCGATGTAGCGGTTTCCCTGGCTGATAATGGTCGGGTGGGCGCTACCTCCGATGGCATACATCTTCCAGTGGGTGTAGTCGTTGTTGACGACGTGGAAGAACCCCCACCGACACCTCGGCATCCTCTGCATCAACCCCTTCCCGAAATGATTGAACGCCACCGTTATCTGCATCTTTTGGTCCTCCGAGTACTTCTCTTGTGCTCCAAACAAGAACACCTCGTTGTGGTTGGTCATGTGGACATTGGAGATGGTGATGGCGGTGGAGCCTTGGATGATGTCGATGAGGCCATCAGAGCACCTAGAAAGCGACACATGATCGACCCAGATGTTGCTTGAACCGAAGATAGAGATGCCTTCCCCATCGCTACGGGTCCTGATACCGTAGTGGTCGATGGAGTCCCTGACCAAACCACCGCTTCCAGGCACGATGTCATGGATGTGAAGGCCGTGGATGATCACATTCTGCACATACTGGATGGTGAGTCCAGCCCCATGGGCAATGTGCACATTCGCCCCTCTCGCGTCTATCGTCTTGTTACTCGACACCATTAGCTCCTATACATAGATATGTGTAGATTGTCATGTACGTTGAAACATATATAGAGAGAGATTGACATATATAGAGAGAGATTGATTTCGGTGTACATATGTCTTATATATAGTATACACAGATCTTATCGTGTACACAGAAATTATTTGTTTGTTTTCTCATGATTATTCGTCTGTTTTCAAATGATTGTTCGTCTATAACAATGTAATTATTCGTCTATATAAAAAGTGTAAAAAATGTAAATTTTATTATTCAATGACCCAGGTTCATAAGGGTTGTGTACATATAGTTAAACACACCTACATACCTGATTGAGTCTAATAACCATGGGAAACGCAAAGGTGATCCAGAGGGGCTCTGTCTGGATAACGGCATGGCGAAGAGTCCCGGGCTTAGGGTGGACCATGTCGCTATCAGAGGAGTCATTGACAATATAGAAGGCACCACCCTTACCCCCTGTGGTGCCACGACCGAAGCCAATGACACAGTCAGCGAGACGCTGTCTGTTTTCAGCCCAGTCGGTCCTGCACCTCCAGCATCGGTCAATGGGGTTGGTGGCTTCACAGGGTCCTGTTTCTCCCCTTGCATATAACTCTCTCCTTGTTATGTTCATATGGTTGCTTATGTGCTCCTTCATAGCCCTTCATTAGTGTTAAACACCAACACACACATATAAGCTACATCCATTCATTTTGAATAGATCGAAATCGGGCTTTGGGAGAGATTAATCAAGTAAATTGTGTATAGGATCCGTTTGGCAATATAAGTAGTTTTTCAGAGTTTTTAATTTTAATATTTTATAGTTTTAAATAAGCTAAATATAAGATCTTACTTTAATTAGTTTTTGAAATTGAATTTTCAACAGTTACCCACCCCAATCTTCCTATTCATTTTCTCATCAGCTATCTAACAGGCCTATATGGTATATAGTAAATGACGATCGATCACATACAGGTGGATGCGATGGTTAAAATGGTTGGTGACATTGAGAGGGTGAGGGTGATAAGCGAGCTCGAAAGCACTCCTTGCTTCATTCCTCTTTCGGGTCCAATACTTATCGTGCTCCTTAGCAATGCGGGCAATTGAGGTAGGGAGGATCACAGCCACCAGCAATAGGAAGATGATAGTTGAAAGACTCTTGTTCATACCTATTATTTCTCTATATTTTAATATATAATTAATAAAAAGCCTTTTTCTCTCCTTTTGTGGTCAAGTTCCCATATGATATCAAAGTTAATTAATGTTTTGTTTTAGGGGTAAGTGGAATCGATCGTTAGCTGGGGATTTCGCCAAAGGCCTTCCACTAGACCCCCAAAGGGACCTTGAGCCAAAAGGATGAAGAAATGAACAAAATAAATGTGAAAATTCCCCCTGTAATTACAGAGATCAATACAAGATTGATATGAGTTTTAATTTATAGAGGATGATTTAGCCTCTGATTCGTTGTGATCCTGAAAAAACAAGGTTGAAGAAGCCGTAAATCGAGGGGGAAACAACGTATGAAGCGCAAATTACGCCTTGAAATTTAAAATCATTAATTCCCTACATATATTTAGCAAAAATGATTTTTATGAATGTTATCCAATAATCAAGTTGGACTTAATATGGACGTTGTAATTGTTGTTGATGATTGAATTAATATTAGTTCGGTTAAATGTCGTTTGGACAAGACTTGGACTTTGATGTCTAATTTCAATCGTCTTTTATCAACATTGTAATTGTTGTTGATGATTGAATTAACTAGTTGCAAAACTTAAAACAATTATCAACATTAAATTTATTCGATTCCCTTTGATATAGCTAAAGTAAGCCCATCAAGAACTTGGGGCACAATCGTCTTTTATCAGGTATATTTATTAAAACCTTAATTTCCGTTATAGTATAAGGGAGGATTCGCTAAAGACGGGGTTTATGGAGGCTTTTTCTCTTCAGCAGACAAATTTTGAATTGAGCGTCGAAGGCTCCTATGGAGGAGCGAGTCCCGCCTCTTCCTCTCCTTCTAATCTATGCAGATGAAAGTACAAATTTTATGCCTCTCCTTCTAATCTATGAAGATGAAAGTACATATTTTATGCATCACATTTGGCGCCGTATGTGAGAATTCGATCGAAAAACACACCATCGTTGAAATTCCCAATGAACCAAACGAGGTGAAATCGACTATTAAGGCTAAAGAACCCGATCGAAAGGAGAGGTTGGATCTCGGTGGCGGAACAATGGATCGATGGTCAATTTGAGTCCAGGGATCGCTGGCGTCAGCCCATCCTCTACCAATCTCCGTTGACCCTCCATGGAGTGGTGGAACCGTCCCTCGATAAGAGCTCCGTGCTGCCTTCCAAGGTCGCGTCTTCCCTCTTCCCCGTGGACTCCGAAGCCCTAATCAACGAAATCGAAGAGCCCTACCGTCACTGGGGCCAGGGGGGCACTACGTGTCATCTCGCTCGCCGCCGTAAGCACTTGCAATCTTCATCGCCATCCCGCATACGCGACTCGCAGCCTCCACCTGTTGGTGTTGCCTCCAATCATCCATGTTCGTTCGTCGACGACAAGGTGGTGACGATTTTTGCTGGTGCCGCACCTCCAGCTCAGCCTCACTGCCATTGCAGATCGACCCCGGTGGCTTCGAAAGGCGGGCTGCTCTTAGTAAATCTAAACCTGAGAACACACCACCATCGATGGACGAGGCTAGGTTCACCCGAATTCGCCGTTAAGGATCCTTCGTCGCTGTTGAGGTCGAGGTCGAAGGCAGGACAATGGCTGAGCCAAGGATGCCGCTTCGAGTTTCTGCGCCGCCGCCGTCTACAAAACGTAATAAAGAAGACAATTTGATGAAGATTTATTTTAATTACAAAGCCGGCCTAAGAGCTCTCACGAATTGCAAAATTGGCCCGACATTTCTAAGTAATTACGGTAAATGATCCAAACTCTCAAAGTTGTATATTTCAGGGTTCGTAGAGAAAGGGGATGACAAGGGTCGAGCTGTTAGAAGATTAGAGTCGGACGATTCAAAATCAGGAAGTGCTCAAAATTCTTGTCCTTCTCTTGACAAATATGGTTTTTAATATATATATATATATATATATATATATATATATATATATATATAGGGAGTGGCTCCCTTGTGCACACCCCTTAAGATATATCTTGTGCACAAATCTTGACCTTTGATTGAAAGAAATGGAAGGCCAGGATTAAATGAGTGTTTCCTTTTTTAAAAAAAATAGAAAAACTGGTGGGACCCACCTAAAAAGGTCTGACGCGCTTTTTTTTTTCCGGATCTGATTTCGCTGATTTGAAAAATCTCTCAATTTCACCAAATAATGTTTCATAATCTACTGAATAATGTTATATTTCATTTTTCCATCCATTTCAGATCAAATTTTACCAATTCAACTGAATAATTTGTCATACACTACCAAATAATGTTTAATTTTTTGTCAATCAATTTTCGTTTTGACTCTGGGTTAATTTTTATGGATTCATTTTTGAAATATTATTCGGTAAAATAGTTATATTTTTTGGGAAATTATTCAATATAATGTATGAGTATTCGGTGGTATAGGAATGATTATTTGGTCGTATATGAGAGGTTTTATGCTATTTGTCAATCCGAAAACTCCATATACTGACGAATAATGATCCAAATTTCACCGAATAATTAACAACTCGTTAACACTAACGATCAAAATTTCAACATATTCATCTGAATAATTAAACAAATATCGCACCGAATGCATTCGAACCACAATGCCTTCGAATGGACCACCCCCGCCACCCACCACCCACACAACCACCCAGCCCAGACCACCCCGCCACCCACACCCCACCGCAAAAAAAGAAGAAGAAAAAGACCCCCCTGCATAGCCCGGAACCGCTCGGATCGATGCTCGCCGCCGCCAGCATCGATCCGAGCGAGAGGGATCTGAGCGCCGCCGCCAATCCCGCACCCTCCTGAGTGCCGCCAATCCCGCACCCTCGTCTCCTCCTTCCCCTAGCACCGCCGGATCTGAGCGAGAGTGGAGGTGAAACCGTCGCCAGATCATGCGGCTTCCCCCTGTCGCCGATTCCCACACTTTCGTCCACCACTGCCGCCGCCAAGACCGCACCCCCGTCTCCTCCTTCCCCGTCTGCGCTACCGCCACCACCGCCACATGCGCCGAATCGTCGATTTGCCTCCACCACACCCCACCGCCTTCGAATTGACGAATCCGATCAGAAACACCACCACACCCCCTCCCCCGCCTTCGACTCCGATTAGAAACACCACCGCCTTGCCTCAAGCTTTGGCTGATTTATCCTCGTCGGAATCCTCCTGGCGTGGTCGAGCAGGATCGCCATCGACGGCGGCTGAATTGGAGGTGGTTATAATCGAGAAGTGGAGACATTGAGGAGCTAGGTTTTTATTAGGGGTTGCACACGCGCTTCACATCCTTCACAGGTGGGATTGGGCCTTCTTTTCCAGTTTTTTTTTTAAATACCCATCTACGTGGCATAAATCTAACCATTCATTTCCTATAGATCAAGGGTCTGGATTTGTGCACAAAGTACACCCTAAGGGGTGTGCACAATTAATCCACCCTCTCTCTCTCTCTCTATATATATATATGGCTTGATTGTTCATTTATTTACTTCATAAAGTTGACATGTATCATCCTCTGTTAATGTTAGGTTTACTAACTTTTGTTAGAAGTGCAAGTGGACATAGGACATAAACAATCGAGGAATTGGCCATTTACACGATACTTAAACCGGTGCTTTCACCGTTTACATGGCATCATTAAACGAGGGGCATTGACTCATATCGGCTAAAACCACCGAGGTCAATCACATCGAGGCAACGAGGGTCATAGTCATAATCTCCACATCGAAAAGATTGAATCAGATTCGCAAATGGATAAGCCATTCTCCTCCTTAATTTCATTCTGTTTTCGTTCAATTGTACAATCTTTTGCTTTTGCAGTTTGCTTGGCTATATAGAATTGCACAAAGCCGCATGAAAGAAGGGGGTAGCAAACCCCAATTTGGGTCTTGAATGGAAGTAGGTGATGATCTATGATAATAAAGAGTTCAATTTGATAGGGTCTACGAGTGAGAGGGTGATCACTTGTGATCAGATTGGTTCGATGCCTCCCGACGTTGTTGTTAACCGGGTGTTGCGAAAGCCCCCCTTCTTCCCTTTCCCTTGCCTGACTCTAAGCTGCTTTGTTCCTCGAGAGATCAGGTCGAAGTGATTCATATCACTTCCTCTCTAAGCTTCGGAGGCCACAAATGTTACATCAACGAGTGCTTGCAACCTCACACTTGCAGGTCTGCAATTTTTCTGTGTCTAACTGTCTATGGATCTTAATTCTCACATCATTTTATTTCTTAAAATTGTTCATTATTGACTTGCATAAATGCATGGTTTAGCTGCCTAAATGTTCTTATTAATCATGTGGATAGTGGGTGTGTGCCTTGCTATTTTGTTGTCCTTTGTTGCTCCTTGTATGGTGTTGAGTAGGTGCTACCGCGGAGCATGACATATGCTTTCAAACAAAGTACCAATGTAGACATTACAAATGTCACCACTATATGACCGAGTCCTAGTCCTACGAATAATGCTTGGGCACTATTTGCTGCCATAAAATGCACTGAGGCAACCAAAATAATTCGGGGCACCATGATCCCCATATGTCAAACATGCAAGCAAAATCGAGGTTATACCCCGTGTGTCCATCAACTCTGCAGGTGTAGGTCCACCTAAATGAATCACCACTTACGGCCAAGCAACTGCTAGCCATGGTAGGAATATCGCCACTTACGGCCAAATTATCGCTAATTAAGGCCAAAAGAACGCTAATTTCAGGCCACGAGTACGCCACTTAAGGCCAAAAGAAAGCCAATTTCAGGCCACGAGTATGCCACTTAAGGCCAAAAGAACATCAATTTCAGACCACGAGTACGCCACTTAAGGCCAAAAGAACGCCGATTTCAGACAACGAGTACGCCACTTAAGGCCAAAAGAAAAGCCAATTTCAGGCCACGATCGAGTACGTCAATTAAGGCCAAAAGATCACCACTTACGGTTACGGCCAATAAAAGCCAATTTTTAGACCATAATAACCCCATTAAGGACCAACAAAAGTCAAAATCATGCAATAAGATAAAATGTTCAACCCTTAATGAAAACCACCAAAATCGTCAATCATAAATAAAAGTTAAGTAAGAATGTCATCAGCTAACAATGTTTCTCACTTATGGCAAAAAATTTATCTAATCATTTTGAGAAGTAACTTTCAGTTGGTTAGTTAACAATGCGCTAATTACATTATATTATGTTATTCGGTTGAGAATCCTAAAGTTTGCCGTATACAACGAAAATAAGGGGCAAACATTACTAGTGGTCTTCGATCATATATAACGGATGAAGAGCGTCAAATTATTCGTCTTTCCTCATCACTAGATCGTGAAGAGGAAACCCGAGGGGTTGATATAGCTAAAGTAAGCCCGTCAAGAACTTGGGGGTACAATCGTCTTTTATAAGGGAGGATGAGCTAGGGTTTATGAGGTACATTTATTGAAACCCTAATTCCTGTTATATATAAGGGAGGATTAGCAAGGATTTATGAGGGCTTTTTCTCTTCAGCCGACAAATTCTGACTTGAGCGTCGGAGGTTGGGGGAGCCCCGCCTCTTCCTCTCTTTCTAATCTATGTAGGAAGATCGATCGACGTGAAGGATGAAAGTGCAAATTTTATGCATCACGCCCTTCAAACACATAGTTTTAGGTATAGGAAAATGATCGAATAGAAGGAATTAGCTCATAATAACTTCACAATTTTATGGAAATGAAAGCAAATAATTAAATATAAAACATAGATTCCTAAGTATTTTCTAGCATGATCTCATTGATAATTAAGAGATAATTTTTAATTCAAGAACATATAAACACATGAACTTCTTTCTTTCATATATAATAATATAAGGTGTAAATTGCTCAAGTCATCACTAGTGTAGGAAGGTATAATTGATGTAAAGTCCTCCTTGAGGGTTTCATTCATCATCATGTTCATATATATAGGTTACAAGGTATTGGGCCTGAGCCAATAGGCCCACTATACAATATGTAATCTATCAAACCTCCGCGGTCGAAAGTGGAGGGTCCTGTACAGTGAGACTGGACCCAAAATCGAGGAACAACTAACGAGGTAAACCCTTGGTGAAGATATCAACGTACTGATAGGAGGACGTGACATGGAGAACACGAACATGTCCAAGAGCAACCTTGTCCCGAACGAAGTGGAGATCGAGCTCAATGTGCTTCGTGCGCTGATGTTGGACTGAGTTGCTGGCCAAATAAATGGCGAAGACGTTGTCAGTGTAGACTAGGGTGGCCTTCTGAAGAGGGTAGCGGAGCTCAAGCAGGAGATTGCGCAGCCAGGAGCACTCGAAAATAACGTTGGCGACACCCTTGTACTCAGCCTCCGCGCTAGAGCAAGATACCATAGACTGACGCTTCGCCGACCACGACACAAGAGTGTCGTTGAGGAAGACACAGTAACCAGACGTGGAGCGACGTGTATCAGGACAACCACCCCAATCCGCATCAGTGTAGGCGACGAGGTCATGCCGAGAGGAAGGGGAGATCGTGGTGCCCAAATCGAGGGTACCACTGATGTACTGAATGATCCGCTTCAAGGCTTGAAAGTGCGGCTCCCTGGGTGCATGCATAAACAGGCAAATCTGCTGTACGGCATAACTGATGTATGGCCGAGTAAAAGTAAGATACTGCAATGCCCCGGCAAGACTCCGATACAACGTCGGATCATCAAACAGAGGACCAGAGTGAGCACTGAGCTTGTTGGAGGTATCAACAGGGGTGGTGACCGGATTGCAGTTGCTCATCTTGGCTCGAGCAACAATTTCGGCAGCATACTTACTCTGAGAGAGAAACAACCCAGACGCATGATGCTGCACGGAGACTCCCAAGAAATAAGTCAATCACATCGAGGGGCATTGATTCATATCGGCTGAAACCACCGAGGTCAATCACATCGAGGCAACGAGGGTCATGGTCATAATCTCCACATCGAAAAGATTGAATCAGATTCGCAAATGGATAAGCCATTCTCCTCCTTAATTTCATTCTGTTGTCGTTCAATTGTACAATCTTTTGCATTTGCATTTTGCTTGGCTATATAGAATTGCACAAAGCCGCATGAAAGCAGGGGGTAGCAAACCCCAATTTGGGTCTTGAATGGAAGTAGGCGATGATCTAGGATAATAAAGAGTTCAATTTGATAGGGTCTACGAGTGAGAGGGTGATCACTTGTGATCAGATTGGTTCGATGCCTCCCGACGTTGTTGTTAATCGGGTGTTGCGAAAGCCCCCCTCCTCCCCTTTCCCTTGTCTGACTCTGAGCTGCTTTGTTCCTCAAGAGATCAGGTCGAAGTGATTCATATCACTTCCTCTCTAAGCTTCGGAGGCCACAAATGTTACATCAACGAGCGCTTGCAACCTCACACTTGCAGGTCTGCAATTTTTCTGCGTCTATGGATCTTAATTCTCACGTCATTTTATTTCTTAAAATTGGTCATTACTGACTTGCATAAATGCGTGGTTAAGCTGCCTAAATGTTCTTATTAATCATGTGGATGGTGGGTGCGTGCCTTGCTATTTTGTTATCCTTTGCTGCTCCTTGTATGGTGTTGAGTAGGTGCTAGCGCGGAGCATGACATATGCTTTCAAACAAAGCACCAAGGTGAAGATATACATTACAAATGTCACCACTATATGACTGAGTCCTAGTCCTACGAATAATGCTTGGGCACTATTTTCTGCCATAAAACGCACTGAGGCAACCAAAATAATTCGGGGCACCTAAATGAATCACCTAATTCGGGTATACCTTGTGTGTCCATCAACTCTGCAGGTGTAGGTCTACCTAAATGAATCACCACTTACGGCCAAGCAACTGCTAGCCATGGTAGGAATATCGCCACTTACGTCCAAATTATCACCAATTAAGGCCAAAAGAACGCTAATTTAAGGCTACGAGTACGCCACTTAAGGCCAAAAGAAAGCCAATTTCAGGCCACGTGTATGCCACTTAAGGCCAAAAGAACGCCGATTTCAGACAACGAGTACGCCACTTAAGGCCAAAAGAAAAGCCAATTTCAAGTCACGATCGAGTACGTCACTTAAGGCCAAAAGATCGCCACTTACGGTTACGGCCAATAAAAGCCATTTTTTAGACCATAATAACCCCATTAAGGGCCAGCGAAAGTCAAAATCAAGCAATAAGATGAAATGTTCAACACTTAATGAAAACCACCAAAATCGTCAATCATAAATAAAAGTTAAGTAAGAATGTCATCAGCTAACAATGTTTCTCACTTATGGCCAAAAATTTATCTAATCATTTTGAGCAGTAACTTTCAGTTAGTTAGTTAACAATGCGCTAGTTACATTATATTGTGTTATTCGGTTGAGAATCCTAAAGCTTGCCTGATACAACGAAAACAAGGGGCAAGCATTACTAGTGATCTTCGATCTTTTATAACAGATGAAGAGCATCGGATTATTCATCTTCCCTCATCACTAGATTGTGAAGAGGAAACCCGAGGGGTTGATATAACTAAAGTAAGCCCGTCAAGAACTTGGGGGTACAATCGTCTTTTATAAGGGAGGATTAGCTAGGGTTTATGAGGTATATTTATTGAAACCCTAATTCCTGTTATATATAAGGGAGGATTAACTAGGGTTTATGAGGGCTTTTTCTCTTCAGCCGACAAATTCTAACCTTAGCGTCGAAGGCTGGGGGAGCTCAACCTCTTCCTCTCTTTCTAATCTATGCAGGAAGATCGATCGACGTGAAGGATGAAAGTGCAAATTTTATGCATCACACCCTTCAAACACATAGTTTTATGTATAGGAAAATGATCGAATAGAAGGAATTAGCTCATAATAACTTCACAATGTTATGGAAATGAAAGCAAATAATTAAATATAAAACATATATTCCTAAGTATTGAATCGCTAATGTCTTTCTAGCATGACCTCATTGATAATTAAGAGATAATTTTTAATGAGAAATTTTGGTGAAGTATCACCTTTTGTTAATTTAATTAGGTGTTTGGCACCTCTTAAAATTTAATTAGCTGTTCTAGCATTCGTTGATAATTAATTAGCTCATTAACACTTTTCTTTCATTCTCTCCCTCGGATATGGAGAGACGTTCATGGAGATTTCCTGTTAGCATAGGGATTTTGCTTGCCAGAGAGTCAACCGACTCAAGCGCCTCTCTAGATTCTACCAAGAGGTCTCCTCCCTTCTCTTCCTCTCTTCCCTTTCTGGATTCAATTCCTTCTCTTTCTCTCTCGCTGATTGCAATTTGGCGTGGGATTTCCAAATTTTAGGTTATGAGCAGATTCAGAGCCCCGACTTCGGTGGGGGATTGGAGACGATATGGCTTCGCCTTCCTCCTTCCTTTTCTCTCCATCTCATCCAGAGAAACCCCGATTCCGAGTCTTGTCTCCCCGACCTCGACAATCACCTCCTCTCTCAGATGATGAAGCCTCCTATCGAGCCCTATGAGGTCCTTATTTGATCCAATTGCCCGCTGTTTACAGGTACTCACTTCCCTTTTTTTTTCAATTGATCGATCATCCGATTTTGTTATTTGATCTTTCTAACGGTTTCCCCCAAAATTGAATTAAGACTCCCTTTGAATTAGTGTTGAATATACGAGGACTATGAGTGATGAATTAGTGTTGAATCTCTAATGCATATAAGGTGTTTGTGAAAATGTCGAGTAGAAGAATGAGTGATGAATTAGTGTTGAATGTACGAGGACTATGAAATTGTGCTTTGAGGTTTTGAAAGGTACTAAAGGGTCTGTACCATATGAATGCTATTCTACATGATTTTTAAAACTTCCTCATTCTTCCTCCCTACCCACTATTTTTTTGATTCCATACCATATGATGCTATTCTACATGATTTTTTATTTGATTATTTGAACATTACAGGGAGTCTTGGCAAGTTGCATTTTTATGCCGTTATTAGTACATTGAAGCCTGCAATTATTTTATGCTTAGTTTTTGTTCCCGGATATTATTTTACATTGAATCATCTTCTATCCCAGCTAGGACCGAATGCCGAATAATCTACATCCTCCGGGAACATTTGTGTTGAATTATCCATTCCTGCACCGGATGCTAGATCTAGCTTGGCTGACGAAGCAAGATCAGATGAAGGGGCATCGAGTTCTATTGGGGCTGAAGATAGGGACGCCGAGATGGAAAAAGAACTTGTGTAGGAGCTTGACAGGGGAGATGCCCTATCCGACTGACATTGATGCTGAAATATGTTTTTGATGTTTTTTTAGTTGAATGTTGATAGCAAGTTTAGGTAAAATTGCATTTTTTTTTTGTTTTTTTTATTTGATTATGTGAACAAGTATTCTTATAAGCCAGATGTTACTTGTATAGTTCAGAAATAAGGAGGGGATGCTATACTTGGTTTATACCCTGATGAGAATTTCGTTATGCAAATCCACACATCTAAGATGACACTAGCTGATGATGTCAATTTGGGAGAGTTTGTGATGACAAAGGATGGATTTTCTGGAGCCGACATCAAAGCTATATGCATAGAGGTTAGCTAATTATAGTTAGGTTTGCTCCTTTTGGTTGAAATTGTGATTCAGTGTTCAAATGGTTTCTGTTATGTATGGTGAAAATGGTTCTCACTTTCACTAGCTCCTTTTTTATTGAACATGGATTCAATGTCACTCATTTCAGTTGTGTTAACATATGACAGTAAATAAGGTCTTTAATCTTTTATATAGTTGTTCATTTGGTTGCATTGCTTACTTGCTCATTACTGGTGATTGATTATTTATTTTTTACTACTGGAATCATTGTAACAGCCAACGCGTTTAGCAGTGACAATTTACGAGCTGAGATGAGAGATTCGGCTCTTTTTGTCATGTGATAGGGCTGCTGGGAAAGTGTGATGTGCAGTGGCTGCTAGTTATTTGTTCTTGTTGTTAAGAACTAAATTATTTTTCATTTGTTGCTGTCATTCGAGTGATTTTGCTGTCATCCGAGAACTTTGTTGTCGTAGGCCTGGAGCTGCTTGTATATTAAGTCGTGTTGCTTGTGATGCTTGATTTCTTATAATTCCTTCCTTTTTAGGAACAAGAAATTGATGTCATAGATGTCTTTTCATTTGTTGCTGAAGTGAATATTTTTTTAGTGTTCATTGAAGCTGTTGATTGTTTTTTTGATGATGGTGAAATATGTTTTTGAAGTTTTTTTAGTTGAATGTTGATAGCAAGTTTAGGTAAAATTGCATTTTTTTTGGTTTTTTTATTTGATTATGTGAACGAGTATTCTTATAAGCCAGATGTTACTTGTATAGTTCAGAAATAAGGAGGGGATGCTATACTTGGTTTATACCCTGATGAGAATTTCGTTATGCAAATCCACACATCTAAGATGACACTAGATGATGATGTCAATTTGGAAGAGTTTGTGATGACAAAGGATGAATTTTCTAGAGCCGACATCAAAGCAATATGCATAGAGGTTAGCTAATTATAGTTAGGATTGCTCTTTTTGGTTGAAATTGTGATTCAGTGTCTAAATGGTTCTGTTATGTATGGTGAAAATGGTTCTCACTTTCACTAGCTCAATGTCACTTGTTTCAGTTGTGTTAACATATGACAATAAATAAGGTCTTTACTCTTTTATATAGTTGTTCATTTGGTTGCATTGCTTACTTGCTTATTGCTGGTGATTGATTATTTATTTTTTACTACTGAACTGAAATCATTGTATAAGCCAACGCGTTTAGCAGTGACAATTTGCAAGCTGAGATGAGAGATTCAACCCTTTTTGTCATGTGATGGGGCTGCTGGGAAAGTGTGATGTGCAGTGGCTGCTAGCTATTTGTTCTTGTTGTCAAGGACTTAATTGTTTTTCATTTGTTGCTGTCATTCGAGTGATTTTGCTGTCATCCGAGAGCTTTGTTGTTATAGGCGTGGAAGCTTCATCCCCGAATGACCGATGAAACCTATAATCCAGACTGACCTTATTGTTGGCTTGCTTACTGCTGCCCGCTGGTGCTTCCTTTGGAGAGCTGCAATCATTTGCTGTGTGAATTTGCCTTATGGGTGAATTTACATTGCTGTGTTAACTCTAGCAAACAATGTAGAGCTTTTGAATATTTACTGTCTGGGTAATGAAATGTATGGGCTGAAACATATAGGATAAGGGCTTTTTTTGGTGGGATGGAATACGGGCCGAGGGTAATCTAGATGAGGTTTTATTTTAGGCTTTTAGCTTTACTAGTGGGATTTCATTTTTGTGGGCTGGAACTATTGGTTGGAATTATGTTATAATTGTATAAACAATGTCATTAAAATGGTTGAGATCAATGAGGTATAATCACAAATGTCATCAATGAAGTGCAATCATATTTTTTGCTCATATGTTATCAATTGTATCAAAATCTTATCAATAAAAATGTCATCAACAAACAATGTCATCACAAATGAAGTGTAATCACAAATGTCATCAATTGTATAAAAATGTAATAAATATGTCACCACAAGTGATTGCATCAATGAAGTTTAATTACAAACGTGTCATCTGTGAATAAAAGTGGAATCGATGAAAATATATCGATATACAATTGATTAAATTAAAAAAAAATGGCATCAAACGATTTGATAAAAAAAAGTAGCATCAAATAATTACATTAGAAAAATGACATCAAAACACTACTTTGAAAAAATATGGCATCACGGTAAAAAGGATATCATCAAAAAATTGACATAAAAAAAGTGTCATCAGTAGCCAACAGTAACAAAAAAATGTCATCAATAGTCAACATGAACAAAAATGTCATCACGATAAAAATATCATCAATACTCAACGTGACATCACTACTTTTGACATAAAAAAATATCATCAAACATTTGACATAAAAAAATGTTATCAATAGTAAACAGTAAAAAAAAAGGCATCAATGTCAACGTGACATTACATTAAACAAAAATGTCATCAAAGTTTGAAAAAAGTGGCATTTAAAAAGTGTCATCAGACCATTTCATTATAAAAGTGGCATTAAAGCGAAAATAAAATGTAATAAAAAAGTGGCATCAAAACGGCAATAAATGACATCACAAAATATGTCACCATTAAAAAAAAACTGAAAGAGTCGGTCAACGTTGACCGTTGACCAGTCAATGGTCAAACAGACCATTGACCATGGGAAGGGTGCTAGCTTACCTAATTAAATTAGTTTGAGTGCTAATCACTTAATACAATGTTCAAAATAGGCTAGTTAGCAAAAACACCCATTTTTAATTCAAGAACATATAAACACATGAACTTATTTCTTTCATATATAATATGAGGTGCAAATTGCTCAAGTCATCACTATGCTTGCATACAACATATACATAGCTATATCACATGTGAATAATTATACACAAACTCTTTGAACACGTATAGAGAGTCTTACATATCCATGAAACTATACATCCATCAAATAAATGGAATAGTACAAAACGTGAACCATCTGCCCGTAGATCAGTATTTATTCAAAATTTTGAATTGGAAACGAGAACCGATTAAAAAAAAAGAAAAAGATCGGGTGGACAGGTGGGAAGACTTGGTGGAAGAAATCGACGGTAAAGAGAGCAGTTAACACAAAGAGGGGAAGATCCAACGGCAACGGAGGCTTCTAGGGTTCCTTTCCTTCATTTCATCTAGACACGTTGTGCAGAATCGGTACAAAATCAAACCCCTCACCCCCTCTCCTCTCCTCTCCTCTCGCCGATTCTCTTCGTTCTCTCCAAGCAACATCCCCTTTTTTCCTTCGAGCTCTACAATGGTGAAGGGGCCTGGACTCTACTCCGACATTGGCAAGAAGGCCAGAGGTGACTATACACTTTTAAAAAAGAACAAGATTTGTCTTCTTCTTTTGTTTGCTTTTCCTTTTTCAGCCATTTTTTTTATTTGGATTAATTGGATTTGTTGTTCCATTGATTTTCAGATCTTCTGTACAAGGATTACCAAAGCGACCAAAAATTCACACTCACCACCTACACTTCTTCCGGAGTTGTACGCGCTCTTTCTCCCTATTTCTCCTCGCTTCTATCCATTTTGACCTAACAGGTCAACTTTTGTCTGTTCATTTTGGGCGTACATGGAAATGGAAATGTAAATGATTGATTTAGGACCTCATTACTGCATTTCTATGGCAAAATTGGTATAGATGTAGGTATGGGGTTGGAATAGGCAATCGATTTGAAGCAGTATCGGGTTGGTATGGTTCGGAATCTCTAGCTGTAGTCTTGTTTGCCCAAAATTGGAATCATATGAATAATCAGAGCCACCTAGTTTTGAGCGGCACAACCACCTCTGACCAGCTAGCAGGTTCGAAGCCAACACCAATAGACCAGTAGTCCTCAGGCAGAGAGGCAAGGAACATGATGGGAGCTGATAAGCCTCATCCGGAGATGAGCAGGGAGCAGGACAGGAATTGGTCATAATTCCTTGAACTGTGAAGTTTCAAGCTCATTTCAGGGCATCAAACTGATCCCCATGCCAAAAAAAAACAAGCACATTGCTAACCCAATACCTCGTGCCTACGTACCAAACACACCCTTATACACTTATAGGGATAGCAATGTCTGTTGAGGCATTAATTGGTTTTCAGAGATCTTTGCCGGAAAACGATGGATTGACTATTAGGCAATGGAAGTATTTGGATTCTGGCTTCTTGATTTGGTGGAATGACATTTGATTGAATGAAATCATGCATGGTATATCTTTGATGACAAGAAACTGGTTGTATTTGTTCTGCTATATCATTTCATTTACAATCATGAACCTGTTTCTTTAAATTGCAAACTTTGCTGATTTCCTTGTCATACTGTTTGAATCTACTGTATATATTATTGAACATGTTTACTACTTACGTTTCATCTTATTAATGCTGAGTTTAGTACTTGATAAACTGTATCCTGATTTTGTCATTTTTTAACATTGAACTTTATTCGGGCGCTGTCATATGTTCATCTGACTTATAATACTAGACTATGTGAGGTTTATACAACTATGTTGCTGATGCGATTGCCTAATAAATGTTCTCTGCCAATTTTCTTCATGTGTAGGCTATTACTTCTTCTGGTGTCAAAAAGGGAGATCTGTTATTTGCGGATGTCAGCACGAAGCTGATTAATAAGAACATCACCACAGATGTCAAAGTAGACACAAACTCCAATGTAAGGGCTATATGATACTGCTTGATACCTTGCTCTTAAAATAGTTGCTGCATATTTCAATCACACTCTCGCAAGTGGTGAACAAAAAGGAGTTATTGGGATAATAATGTACCTAGGTGTTGTGTCTCTTATGTTCGAGGGGCTATATATAGATATTTGCTAGAGAAGGATTAGAATCAAAGCAAACATCACCACCTCTTTGGTTCCTAGCAGAGCATGTTGTAATTGCTGTGGACTTTAGGAGCAAGATTCATTGTTTTTGCCTGTTGTTGAAAACCTTGTTGTTTGATGAAATACATGTGTTTTGGAGTTTATCATGGGAATTGATTGTAATGAAATTAAAACACTTTCTTGGCCTTAAGCTTACCTGAATCGGACAATCGGTTATATATCTTGATTGCTTCTGTGAAATGCTTAATATATCATTTTGCTGTGTTACTCTGAATTACTCATTTCTGTTCATTTATGTTGTTTTGGCAAATTTTTAGGTTTTCACCACAGTCACAATTGATGAACCTGCTCCAGGGTTGAAGGCCATTTTTAACTTCGTTGTCCCTGATCAGAGGTCAGGCAAGGTAAAAGAAGATTCTTGCATCACATAGTTCTATTGTTGACAGATGCTCCTTAAGCCCCTTTCATTAATTTTGTTCCTTGCATTTGCTATATCAGGTTGAGCTCCAGTACTTGCATGAATATGCCGGCATTAGCACCAGCATTGGTTTAACTGCCAACCCTATTGTTAACTTCTCTGGTGTTGCGGGGACTAACGCTCTTGCCTTGGGAACTGATTTGTCTTTTGATACTGCTTCTGGGAAACTCACAAAGTGTAATGCTGGGTTGTCCTTTACTGGCTCCGATCTCATTGCATCATTGACAGTGTAAGTTTTTTCATTATGAAATCTGGATTTCATATCTTACAAGGTGAAATAGAAGTGTCGGAGTCATTTTCATGCTGGAGTTGGTGTCAGTTTTGGACTCAAAATATGCCAAATTGATTCCAACTTGTTTTGAGTTTTTTATGCTGATTTTGGTTTATGTGTTGCAGGAACGACAAGGGTGATACTCTAAAGGCTGCATACTACCACATTGTTAGCCCACTGAGCAACACTGCTGTTGGAGCCGAACTAAGTCACGTCTTCTCCAGCAACGAGAACAAGCTGACAATTGGAACTCAGCATGCATTGGATCCATTGACGCTGATCAAGGCCCGTGTGGATAACAATGGGAAGGCAAATGCGCTCATCCAGCACGAGTGGCGTCCAAAGTCTCTGTTCACCATCTCTGGGGAGGTTGACACACGGGCCATAGAGAAAAGTGCTAAGATTGGATTGGCCTTGGCTTTGAAGCCTTGATCAATCTCGCAGTCGCACAGCTGAGCTCCGTTGCTGCCTCACTTGAGTTGAGGGTGAAGAACAATAATGCAGTTGAAAATTGCCCCCTTTTGGTTTCTTGAATGAGATTCCAGGTTATTGTCCTTTTGGTTCTGCTTTGGTGGTTTTGAATTGTATAAAAACAATTGTAGGCTTGTAGCCCTTTTCAGTGCATGGATGAGTGCCGTGGACAATGTCCCCTTTTCTCGGGTTTTTATCACAAACTGTGCTGGTAAGGTGATTTTTATTTTATTTTATTTTTCGAATTTTTGTCCTAGGTCATCATTCACAATTTTGGGTATAGTTAAGGGGTAATTGAGATTTTTTGAGGTTTGAATTTCTCCAATTTAAGAGCATGGATAGTTTTTAGGGTTAACTTTTGACAATTTCAAGGTTCACTCTTTTCACCATGGTAGACGTCCAGGAGTGAATGTATGTGAATCATCCAAAGGTTCACTCTTTTCCTGCAATACATCATTTTATATGTTTTATTAAAAAATACATTATATGTTGTTCTTTATGCCGTTTGAACAATGCCAAACAACATCGCACATATAATTGTGTTCTCTCAAAATTTTATGGCTTTGCTGACAAGTAGAGGTGGCAATTTTATATTGTGTTCTCTCAAAATTTTATGGCTTTGCTGACAAGTAGAGGTGGCAATTTTATTGTTCGGATCGGGTTCGGGTATGCTCATTTGGATTTGGACATATGTCGGGTATACTATATGTTCGGATCGGGTGGGCTCAGTTTTTGCCTTTTTGGGTCGGGTAAATTCGAGTCAAATGGATTCAGGTTGGGTCATGTTCGGGTTGTGACAAGTTGGGTCACATTAAGTTTTATTATAAAATGATGATTATTTTTTTGTTAATCTTAATTATTGACTATTACACTTCATTTATTTAGTATATTAGGTCTCATTATATGTAATTCACATTATTTGAGTATTTAAAAATAAGAAAATTAAAGTAATTATAAGAAAGAGTCCTCTTGCTCGGGTCAAGGACGGGTCGGGTCGGGTTTGTCTATATTCATGTCCATTCGGATATCGGGTCAAAATGGGTCGGGCTCGGGTTTGGGTTGTGCATGACACTAGATTTTTGGGTTTCGATCGGGTCTAAGTTCGGATGAGTCGGGTTTTGGGATCGGGTCGGATTTTGCCAGCTCTACTAGTCAGGTAAGGCTATTTCCATTTCCAAAATTTTGGAATGGTAAAAAGATGGTGAAAGGAGTGATCTTTTCTTGGGTCACTTGGAAACATCCTTTCGACCTATTCGTGAAAAGGGTGCTACATCTCGACCCAATACCCTACTTAGTCGTGAGCGGGATTGTTATTGCTGGAATGGATAAGGCCCTTCGAAGGCAACTCAATCAGTGAGGAGTTGACTTTAGTTTCCCTTGTGGTCCTTCACAATTTCTCTACTTTTGGTGATAAACTGAAGCAAATCGATGCACTTGATTTTGATACGAGTGTTCCCAAGAAAAAAAGCACTCTTTTTTACCCTTTTGGTTTGATGAATTATGATTGATGATGATGATGATGAATCCATTACAGCACACTTTCCTCCACCATTACAAAGCCACTCTGAGCTCCAACTCTAGATCGTCGTCCCTACAATGCAGCTTTCTGCAACAACAGCTCAGATTTCAGGCAGAAAACACAAGCAAAAGTTGCACAAGTTTCTGTAAGTACCACCATTCTTGAGTACACCTCTACACTTTCGGTTATCTGCGTGCTTCTGCTTGATGATTGTTTGTTTCTTTCCCTTCCATTTAGAGTTGATTGTTCATCATTCTGCATATTTCTCTTCATATTTAGGAAACAACAACAAAGCCAGACTAAGAACAAATAGATATCCATTCCATTGGTTAATCCAATCCCAACAATCTTTTACATTCGACATCTTGTCTATTGAGACGGGCGATGTGCCCATGTATAGTTTAGACTCTTATACAGGAAAAAGAAAAAATGAACTTACAAGAGATCAAACTAGATCTTTTGTTGCTTGTGCTGTACAGGCATAAAACAAAATGCACAAGAAAATAAGAATGATGGATGTGAAATCGAATATCCTAATTCGATTTCAAACACCTAAGAAACAAAAGAATGAAACAAGGTGAGAAATGCAGACAGCATAGTTGATCCGCAGAGGAGCACTAGATTGCTGGTGAAATGCAACATTGCATTTTCGAAATTATCCGTTTTTTGCCCGTTGAGAGCAAGTACGGATAGAAAGGGTGGGATCGGATATTTTTATGTAGAGTCGCCATTATAGAGAGGATTGTTCATAGGCTATGGATAAGGGCCCTTCTACAAGGTGGCGGCTGTGAAGGGCTTGTGCTTTTGCTAGGAGCTGAAGACTCGATCCCAAGCGTTTTCAGTAGGAAATGCCTCTCCTGAAATGGGAAAAATAGTGATCATAAGGAGATGGAATTATGTGATTCACAAATACACATTATCTGTGGTGCTTTGAATGATATGTAGAGCTATCTTACGCTTTCTGAAAATCGTGGACTGGGGACTGTATCCGCGAAGGATCTGAATAGTGGAGTTATTTGAAGAGGAGAGCTAAACTCTGTCATTAACAAGGCTGAAACTCCTTCATCCATCTCTCCTTCAACACATCCTGAATTGATTCCTTTCACTTTCAGAAATTATAAAAGCGTTTTTGGGAACGAGAAAGGTCATCACTTAGCGGATTCAATAAGATGAAGTTTAATTACCTTGATTGGTGGTTTCCTTGGCAAGAATCTTGCTGTCTGAAGTACAGTGCTTATTTTCATCGTCTGCCTCGATTGCTTGCAGCCCTCCTTCAGCATTGTCATGTAATGTGTACACCTCTGGTTGAGTTTGTTCCATTTGCTCACTTGCATTAGTTGATCCATTACTGTACTCTGAACTGCTTGGCGAATCATACATGTCAGGTTGCCTAGTTCATTACATTGCGTTGTTAGCTATTCGTCCAATAAGCAATCCAAATATGCCTTGAGCTCAGTTTGTTACCTTTGAGAAGGTTGAATTTCTCCATTGCCACTTCTCAAGCTCTCCACCAAATCTTTTAGCTTTTCAGTGTCCTTGCTTTTGCTGAGATATCTCTCAAGAACCTGAAAAAAAGATCGGAAAACCATTAATCCAAAGAGAAGCTTAAACACTTCCTATGTTGATCGGTTTTAGAATCTGATTTATACCTTCCAGGCATTATCCAAGCTTCGCCCTGTATTATCTGAATTTACTTTCATTGCAAGAGAACTAAGAAGCTCAGCTTGCTGCATTAAGGCAAGTACCTTCGGATCATCCTTGTTCAGAAATGTTCCTTCGATTTTTCTATTACCTGCAAGCAGCAATGTTTTCTTAGCTCATGTTGCAGTATGAAATTTTGCACAATGATCAAAACTAAAAGGGTCATGCTATTTGTTACCATCAATCAAAGTTTGAGTGTCAGTTTTAGGGGTATTTTGATCTAATACTGCCAATGGATGTCGCAGCTGCTGCATTGTCGGAAGATGAGGAATACGAGAAGCTCTACATCAACAAAACAAGTTAAACATCATATCATCATCATTGCTAAACGAATTCGGCGAGTAAGATACCCCAGCTTCTTGAGCGGACCCTCAAACTGAAAGCCATCATCATTGAAAATGGATCTCTTGTTGTTTGCATTGATGAATGTGGCGCTGTTCTCCTTAGCCAATTCTTGGGTTTTGGCTCTCTTCTTGCACAAAGTGGTGAATCGGTTCTTCACAGCATTGTCGGTCCTGCCTGAAACCACCTTTGCTATCTCAGTCCATCGGTTGCCAAACATCCGTTGAGCCTGATAATGAGAAAACCATACCTTAGAACACAGAATAAGCAAACAAAGGTGGAATGGGGTGTTACAATCTGTTAAGAGGTATACCTCGCATAACAACATGTCCTCCTCCGGAGACCAGCCCCCTTTCTTGAAATCGGAGTTGAGATAAGTGTACCATCTGTGAGATACACAACCCAAATCAAATCAACGGGAAGTCGGGAAAGGGAGAGCGAATCACGTGTAAGACGGTATAACAAGATCTTACGGCTGACCTTCTTCTGCACTGTCTGGTAGTCTTATCTTTGAATTTAGACGCAATCAGAGTCCAACTGCACAGAAAATTCTAGAATCTGGTAAAAATCGGAGTCAGTTAATACTCAATTTGAAGAGTAGGAAGTTTGAGTTACTTGTCAGATCCATGGATGCTTATTTGTTCTCGAAGCAAATCATCTTCCTGCAAAAACACTGTATAATTAATCTGCGAGGCTAAAAAAAGGGGGATTAAACAGAGAAAGAGGTACCAGAGGAGTCCAGGTGACAATGCGGCGCTCTTTCTGCATCGCTTATTATGTAACAATCCCCAAAAGAGCGAGAAAGAAAGAAAGTCTTTTATGGTGTTTTGTTCACTGTTGAATCAATCAATTTGGAAAATCTGAATTAATCGGTGGATCAGCAACATAACTGAACAACCGCTTCATGAAGATCGAAATCGGAAGACGTACAGTAAATGGAGGCAGCCGGAGATGGAAGACGAAGCACGGAGCAAACAGATGAGATCATGAGAGATGAGTGCCTTTTGGATTTGGAATTTGGGAGGTTAGTTTACGGGGGTGAGTGTCAGACACTCACAACGGATGGAATAGAAGGGCAGCCTTGGAGGGCGGGCGGGATACAGGCCTAGTTTGAACGCAACGCTGAATTCTATGCCTTGACCGGTGCCACTTCACCCCTCAAATCATTACTTAATATCTCTAAGCTTCAATGGTAAAGACTGAGGGGTTAATGGGGGATATCGGGTTCGATCTCTGCCCCCGTCGTTTCTCTCAATTGAATGACAAAGTTTTTATAATTGGGTCTAGCTGATCGGTGTGTGGTTCTTGTCGGATGGGTCATGTCACTCATGTACCTAGTTATTAACAGACAACAAAGGCGGGTTACCTCTTTGTATATAATAATATATATATATATAAAAAAAAATCTGTAAGGAGTACTGTAGTAATTAAGGGATTATACTGTAAAGCGTAATTGGAATCATTAATTAATTAATTAGCGAGTAGAAGCCAGCATTCAAACATGGATTGAACAGCAAGCGTTGATCGAATCCAATGTATTCCAACTAGATTGGACCATCTATGAGGCGCAACCTACAATGCACCCTATAAATTCTACTCCTTGTTAAGAAATTGCTTTTCTTGGTATGTGCACGTACGTAGCATATCACATAAGATCTGGCGATAGGAGAAGTAACCCACCTGCGTACTGTAACATAAATATATCATGGAATGGGATGAGATGACATTCATTTAAACACTTATGATATATATGATGTGTTCATGAACAAAAACAATTGAAAGTTTTCCCTCCTAGATTCAAAATTTGTGGGGTGTAGAATGGAGATGTAGTGTTAAAAGGGCACATCATACACTGCGTGATCCACCAATATTAATTAATTTCAGCATGACCTCCATCCTTTGTATTGTTCCAAGTTACGGAGTATTAATTAATATATACATACTTTTCCACTTCCATGACTAATAATTTCTCTCCCCCATTCCTACATATAGATCGATAATAGCCTCTCTCAGAGAGGCTCTCTGTCGTCTGATATGTGTGTATTCCAAGAGGCAATTGGACGAGTTTGGGTCAGTTGGGTTATATTTAATTTTATTAAATAATATTTTTTTCATTATTTTAAATGTTAAATGTTAAGCCTTATTTATTTAATTATATATAAGTTATTATTTTATATAATACAAAAATTAGGATGTCTTTTCTATCTTAAAAAATGAAGAGGATACGAGATATATTATCTTTATAAATAACCTTTAAATAAGATATATTTTCCCCATGTGTAGTTAATTTAGTGGATCAAAGTTGAGGGGGATATTGACATGTTCGATACATGAAACTATCAAATTGTCCACATTTTATTTACCTCCCTATTGGGCATATTTATGGAAGAGTGGGCCTCGTAACCCTTCCTGATGTGCGGCCCACTCTTTTTAAAAGATTCAGGCCTGCTAATAGATGTATTTGGTTGGTAGACCGGCCCACTCTTTCCTCTAGTTAATTTTAGGATAAGTTTTTATTTTATTATTATTATTATTATTATTATTATTATTATTATTATTATTATTATTATTATTATTATTATTATTATTATTATTATTATTTATTAGGAAATAATTCGGGTGAGCATGCTTTACCCGGCAGCATCCTTGCGTATGAGGTCAAGAAGACCTGAATTTTTGTAAATATCGACACCCCAGACAGAGTGGCAAAGGTGTGCAACCTTATCCGCCACTCTATTGCCCAAACGGGGAACCTGAAAGAAGGATACTTCTTTGAACATAGACGATAATAACAGTTTTACATCTGATAGTAGGAGCTCAATTTCCCATGGGCATGTAGTTTTTTTTAGATGATTAATGATTATGGAAGAGTCACCCTCGATGTGGATTTTCTCAATACGGAGTTGAATGACCCGTTGGATACCTAGTTTTAAAGCAAGCGCTTCGGCTTTGAGTGGACTTTGAAAACCAAGTTTTTGAAAGCTTATGTTGATTGGTCCCACTGTGCTGTCCTTATTAGTTAGCGAAGAACCATCAAAATTCAGCTTGAAGATTTCAATCGGAGGTTTACGCCATTTAGTATACTTACGTACCCTTTTTCCTATTGATTTGGTGCCTGTTTGCTTTAGAAGGCGATAAGAGATCCGTTTCCAGAGCAGATTCCAGTTTGTCAGTTTTTTTTCCACTCGTGAACTTGAGTTTTTATGAAGTGTAGTGTGGTAGCCCCTTGTGGGATAGAAATCTCCCACTCTTTCCTCTAGTCAATTTTAGGATTAGTTTTTATTTTCATTTATTTGATAGGCTTCAATAATTTGGATAATGTCAAGTTTTATTAGATTACTAAGCCTAGAATTCTTGCTAGGAAACTAAAAAAAAAAAAAAATCTAAGAAAACAATAGACTTTGACATTACTAGTTCAAGAACTAGAATTCTATTTCTCTCATTCGTAGATTATATCATGATTTTTGCAAAAGCAAGTACTGAATCATACAACAAAGTAAAATAAATAATTGATAACTGCTGCAACATTTTGGGATAAAAGGTGAACTTTAACAAATCAACATCCCAAGTTGCAATAGAAGTTTCCAACTAACAAAAACAACATATTCAAAGTACCATGCACATCATTAGCAACAATCTTTCTCTTGAAAAATATTTGATATCCCATTATTAATAGAAGAGTAAACAGGAACACAGTATCACAACAAGGATGATCGGTTCTACCAAAATCAAACCTAGCTACAAAGCCAAGCAGTGTGAGGTAAAGCTTCATATATGATACCAACATAAATCCATACGAAACTAGATCAAATCAATTGATCCTTTTTCTGGTACAAATTAAGACAACACTTACAAACCATTGGTTGGGTTGGAAAAAAAACCCTAAGAAACAATGTGAAATATAGGACTCCATAAATCAAAAGACATCAAATCAAAAATACATGAAGGGTTTGAGCCTATGAGATTATAGAAAAGTGACACAAACTTCCTGACAATGGACCAAACTTATGAAAATAAAAACCGTGTTCCTGGATAGGGTTTTCTAACAAGTAGGAAACGCTGGAAAGATATGAGTGGATAGACGATGGAAAACTTGTATACAAAAAAGCATTAAAGTGTTCAATTAATGAGGAAGACAAAGTAAAGATATATATAAGAGCATGTAAACGCTGAAAAATTACATGTCATCACAGGATTCAATATCAAAATCCATGTGACTGGGGTTGAAGCTAGCTGCATTTATTTAAAGACAATGCATCACAGGTGCTTCTCGACATCGACAACACTAGATAAGATTACACATCATCAAAGAACCCCAATAGATTAATATAGTTTGGGTATGGGGAATGGAGTATCTAAAGTAAAGAAATTTATGTGAAAACTTGTCATAAATGGAACCCCAACCAAAAGCAGATCAGCTAAAAAAACAAATTGTATTCCCCTACCATGTATCTTCTACAAAAACCCGATTGAATATTCTAAACACTTGTTCACTAGTTGTAGCCACTAGCTTAGATGATCACTAGAATTGATACTAAAATTTGACAAATCATACAATTTGTAACCAAATAGGTCAGACTATAAAACAAATCACAAACTACATATTCTCCCAACTTAAGAAACCCTACAAAACCACATTATCCACTTTGTTGTAGGGAGTATGGATTGTCATAAACAAATTGGTTCTTAACAACGACAACTTCACAAATAACAAGAACCAAGAAGCATATTTATTATAATAACTAAAACATCTAAAGGCCGGACTCCAAAACATTGTTCTAGGAAGACATGGTAACCAAGGTGACAAGACAACATACACTCAAATGTAGGAAAATCTCAAATGGAAGAAATCAGTTGAAGACCATTTCAAAATCAATTTTGATGGTTTCAAACTACCATTAAGGCTAGCTACAATACCTTTGTGATTCAAGACCACTCGGGATTAGTTACATCTTCAGACTCTTCCTAGTGCGACTCCGTCTCTTTAGTGATAGATGAAGCCTTGACATTCCAATCATGTAATTGCAGCCAAAGATTTAGGGTTGTGGCATGTTAAGATTGACGGTGATAGTTTCACTGACATTAATACAATCTCTAGTGTCTGACAACGCCCTTGGGATATTGAGATGATCATCACGGACATCCAGTTTCATCTCCAACATTTTGAGTTGTCAACTTGTTCTCACGTATTCTGCGAGGTCAACTAAGTGATAACTCATCTTATAGTACTCTCACGTCCCATATCTGGAGTTCTTATCTCTCATCCGCAAGAACGTCATTGGACAATGGATTAATAGAGACTAACACCATCTAAATCTTTACATTAATCCATTTATTTTTAAAGTGTTGAGTTTTGGGGAAAGGACTAGAGGAGATCGAATGAGAGAGAAGGTAATTAAAAGTGTTTGATTATCCGGCCACCAATCCCCAACTGATCATGACCAATTACCTTTATAACCCCTAATATTTCATATATTTTTTTTGAATAGGTAATAGTTCGGGTGGAAAAATCCTACCCGAGAGCATCCTTGCGGATGAGGTCTTGAAGACATGTATCATAGTAAATGTCAAGGACCCTGGCAGAGCGGCAAAGGTGTGCAACCTTATCAGCCACTCTGTTGCCAATACGGGGCACGTGAGAGAAACTGAGTTCTCTCACACTCGACAACAATGTTTTGATATCGGACATAATCAATTCAATTTCCCATGGGCAGGAAGAGTTTGATTTTAAATGATTTATGATTATAAGAGAGTCTCCTTCAATTTGTAACTTGTTTATACCCAGTGCACGGATTTGAAGTAAACCATGTCTTAGTGCCAATGCCTCAGCTTTAAGTGGAGTCTGGTTTCCAATTCTGTCATAGCCAATGTGTATCGTTCTCCCTGTCCAATCACGGATGATGTAGCCAATAGAGCTATCTTTGTTATTCAGTGTGGATCCATCGAAGTTTATTTTAAACGTGCCAACAGGTGGTTTTTTCCACTTAACAGTCTTTCGCTGAATTCTTGGTTGTGTGTGATTTGTAACATTCACATTCTGAGTACTCTGGATATCATCCTCCTTGTCATAGAAAGAGGGTTTCTTCCAATTTTCCAAGTGAGTGGCGATTATGTGTTTAACATATCATCCACCAGGAAACCACTAATTTCTCTATTTCTGGTTTTGTAAGAGTGCTTCCAATTAAAGACAAGATAGGAGAGAAATCTCTCGAATTTGCAATCATGTTGATTATAGCCTGATTTGTTCCTAAGGTTAATGGAAGATGGATTTTAGAGAACTGACATTCCAAAAAAAGATGCGTCTCATCTTCGATGGCACTATTGCAAAGTATACAAGTTGTTGGAACAGAGACCCCTTTTTGGGGATAGACGGGTAGCCGTTGGAATACCCTTCTGGCTAAGTTTCCAAAGGAAATTCTTAATTTTTGGTGATGTGTCGATTTTCCAAGTCCAAGAATTGTTGTCTTCATTTTGGCTGTTATTTTTAGTGATAAGTTTGTAGGCGCAAGCTGTTGTAAACCATCCTTCCCTATCTGGCCACCAATAAAGTCTGTCCTCAAACGTATTCATAGGAAGGGGGATATCCAAAATTTCTTTTACAATACTTTGAGGGATGGTGGTTAACAATTTTTCCTCCCACCATTTTCCACCTAAAATATAGTCACTTACTGTTTCATTTTCATTTCGGAAGGTAGGACAATCATCCCTTTTGGTTATTGGCGAAGTTGTAACCCAACTATCAGTCCAGAATTTGATAGATTTCCCATTACCCACCGACCATATTAGGCCGTCTTTAAATTTCTCAATAAGAGGAGTTAGTTTCGACCATTGCCAAGACGAATCCCCGCTTTTCTTATAATTTAATATATGTGTTGTTTTCAAATATATGTACTGAATCAATTTTACCCATATATTATCTGGTTCCGCGAGAATTTTCCAAAGGAGTTTCATTTGAAGTGCCTCATTTATATCTTTGGATTTTCGGATGCCAAGACCTCCTTTAACTTTTGGTCTACATATTTTATCCCAACTTATTAGAGGCCGATATTGGAGATCTTTGTTCCAAAAGAAAGATCTATTTATTTGGTCTAATTCCTTATGAATTGTACTGGGGAGCATGAAACTTTACATTGTATATAAGGGTTTTGATGCCAGGTTTGTGCCAATAAGAACAGCACGACCCTAATATTTCATATATTCACATATAACTCGGGTCAACTTATTATTTGGCAATACTTGCATATATAATGAATATATATGTTCACATCAAACTCTATATATACTTAAATCTCGGAATCCAAGTATTATACAGTATTTATTATAATAATGCATGGTGGATTACCTCAGGCAGTCACGTCCACGTCCACTTCCACACCCCTGTGTCTGTGTTTGGTGGTCAAACAAGCAATTGAAAGTGTAAATATGTCTTCACTCTTCACCATTAAACCTGTAGTTGAGACCAGCTAATAATAAGATGGATGGATGCCAATTTGCAATCACCTTATAGCTATATGATTCCTTTCCAGGAAGCTTCATTCTCAAAAGGATGACAGAGCTCACTCACGCCCACGCGGATACTCCACTCCTCCTGCCTCCTTAACCGTACCTGTCCTCCCCTAGCATTTAAACTCAATACTACGGAGTATATTACTATTATCCATATCAATTTTTTTTTTTTAATACAAGCCAATGATTTGGGAATTGGAGATAGTCAACCTCGGTTGAACTAACGTCCAAGAGCGTCTTGGTGGACGAGATGATCGATCTCTGTTGGGACGCGCTCATCCATCATAGTCGTCACAAGTCCGATGTGCGCTAGATCTGGTTTATGCATATTAGTATTGTTCAATTAATTTTTCTTTTGAATTTTTTTAATAAATTTTTAATGGATTAAAATGAATAAATGAGGGTATTTAATTTAAGTTCAAATTGACGATGTGTTAATTTAGAACAATAACGTTTTAGCTAAGAATGACGTCATTTTAGAACAATAACATTTGTTGTATTGTAACTATTCTGTTTTGTTTTATAGGTTTTGATGATCTTTCGTCTGCCGATTTGTCGGCCATCTATATCCAGGTATATATCTAATTAGTCGGTTCGGTAAAGAAGAGGAAGAAGTGGCGTCGACGAGAGAAAATCTAGAGGTGTGAGAAAAGAGAGAGAGGTGCAAAGGGGTAGTAGAAGGTGATCATCGACATTATTAGAGCTGGTAAAATCTGACCCAATCCAAAAATCTGACCCTACTCACCCGAACCCAGACCCGACCGAAACCTGAAAATCTAGTGTCAAGCACAACCCGAACCAGAACCCGAGCCCGACCCATTTTGACCCGATACCCGAATGGGCACGCACATAGACAAACCCGATCCGACCTATCCTTGACCCGACCCGAACAAAACCTGACTCTTCCTTATAATTACTTTAGTTTTCTTATTTTTAAATACTCAAATAATGTGAATTACATATAATGAGACCTAACAACAACAACAACAACCCAGTATATCCCGCAACGAAACGGGGTCTGGGGGGTCGGGATGTACGCATACTCTTTCCCCGAACTAGTCGAGAGAGTGTTTCCGGAAGACCCAAAACCATAGAGCAAAGGAAACACAATGTCCCAGGGCACCTAGAAGGAGATAGGTAATATAATGAGACCTAATATACTAAATAAATGAAGTTTAATAGTCAATAATTAAGATTAACAAAAAAATAATAATAATTTTATAATAAAACTTAATGTGACCCGACTTGACCCAACCCGAACCCGAGATCCATCTGACCTGAACTTACCCGACCCGAAAACTGACCGACCCGGCCCGAACCCGTCCGAACATACAATATACCCGATATATGAACCGACTTGACATATGACCGAACCCGAATGGACATACCCGAATCGGACCCGAACAACCGAATTGCCACCTCCATACATTATTTTGCTCAAGTAGACAAACTGGCCGATTCGTTTACCCTATAAAACAATCAATCATTTGAGGAGGCTATCCAAACAAAATTTATTGAGACGGGCTCAGACATTCTGTTTGATGGACCTATTTTCATCCAACCAAACAGACACTAAAATCTACTGTATTATACTCAACAGTGGCGGCCGCAGGAATCTCTGAAAGGTGGGGCAAAACTACAGATGAAATTACAGACTTAAGATTTGGAGGAGCGTTCAATTAATTTTGAGGGCCCTAAACAATTATTAAAATGAGGCCTATGATATTATAGTCATTCTTGGCACTTGGATTCCTATACAAATTAATATTATTATGTATGTAATAGTATTCGAATTCTTACAAACTAAATTAGTTCTCATAACTTTAAAATATTTTCGGCTATAAAGTTCATTGTAGAGATTTTTTACAATAAAAGGTTTATATTTATGTCATATGATATAGTACAAATATTATAGATCATTATACAATATAAATTATCTTTTTCTACAAAGGTTTCAATGAATTATAAGTTTCTTTTCATTATAATTTTTAATTTGCCTATTTTATGGGTTCTAATTAATTTTAAGTAAATTTTATTTGTTTAATAGGATGTTGAAATTTTGAATGTTGTATTTTTTGAAAAATATAAAATATTTATGAAATCTTATATATTACTAAAGTCGAGAAAAATAATTTGAAATGTCATCATCCTATAATTGAGTCTTTTAAGCAAAAAAAAATTCAAGATATGCTAAATAAAAAGATATAATTAATATTTTAATATAAATAAATTATTTACCATCATCATAATTAAAAAGATAAAAGAGATAATATGTCTAAATTCACTATAATTATTTACGATCAAATGCAAAATGAAGATAAGGAAAAAAAATTGAAATAAAGGAAAGGATAACAAAATTGAAACAAAATGAAGATAAGGAAAAAAAATTGAAATAAAGGAAAGGATAACAAAATTGAAACAAGAAATAAAGAGGGAGCAAGGAATCGAACCCAAGCCCTCTTGTATCATTTAATTCTCACTCCTTCCCATTTACCAATTGAGCTAAGTGAATTAATTGATTTAATTCCCATTCTAATTTTACTAATTATAACAAAATCACATATATAAATATTTTTTTTCTCTAAACTCCGGGAGCTCGTGGGTCGAAAAATGAGGCGGGCGCGTACGCGCGCCCCACCCTGGAGCCTCCCCTAATACTCAACTCTCAGTATAAGACTTTTTTTATTCTCATTCGCATATCTGTATTGTATTATACTCAACTCTCAATATAAGACTCTTTTTTATTCTCATTCGCATTAAAGATATATTTTTCTCCTATGATTGTAAGCTGTTCGAGATTGACCAAAATGAAATGAGAGTAGTAGCTATAGCCTAGCCTATAGGTAGCCATGCATGTCTGTCTTTGTTTTGAAAAGAAGCCATGCAAGTCTTTGTACGTGATAGCTGCAGCTTTCATGGCCCCGCCCCTCTGCCTCCCTACCTTCACTTTTTTTTTTGGTGAAACTACCTTCACTTTTGTAATTGCATCTTTTTTTTTTTTTTGGTGGGACCTCTTTTTTTTTTTTTTTTTGGAAAATTTCTCGTGGTGCTCACGAACTTTTATAAATTTCATGTGATATACAAAGTTTTGAAAAATTCTGCGTGGTGCCCACGAAGTTTTGTAAAAGTCCACATGGTGCCCACGAGGTTTTTCAACAGTTTATGTGATAACAATAATGAGTTTTAATATTGAAAAATTGAGATTAAAAATTATATTATTGTACATTATAATTTGGAAAAGCACTCTACAAGATCGGGTATTGTTTTGAATCTTTTTTAAAACTAGTTTTTTTATATAAATTTTCTTAAAGATAAACTAACCAATTTTTTTCTTAAAAATCTTACATCTTTAATTTTTATTTGTTCTCAATATTTAGTTTTTATTTATAAGGAAATGAGAGGAAAAAAAAAGAATTACGGAGTATTACCCATTCACCATTGAAAAAAATTGATACAAAATTTTAAAATTACAAGAAGATATAGACACTTTCTCCCATTAAACCAACTTTCATATGAAATAATTTTTCGGTGAATTTTTCGATGTAGTAACCGGGATTGAAGAATTTAATAACATGGTGTGACATCATAAATTCCTAAAATTCAATTTTTTCTAAAAACTAAATTTAACCAATTTAATTTTATAAATAGTATTTTAGAGCTAATTATTTACTTATTAAATTTTATAAAAATTAAAATTGATCATTTAAGAACGTGGTGTCATACTATTTTCCGATTTTAATACTCAATTAAAATGTGAAACTTTTAATTGTGTATTACAAATTATCTCATATGAAAATTGGTTTAATGTGGAAAAGTGTACGTGTATATCTTCTTGTAATTTTCAAATTTTCTATTAATATTGGTTCATTGTAAATGGGTAATATAATTTTTAATCTCAAAATTTCAATATTAAAACTCATTATTGTTATCACATAAACTTTTAAAAAACCCCGTGGGCACCATGTGGACTTTTACAAAACTTCGTGGACACCACGCGGAATTTTTGAAACCTTTGTATACCACACGAAATTTATAAAAGTTAGTGGGCAACAAGCGGAATTTCCCTTTTTTTTGGGTAGTCTCCTCTCCTAGCCTCCTTTCTTTTAATGACAGAATTAGGTTCAATACAATCACAGATATGGTGAGAGATTTGACAGGCCGATTGATAGAGATTGACTTAAATTTAGAAATCATACAGGGCTAGCAAAATAAAATAAAAAGGAAAAACAACAAAAATATGGCCCTCCAATATTTTCCTAATAAAAAAAAAGGTTTACGAGTAGGGTATTAGTGCTACTATAAAAAATTACCGCATGCAAAAAAAAACAACATATTTTTATTGATGAAATTTATCTTCTTTTTATAGAGAGATATCAATTGATGTAAAATCCTCCATAAGGTTTCATTCCTCATTAATGTTCATATATATAGATTACAAGTCAGATTGGGCATGGGCCAATAGACCCACTATACAACATGTAAATATATGTAATCTATCAAACTCCCGCAGTCGAAAGTGGAGGGTCTCGAACAGTGAGACTGGACCGAAAATCGAGGAACAACTGACGAGGTAAACCCTTGGTGAAGATATCAACGTACTGATAGGAGGATGGGACATGCAGAACACAAACATGTCCAAGAGCAACCTTGTCCCGAACAAAATGGAGATCGAGCTCAACGTGCTTCGTGCGCTGATGCTGGACCGGGTTGCTGGCGAGATAAACAGCAGAAACGTTGTCCGTGTAGACCAGGACCAGGGTGGCTTTCTAAAGAGGGCAGCGGAGCTCAAGCAGGAGATTGCGCAACCAGGAGCACTCGGAAACAACGTTGGCGACACCCCTGTACTCAACCTCAGCGCTACCACAGACTGACGCTTCGCCGACCAAGACACAAGAGTGTCGTTGAGGAAGACACAGTAACCAGACGTAGAACGACGTGTGTTAGGACAACCACCCCAATCCGCATCCGTGTAAGCGATGAGGTCATGCCGAGAGGAAGGGGAGATCGTGGTGCCCATATCCAGTGTACCACTGATATACTGAATGATCCGCTTCAAGGCCTGAAAGTGCGGCTCCCGAGGCGCATGTATAAATAGGCAGATCTGCTGAACGGCATAGCTGATGTCCGGTCGAGTAAATGTAAGATACTGTAATGCCCCGAGAAGACTCCGATACAAAGTGGGATCATCAAACAGAGGATCTGAGTGGGCACTGAGCTTGTTGGAGGAATCAACAGGGGTGCCGACAGGCTTGCAATTGCTCATCTTGGCCCTAGCAACAATTTATGCAGCATACTTACTCTGAGAGATAGAGAAACAACCTAGACGCATGACGCTGCACGGAGACCCCCAAGAAATAAGTCAACGGCCCAAGATCAGACATAGCGGACTCAGCGCTCAGTTGGGCAATGATGGATGTCCGAAGTGCATCAGAGGAGGCGATGAGAATGATGTCGTCGACATAAAGTAACAGAAAAGTCATGTCTATGCCCTTGCGATAGATAAAGAGAGATGAGTCAGAGCGGCTGCCAACAAAACCCAAGCGGAGCAAATGAGATGCAAAACGCTGGAACTACGCCCGTGGAGCCTGTTTCAGACCATACAGAGAGCACTTAAGGAGACAGACATGTTTAGGACGATCAGTATCAACGAACCCTGGCGGCTGAAACATATAAACCGTCTCATTCAGATGACCATGTAGAAAGGCGTTCTTGACATCCAACTGGTGAATGGCCCAATGTCGCGATAACGCTAAGCTCAGCACCACCCGGATAGTGGCAGGCTTAACCACGGGGCTGAATGTCTCATCACAATCAATACCGGCATGCTGAGCTCGACCATTAACCACAAGACGAGCTTTGTAACGTTCCAGCGTATCATCAGAGCGGAACTTGTGACGGAAGAGCCACATGCATCGGATGACGTTCGCCTCAGAAGGGTGAGGAACAAGAACCCAGGTACTATTCCTTGTAAGGGCCCTGTATTCAACGAGCATAGCCGCCTGCCAATTCGGGTCGAGGAGGGCTGTTTTGTGGGAGGTGGGGATGGGGAAAGCGAGGTCGGGGTGGAGGCACGAGGTGCCTCGGCGAAAGTGGGGGCAACGTGGACTAGTGCAGCGGGCGCGGCACCGGGCTGCGGCCGCGGCAAAGCAGAGGAGGCAAGGGGGTGTGCCGTGGGCGTAGCACCATGCTGCGGCCGCGACAACAGGTGATGTGGGAGGGTGTGGCGGTGAGGCTGAGGCGGGGTGTTGTCGGGGCTATGGGAGGCGTGCATAGATATAATTTGTCTTGGTCTGAACACACCGGAGATGCTACGGGTGTGAGGTCTGGTGGTAGGTGGGGGAGGAGGTAGTGGGGGCGGTGTAGAGGGAGAGACAGTAGCACCGGGAGAGCGCTGGTGAAGGAGGAAGTGCGGGAAGTGAGACTCCGACTCAGACTAGGAGACAATAGGCGTGGGAGAGGGTGGAGGAGGAGAAGAGAAGGGAAAGCGGGACTCATCAAATGTGACATGGCGTGACAGGATAAGCCTATGACTCTGATACCATGTAGAGATATATCAATTGATGTAAAATCCTCCTTAGTGTTTCATTCCTCATTAATGTTCATATATATAGATTACAAGTCAGATTGGGCCTGGGCCAATAGGCCCACTATACAACATGTAAATATATGTAATCTATCATTTTTGAACCGAAATTTTTTTGACAATAGGGTAGCCCCTATATGTCAAGAGCATCCAAACTGATGAAATTGCGAAGCGTAGAGTCGTTGTTGGGAATTTTCAAATAAGTCTATATTTTTATTGATAAAATATCTAATTAGATCCAGTTAGTGTAAGCAAATTGATTGTTTGAACAATTTCTTATTTATTAGTAATAAGAATGAAATTATTTATAATTTGTTTAGAACAAGTTAATATTTTATACTCTATCCGGTTGGTAAAATATGTCATTTTAGAGTGTTAATTTTGTCCAAGAAAATCTTTTTTGATCTCTACTTTACGAAAATATCTTTGCCATGATTAGTAGAAATGTTAGTTATATTTTTTTTAAAAAAATAGTGTAATATATGCGAGTATAATTAATACTCCCCCGTCTCAAAATATATATAGATCGTTTTATTTTTTGATACGTTTTTTAATGAATTAAAAAAATCTACAAAATATTTAGTTTTTTTTAATGAAATTTTCAAAATAAAATTAAAATTTTTTAACTCATTAAAAAGCATGCCAAAAAATAAAATGATCTTTGAGATGGAGAGAGTAGTATTTTTTTTATCTTAGTCCAGGTCGATCGACTCAGTCGCTCTACATCTGGATCGGGTATTGTGTAGCCCATTTAAGGGGTTGACCCTCCCACTCACGGCGCTCGCCTTGACCGCCTAGGATTCGCCTTTTTAAGGGGATTCGAACTTCAAACTTCTTGACATAGGATGTAATGTAGCCCCATAACCACTAAACCAATTTGTGATCGGTAGATAGTAGTATACTCCCTCCGTCCAAATATACATGGACTTTTACTATTCATGCACGTTTTTTTAAGAGCTAAAAACTATATAAAATATTAACTTTTTTATTAATTTTTTTTAATAATTACAAACTTATTATAATAAGTTTGTAATTATTAAAAAAAATTAATAAAAAAGTTAATATTTTATATAGTTTTTACCTTCTTAAAAAAGCGTGCGTGAATAATAAAGGCAATGTATTTTTGGACGAAGGTAGTATTTAATATTTATTGAAGTTATTGATGGTACACATCGTACGGAGAGTCATGTATATATTGGAGTTTTGGTGGTTAGGATCGATACCGTGTGGTGCCATATTGGATGAGCTGTTGTTACCTTATCTTGAATTTAATGGCAGTACCCCATCCAAACATATGCATTGCATTTGAAATCTTGAATGATTTGATGAATGTCTATGCACATGCATAGGTAGAATTTACAATAGACATTTAACTTTGTTTAATTTAGCCTAAGATGAGTTAGTATGGATGGGTAGGTTAAGGTGGGACATGAGCGACACAGTTCAAATAGTATGAAAGCGTGTGATGTCAACATCTTAGCCTCTGAGGTACAAATAGTACCAAAGCGTGTCCATGTCTACATCTAACTATCTAGCCTAGCTTTTTGTCCTTTCAAAAATTAACTTTATAATCAAGTTTTTTTTTTAATGATTTTATAATCAAGTTTTACATAATCCTTCTCCTTAAAAATAGAGAAAATTAATTTGCCTCATCCGACCCGTCTAAATAAGTCTAATGTCCATAACCATGGTTTAATTTGCAAAATGTCCATCTCTCCAATAGGAGAGGACGTCGAATCCCTCTCCACTTCCTTCCATGGTGTTCTCCTCAATCCAGATTTGAGTCGTCCTCCTCAATCCTCGTTATCCTATTCCCTCAGTTCGGCGTTGGTCCAACATTTTGTGCTACCTTCCGCTCTGTGCTTCCTACTGTGTCGATTCGTCTTTCGACTCCACAATCCTCTGGGAGGGGTCGAGTCCATGGTAAGGTCAAGATTGTGATGTTTATCGGTTCATGTCCTTAAGTGATCGTATATTGCGTGAATATCGTGATGCTACTTTCTTTGAACATTGTTTCTTGTAAAGAAATCTGCATTACCTGTTAAATTGTTAATGTTTCCATCTCTCCTATTGCATCTACATCTACGTCGACTACTAGTTTGCTTAACATTCATACTTATGATAATGAGCCAAGCTTTGGTCCTAATTTTGTGACTGCTTTCCTAATTGAACTTATTCATTTAAATGAACTAGAGACGCTCATTAGTCTCATATGATAGAAGGTTAGCTAATACTTATGATGAGGCCATAAGTTCATTAGATATATGCTAGTTTTTTAAAAGATGCAATTAACAATAAGATTGAATCCATTGTGTCTAATCACATAAGAACTAGTTGATATGCCTAAAGGGAATAAGGCCATTACTTGTAAGTGGATATTTAAGAAGAAGCTTAAAGTCAATGGCTCAGTTGATAGATATAAGACAAGACTAGTTATAAGCACTGTTCCAAAAAAAGGCATGGGCCTCCGCTTAGACCCTGCATAGACTCTTGAAGGCCCCCTACCTTTGAGTTTAGCCGTCTAGACCCTTGAAGGTCACCCGCAAGGTCTTGACGACCTTGTAGGTCTGGCGAGTTAGTGAAAAAAACCATTTTGAGGTTTTTAACTCCTAAAACCCCCCACATGTCGATTTATCTCTTAGTTCTCAATCTCTATACTCTCTCTTACTCTTGATCCCTCACTCCCATAATCCTCTAACTCGCGACCTAATTCCTGTTGTTAACGCCTAGACTATTAATTAAAGTTTATTTGTTTATATATGTTATGAATTAAACTATATTATTTTATATACGTATTGAATATGGCTTAGGACTGAAAATACATCTCAAAATAGTAAATCCGCCTAGACTCTTGACTCTATCTAGCCGACGAGCATCCGCCAAGCGTTTTTTAGAACATTGCATTTTTTTACACATATTCTCCTGTTACAAAGATTGCTACAGTTCGTGCATTGTTTGTCTTAGCTTATAGCTATAAATTGCTTGTACATCAAATAGATGTTAAAACAACGTTGTTTTTTCAAAATTGTTTGGTGTTGGCTGTGTGATTATATGCTTATATGTGGATGATGTGTTGGCTTTTGGATCACACATAAATGCTATAAAGTCAACCAAATAATTTTTATCCTCTCGATCAGTTTGAAATGACAATTATGGGTGATGTTACATGATTTTGGGTGTTAAAGTAACTAGAAATGGAAATAACTTCATTTTATCTCAACCACGTTATCTAGAGAAAATGTTAAAAAGGTTTGATAACTTTGATGTTGTGCCAATAAAAACTTCCTATGTTGCTAACATGTAATTGCATAAAAAGTGTGGAAACAGTGTCTCACAAAATGAGTATGCTAAAATAAATGAGAGTTTGATGTTTTTGATGAACTATATATACTTGGCCTGATATTGCATATGATGTAATTAGACTTAGTAAATATATATACCTATAACCCTAGTAGAGATATTATTGGACTGCACTTAAAAGATTATTGAGATATTTGAAAGGCACAACGGATTGAGGTTTATATTATGTAGGGTACCCTCAGGCTTTGAAGGGATATTATGACGCAAGCTGGGTCACTGATAACGATGAGGTTAGCTCTATTAGTGGTTATATTTTTACATTATGTGATGGTATTGCATTATGGAAATCATCAACGCAATCTTGCAATGCTAGATCAATTATGGAATATGAGTTCATAGATTTAGATTTAGTTGAACAGGAGGTTGAGAAGCTTACCTAATGACTTACCTTTATGGGGGCATAAAGCTCCATCTATTTCTCTAAATTGTGACTCACAATCTGCTACTTGTGTAGCTAACAACAATACAAGAAAAGACACATTCAATTTTGACATAAAGTTGTGAGACAACTGATTGTGACTGGCGTGATCTATTTGGAGTATGCAAAATTCGAGAGGAACTTGACTGGTCCATTAATGAAAAGGATGACAAGAAGATTGGTTCTTGACTCGTTTAAGGGAATGTGACCCAAACTCATATGATAAAAGATACACCACATCTCATTCCCAAGAAAGGTGTATTCAGGAAGTTTGAGTCATGTACTCTTAATAAGCCAATAGCCCAAAGTTAGGTGGTTCTATTGAGAAGGACTTAATGGATTCACCGAAGATAGTAGAGGTTAAGTGCAATGCTCTTAATGGTTCCATTTCCCTATAAGGGTGGTCTATGTGAGTTAGACTTGATAGAATCACCTACGAGAGTGAGAAGGGTTGGTCTTCTTCTGTGGAATAATACTCGGATGGTCTTCCTAGAGCATTCTTTAGCATCCAAGGTATGAGATGACTGCCAACATTTGTAGGTATTATCGCAGAATCACTAAAGAATATAGAATAAATATGTGCTATATATTGAAATCATTTCTTGAATCAGAAAGTTCAAGACTCGTTCACTTTTCTGAGTTAAGGGTTATTCAATTTCACTATCTGTTAGTTCTATCAATTTTTTTTTATTAGGAAAAATTTTGAGGGAAAAAATTCTACCCGAAGGCATCCTTTCGGATGAGGTCTAGAAGACCAGACTTATTCTGAACATTAGTACCCCGAGCAGAGTGGCAAAGGTTTGCAACCTTATCGGCCACTCTATTACCAATTCGGGGTACATGGAGGAAAGAAACCTTTCTAGATTTGTAAACATTGTTCATTGTTGTAATATCTGACAGAATAAGTTCGATTTCCCATGGATATTTTGTTTTTTCTGTTGAGATTGTCAATAATTATTCTAGAGTCTCCCTCAATTTAAAGTTTCGTAATTCATAGATTTATTGCGTTTTTTCCCCCGAGTTTTAAAGCAAGAGCTTCAGCTTTTAATAGACTTTGATTACCGAGTTTTTTATATCATATGTTGATTGACCGACCTTCCCAGTCATGGATAATAGTCCCAGTTGTGCTGGCCATGTTTAAGAGGGAAGAACCATCGAAGTTTAATTTGAAAGTTCATCTGGGTGGCTTAAGCCATCTAATGTTTGTGCGTTGCATTTTCCATCTTCTATCCGGTTTGGTTCGTGGCTGCATGTCAGGGTCACCCCCGAGTCCGCCCTCAAAATTAAAAGATTTGCTCTGATTTAACTCGTGTGATTTAACGATGTGGAGCGTGGTATCTCGATTGTGAATTGGAATCGACCTAAATATATGCTGATTACGAGAATACCAAATAGTCCACCAAGAGAAGGCTAGCTTAGCTTTGGATTTATTGTTGATGTTGTTCCCAATGTATGCCATAACTGGTTTAATGTCTCTCAATTGATGAAACATCGCTGTAATAAATGTATTGGTGTCGGTTGGGAATCTGAGGAGAGAGGTCATGTATTGGCATTCCAGTAGAAGATGGGCATCATCTTCTACCGCACAATTGCACAAACAACAAGTGAGAGGAACCAAAACGCTCCGTTGAGCTAATCTAACGGTCGTGGGAAGGCCATCCTGAGATATTTTCCATAAGAAAATTTTGACCTTCGGTGGAATGTCCAGGTTCCAAATCCAAAAATTAGGATTAAGACACTGAGAAGACTCTAGTTCTATGGAAGGTGAAAGGTTTTGCTTGTCCCACATTGATTTTTAGTGATTTGAATTGAGAGGTTTGTTTATAATAAAGGTACTTGTTCTACCTTTATGACTAAGAGATAGAATAGGAGACTCACACGCGCCACCACCGGTCTAGCCCGTGGCATGTGTATTAGACTTGAATTGAGATAGAAGGTGAAAGGTTTGTTTATAATAAGTGCAATGCTCTTAATGGTTCCATTTCCCTATAAGGGTGGTCTATGTGAGTTAGACTTGATAGAATCACCTACGAGAGTGAGAAGGGTTGGTCTGTTTTTGTGGAATAATACCCGACTGGTCTTCCTAGAGCATTCTTTAGCATCCAAGGTCTGAGGTGACTGCCACCATTTGCAGGTATTATCGCAGAATCGCTAAAGAATATAGAACAAATATGTGTTATTGAAATCAGTTTTTGAATCAGAAAGTTCAAGACTCGTTCACTTTTCCGAGTTAAGGGTTATTCAGTTTCACTATCTGTTGGTTCTATCATAACACACCGACATTTAAGTACTTTTTTTTCCTAACATACTCACAACATTGTTTTCCAATTTTGTTTTAGAAAACTCTAGTTCTATGGAAGGTGAAATGTTTTGCTTGTCCCACGTTGATTTTTAGTGAGTTGAATTGAGAGGTTTGTTTATAATAAGGGTACTTGTTCTACCTTTATGAATGAGAGATGGAATAGGAGACTCACACGCGCCACCACCGGTCTAGCCCGTGGCACATGCGGAGTGGGTTGGTGACTTTTTTGCATCACGTTTAATTGATTTTGGGCCAAGATATATAAATTATGAAATAATTTTTCGATAAGGATTCCATAACTTATCCTTTCATCGGCTTTAACTTCTTCCTGATTTTTATCTCTCTTAGTTTGTTGAGCCGTTTTCTCGCGCACATTTTCAACCGATGGTTCATCTTCTTTCTCTTTAAAAAGTGACGTTTCTAGTTTGTAAAGAGACATCTTAAACTCCTTTCACAATCGTCCCTTTTCATTGATCGTTCTAAGCATTCTTTCGTGATTCCAAACCATTTTTTTGAGTGGCGGGGTTTGTTTTTGCGTCACAGTTGATTAATTTTGGGCCAAGATAAGTTATAAAATAATTTTTCAATAAGTATTAGGATATATTATTGGTTAGGATATATTTCTATCCTTTGTGATTATGTAATCTTTTCATATCCGTCATGTATATCTTCTAGTGCCTTGGAGCCTACGATTTTGTAACTATATATTCATTCAAAGATCAATGAGAAAGTAAGAAATACAATTCACAAAACCCTAGCATCGTTTACATGGTATCAGCCTTAAACAGATCCTCCTAAAACAACCGCCGCCGCCAATCATGTCTTCCGACGGCACCCCTCCCACCAACGTTTCCACCACCGTTGACCCCAATGCCGACCCCAACTCCGGTACCAGATCCACCGACAACATTCTTATTGCCGCGGCTGGAACCAGTCCTCTTCCGGCCCTCCAATTTCCCAATCTCAACGTTCGCCTTGATCGCTCCAATTACACCCTCTGGCGACATACCATCAAATCTGCCCTAGAAGCCTTTGATCTTGAATCTTTTCTGCTCAAGACCAAAGCCCCTGCAGCCACCCTTGCTGCCCCGTCCGGCTCTACAGATCCGCCGCCACCCAACCCGGATTTTGCCGCCTGGAAAAAGAAGGACCGTCTTGTTCTTCTTTGGATCAGGTCAACCCTCACCACCCCGCTCCTTGCTCACGTTGCTCGTGCTCAATCCACTCACGAAGCCTGGGCAATTCTTGAGCGTATGTTCTTTGCTCAGACTCGAGCCCGCCAGATGCATCTCAAGCAACAGATGCAAAAATTAAAGAAGGGTTTGCTCAGTATTATTGAGTACGTCGAGAAAAAGCGTTCCTTTTCTGATGCTCTCGCAGAATGCTCCTACATTGTTTCCGACGCTGATTTCATCGAATGTATCCTCAATGGTCTCGGTTCATCCTATTCGGCCTTTCTCACGTCTTACAACATGCAGAAGGATCCGATTTCGTCTGATGAACTACTCGGTCTTCTTCTTCGTGAAGAGGAGCACATCGCAGCTTCTCTCGCACCAGCCTCGGACTTGACTCTCTCGGCTAATGTTGCTAGTCGTGGGGGCCGCTCCTCACAATCTGGTGGGCGTCCAGAGCAGCCTTCCAATGATCCCTCTCGTCCGCGCCCCCAGTGTCAAATTTGCTCCAGGACTGGTCATGAAGCCATCAATTGCTGGCATCGCCTCAACACTAGCGACTTTCCTCCCACAAACACCACCAGCGGCCATCGCGGAGGTCGAGGAGGTGGTCGACGAGGTGACGGCAGACCTGGCAGCGGCTCTGGCAGCGGCCGCGGCACTTCGCAGCAGCCCGAACAGCAGCACTTCCAACAGTTTCAGCACTCTTCGATACCATCGCAGCGCCACGTCTACAACGTTGGGGCTCCTTCATCCATACTGGTTGATCCTAACTGGTATTTTGATTCTGGGGCAACCAACCATGTGACAGCTGATTTCGGTAACCTTTCTGTTCACTCTGATTACACTAGCAATGAAGGTCTGCAGGTGGGCAATGGTATGTCCCTTCTTATTACGTATTTGGGCTCTTCATCCTTGCCTGCTAACCCTAAACCTTTTCGTTTGCATAATATCCTATTTGTTCCTCAAATTAGAAAAAGCCTTTTAAGTGTTTCGCAATTAACAAAAGACAACAATGTCTACATGATTTTTTACCCTTCTGCTTGCTTTGTGAAGGACATGCAGGGTCGCACCCTCCTCAAAGGAATAGTTGAGAACGGGCTTTACCATCTTCAGCCACCTGACCCATCTCGGCCAACCCACACAACTTTTCTCGGAGAAAGGACCAGTCTTCAAACATGGCATGAGCGTCTTGGTCATCCGCATGAGTCTGTTTTTCGTCGTTTAGTTTCTAGATTTCAGTAACCAGTGTCTTTGAATAATCTTAAAATAGTTTGTGAGTCCTGTCAACTTGGGAAGAGTGATCGACTCCCTCTCAACAGTCCCCATGAGTCCAGTCAGTCTCCTTTTGATCTTGTGTACACTGATGTTTGGGGCCCTGCCCCTGTTGCATCCTTTAATGGCAATTCCTATTTCTTAATCTTTGTGGATGATCATACCAAATTTGTCTGGATTTATTTTCTGTCCCAAAAATCACAGATCCTTCATCATGTTCAGTTGTTCCATAAGATGGTTGAGACCCAGTTCTCTACCAAAATCAAACAATTTCAATCAGATTGGGGAGGTGAATATCGTAATGTATCCTCCTTTCTTTAGTCACAGGGTATTATACACAGAGTCTCATGTCTTCACACTCAATCCCAAAATGGCGCAGCTGAACGTCGTCATAGGACAATCGTCGAAAAAGGTCTTGCCATGCTCTCTCATGCAAGGCTACCTCAAAGCTTTTGGGAGCATGCTTTTCACACATCTGTCTATCTTCACAATAGGACCCTCACTCCTGTTTTACATTACAAGTCTCCCTTTGAGAGTCTTTATGGAAAAACACCTGATTACAAATTTCTTAAGACCTTTGGTTGTCTCTGTTATCCATTCTTGCGCCCTTACACCTCCAACAAGTTGGAATTTCGGTCATCCCCCTGCATTTTCATCGGCTACAGTTCCAAACACAAAGGGTATTTGTGTCTTCATGTTCCCACCAATCGAGTCTATGTTGCTCGCCATGTCATGTTTGATGAAGCCACATTCCCCTACCCATCCCATCAAGTCGCTCTCTCGCCCACCCCACCTACCGATTGCGATCTTCCCAACCTGTCACTCCTACAGCAGGCCTCTTCACCTTGGCTACCCTCACCCTCTCCCTCGCCATTATCCTCTCCGTCACACACCCTCCCTTCGGCTATCTCCGATCAGTCACGACTCTCTCCCCATCCATTACAGCAGCCGCCAACCCCTGATCAGTCTCCAGCCGTGACCCCCACCACCACACCCGGCTCGGTCTCTCGATCCCTGGAGGAGGAGCTTGCGGCTCAGACGTCTCCGGATCATGGTAAGTCTCCTTCTCCTATCCCTGAGGAGCAACTAGTTGCTCCATCTTACTTTCGCCCTGCTGCTGATAGCACCCATCCCATGCAAACACGAGCTCAAACAAACAAATTAAAACCCAAAGCTAATATCACCTCCAATCACCCTCTGCCCTCTGCTCCTGATTTATACAATGAACTCAAAACCGTTCTTCAAGCCTCCAAATCGCCTGAGTGACAGAATGCAATGCAGGTTGAGTTTGATGCCCTTATTCGTAATAGGACTTGGACACTTGTACCGCGTCCTCTGCATGCTAACATTGTTGGTTGTAAGTGGGTTTATAGGATCAAGCGTCATGCTGATGGCTCTATTGAGCGCTATAAAGCTCGCCTTGTCGCCAAGGGCTTCAATCAGGAGGAAGGTGTTGATTACTTTGATACATTCAGTTCAGTTATCAAGCCAACCACCATTCGCATTGTCCTCTCCCTGGCTCTTCATCAGTCTTGGCTTCTCAGACAGGTTGACATCAACAACGCCTTTCTCAATGGTGACCTTTCAGAATAGGTGTACATGGCGCAGCCTCCAGGTTTTGTCGATCAGTCTCGGCCTCACTCCGTGTGTTTGCTGCGTAAAGCCCTTTATGGTCTGAAACAGGCACCTCGCGCCTGGTTCACCAAGCTTCGTCAGTTCCTTCTACAGCATCGCTTCCGCCCCTGTCAGTCAGATACTTCGCTGTTTATTCGTCGCCAGGGTTCATCGACTCTCCTGATTCTGGTCTATGTTGATGATCTTATCATTACTGGTTCTGTGCCTGCAGAGATTGATACCTTCATTGCGCTTCTCAATCAGACATTCTCTCTGCGCGACTTGGGTGATCTTCATTATTTTCTAGGCATTGAATTGGTATGTCATCCGACTCAGATTGTCTTATCCCAGCAGAAGTACATTTGTGATCTCCTGTTGCGAAGCAAGATGCACGATGCTCGCCCCATTTCATCTCCAGCCGAGCCGGCCTCCCACCTTGTTCCCGATGGGGATCCTCACTCGGATCCTCACCTCTACAGGAGCATTGTTGGTGCCCTTCAGTACGCTACTATCACCCATCCAGAAATCTCTTATGCTGTTAACAGGGTACGTCAATTCATGCACTCCCCCACTGAGGTTCATTGGTTCGCTGTTAAACGGATTCTTCGGTACCTGAAGGGTACTCTTTCATCTGGCCTTGTCCTTCGCCCACTGGCTGACGCCCGTCTTGTGGCCTTCTCCGATGCCGGTTGGGCCTCTGATGGTGACGATTGTCGATCTCAGCATGGTTTTGCCATCTACTATGACTATGGGGGTAATCTCATCAGTTGGGCGTCTAAGAAGCAAAATGTTGTCGCTAAATCCAGCACTGAAGCCGAGTATAGGGCCATTGCCTTTGCCGCTATTGAACTCATCTGGATCCAGCAATTGCTCTCTGAGTTGCGTGCTCCAGCTGCTCTACCTCCCATCATTTTATGTGATAATTTGAGTGCCACTTACATGTCCGCCAATCCAGTTTTCCATCAGCGGTCTAAGCACATCAAAATTGATTACTACTTTGTTCGTGAGCAAGTTGAGGATGGCTCACTTGTTGTTCGTCATGTTCCAGGTCAAGATCAAATTGCGGACATCTTCACGAAAGCGGTCGGCACTGCTCGTTTCCTCTCCCTGCGCTCCAAGCTCCATGTTCGTGATCCTCCATGAGCTTGCCGGGGGGGGGGGGTATTAGGATATATTATTGGTTAGGATATATTTCTATCCTTTGTAATTATGTAATCTTTCCATATCCGTCATGTATATCTTCTAGTGCCTTGGAGCATACGATTTTGTAACTATATATTTATTCAAAGATCAATGAGAAAGTAAGAAATACAATTCACAAAACCCTAGCATCGTTTACAATAAGGATTCCGTAACTTATCCTTTCATTGGTTTTAATTTCTTCTTGATTTTCTCTCCCTTATCAGCTTGTTAAGCAGTTTTCTTGTGCGCGTTTTCAACTGGTGGAGCGTCTTTTTCCTCCTTGAAAAGTGACGTTTCCAGTTTGCAAAGAGATATCTCAAACTTTTTTTCACAATCGTCCCTTTTTATTGATCGTTCTGAGCATTCTTCTTTCGTGATTCCAAACCCTTGTTTCGAGTTCACAATTCAGGGGTGTGTTGTGTAACCTTAGGAGGCAACATCGACTACCGACTTGCATCTATGGTCAGGGCAAAATCGCTTTTAAAGCGATAAATTCGAATATATACCACGCCATAGCCTTATAGTTTTCCGTCGATTTTTCCAAAATCACCCAAAAATACTATGTCAATCAAACAGACCCCAAGATATGTATATAGATTAATTGATCCATCAGTGGGATATGATTGTCTATTTGATGATGCATATGAAGTAGGAAAGTCATGAAAATTACTCACATTAATTATACAACAAAACTGGGAAAACTGAGTAGTTAAAAATATGTGATAACATAGAGACTTCTCACTATATATGACAGTTGGGATAGTGAATAAATTAATAGTGAGGTTGTAGCCAGCTGGAATTGGATCTCCATTTTTGTATTCCCTCAGGACTCCACAAGAACCTTCCTTGCATTTTACATCTTCTTCTTGCTTGTATTACCACGATATATGCTCTCTTGTTTCTTGATCATTGAAACGCGTCGATTCATTAATCTCTCAATAATATATACTTAACATTAAAGTAATTAAACATTTTACAAGCAATTGTAAATTATTAAATTTGTCAGATCGATTTCTTCAACTTACATTTTCGAATTGTATCTACCAATGATCAAAAGTTTGTCAGCAACATAGCTACTCAATATATTGAAGCCATTGCAGTAGTATATCACACAAAAGTTCAATCCCATCATACTAGTTTCCATATGAAGATAAGGCCCGGAGATTTAATAATTACTTAACTTGTTAGATATAGTATCCACTCAATATATACGACAATATATACTCGATCTCAATCTGGCACTGAAGTTCTATCCTAAATCCAATTGAAAACTCATTGATTCATATTTTTGATTTACGACTCTTCGCATCTCAACATTTACCGAAAAGAGTATAGTATCCAATCAATATATACGACAGTACTCGATCTGAATCTTGCAGTGAAGTTCTCTCCTAAATCCAATAGAAAACTCGTAGATTCATATTTTTTATTTGTGACTTTTTTTTTATGACGAGGAACACAATATTGGTAAACTCGAGCATATGACCCAGCTAGCAAGAGTCAAGTACCAGGTAAACTGGATTACGTCGACCAGCTCGACCCACTAATATGAAGTAAGACAAACCTTAAATTTTCACCTAAGGAAAGTGGTGAAGGCAGAAATCGAACTCAGACCTCCTTACCACCCCTTTCTCCATACCACTAGACCACCTAACTGGGGCTGATTTAAACCATTTTAAGGAGAAGATTAATACTATTGGGGAGTACAAAACAAGCTGCCAAAATAAGTTTCTTTATTGTTTCCGAAAAATAAAAATCCAACAGAAATATGATGCTCAAACCTTAAGAATGAAGAATCCAAGGAAGGCACAATTACATTTGCAGATGCATTCAATTCAAGTTCCAATAACTATTTCAAAAATAGAATATTGTTACAAGAGTAAGTTGGATCTTGTCACACTAAAGTTACAAATGAATTTTTGAAAGCATTTAATTTAATTTGTTGCATACAGAATGCAGTATACAGGAGGAACTAACTCACAGCAGAGATTTCCCATTCCCACCAAAAATTGTGCTGAAATGTAATCTCTGTGTATTGAATCCCTCTTATCTTGATGAATGAATGAATGAATGAATCAATGAATGAAAGAATTAATCAAGGATGAATTGAATCGATCTGCAATTAATCAGCAGAAGCTCCAGAGAGGGATGTCGGCGGCGGGGTCTTCGTAGTCGACAATCATGTTTGGGGGATTGAAGAAGAAGGAGCTGCTCATACTCAAATCTGGATCGATTAGGTATTTGGGGGATTGGAAGGCGCTGTCGAAGTCGTCGAACCAGCAATTATAATTAGGGAGTTCGTCAACGGGGAAAGCATCAGCCATTGAAGAGGAGGTCGGAAGCTCCTGATCCGCCGAGTGCGTCAGTGATGGGGATGACGGAGTCGGCGGCGGAGGAGGATCAATATAATTGGTGGCGGCGGCGGCAGCGGCGGCGACTCTTTGGATGGATTTAGGGGACATGATTGAATCTGCAGGATTGGGGATGGGGAAGGGGAGGTGGTCGACTGGGAAGTTGAGGTTGGCGGAGGAGCCCTTGAGGCAGACGAGGGCGGCGTCATAAGCCCTAGCGGCAGCCTCAGGGGTGGAGTAGGAGCCCAGCCATATCCTAGTCTTCTGGTTAGGTGCCCTTATTTCGGACACCCATGATCCCCAGCTCCTCATCCTCACCCCCTTGAACTTCTTCTTGTAACAAGAAGACGACTGCGGCGGCGACTGCTGCGGCGATGTCGACCCCCACGACGACGTCGACGACGACATTGCTTTCGATGATTGGATCTTCTGCTCGCTCTTCACCATTGGGGTCTGTGGATAGACTTTCTAAATCTTGTTCTGAAAGCAAGAAAAATGTAGTGAGGGATGAAGGTAGGGAGATTGTGAAATCTATATATAGATGTAGATGAGAGAGAGAAAGTAAAGGCACAAAGAAGTAACACTAGGTAGCAAGTGAATGGCATACAGGTGGACTCAATGGCTTACAGGTGGACTCTTTGAATTTTTAGACACAATGTTTGGGTGGGAAATGACAATTGTAGCCCTCCTTCACTCACTATTCACTAACATTACTCATCTAGGGAGGAACCATGGGCCAAAGGCATGGGTTGCACAACCACTCTGGTGAGAAATTTTTTTCCCAAGAAATATAAGGGTAAATTACAGAAAATCACTTTTGAAATAGGCGAGTTTCCACAAAAATCATATTTATAATAAAAATTTACAGAAAATTACATATAAATTTATTTTTGTTTCAAAGAATCACCTATGACCATTTTCATATGTAAAGAGTGTTTTTTCAACGTTCAATTCTCACCTTTTGTATTTAATACTCATTCATTAATTAAAATATGTTGTTTTAGGAATGTAATTGTAGGCATTTTGACATTCACTTTGCAAAATTGTCCTTGTAATGATTAGATATAGGTTAGTTGTAGTGTTCGAGAAAGTAAAAAAAAAAACCAAGTAATAATTAGAGGTATAACTTAAAAGTGTATTTTTGTTTATTTGCTTAAAAAGTGTGCAAAACTCTAAAATGACATATTTTAACTAACAGAGAGTATAACCTAATTATACAATAAATTAAGTAAAATATTTAAGAAAATATGACAACATGACATTTTTTTTTAGTACTTTCTACACATAAAAATGTTAATGGGTGGTCTTTTAAAAGAAAAATAAATTTATGGGTGGTTTTTGATAAAATTTTATTTTAATGGGGGTTTTATGAAATCTCACTTACTCTAAGGACGACTTTCTGTAATTTACCAAAATATTAAACATACATATCCTTTTGTTTTAAAATATAAGTCACTTTTCAACATGTTTTTTTTGTAATTTTTAAAATTTTGGATAATATTGCAAATTTGAGGAAAACTCTCTATTTTTTATAGTATTTTTTAAGAATGAGATGGTGAATTTATTAAATAAAAAGATTCAAAATTCTTTGAAAACCCTAAATCTCTAAAATGTTACTTTATTAAAAACCATAACTAATACTCCATTTGTTGCAAAATAAGTGTCGTTTCTCTTTTAGTGCACGTTTTTCAATGAGTTAAAAAATCTATAAAATATTGTTATTTTAGTTAAAAAATTTTATACAATTTTATACTTACTAGTAATAACTATGAAATTATATAAAAATTTTGATTAAAAAATAATATTTTATAGAGTTTTTAACACCTTAAAAAACGTGTCGAAAAAGAAACTGACATTTATTTTGGAACAGAGGGAATAACATATATAATACTCATTGAATTGGTAAATAAAGACCGGTCATCGGGGTTTGAATATAATAATATGTTTGTACGGATAATTAGGACGTAAAGTAATAGCCAAATTAACTAGAATGACAAATATTTATAAATGAAAAATATAATATAAACAAAAACAACAAGTATTTATGAGTGAAGGGAGTACATATTTTAATAATGCATCATATAGCATGGGCATATATATGCCTGATATCATTACATGTTACAAGACGTACTTGTACGAAACTTCTAGTGTAATCATGTAATCACATTACCTTATATTTGGGCAAATACCAAATTTATGCAATTAAATTAAATTAAATGACCATACGTGGCAGGAGAAGACAAGTAGAATATTTAGGAATCATGAAAACATTTTCTTACACTAGTTACTTATAGCTCGTGCCTTGTGGAACAATGTGGAAATTTACTGATCGATCAAGATCATTAAAAACCACTTCTTTTTTTTCCCTTAAAAAAACCAATATTGTTTATTTATTATCCATTCATTAAAACATATCATTTTAATTAACTACATATTTTTTAAGGAAAAAAAACTTATATCATAATCAACTTTTGAATAATCTTTTTAAGTGTGGTATGTATACATATATTACGAGCTCATCTATAGGAAAATTAGATGCGCAACGGAATTGTAGAAAACTATTTTCTAACATCTAATTCGGGATCTCATGCATGAATCGATATGATCAATATGTAGAAGGGAAAAGTCGTACCTTTTTTGTGCGGAACCTTGATTCGAAATCAGTTTTGGAGAATAGAGCCTCAAACGCGACTCCTCTACTTGGTCCACACAAGCACGGGATTGGATCTCCTTGTCTTTGTTTGCTAGAACGAACGATCGAAGGATTACATTCACACCTAACGCTTTAGGGATGAGAGTGGTTTTTGGTGGCAGAAGAAAAGATGCACAATGCTTATTCTCAATAAGTCTCCTTATATAGTGCACAAACTAGGTCAAACTTATTCACCTTTATCTTTTATCTTCTGTCCACAATATCTTTTCATAAAGATATTATATCAACAATAATAACTTATTATTATCATTAATCAATTATCCAATTCCTAATATTCTTTTGTGTGTGACCTTATAGGATCCGAATAAAATAGCGATAGATTAAACCCAATTTAATCTATAAATTATAGTTGGCTTCTAGCAAAGCACTATAATTATCTATAATATATTTTACACATCAATTAAAAGACACATATTCCTTCATCATCTTTATGTAGAAAAGAATCCTAATTCCATATCCTAAAATAAACTCTTTTATCTGCTTTTTTCCTTCCATCTTTGGCTACTGTCTCTTGATCTAGATACTATTCTTTATTTTGGATGATTTTATCTAGCAATAATGGAAACATTCATATATAAAATTACGATCTTTCTATCATATACCATAAGAGTATAGAATGAAAGTATAGAATAAGAACCAATTCAAAAAAGATTATTTATCAAAAATAAAATGTACCTTAAAAATCTTATTTAAAATTTAGCTAAATCAATTAAATTAAGGAAACGGTTTTTCTAAAACATAAATTTTATCCTATGCCCGTAGAAAACGGATAAAACTAGATTTTATCTAGGTTCCCATATGATCGATACACCTTCAACTTTGCTTAGTTCCGTACTTCTTCGAGTATGGTTATACCCTTGAGTGTTAGTCTAAATACGTCTCGTCCTCTTAATTAGTCGGATGGTGAGTTCTACCTAGTTAATTGGTTCCCGTCTTTGACCTCCAGTTCCTTCTTCAATGAAGTACAACTTCCATTCTTCTCTCTCTCTCTCTCTATTTAAGAAATAAGGGAGTTTCTCTATGAATTCCCCACAATGTAAAACATAAAACATATATTCTATCCGTTCGTCAAAACATATCATTTTAATTTAGCTTCTTTTACAAATTTTGAGAAAGTCAACAAATATACTATTATATCCTCATTTATTACACTACTTTTTTACTTTATCCAAAACTACAAGTAACAATATACTAATCATTACCAGAGCATTTTTTTGTAAAGTACCTACAATCACTACAGGAAAAGCAGGCAATTTTCGACGCTTTTAAAGACCATTCTCGACGCTATAAATCGTCGGAAAAATCAATTTCGACACTTTAAAAAAGCGTTAGTATTTTTTGCGTCACGAATGGCAATCTGCCATTTTCGACGTGAAATTACGTCGGGGCCCATTTCGCCGCCAAAAAGCGTCGAGATTGGCATGCCATTTTCGACACCCTGGGCGTCAAAAATGGCTGATCTTGTTATCACTATCAACCATTTTCGACGCCCCAGGGTGTCGAAAATGACTCATTTAATTTCTACTCTCAGCCTATCTTGACACTTTAGGGTGTCGAAAATGGCTGATTAATGACATGTTTTTTTAAACAATATTAACACTCTAAAATAATGAGTTTTACCGAACGAAGGGAGTAGTAAATTGAAAAGATCAGTTACCTTGTTTGTTATTCTCAAAACTAAGTACATTAATTCGTTTACGACATTTTCATATTTCAATAATTTTCCTTCTTTGATGATGACAACCAATCAACTAAACTACGAGTTCATCTATCTATCTTTACTAAAGTCGATGCATAGCGTCCGCGTTGTGGTTTATTCTAGGTATGCATAGCGTACTAAAAGAGTTTACATAATGAGTTCATCTATCTATCTATATATGAATAATATTTCAATATTATTCGTTGGTGGAAAAATAATTTACATTTAGATTATTATTTTTTTATTTATTGGAATCTATCTAAATTATTTAAAATATTATATTAATATATTCTCCGTACACTGAACGTGACCCACATTAGTAGATAAACATTTTCAATTTCTTGAATATCATCCCAAAAAGTTTAGCATGCATAAAAGATAAAACCATAAACTTTAGTTTTCAACATCCCCCTCCCTCCACCCTTAAGTTGATTTCAACATTCCAAAACCAAAACCAGGGACGAATCTAAGGGCGGGTTGGTGTGTACTGTAGCCCACCCCATTTTCCAGTAAGATATATAGTATAGGTATATTGGGCAATCACTTTGTTTCATTAGCACAGTTGGTGAAGAGTGCAGAGAGAATAAGAGGAGATGCATGTTGGAAGCCTTGCTTCTACTCCCAACTGCCTCTATCATCATTCTTCATCTTTTTCCTGTTCCGTGCCGGACCAAAACATTACAAATAACAAACTCAAGAAAAACATGTCATTTTAGGTATTTTGCCATCCATTTTACAAAATTGCTCTTATAATAGATAAGTAGGTATTAGTTGTAGTTTTCAAGAAAGTAAAAAACTGTAGTAATAATTAGGGGTATAAGCATATTTTTATTTGTTTTTATTAAAAAGCGTACAGATTTCTAAAATGACAAGTTTGAATTAACGGAGATAGTAGTATTGTATATATAACCCTGCATCTCTGCATTTGATTCGTATTCACACACTCCTCCCTTCGACTTCTTTGAAATATGTGACAATTTGCTTGCACGTGCTTTCATATATAAGACTGGCAATGCCATGGAATTGAAACCCCCTCATCTTCAATTTTGTTCTCATAATTTGTTAAGACTTTTCGAGTTTCATTCCTTGCATTCCCACTTTCTGCTAAAGTCAAAACAAGTATGCCCATATATAACTTCATATCTATAATGTATATGGAGGTCTGTAAAATTAATACAGTAAGAGGGGAAAAAACGGTCTGTAAATTTCACAACAATAATTGACAAAAGGAAATACTGCAACCAACAAGATGCAACTTTGCATACAGTATATATATGAATACAGTATATATGAATATATATGGAGAGAGGGAGATGTCACCTCAACCAGCAACCAACAAGATACAACTTTGCAAAAAAGGAAACAGGGAGGAAGGTAAGGTAAGGAAGATCATATCATATAATGGAGGATATGGTTTGCAGATGAAGTCCTAATTGAAATTGAGGTATAAAGAGTACTCTGCAAAACTGTCGTCAATCTCTCCGTACAACTCCCATGTCCTCCCACCTTCCTCCTCCTTTCAAATGGTACACCGTACACACTACACATGGCCTCAACTCAAATACTACTAAAACATTTCAAGTTTCACTACGGACTATAAAATACTACTATCTGATCTAAATTATTTGTTATTTAGCGCGTTTTTTTAAAAGATAATTTTTTTAATTTTTTCAATAGTTAAGTCTTGAAAGAAATTAGTACTAAGTGTTAAGTATGCTTTATGTAGGGTATATGATAGCTACTGTAGGGTAGCATGTATGTAATAATCAAGGCTGTATATAAAGCCTTTAGGTGATCAGAAAACACCAAGACAATTTGGGGATTCTCTCATTCTCTCTTCCAATTTTCAATTCAATGAAACGGTAGCTGTGTGAGCTTCTGCAGAGCTTCTGTTCTTCCTCTTCTTCTTCTGTACAGGACCGATTCACAAATCATCATAGTATCAGAGCTTGATGATTGAATAGCTCTTGCTCAGCTTCTCTCACCTCAGAATCTTACCTCTTCCGATCTAAAATCTCTTCTGGCGTCTGATTTGAATCTCTGCCATGGCAAATCTCGAAGATCGAACACCGAATGATGGAGGCCGTCGTCGTCGTGACTTCATCACTGCAACTGATCTCAACAATCCACTGTTTGTTCATCCCTCTGAGAATTCAGGTATGATTCTCACTACAATTCAGCTCACTGGTGATAATTTCTGACGCGGGAGGAAAGCTATGTCTAAAGCTCTCTCAGTAAAGAACAAATTAGGCCTAGTGACTGGATCTCTTGTTGAAACTGATGATAACTCTGTGATATGGAATCGGTGCAATGATATGGTTTGCTCATGGATCTTAAACACTGTGTCGAAAGAGATCTATGCTACTCTTGATGAATTTGACACAACTCGTGAGATGTGGCTAGATCTGGAAGAAAGTTATGGCCAACGGAATGGTCCAGTTGTGTTTCAGATTAAGAAAGATGTTCAGGAGTGTAGCCAAGGAAATTTGCCTATGACCGAGTACTTCACTAAGCTCAAGGGTCTATGGCAGAGGCTATTTGGTCTTGTTCCTCCTATCCGATGTAAATGTGGCAAGTGTGAGTGTGATCTCAATGCTCAACTGGATGCTCATGATCATGAGGAGAAACTAATGAAGTTTCTAATGGGCCTGAATGATGGTTATGCTTCTGCATGTCGCTAGATACTTCTGAATACGCCTCTTCCAACTGCCAGCATGGCTCATGCTCTATTGATTCAGGATGAAACAAGTGTCAAGGCCTCATATCCTGCTCCATCTGTGGATTCTACTGCTCTCAGTGCTTCCTCAATTCGTGACAAGCCTAAAAAAGAGAAGTGTGAGCACTGTAATGGGAATCACAAAGCAGATAGGTGTTGGGAAGTGTATGGATATCCTGCTTGGCATGTCAAGAGCAAAGAGAAGCCACATATTCGTCGCTTTGGATATGGATCTGACTACAAATCCAGAGATAGGGAGGCTCTGGACAAGAAATATAGAGCCAACAGTGCTGCAACTTCTTCACCATCTTCATCTGTTTCTGGTGAATCAAATCAAGCAGCTCAGTTTCCTCCCTTGGACAATAAACTCCTTCAATCTATTCTCAAGCTGCTGGATCAGAAGAAGGACAAAGGTGCTGAGGTTAATATGGCAGGTATTGTTCATTGTTGCAATACTTCAATGTTCTCAAAGTTGTGGATTATTGACAGTGGAGCCACTGACCATATGACCTGTAATTAGTCATACCTCAAACACTTAAAGCATGTCACCACCTCTCTTGCTGTACATTTGCCAGATGACACTTCCAGGAGTGTCACTCTTACTGGTGATGTGCATATCACTTCTCTCCTTACCCTTAAAAATGTCCTGTATGTGCCTAAATTTCACTTCAATTTGATATCCATTAGTCGTCTCATTCAAGACATGGATTGCTTTGTGTTCTTCTTCTCTGATAAATGTATTATCCAGGACCATGCCAGGAGGACAGTAATTGCAGCTGGTATGGAGCTTAGAGGACTGTACTACCTGGTGCCTAATGTCAAACTGGAAGTCTGGAAGCCACTCTTCTTGAAGACCCCTCAGTTTTTGACCTTATACCACATAAGTCCCTCAAAAATGCTTTCTATTGTAGAGACAAACCAAAATTACCTATGTTTCTTCCGTCTGTTGCAAACTCTGATATGAGTGCTATTTGGCATTTTAAACTTGGACATGCTCCATTTGATAAGCTTTTACATGTTCCTTCCATTTCATCTGATATAAATAAATTCAAACATGATTACACATGCTCCATTTGTCCTCTTGCTAGGCAAACTAGACACAGTTTCCATACTAGTGACTCTCATGCTTTGAATGCTTTTGCCTTGCTTCATTGTGATTTGTGGGGACCGTTTGATACTCAAACTTACCAAGGTCATAAGTTTTTCCTGACTGTTGTAGATGACTACAGGAGGAGTGTTTGGGCATTCTTACTCAAACACAAGTCTGAGACTCCATTTGTCCTTCAAAATTTCATCACAATGATGGAAAATCAGTTGAATGTGTCTGTCAAAACACTTAGAAGTGATCAAGGTACAGATTTCTTTAACTCTGAAGTGAAATCCTTTCTTAATTCAAAAGGGATTGTCCATGAGAGCTCATGTAAAGCTACACCTCAACAAAATGGCCGAGTTGAAAGAAGGCACAGATACATCCTTGAAACTGCTCGGGCCTTGAGGATTCAAGCCTCTCTTCCTCTTTGTTTCTGGGGTGATTGTATTCTCACTGCTACCTACATCATAAATCGTATTCCTTCCCCTTTGATAGACCACAAAAGCCCATATGAAATGCTCTTTCATAAACCACCTGAGTATGACAGACTGAAAGTCTTTGGTTCTCTGTGTTTTGTGTCCACACACTCTACACATAGAGGGAAGTTTGATCCCAAATCTGCTCCCTGTGTCTTTCTTGGATATCCTTTTGGGTTCTGATGTCCACTAAAATAGCCATGTTGAAATGCACATTTTAGCTCCATATTCTATACACTTTGCATATTTCGGGATGGGAATATGTTGAATTTATGTAGTATATGCTTATTTGCAAGAAATGGAGATCAACAAAAGTTTTGGTTTAATATTACAGAATTTGGAGTCATTCCGGGACAAAACCAAGAAGCAAAGACGAAAGCTGAAGGTTACTCGATATCGAACAGCCTTACTCGATATCGACAAAAAAAGTGAAGCAGAGCATCGGTCAAGTAAGCACTGATCGAGACACTGAGAGAAGAAGGCAACTCGATTCAGGACATTACTCGATATCGAGTAAGTTACTCGATATCGACAAAGGATGTGAACCAAGGTTGATCGAGGACAAGCCATATCGAGAAGCTGAGAGACAAAGCTACCCGACTCTAGAGAGTTACTCGATATCGAGTACTTTACTCGATATCGACAAGATCCGAAGACCAGCCCGGAGTCGAGGAAGACCACCTGATCGAGAAGCTGAAGACGAAGACATGCCGAGCAGCCCGTCCTCGATATCGAGTAGGTTACTCGATATCGACAAGACCAGAGAACATGTCCGAGCAGAATGAGGAAATGTTACTTGAGCAAGCCAGTGAAGTCAAGTCGACGACACACAGTTACTCGATATCGAGGAGTTTACTCGATATCGAGGAGATCTTTCCTAGGCTGCGTTACGCGGTTGGGCTGTCCGACACGGTTTGGGCTTTCTTGGGAGCGAAGGAGTCCGAGTTCTATCAAGTATATCAAGATCCATCCATGGAGAAGAAGATTTATCCACACATGAAGATATTTGGCCTTTTAGATATATTTCCCTTTTATGATAAATGTTTCTTTTATTAAAGTTTTATCTTTAGATATAGATAGAGATTTCTATCCTTGATTAGCAAGGATTAGAAGCCTATAAATAAGGCCTTAGGGGCTGATTTCTATTCATTCAATTCAAGACACAATTAGTTACATAGAGGTAGAGAGAGAGAGTGAGTGGCCGAGAAGAGTTAAGGAGCGAGAGCAAGTTGGCTTCGATCGGTTGTAAAGCTCTGTTTGGTTTAATGCAAGTAGTTTATTTTCCATCAATGTCTGCAATTGCGATGAAGCGCGAGTAGTCCACCCACTTCTAGGGTTGGGGTGAGCCCAACAATAGCCCTGCGTGTTTGAGGTAAAGATCCGACTTTTATCATGTTTTGAGCATCTACTACTTGTTATGTGTTTATTACCCATCTAATGGAGGTCCATGCTAACAACTTGGATTGTAAACCTAAAATCGGTAGATACAATTAGGGTTTCTTGAAAGAGTTGTCTAATTGTTGGAAAAGGCGAAAGCTTGGTCCTTCGATGCGATTTACATGATTATCTGTTATATTTTTGCCTTATGCATGTTTGGTTATTGTTGTTGCAAGCCCCGATCTTGGAAGTCTTCTTTCATATAGTTTATTTCGAACCCACAAGCTTTTTTCTTTATTTATTTAGTCTTTAAGTTTCTATCTCATCGATATCGACTAACTTTGGTCGATATCGAGTACTGATATTCGATCGACGAAGATCGTTGTAGCTTCTCCTGTGCAGGTACCCAACGTCGACGAGGACTTTACTCGATATCGAGTAAGCTTCCTCGATATCGACCAACCACCGAGAGCAACTGCTGCTTTGTTCGACTTGCCCGATCTTCTGTCGACTAACCCTAGTCGAGATCGAGCACTGTGGTCGACTTCTGTTCGTGAGATTCCACCGCTGCCTAGGATCCGCTGACACGCTTCCTCGTAGATCGATCCTGACTTCCCACTGCTGCATCGGGAGGAAGTCTTGTAATAATTTGCAAGGGACGGAATCTGGTTTGCTTTGCTTTATTTATATTTTAATTTACATTCTCGATTTCCTCCTACAACAGGTTCAAAGGATACAAAGTCTACAATCTATCTACACAAAAATGTGAGATTAGTAGAGATGTCAGGTTTGTGGAAACTGTGTTCCCTTTTGCTAGCAATGAGGACCTCTACTCATCCATAACACTTGAAACACCTGTCTCTGTTGATGCTACACCTTTTGTGGATGATTTTCTTCCAGTGGAGGTGATCACTTCTTCATCTTCACCATCCCTAAACCCTCCCTCTCCTTATGAGTCTCATGCTGAGTACTCCCTTTCTCCTGTTCCACCTGCCTTTGATGAGCCCTCTATAGTCTTTGTTGACTCTCCAACACCTCCACCACCACCTCCTCGTCGATCTTTTAGACCCACAATTCCTCCAGTTTGGCAGAAGGACTATGTGTGCACCTCTACTGCTCCTGACACTGCTCTTGCTACTCCATGTAAGTCCACTTCTCCTTACCCTATTCATTCTTTCTTATCTTATAACCATTGTTCCCTCTCCTATCTCTTCTTTATTCTCAATGTGGCTTCCTTCACTACACCTGCAACTTTGCAAGATGCATTGAGTAAAGCAGAATGGATCAATGCTATGCTTATTGAACTCTCAACACTAGAGAAGAATAACACATGGACTCTTGTTCCAAGGTCTGAAGCTCAGTCATTGGTTAGCTGCAAATGGCTGTTTAAGCTTAAGTTCCATGCTGATGGGTCTCTAGAAAGACACAAAGCTCACCTGGTAGCTCGTGTTTTTTCTCAGCTAGAAGGCATTGATTATAGTGAAACTTTTGCTCCAGTGGCTAAGATGATCACTATAAGGACTGTGCTTTCTGTTGCCACTGCTAGAAACTGGTCCATTTATCCGATGGATGTAACGAATGCAATCTTAAATGGAGATTTGGAGGAGGATGTGTTCATGGAGCTGCCTCATGCTTACTCTTTTCTAAAGAATCACTCTTGTCCTCAGGGGGAGTGTATGGATTAGGACAAAGTGTCTCATATGGTTTGCAAGTTGAACAAATCTCTGTATGGACTTAAGCAAGCTCCAAGGCAGTGGTTCTCAAGGTTCTCCCAAGTGGTGAAGGAGGCTGGTTATGAGCAGTCCAAAGCAGACTATTCTTTGTTCTTTAAGGTCACTACAAGCTCGTACACTGCCCTTCTTGTGTATGTAGATGATATGATCATAACTGGAGATAGCACAACTGAGATTGAGAAGCTAAAGGCACATCTGAATCAAAGATTCAAGATGAAAGACCTTGGAAGAATGAGGTACTTTCTGGGAATTGAATCTGAAAACATTGATCAAGTTTTAATGATCAATCAAAGGAAATATGTTCTAGAGTTACTCAAAGACACATGCATGGAGAATGCCAAACCTACAACTACTTCTCTTGACCCCAAAGTAAAGCTCTCTATGGAAGGAGAGAGATCTGAGGTGGATGTTGTCTCATACAGACGTCTAGTGGGTAAGCTCATTTATCTCACCATCACAAGGCCTTATATTTGCTATGCTGTTCAAGTGTTAAGTTAGTTTATGCATAAGCCTAATGATGATCACTGGAAATGTGCCAAGCATGTGTTAAGATATCTAAAAGGATCTCCAGGACAGGGAATGCTTCTATCAAACACATCTAGTCTTCAGATTAATGCATTCTGTGATGCTGATTGGCAAAGCTGCCCTATGACACGAAAATCTTTAATTGGATTTTGTGTGATGCTAGGCAGTTCTCTTATCTCATGGAGGATCAAGAAGTGGAGTTATGTGGCTATGTCATCAACCGAGTCTGAATATAGGGCCATGGCAACTGTGAGCTGTGAAATTACCTGGTTACTAAAGCTTCTTAAAGATCTGCAGGTTGAACAACTAAGACCTGTAAGGCTACTCTGTGACAACAAATCAGCTATGCACATTGCCAGAAATCCTGTCTTCCATGAGAGGACAAAACATATTGAAGGAGATTGTCACCTTTTAAGGAACAAAGTTCTAAGCAAGGAAATTGAGCTGGGCTACATTCCAACTAAGGAGCAACCAACTGATATCTTCACCAAGATCGTCAGTTCTGATCAGTACTCTAAAATTCTCTCCAAGTTAGGAGTTTATAACTTATTTGTCAACTAAACTCCTCACTTGAGGGGGAGTGTTAAGTATGCTTTATGTAGGGTATATGATAGCTACTGTAGGGTAGCATGTATGTAATAATCAAGGCTGTATATAAAGCCTTTAGGTGATTAGAAAACACCAAGACAATTTGGGGATTCCCTCATTCTCACTTCCAATTTTCAATTCAATGAAACAGTAGCTGCGTGAGCTTCTGCAAAGCTTCTGTTCTTCCTCTTCTTCTTCTGTACATGATCGATTCACAAATCATCACTAAGTATGAAATTATTTTTAAAAAATCCAATAGGGAATATGAAGATGAAGATTATAAATATTTTACGTAATTACATTTGACGAAAAAACTCTTATTGATAAAAAAAAACATTAAATGAGAAAATCCTAAAACCAAATTACTTTAAGCTTAAATTTCGATGTTTCCATTCTACCAGATGAGAAAGCATCATTTGGATATTCAGAGATCATCTTGCTAATATAATGAAGGTTGTAAAGCAGGAATGTCGATCAATGCCATTATGATATTGAAATGATTATCTTGGATTCCCGTTTAGACATACTAAAATTTAGTAGCATTTAAATTCAATATATTTATAGGGAAATCAATTGTGTAGCTGATCTTTTGAATCTTTGGATTACTCATTCCTTGTTCCTCAACTTTTCTAGGACCATAAACTAAGAATAATCATATCAAATCGATGAATGTGAACTCAAAATATTTTCATAGAATTGCAATATGAAAAAAAAACATTATTAAAAATCTCATTTCTCACAAGGATATCCCTTATCTGATAATAGAGGGGGATGCAAATAGGAGATCCACTTGTTACATGATATAAATCGACAATAAAAGACTAGACATAACATAAATGTTAATATGTAATGCAACTAAAAAGAACATTACATCTAAATCAACATCAACGGACTAGATTTTCTGCTAAGCTTGCACGCCAAGTCCGCAACTTGCAGTGATTTAGCTAACTAGTCCGTATTTTTTACAGTATAGGCTTTGGAAACAAGTGGCTTGAAGTGATATTTTATGCCACTTTTTATAAATTAATTACTACTACCTTTTTGTATTTATATATATGTATATATCTTCTTATATATATATACTAAAAAAAAAGATCAAAATCCCCTTATAAAAATCCCGAAAGGGTTGATCAAAATCCCGTTACGGCTTATATGTGTGTGTGTGTGTATATATATATATATATATATATATATATATATATATATATATTATATGTATGTATGTATACACACACACACACATATATGTTGATTAAAATCTCGAAAGTATATCAAGATTCGCTCGTTTGGGCGTGTAGTAAATCCCATTAGGGTTATCTAAATCCCGAAAGGGTTTCTGGTGTTTCTTTCTTAGGCAGTGTGCGGCTCTACGTTGGCATGGCTGAGCGATTTTCTCCGTGGATTTGGTGCTGGCTGTCGGAGTCGGGATAGGTTGGGATCGTGGTGGTGTGTATCGTGGCGTCTCCGCTATCGGGTTGACTGCTGTCCTGGAGTTACGTCCTCATTGCCCACAAGGTGATCGGATCCTGATGTATCGCTGGCCTACGGTTCTACTTCATAGTGGGGCTTGACTTCGACCGTCGTCTTCGCCCACATCCATTTTAGGTTTAGGTTTGCTTGATTTTGTTTGTTGTAGAGTTCGTTTGCCTGAGTTTGCACCTTTATGTTTTTTGTTTGTTATGTTTGTAGACGGTTCTCCCGTTTGTCGGCTTAGCCGACCTTCGAGTTTCAGGCCTGTTTGAACTCGAATTCTTACCTGATAAAAAAAAACATTACATTTTCAAAAACTCCAAAACCTCGGGTCCCAAATCTCAGGTCCAAATCTTTAGAGTATCCACAACCAAGGGTTTTTAATACCTTAAGGTAATTATAAGGTAACTCTGTGGTTGTAAACAAAACTTTAAGGTAAAAGAAGGAAAGGGATTACCTTGATGTGGAGAGGTAGAGAGTGTCTTGAATTATGTGGAAAAGCATGATGATTTATTTATTTTTATGTTTTTATTTAACTTATAACATTATGATTGGTCGAAATCATATGATAGGTATAAATAACTGGGAAAAAGAGAAGGATAAGGTAAACTCATGGTTGTGGAGTAAAAATATAAAAATCTTAAAAAAAAGATTGATAAAGTGGAAAATTATTTAAAAGAAAAAATAAATGAGGTGTTAAAATATTATAAGGAGTGAAGAAAAAATGGAGAAAAGGTAACCTTCTCGTTGTGGATGGTCTAATCCCTTCCCATTTCCCTGTCCCTTATCACAAAAACATTTTTTTTAATTTGTTTTTATGGGGGGCATCCCTTGGTTATTGGAATGAAATCATAAATATGGAGGCAACACATACATTTCCCCAAGAAGAGAAAACAGCGACAAGAGAAAACTCTCTCATCTCTCTAGAATTCTAGAGAGAGGGAGTTCTAACCCCCAAAATTTTTGGTCTCCACCACCGTTTGGCTCCACCTCCTCCGAGCCACCCTTGGCTCCGACCATCTAGCACAGGCCCCCGGCCTCTCCATCCCAGGTTTTGGCCATCTCAATCCACCTTAGCCACCACTCCGCGTCCTCGATTGTGGTCATCTCACGTCGTGTTAGGTTCAACCCTAATATAAAACCCCTCTTTCAGTTTAAGATTGAGTCAAATTGGATTGGGGCTTGTGCTGTTTCCTAGTTCCTTTCACAATCTCTTCAATCTCCCTAGCAAATTCTTACAATAAAACCTCTGATTCCAAACCCAGGGTTCAATGGTTGCGGTCAGTCGGTGGTGTCGGATCCTGTTGCCCGGCGCCTTACCGTGGCCTGTTCCCCATCGTTGTATACCTTCTTTTGTTTCCGAAAGGCCTACAAACCCCAATTCGTCCCCGATTTCTTGTTTTGGGCCCAAGGACTTGTCTTGGCCCCATAGCATCCCGAAAAATTAAAAATTAATTAAAAAAAAGATGTCATATTAAAAGAAAAATCTCGTAAGGGTCCCTAATCCCACTCGAAATGGTGTGCGTTATATCCCGGAAGGGTTTGAAAAGTATTATATAAATTATAAATAATAGTGCTCCCTGAACGTCCTGTCTGATTTCGGGAGTTTCGTTTACATTTCTGTCGATTGATCGATCTTCCCTTTCTTAGCCCGTATATTTGCCACGCCTTCATGTATCGAGTCGGTGCTTTGGTATGGCTACTTCTGCGCTGTGTTGGGTTGCAGTATCGGGCGTCCTACTTGATCGAAAACGGATCGTGGTTGTGTTCGTTATCTTCGAAGATCCCTCATTTAGGTGGCGGCAACGTTGGTAATCCACACATCATCAGGAGTTTCCCTTTCCGGTCGGGGTACTATCGTGCGTCTTTGCACCTCTCGCGTTCTTAGCACTCGTGGCGAGTCTTGGTTCTCCATCAACTTCTCTACTAGCTGGCGTCTTGAATGAGTTGTTTGGGTTTTTCTTTCTTCTATGACGATTTGTGTTATTGTGTATTCTTTTTATTGATAGTTTTCCGTCTGCCGACCTGGTCGGCCATCGAGTTTCAGATTTGTCTGAACTCGAATTTTTACCTAATAAAAAAAATACATTTCCCCAAGAATGTCCACAATAAGAGTCTCTTTAAGATTCTCCTGCACCTGTTGATCATCATACCCAAGCTAGAGATTAAACAAGTGTGCCAATCATATCATCCTTTGTAAATTTCTTTAGAAGAAAAAAAATCGTTGACTCCACTTGATGAGTATATGTGATATATTTTTATAGGGATGATGGAAGACAAATAAGGTAATATTTTATGCAAATATCAATTATATTACATGGTTCTTTTATTTGATTTATTATTCTCGGAATATATATATTTGGCTCACAAAATTATATGTGCTATATATTTTAATACCATTATATATTTTAAGTCTTGTTTAAATTAATTTATCCGATCAAACTAAATATGTATTATTTGTCGGATATAGTGCTTAGCCAAATAGAGTCGGTTGCTATTAAGATTTTCTTTAAGTCTAATGTGTGCAAAAATTAAACGGAAAAATCTTTACCGCACATTATGCGGCGACCGCCGACCGATGCCACGGCGGCCGCATAATGCAGCGGCCGCAGCACATCAACCCGCTGCATTATACACATGCAGCGGCCGCAGCATATGCCGCGGCCGCCGCAACCCTCCCGTGATCCTTTTTCTGATATTCCATTTAAAAAAAACAATAAAACAAAGACAAAAAGGAGTCACGGACTTTCTTCCTCCTAACCCTAACTTTACCTTCCTCTAACCCATTGCCGCCTACCTCTCAAACTCTCCATAGACAACCTTCACTTTCCTCATCCTTCCTCTTTCTTCAACCTCCCATCACCATCCCCATAGTCACCCCTCACCTTCAACTCCGAATCCCGAGTCTACCCGGCCGGATCTGGCCCACACCCTATCGGAAAGCCTCGCTTGCTGCGCCCGCCGCCGGTACACCCGCCAAAAGGTTTGGCTCCTGTTGGATTTTCTAGTTGCGTGGTGTTTTGGTTTCTTGCTCATCATTGTGTTAGTCTGTGAATTACTTGATTGGGGGGTGGTGATTTATGTTCTTGAGCCTTGTGGTTGGAGGATTTGTATTGGGTGGTTGATTGAAGGATTTGGATTTGCTGGTTTACTTGAGGTATATTCGAGTTGGTGGTTTAATTTGGATTTGTTGGTTTGCTTGGGTATATCTGAGTTTGTGGTTGGATTTTGGATCTGTTTGGGTCGATATTTTACTGCTGAAATTTTGAGAGAATGGTGCGTTGATTGGGATCTCTGTCTAGAGACCAGAGGAAGGTCTATGAGAGCTTTGATCCGAAGAGATTTGTGTAGACCAAGTTCTTTGATATTCCTAATTTACAGAGGCTAGGAATGCTGGGCGTCACACGTTAGATACTCGTTGACAGAGGATTTTCAGTCGCCTTAAATCCTATCAAATATATCCGACTAACCTAACTAATGTAGTTTGGCAAGTACGGGTCGATCCCACAGAGAGTCAACGATTTGTATGCAAATCAGAGTGTGTCAACAAGAATAAGAAACAAAGGGGGGAATTTTGATTGTTTGAACTAACTAACAATGCACAAGTAAGAAAAATAATAAAGTAAAACAGATTAAATGGATGAATATGAGAGAATAGCTCAGGTCAATCAATCTCAGCAATCAGGTTTGTTCATTGATCATGGATATCGAAAAGATAACTTCCTCTCGAATACTTTGTTGTGGAAAGACTAGGTCTTTTGAATCCAATTCCTTTATCAAATCTAGTTAACAGGACAACCAGACCCTGAAAACCCTAATTATCAAACACTCTTGAAACTATCAAGATTCAATTCAATAATCGATTAAGCTTAAAGGAAATCAACAAAGACAATCGACGCGCACAACCAGTTATTGCATCAATTGCAAATCAATTCTCTATACAAATCCCTAAATCAACCAGTTTCAGAGATTTATACTTTGCTACTCAAGGATATAGATAACTCAACCAGTAATTACCTATATCTAGCTATAGATTGTCATGAACAAGCATCAGTTGATCAAGCTAATGAAAATTCACGAAAACCCTAAACATTCGGCGCAGAATTGATAATATTCAAAGAGGAGTATTAAGAAATAGAAATCTCACAATGAAATTGCAAACCTGAAGCTTCGATTAATTTTCCCAAGCAAAGAGGTTTAGTGGTTTATGGTTGAAAAGAAATCACCAAAGTCTCCTAGTTGCTACGTACCAATCTGTTCGATCCCCAAAACCCCGAAGGAAACAAAGCCTCCTTTGTTCTTCTTCCCCCCCACTAACGTTTCATCTCTCCCTCCTAATTAATTCATAATCAAATAAAAAGAAACATAACATCTTTCATAAATTAACCAAAGTAACAGCCCTTTTCTTAAACTCACTACAAAACTCGGGCTCACCACATATATAACTCGGTCGAGTTTTGTCTTTCCCAGGCCGAGTTATATTTATCAGCCACATTTGAAGTCCCGATTTCAGTGTCTTCAAGGCCGAATTTGGAAAAGTCGTAAACACGAAAGTTGTAGATCTTCGAATCCTCTTTCCAGCAAGTATAAGTACGCCCCGATCCGATAACTACAGCCTTCGAATGACTCGTTTTAGTGCAGCGTCGACAGCTTGGACAGCTCCAATCAATTCTTCATGATTAGCTCCTCTCCTCGGCTCTCGTGCTCTTCTATTCTCGTCCAATCTTCCAACATTTAGCTCCACCTCTTCACAATCACCTGAAATCATGCATAAACCTCGTAGATTCCGACTCTAATTTAAAGCATAATCAAAACATGAAAACTACTCTAACTCCTGCATTTCACCATGTCTAAACCCATCTAAATGATTATATTAACACTACCTAAATGTGTCTCATCACTCGTTCATGGGGGTTTGGGGGCATTCATAGACTCCAGTGCCCCCACATATGCAGAGCTGGCGTGTGAGTTTCTAGTTACGCTGGAGCGTGTGGATGATTCTCGGATCCGGTTCCATTTGATGGACCAGAACCACACATGTACTTATGACCAGTTGAGAGTGGCCTTTGGGATCACTCAGGCGCCCACCCAGATTGGCCTTTCCTAGCGTCGGAACAACAGCGTCATGATTTTTGGTATGCAACAACTGGGTCTGCATTTGATGGACACAAAGGCGAGTACAACTATAAGTTCGTCCACCCGTGCCTTCGTTTGGTTCACAAAGTCTTGGCCATGTCTTTCAGCGGCCAAGGCGATGTGAACAAAGTACCCGCCGGTGATTTGCCTTGGTTATGGAGTCTTGCTCCGCAGTCACATGGTACGCCAGACTGGGTCTAGATATTTGTTGAGAGCTATCTGAGGATCCAGGGAAAGAAGAAAGGGAGAATTGGTCTGGGAGGCATGATCAGCCTCATCGCTCACCGATATCTTGAGCTTACACAGTGCGGTAGACCTATGTCTGGTGGGTACACCTATACAGAGGAGCAGATTAGGAGGGCCTATCTGATTGAGGGTTCTGAGGCGACAGGCTTCATCTGGAAGGCGGGGAAGCATGGAGAACACCGACTGAGACTACCTCGGGGCTTGCCCTATGGTCCTTCCAACGTCTCCCTCTACCTCTCGGTCGATGACGATGATGATGAGGATGATGACGAGGAGGACCAGGAGGATGCCCCTGCGCAGACCGATTATCACATGGGGGATGCACAGTACGCTGTTGGCTCTTCTACGGGGCCTCGCTCTTCTGCTGATGATGATGCCTGGCACGACCACATGTTCACAAAGTTCCCTCATATGTCTATGCGCCAGGACACCTTCGAGTTCACCGTCAGTGGCGTTGACCGCAATGTGCGGGAGATGTCCTACAACATGGAGGAGATGCCGAGAGAGCAGACCTACTACCTCCGCCAGCAGTACCCGCATATTCCCCCCTACCAGTCTCCGCCCTACCAGCCTCCGCACCAATGAGTGGTTAGTTTCTGTCTCCTTCACCCTGAGTTTATCTGCTTTATTTTGGTTGTCTGTATTGTTTCATTGAGGACACTGAAACCTTTAAGTGTAGGGGAGAAGGATTATGTATATACTGTCATTTCCTAGATCATATTTAATTTCTGCACCATGTTTAAGTTGTTTAATCGTTGTTTATTTTAATTGCTGTTTAGTTATTTAATTTTTAATTTTATGAAATTTTCGTATTTGAAAAAATCCAAAAACAAGCATGCATTGCATACATATGTGTTATTCAAATACCCATCTGGCTTCGTTTGTCCTCTAATTTAAATTTCAAGCATGATCATATAAATCCCATGGAGTTCTGGATGTTTTGGCCTTGTCTATATTTGATTTTTGTGGAACATGAGCTAGCAAATATAATTGAGCATGTATGATTGAGCTAAAGTATGATTGAAGTCCTAAAAACATGACCCTGTGAGAATGTTTAGCCTTATTTGAAATATTTTGCTCAAATGTGTGAATTACTCTCCTTGTGTTGCTACCTTTTGGCATTGATTGCAGTATCTATTTTTCAAGACCGACTCACATGTTTGTTGCTTGCGGAGTTTATGTTTATATTTTGAGTCTTTTGTTTGAATTTGTGAATACTTAGTGAAATAAGGTGGCAATGGTTGATGCATTTAGTATTTTGAGTCTTTTTCAAGACCGGGGTCATTCATGACACCCATGTTTGCATCTCGCATAAGGAAAGCACCAAGACAAGAAAATAAATAGAAAGAAAAAAAGAAAAAAAGAAGAAGAAAAGAAAACAAAAGAAAAGAAAAAAAAAGTGTCACATTTTATTTAGTTTTCTTTATTGTGTCCCGCAAGTAATGACATTTCGGTAGATATTTGGTGATATGGTGGTCAATGTCTATGAGTTTAGTGCATGTTGGTTTGAGTTGAGAGTTATACCTTAAAGCCTAAACACATGAGTGAAATACATATTTCTGGTGAGGTTGGATAATGCCAACTTCTAGGCTTTCATCACTAGAATACATGATATGACGTTTGTTTGCTTGGTTTATGTTTTCACCTGCTATGATATTGCTTTTTTATGAGGTTGAAACTTGAAAGGATTACCTGTGGGATGCATTGATTCATGTTCATTCTATCATTGCTTGAGGACAAGCAAAGGTTAAGTGTGGGGGAATTTGGTAATGTATATCTTAGATAGGCATTATAGGCATTTTTAGTTTAGTTAGGTTGCATTTTGTTCATACTTTGTAGTTAATTTGCATCTTGTGATTATTCTGGGAGAGTTCGGATTCTGCGCAATTTTGTGTTTATTTTGCATAATTGAATCTGAATACAATTGGGAGATGCAATATCTTGAAGAGGAATACATGAGACATTGGAATGAAGCAAGGAATAGGAAGGTAAACTTGGAGCTGCTCTCGGGATGGACAAGAAGACACGGCAACGAGACATGCCGCGGCCGCAACAAGGATGGATGCAGCGGGTATGAAGATGCAGCTGATGCCGCGGCCGTAGCATGGGTCGCCAGCGCGCGGCGTTTTGGTTAAGAAAACCCTAGTTATGTTGTTTAGTTTTGTGGATGACTTAGAGTTTTTATAAGGCCGAATTAAGTTATTTTTGAGTCACTTCTATTCTATTCTACGTTCATCAGACAATTTCCAGATTGAGCGATGTTTTCCATGAGAAACTAAACTCATTTGTTCTGCCTACAATACGAAGCTTTATTTGGATTGATTGTGAGTTTCTAATTCTCGTTCCTAGTTTCCTATATTTGAATGCTTCAACTTCTTTGTGCTTGATTGTTTATTGTTTTGTTCTATCTTGTCTGGCTAACTAGTTAGATAAATTCAATTGCTAAGGTTTTGTAGATTCCTTGTTGTGAACCTTAACCTAAGTGGCAAACTTATTCCTTTAGGGCTGGTTGAACTAATTGAATGAGTAGGAAGTTGAATGTGTTGTTAAATCCCTCTTTAGGGAGACTCCAAATACCTTGGCTAATCTCTGAACTTAAAGCTATCAATTGGGTTAAATCCTTCTTTAGGGACTGTTCGATTGATAAGGGTTGCTAGGACTGATTGGACTAGTAACTATATTAGATCGGGACAAGGGCATTCATAGGAAACCTTAAAAGGACGAGAAGAAGTTACAAGGATCGTTTCAAACCAAATAAAGTGGAAAATTGTAGGTAGAATTGCTTCTCATAATTATTTGAACCAAATTCCATTACTTTGTTTTCATTAATCCGCTTTGATAAAAGGCAGAACTTTCACACTCAAAAACCCCCTCTTTAGTTACTTAATTGACACTTGAATTACAAATTTTCCTGTGGATCGACCTCTTACTTATTGCTATACTAGTTATAGGTTTGAGTTTTCTTTGACAGATCAACGACAGGTTTTCCCTCTTTCAGATGTCTTTCACACATCATTAATTTGATTGTCCAAGTTTGTCTTAAGGGTGGTAGTGAGGTTCTCCAGATGGTTCGAGCTATTGTGATGCATTGTAGAGGGTCTCCTGCACGGTTAGTTTCATTTTGACAACATGCGGAGCGACTTAATATTGAGTGCAATACCAAGCTAGTGAATGATGTGCCCACCCGATGGAATTCCACTTATCTTATGTTGAGTGCCGTGTTGAAATACAAATCTGTAATTGGAAGAATGGGTATTCCAGCAGATGATGGGTTAGGTCTTATGACTTCTTCCGATTGGAGTAAAGTGGAAAGCTTTGTACCTTCTTGAAGGAGTTTTATGAGTTGACCAATCGAATTTCGGGATCCTCTTATGTGACTAGCAATTGGATGATTCTTCATATTGCAAAAGTGGGGAACTTGGTCAATGGATTGCTTGCTAATGTTGCTAGTGATGAAGATATGAAGCGCATGGCCCATCAGATGAAGATCAATTTTGACAAGTATTTTGGTTCTTTTGAGAAGATGAACTTGTTATTGTTTGTGCCAGCCATTCTTGATCCTCAACACAAACTTCGGGGTGTGACTCATGTGTTGAGAAGTTTGTTTCCTACTGCTGATATAGATGATTTAGTGAAGAGAGTGAAGGATGTTGCTTATGACTTGTTTGACGAGTTCCAGTGTCTTCATTCTTCACCAGATGAAGGTAGGTCACGAGCACGTCAGTCTGTTGCTTCATGTGATGTTGATGAAGGAAGCCGGATGGATGAGTTTGTAGAGGAAGGGACTGGCTGTATTGATACAAACTTGAGGTCCGAGTTTGATCAATATCTGGTTGAAACTGAAAGGGCAGACGCAGGACGGAAGAAGATTGTTCTTGAGTGGTGGAGTGATAACAGGAACAGATACCCTGTTCTTGCACGAATGGAACGAGTTGTACGATCCATTCCTATATATATATCGTCCCTTCTGAATCTGCATTTAGCACTGGTGGGCGTACAATTACAGATTACAGAAACAAATTGGGGCATGAAGTACGTATTTATTTCTTATATTTGATTTAGTATTTATAATGATTTTTGTTTGATGCTTATCTTATCATATTATACTTACTTTGTCAACTGAATGTTATCAGATGATACAAGTTCTTATTTGTACTCAAGATTGGCTACGAGGTACAAGTTTGAAGAATGACAAAGGACGTGAGGAGGAATCTGATGATGAGAAAGTGACTGTAGAAAGTAGTGTTATGTGTTATAATTGTTTGCGATTTAAATTGAATATTACAACGTCTAACTGTAATCCTTTTTATTTACTTGAATTAGAATTGGCCGAGAAGGGAATAGATATCTCTGAAGGGACCGCCCCTCCCAAAAAATCGGGCCGTCGGTTTTGGCCAGACCCGTTTAACTCGGTTCGGTTCGGTTTGGGCCCGTTGAGCCACCCTAGGGAAAACCAGTCGTTGATCCGTCAAAATAAATCTCAAACTTATAATTAGTACACCAATAAGTAAGATGGGGGTCGATCTACAGGGAAATTTGTTATTCAAATGTGATATAAGTGTCAATTAAGTAACCAAATTGGGGGTTTTTGAGAGTGTAAAAGATCCGCCTTTAATCAAAGCGGATTCACGAAAGCAAAAGTAAATGGTTTTGATTCAAACAATTGTGAGAAACAGTTTTACTTACAATATCCCACTTTATTTGGTTGAAACGATCATTGTAACTTCTTCTCGTCCTTTTAGGTTTCCAATGAATGCCCTTGTTCCTACAATTTTCCACTTTATTTGGTTGAAACAATCATTGTAATTTTTTCTCGTCCTTTTAGGTTTCCAATGAATGCCCTTGTTCCAAGCCTAACATAGTTACTAGTCAAACCAATCCTAGTAATCCTTATCAATCGAACAGTCCCTGAAGAAGGATTTAACCAATTGATAGCTTTAAGTTCAGGGATTAACCAAGGTATTTGCAGTTCCTAAAGAGGGATTTAACAACACATCCAACTTTCTACTTATTCAATTAGTTCAATCATTGGAAACCTAAAGGAACAAGTTTGTTACTTGGGTTAAGGTTCACAACCAGAAATCTACAAAACCCTAGCAATTGGATTGATTCTAACTAGTTGCGTGGGCTATATAGAATAAAACAATCAAACATCCAAGCACAAAAAAATTGAAGCATTCAAAAAGCAACATAATAGCAAGTGCAAACATAAACCAAGCAAACAAATGTCATAACATGTATTCCAGTGATCAAAGCTTAGAAGTAGAAATCATTCAACTTCACCAGAAATATGTGTGTCACTCACGCTCTCATGTGTTTAGGCTTTAAAGTGCAACTCTCAACTCAATCCAAAATGCACTAACCTCATTGACATTGACCACAATATCACAAAATCTCCACCGAAATGTCATTACTTGCGGAACACAAAAGAAAATAAGCAAAATGTGACTATTTGTTTTTTTTTTCTCTTTTCTATTTCTATTTTCTTGTCTTGGTATCTTCCTTACGCGAGGCGCAAACATGTGTATCATGAATGGCACCGGTCTATCAACACCTCAACCTACTTACATAAAGTCCACTTGATCATCTTTTGACGCGAGTTGCAAACATGGTTACTCAATGAACAAGCTTCCTTTCTCAGTGTCTCAATTGATAGTTTTCAACACCGTTTTGCTCGAATCATACCCATGGGTGTCATGCGTAGATCCGATTACTAAGTGCATCAACCATTGCCCCCTTATTTCACTAAATAATGCACAAATTCAAATAAAAGACTCAAACTATAAATATAAACTATGCAAGCAACAAACATGTGAGTCGGTCTTAAAAAATAGATACTGAAGTCAATGCCAAGAGGTAGCAACACAAGGAGAGTAATTCACACAATTGAGCAAAAGAATTATAAATGATTCCAAATAAGGCTAAACATTCTCACAAGGGTCATGTTGATATGATTTCAATCATACTTTAGCTCAATCATACATGCTCAGTTATATTTGCTAGGTCATGCTTCACATAAAATAAAAAATACAGACAAGGCCAAAACATCTAGAATTCCATGGGATTTATATGATCATGCTGAAATTTAAATTAGAGGACAAACTAAGCCAGATGGGTATTTGAATAACAAATATAGATGCACCGTATGATATTTTTGGACTGTTGAATTTTTTTTAATTCAAAAATAGACAAAAACTTTAAAAATGATTACAGAAATTGAAACATGGTGCAAAATTTTAAACATGATCTAACTCTATGGACTATATACACAGAATTCCCCTCTCCCACACTTAAAGTTTTCATTATCTTCAATGAAACAATAAAGACAACAAAAATAAATCAAATGAACTCAGGGTGAAGGAAGAGGAAACTGACCACTCACTGAGGAGGCAGCTGGTAGGGCGGAAACTGCGGGTACTGCATGCGGAGTAATAAGATGTCTCAATGGTGGAGGACATCTGATGAGTCTGCCTGGCGCAACTATATGTTCACCCAGATGCATCAGATGTCTCTGCGCCAGGACTCCTTCGAGTTTACACTTAGCGATGTTGATCACAATGTCAGAGAGACGTCCTCCACCATTGAGGACATGAGGAGGGAGCAGGCTTATTACTTCCGCATGCAGTACCCACAATTTCTGCCCTACCAGTCGCCTCCCCAGTGAGTGGTCAGTTTCCTCTTCCTTCACCCTGAGTTCATTTGATTTTTTTTGTTGTCTTTACTCTTTCATTGAGGACAATGAAAACTTTAAGCGTGGGGGAGGGGAATTCTCTATATATAGTCCATAGAGTTAGATCATGTTTAAAATTTTGCACCATGTTTCAATTTTTGTAATCATTTTTAAAGTTTCTGTCTATTTTTGAATTAAAAAAAATCAAAAGTCCAAAAATATCATACATTGCATCTATATGTGTTATTCAAATACCTATCTGGCTTAGTTTGTCCTCTAATTTAAATTTCAGCATGATCATATAAATCCCATGGAATTCTAGATGTTTTGGCCTTGTCTGTATTTTTTTATTTTATGTGAAGCATGAGCTAGCAAATATAATTGAGCATGTATGATTGAGCTAAAGTATGATTGAAAACCTATGAACATGACCCTTGTGAGAATGTTTAGCCTTATTTGGAATCATTTATAATTCTTTTCCTCAATTGTGTGAATTACTCTTCTTGTGTTGCTACCTCTTGGCATTGACTTCAGTATCTATTTTTCAAGACCGACTCACATGTTTGTTGCTTGTGGAGCTTATGTTTATATTTTGAGTCTTTTATTTGAATTTGTGCATTATTTAGTGACATAAGGTGGCAATGGTTGATGCAATTAGTAACCAGATCTATGCATGACACCCATGGGTATGATTCGCGCAAAACAGTGTTGAAAACTATCCACTAAGACACTGAGAAAGGAAGCTTGTTCATTGAGTAACCGGGTTCATTCATGACACCCATCTTTGCAACTCGCGTCAAAAGATGATCAAGTGGACTTTATGTAAGTGGGTTGAGGTGTTGATAGACCGACGTCATTCATGATACCCATGTTTGCGCCTCGTGTAAGGAAGACACCAAGACAAAAAAATATAAATAGAAAAGACAAAAAAAAGAGTCACATTTTGCTTATTTTCTTTTGTGTTCCGCAAGTAATGGCATTTCAGTCGAGATTTGTTGATATTGTGGTCAATGTCTTTGAGCTTAGTGCATTTTGGATTGAGTTGAGAGTTGTACTTTAAAGCCTAAACACATGAGAGCGTGAGTGACACACATATTTCTAGTGAGGTTGGAGGATTTCTACTTCTAAGCTTTGATCACTGGAATACATACTATGATGTTTGTTTGCTTTGTTTATGTTTTCACCTGCTATGATGTTGCTTTTTGATGAGGTTGAAACTTGAAGGGATTTCCTGTGGGATGCATTGATTCATGTTCATTCTATCATTGCTTGAGGACAAGCAAAGGTTAAGTGTGGGGGAATTTGATAATGCATATCTTAGATAGGCATTATAGGCATTTTTAGTTTAGTTAAGTTGCATTTCTTTCATACTTTGTTGTTAATTTGCATCTTGTGATTATTCTAGAAGAGTTCGGATTCTGCGCAAATTTGTATTTATCTTGTAGATTTAATCGGAACACATTTGGGAGATGCAATATATTGAAGAGGAGTACAAGAGATATTGGAGAGAAGCAAGGAAGGAAAAGAGCAAAGCAACTTGGAGCTACTCTCGGCATAGACAAGAAGACACGGTAACAGAATGCCGCGGCCGTAGCATGCGTGTCGCGGCCGCAGCCAGGACCGCCGCTGTGGGCTATGGAGAAGTTGTTGATGCCGCGGCCGTAGCATGGGTCCTGAGCATTGCGTTTTGAAGGTTCGATAATATAAAACAATGTAATATAGAAATACTCTAGAAGGGGGGTTGAATAGAGTATGCCCGTTTTTCGCAGAAAGTCTTAAGACTTTTGGAGCTCGTATCAAACCCTTTGAGATTAAACATGAATCACAAAGTTAGATAATCGAACCAAGTGCGGAAATAAGGTAAAGCAATAGATAGAAGACACGAGTAATTGTTTACGAGGTTCGGCACGAACTTGGCCTACGTCCCCGCCTAGGGTTCTTCCACAACCCTAGGATTCAAAGGCTTTATTGATTCGCTTAGCTTAGGATCCTAATAGCTCACCGAGAAGCCTCTCTCCTATACAATTGCAATCTAGTCAACTCACGTTCCCTTGGAGTCCTAGACCAATCTAGAAGAGCCCCACCTCTCTCAGCTATCTAGTACAATCCTCTTACTCTCACAAATCAATAGCCCAGTGCAACTTCCCGAGTTATAAACTGTCGAGTAACACTATAAATGAATATATCCTATAAGCTCACAGCGACTCTCAAAGGCTTTGAGATAAACAACAAACTCTTGAGCGCTAGCAGAGAGTACACTTGGAAGACAAATCTCGCTTGAATGCATGAAAGCTTGTGTAGCACTTGTGTGTTCTGTCTTCTTCTTCCTTTCCTTTAAAGAAGTAACATGGAGCATGAGGGTCTTCAACACCGGATCTTCAACAACGGCTAGTTTGGATCATGGCGCGCCCGGATCTTCTATTTTTGGACACTTCGAAGGCATGATCTTTCTTGAATTGGATCTTCTCAATATGCACCATAAGGAAAGATATAATTTCGAAAATACTTCCCGAAAGATTAGTTACACATATATATATAATATAAAGGAAGTATATAATAATATTAAATAATATTCGGACTTATAAAATAGGTTTTGTATTTCATCAACTGTTAATGCTCCAAGACCTTTGACACAAACATCCTGTCAAGGCCTTTGAAATATTATTTCGATTTTCATCAAGGGAGGGAGTTATCAATCTCCCCCTTGATGAAAGACAAAACCTGTGCATCCCTGCAACTTAGTCAAGCATAAATAATATAAGAGAAATCGGACTAAGTACCTGCATGGGTTAGACAAATGTTGGGTCAAATTTTTAAAGCATGCAAAAGCCATCCAACCGAAAACCAAAAAACAAAAACCAAGGTCTTCCAAGACCTTCAAGCGGGTAGGTTTTCAAAGTCTAAACAACCACAGATCATCTCCCCCTTTTTGTCTTTCAACAAAGGGAGGAGGTAAAACAGTCACCAAATGTTTTGAAAATGTTTCCAAAAACCAGCAATGTATCAAGTTTGGGATAGGGTAGGGTAGGATTTAAGCTTCGTCGTCCGGAGCATCATCAGTGAGCCTCGTCCACAGTCCTTGTAACATCTTGGAAATCCGGCTCATCTCCGTCATAAACTCCTTTTGCAGCTCCTTGATATCCAGGCGAACTTCCTCCAAGCTCAACTTTAGGTTGTCCATGCGTTCATTGAAAGCTGAAGTAGTGGGAAGGGCTTTTGAAGGAGTGGCAAGACTCAAGGTCCCTTGGGGAGACCGAGTGATGCCAATCTTTTCAAGGCCCTTAGAGTCGAACTTACCCATATGACGCAGCTGTTCTTCATTTTTGACATCAATTCCAGAAGCTTTGAAGAGAGGAGTCAAAAGGGTAGCAAAGGGGAGGGGAGAGCCTTTTCTAGCTTTTCTAGCATGAGCCATGGTTCCAAGGATAGTGTTGGCCAGATCAAGGTCAAGGCCATTTAAGATGCGGTAAAGCAGGACCATGGCATTGTCAGTAAGGAGTGAGCCAGAGTTAAGACGGGGTAAAAGGCATCGAACAATGATGTTGAAAATTATTTTTGCCTCAAGGGTTAGGGATGAGTGGGTGAGTTGCTTTGAGGTGCTGTTGGATGCTTCGGGTAGGAGGTACTTGGCTCGGGCAAGAATGATGCAATTTTCTTTTGATGGGTGTATTTCAGAGGGTGGAACTGGGCTAGGTAAGCCAAGGAAATCTGCAAAGTCATTGGAGTTGAGAGAGATTCTAACCCCTTTGACAACAGACTCCAAAGACCAACCATTGGTGTCGTGTTTGGCTTTTAGATTAATGTAGAATAGACGGGTAAGCTGGGGGTAGTAGACAGTTTCAAGATTGAGAAGGGTCCAGGCTGGGGAATTTTTGAGAAGATCAATGCAGGGTAACTTCAAAGCTTCGAAGAACTCAAAATCCAAAAAATCAGAACAACTAATCCTACGAGTTCGAAACTCATCTACCCACTTACCAGCAGTCTCAGCATCTTCAAACCAAGAGAAGGGCAAGGATTGATTTACCTGGATATATGTAGGTGGGTCGGCATTCTTCCTGCGAGCAATTGTCGGAGCAGCTCTCTTGACAGGCGCTTCAAGACTCCTGAGGGTGCCCTTCCTGGTGCGCTTGGGAGATGGAGGCTTGACAGCAACAGGGGCTTTCCGCTTCTTTGGAGACGGGGGAGGAGGAGAAGGAGAGGGAGATTCTTCCTCCTCTTCCTCGGACCCCGAGTCCTCACCGGACCCCGCTTCATCTCCTTCAGCTTCCTCGTCATCTCCAGATCCCTCTTGCTCTTCTTCTTCTTCTTCCTCAGGCTCCTCCTCGGATGGAACCTCCTCGGCTTCGGCTTCCTTCCGAATCCTCTCAGCTTCCTCCTCTGCCAGTTTCCTTGCAAGCTCGGCCTCCTCATCGGCCTTTTTCTTCAAGGCTTCCTCCTCGGCTTCCTTGGCAGCATCTCTTTCCAGGATAGCATCGAGGTCATCTTCCTCCTCTTCCTCGTCCACTTCCTCAGCCAAAATCTTCCTTTTCCCTTTATGTTTGGTACTTAGAGGCTTCTTAGCAGAGCGCTTTTGAGAGCCCTTGGTAACAGTGGCCGTGCTCTCAGCGATGGTGCTCTGGACAACAGTTGGGACAATGGCTTGAGGAGTGGGTTCAGGAGTGGGAGAGGTGGCAGTGACCTGACGTCCCTTGGGGGTGGCGCCAAGTCTTTTGGGTGTGACAGCTTTCTTTGTTTTGGGTGCCATGGAGGAAATCGGCTAGGGTTTCTTTAGAAAAGGTTGAGAGGTTGAAGAAGGAGAAAGCGAAAGGGTTTGTATATTTTGAGAGTGTGATAGAATTGGGTACAGACTTGGGTATAAGTAGAGAGAGATGATGGAGTGATGGGACGGGTTTAGAGTTCCAAGGGAGGGTAATGATAACATTGCCAAGATTTGAAGAGTTTCCAATTCAAAATTCAAATGTTTCCATTAAAATCGGATTGAAAAACTGAAGGATTTAGTTCCCACTAGTACAAAAACTAGATTTTATGCCGGATATTTGAGCTATTTATGCCGGATATTTGAAAAGTTATCTCCGGGGTATAGGTAAATGTAATAAAAAAGGGGACGTTTTATTTATGCCGGATATTTATATGACACGCCCGGCATAAATAATTGTGTGTTTTTTTTACATGCAGTCATTTATGCCGGATATTAATGCCACACACTCGGCATAAATAATATTGGTGTTTTTTAAACATGCACTTATTTATGTCGGATATAAAAATCCACACGCCCGACATAAATAATAGGCTGTTTTTATACATAGAGTTATTTATGCCGGATATATCTAACACAAGTCCGGCATAAATGATGTTGTTCTTTTTATGAAAAAAAAAAGCTCAGGCTATTTATACCGGGTGTTAAAAATTCCAGATCCGGCATAAATACTAATTTTTTTTTAAAAATCTGGTAGGTATATTATATGATCTATTATAACGGACGGTTTTCCGGGATATATAGTTTAATGTGATTTTGCAAGAACACGTTTCGAATATCAATATAAACCCCCTATTAAATGTCATAAAAACATACATAAATATCATCCAAACCATAACAATAACCACTACAAATCCATTGTTTAAGTTGACCCACCAACATCACATTCGGGGTACATCATATGATAGAACTAAAATGTAAACATGCTAAAACAAAATTTGTCTCTGATAAAGTAAAACGAAAGTAAGTGCATGGCCACATCCGGGTACATATCTTGATAGATGCTCGAGCTCACCAAATGAAAGTCATCTCTTGATGAGCACATGAACTGGAGACAACTTGTAGCTCACCTAAAATAAAAATCAGAAAGACATTGTTATGAAAGCTAATAGCTTGAGCTAATTACATTCTTTTGTTCTTTATTTCAATCGAGAGACCAACTTTCAAAACCAAGGATGTGCAAGGTAGATTCATACCTAAAAATAAAGGTATATAAGTAATCAAGCCACTCCTTTCGCAAGGTAGATTCATACCTAAAAATAAAGGTATATAAGCTAGAAGTACTTCGTATTTATCAAACATAGAACTCTTTCTTCTTTTTTCTTTCACAAGAAGTGACAGCAAAAGACCCCTGAGCAACAAAATATCCGTATTTGTCTTCAAAGATGTAGCCCATATATAGTGAACAGTTTAACCTGATTTTAAGATGGATTTTATGCAACACCGAGAGAAATGAAAAGAAGTACCAATAATTGTGTCAAGAATGCGAAGAGGATAGAATAAATTCCTCCCCACATAATCTGTTATAAATAAAGCTACAAGGAAGAAACATACATCTCTAACAAACAGGTAAATCTTAGCATGCTTTTTCCATTTGTTTCCAGCCACTCTAAATCTCCATATACTCCACCTATGGATTGGTGGTCATATGGCTTGCTAACACAAACCAGGAAATAGATATTAGATAATGTACCTGTTTGGCACTAGACAATCCTATTGACAGAAGTTCGTCCATAAGAGCTTCCCAAATGAGCTGACCTCTGAAGAATAGATTTGTTCCATTCTGTAGCAAAATAAATATAGATACACAAACATAGTATGAGCAACTTTAGTGATCAGGAAATTTCACAAATTCACTTCCATAATAGGGGAAAACCCAACAGAAAGTAATGTCCAACCAGACAGCACAAAATGATTTCACAAGCACAATCGAACTTACATGGAACTCATTTTGAGGATGTCCAGCCAAAGATGCCCCATCACAATAACGTATTTTGACTTTGTTCCAGTTGAAGAAATCTAAAACAGCTTTGAACATAAGTCCAGCTCCCTATTGTTTGATAAATACGAAGTACTTCTAGCTTACTAAGAATTCAAAAAGATGAAAATTTTATGAATAAAATATATTTTCCAAATTAAAAAAAAAGACATAAAACCAACATTTATATTGCTTAATTTCAAATAAAGCTCAGCCACACACACTGACACACAATTTCAGTTGAACAACACTCATGTGAATGCTGGGTGTAATCAAAATACAACTCTTGGCCTATCATGAGTCATTCTTTAGTGCTACACATGTATGACAAGCACAAGCTGCACAATTACACAATGAGCAATACAAAGTTGCTAATTCCAAGTACTGACAACATCAACATGAAGAAACAAATGGATTCCTTTTGACTCAAGAGACGTTACGATCAAAGATAGAAGGGATGGTAATATACTAATATCTGAAAGGGGATAGCAAAATATCTTACCAGGATTCAGAGCAGGATCTGAGCTCAAAATTCCAGAAACGAGACTTTTATCCATGTAGACTGAATGCTTTGCGAGGTGAACATGATCCAATAGTATCACACCAATCCCCACCCTAAGCAAGAAAACAAGGAACCAAATGCAACTAGTAATTCACCATTTCAACTACACTCGAATTAAGATCCACAAAAAGAGGATCCAAACCTCGATGTGAAGGGCCCAATTGCAGGATCCGGAGCCGAAACCCTTGCGAAAATGATAAGCCGGCAAAGAGCCATCCAAACAAACTGCGGAGGAAGAAGAAACTGAAGCATTAAAAGAGCACGAATGAATCATAGAGTAAGAAAAGAGGAGGGAAAGGGGATAGATACTTACAGGCGCCCAAAATATATATCCAATTTATGCAGCTGATCCACCATCATTTGAGGCTGCCCAAAATATATATCTAATACCTTATCGATTCAAGTTGTTCGATTCGAATATATATATATACTCTAGTAGCTCGGATCTGTTTTAAAGACATATCAAGTTGCTTCTCTAGAGTTTCCAACCACTTTGTGTTTAAAACCTCTAGATCTTTTCCTAGTAGGTTCTTGCATGTTCATTTAGTTAAACTCAAGATGAATCTAAGAGATCAATTTAAATTATGTATTTGTACTTGAGGTTGGGTGGGTCTTTATTAGCTTCAAGCTATTAAAGAGAGCTGACCTGTGAGTGTGCTTCAGTGGTAAAAAATGCCCTTTCAGCTTTAAGTATTCCAATTGGCTACTCAGCTCCTGCAGCCTCACAACCCCAACATGGCAGTTTAGTTCACATAGTCAATATACTTCCTACTTCCATTAATCCACTTCATTAAAATATATCAAAGTGAACTCGTCATTTAAGCAAACATATAACATAATATTTGATATATACACAATTATCATTAATTAATTTGAACATATCAATCAATAGATTATATTTCAACCCGGATCTGTAACATTAATCTATTATATTTTAAACAAAATTTGTATTTGCTTCAAATGCAAGCAATCTTTGTGTCTCTAACTATGATAGTTCTTCTAAAATCTTATTAACTTATAGCTAGGACCCTTTCTATCCTGTAACAATCCGCTAGTATTTGTGTGAAGTAACCCCTCCTAGTACAAAGCTTAATAACTACAGGGACATGTTTCTCTTCATAAGGTATCTTCCTGCAACCAACAACTAAACAATCTAAATAGTTCAGAATTTTATCCTTTATGCCTGTGGTTTTGGACCAAATGCCTCCAGAACCCAATAGCTAGAGTGGATCACTATTCTCAGGGACAAGCTGGGGGGCTCTTCTTCTACACAGTAAGGGGATATACAATTTCTTGAGAAGTAAAGAAAAGGTTGAATAAAGATACAAAACAAACCAGGTTTAATAATGCATAATAATGATAAATTTGTTGTGGATTAACCACATTAAAATGTACGGAGTATGGATAAAGGCTCGGCTAGTTTAGTTGAGAACTACTAAATTGCTAAATAGGCAGACACTTAGCCAAGAGCCAGGATACAATCATTCATGACATGCATTTTCTGCTAAAAAATCCACAGGCATGTAGTATAAATTGCAAAGTACAATCGATCACAATATAGACCACAATCCAAATAAAATGAAATAAAAAAATCAGGCATGTAGTCGGCTAGAGAAAGGCAAAAAAGGACCAACCTATGAGAACTTTCTTCATACAGTATAGTGCAACTTTCATAGAAGGGAATCTTTTCAAAGTCAGCATCTTTAACTATCTTTGAAACCCATTCGAGAATCTGCGAATAGACAAACGCAAGGGTTAAGAAAGAATAATATGTCATAGTTAAAGATAGCACTGGTATCAAAGATATGACAATACCTTTACTATATAATATTGGCTCTTTTTAACATCTCGAATGAGAGGATATTTTTATATACAATGTTGAATGGCTAGGTGTTAATTTATATGACGATTGGTGGATTTTATATACTATGGTACTTGAATGGTTAGATGTTAATTTACATACTGTGGACATTTTTGGTTGAAGGAAGGTTAAAGCTTAGGATTGCTTTTACAAAATCATTTGGCATTAACATTCATAACTACTAATTCTCTTGGCATGTGTATGTCTATAAAAGTTAAATCAAGACTAAGCCTCCCAATTTTCAAGTTAATATCTTAGTAATTCTCATTTCCAGAAATCATAATGACTGAGATACTCATGTTCAGAGATCAGAACTCACATCTTCACGGAAAGACAACATTTTGATATCAGAATCAACAATTGAAATCCAAAGAAAACAGTAAATCCATCAGTACCTGTAATTTCCTTTGTTGGAGTTTTAGGTTTTGCAAATTCAGGTTGCTTGAGATTTGGACGTGATGCTGGATGGATGTACGACAGTATCGCAATCAAGCAAGGTGATCTTATGAAATCCTCGCCGATCTTGTAATTCATGACCATATCGGAGTCCAAGCCGCGGGTGGAGACGAAGCTCTTGCTCCGAGCCATCTCGATCTCGAGGTCGGCGGCGGTGACGGAGCCGGGGAGGCGTCTGATTTCTTCACCTCCAGAACCGGCCATAACCTGCAAACGAACAGGGCCTTAGGGTGGAGCGAAGAGGAGGGTCGCCGGCACTTCAATTAGGGCCGGCGAAAAGGAGCGAAGGCGAGGATGAGCGAAGTCGATTAGGGCCGGCGAAGAGGAGCGGCCAACAAGATCCCGACGAAGACCGCCACAGTGAAGACCTGTTGTGAGCTGAATCTGCCATGTTTTACATTAACTTCTATACCGATTTCTGTATACATTTCATGCATTTGGGCTAAGATAGTACAGAACCTATGTAGTTTATGTTTATTTGCCAAATTATGGAATCTACACCAGTTTCTGTTTAATTCGCAGAAATCGAGGCATTTTACAGCAATTCTACAGAAGGTCGGAAAAGCTCGGAAAACAGCTACAAGAAGTCCAAGGTCAAAGAAGCAGCGGAACCAGTCGAATCGAGCCGAGAACCCAGGCTACTCGATCTCGAGTAGACCTTACTCGACCTCGACGAGCATGTCCGAGCAACCTTGGTCGAGCAAGCCTGATCGAGAGAGCTGAGTCAACCCGACTTCCGGAGCCAACTCGATCTCGACCACACCTAGTCGAGATCGACTACGCCTCAGCGCCACACCCGGAGTCGACGAGGCGAGAAGCTGCCCGAGAAGCCGAGGACGAGAAGCCGAGCAACCCTACTCGATCTCGACAAGCCCTAGTCGAGATCGACGAGCCGTCCAACACCAGTCCGAGTCATGCCGAGGAGAAGATGCTCGACCTGGGAGACCACCACTCTACTCGATCTCGATCGACGAAGGTCAGAGCCCAGATCCGAGCTGGTCGAGTACACCTACCCGAGGAGACCTAGTCGACGGATCAAGCCTACTCGAGGTCGACTAGGGCTACTCGAGGTCGACGAGCACCAGGAGCCAAGACCGAGCCACATCGAGCAGAGCTAGCCGGGAAGTCCAGTCGACGATGAATCCTACTCGAGGTCGACGAGCCCTTGTCGAGGTCGAGTAGCCCAGTTTCCAGAAACACGTCGACGAAGTGCTGTCCGAGTAGAATTGGGAATCCTTGGGCACGAAGGAAGTCGAGCTGGCCGAAGATCTATCCGATTCCATCATCATCTATCCATGGAGGGAGATCTATCAACATCATGAAGACTTACCACTTTAGAATTATCTTTTCCGTGTTGATTTATTTCCTTAAAACAATTTATTTATCTTTTAAAGTTTTTTAGATATAGATAGATATCTTCTTTCCTAGAATAGCTAGGGAATGAAGCCTATAAATAAAGCCCATGGGGCTCAGTTTTATTCATTCCAATTCAGAGACACAATTACACATAGAGTTTAGGAGTTCTAAGGTTTTTAGGGTTTTGGCTTTCTGCGAAAGTTGATTGCCAGGATTGTAAAAGGCTTTGAATTTAGTTTTTATGCAAGTTAGTTCTTTTCATCAATCAATGTCTGTTATTGCAATGAGGCGTGAGTAGTCCACCCACTTCTGGGGCTGGGGTGAGCCCGATGGTGGCCATGTGAGGCGACGCGGTAAAGGTCAGATCTTTTTGTGCAATTCATCTTCTATCCCTATGAGCATGATTCTTTTGCGAGAGTTGAAGGTGATCCTTGTTTGTATTATTGAAGCGAAAGTGATCTTAATGCAACTTGGATTAATTATGTGAAAAGGGTTAGTAACAATTAGGGTTTATGCGAAAGCCTCTATTTGCCTATTTGTTAATGACGAAAGTTATTTGATGGAAAGCATGATCTTTTGTGCCTTTATGTGTTACTTTGCATGGTTATAGTTGTGGTGTTGAAACCCTGGCTTTGGAAGTCTTTTAGCATATTGAGTTTATTTCTGTCGAAAATCTGAATTCTGCATTCGAATTTGCAATTTAAAGTTTCTGTTTCTTGTCGATATAGAGGAGAGTTTTGTCGAGATCGAGTACTGCCCTTGTCGATCTCGAGTAGGGACTGGTCTAGGTCGAGTTGAACTTCTGCTTCTGTTGTCGATTTTCTGTTTCTGTCGACTGCTGTGGTCGATCTCGAGTAGCTGTTGTCGAGATCGACGAGCCTTTGTCTTTGCTTTATTTCCTGTTTTGCTTTGTTCTTTGCTTTTGTTTGTTATTTTCCACTTTTGTTTCTGCGTTTCTGTCTTTTCTGCTGCTGTTGTGAGAATTTACAGCTACCTAAGAACTGCTGACGTGCTTCCTCGTGGATTCGATCCTGACTTTCTCTTACTACAACGGGAGGAAGTCTTGTATTTATTTGCTGAGACAGGGAAGTCAGTCTGAACTTTATTTCATATTTATTTTATACTTGACCATCCTCCTGCAACAACAAATTGGCGCCGTTGCCGGGGAAGCAATCATTCGCGCCTTAGGTAGTCAGTTCTCACTTTTCTCTTGAGTGAATTCGCAGGTGTATGCGTCGTTCTGGTCAAACACCTGAGTTTGACGCCTTAGACGAACCGGAACGCCTCTTTCACATCAGAGCTAAACTACAAAGAGCCATGGCAGCTGCAGAGACACAGGAACAGCTGATCGCTAGGCTTACAAGGGAATTAGCCGCTAAGGATGCTGCTATCGCCGCTGAGAAAGCAGCAAGGGAACAAGCACAGGCTGAGCTTGCCCAATATCCAACCACGGCAGAGGACTACATGCACCCAACTCTCGTCGTGCCTGAATCGGCGATTCTTATCCCTGACAACTCTTTTGAAATTCGCACTCAATTTCTTATAGAGCTTAAAAATAATGCCTTTTATGGTAGATTTAATGAGTGTCCTCTTGAACATATTACAAACTTTGCTGACATGTGCCGTACTCTTGCTGAAGGTACAACTTTGGAATATGTCAAGATGAAATCTTTTCGCTGGTCTCTCGCTGGGCCTGCACTGAAATGGCTGGAAGGGCTGAAACCAAAATCACTCACAACCTGGGCCCAAGTAGAGCAAGAATTCCTGAACAAATTCTTCCCACCCGCCAAAACAGCACATCTCCGCCAGAAAATCACCGCCTTCAGACAGAAGCAAGGGGAACCGCTGGCAAAGGCATGGGAGCGCTACAAGGAACTTCTGCGATCTTGCCCTACTCATGGACAGCCACCCTACGTCATTCAGGAGATCTTCTTCAACTCTCTTGATCAAGGCACTAAGGACAGAATCAATCATTATACTCGCTATGAGTATCTGACAATGTCGCCAAGTGACGCATGGGGTGTGCTAGAGAAGCTCACTACCTACGACAACAAGTATGGGTCTACTGCAACTTATGAAGAGAACCCATACGCCAGGCCAGCACCATCCATGCCCCTATATGATCCACCTAAGGAGATTGATCCAGATGTTAGGGAGCAGTACTACAGAGACAAGAACAAAAAGCTCATCAAGCAAGTAAAGTATCTCTCCGTCAACCAGCCTTGTATTGAATGCGGATCACAGAGGCACAGCACTACTGAGTGCCCACACACCGAGCAAGTCAGGCTGGCAGAGCACCAAGAGGAGGTAGCTTACGCAGGGGGTCCCAGTCGCTATATGGGGGACCAAAGGTTTCAGCAACCACAATGGAACCAAGGTGTCCCTAGGAACCCCCCGCCCTACAGAGCTCCAGGACATCCGGAAAGGGACCAGAAAAAGGATGATATACAGACAGTCCTGGAGGAAATACGGAGGAACCACTTAGAAACTAGGCAGTCCTTCAACTCCGTCTATACTCAGATGCAAGGTGTCAACTCTAGGCTTGGGGAAATTGATATATGGAGAAAATCAGTTGATATACAGATTGGTCAGCTAGCAGCGGGAATCCCCAGACAGTCAGGTGCGCTCCCTGGATCTTCAGAACCAAATCCTAAGGGAAAGACTGGACACATCGCTGCTATAAAACTCAAGAGCGGCCATCAACTGCAAGAGCCAGAGGTCGGAAAGCAGCAGAACAGCGAGGAACAGCTAGTCGATCTCGACAAGGGCCTACTCGACCTCGAGGAGAACCTGCAAAAATCTTCGTCTGCCCATTGATAATCAGTTGAAATAATATAATTGATTAAATATCTAAAAAGATATTAACCAATAATATGTGATCCGATATATGTAATCCACCATTTAGTTCACACACCTTGACATAGTTCTCAAGGGTCTTGACAGTAAGTAGATTTTATCTTTCGTAAAGGGAAAGCTCCCCCTACGAAAGTGCATCCTTGTTAAGCATCCCAATTTCTCGTCTTATGAAGGTGAACCTGTCCTCTGCCAAAAGCTTAGTGAAAATGTCAGCCCATTGATAATCAGTTGAAATAAATGAAATGGACACATCACCTTTTTCAAAATGGTCTCTAATGAAATGATGCCTTACATCAATATGTTTGGTCCTTGAATGCTGAACAGGATTCTTAGTGATGGAGATGGCACTAGTATTGTCACACTTAATTGGAATACCTTTGAGGTTGATGCCATGATCTCGCATTTGTTGAGCTATCCAAAGGATTTGGGAGCAACAGGCTCCAGCTGCAATGTATTCGGCTTCTGCAGTGGATAGAGCAACTGAGTTTTGTTTCTTTGAGTGCCAACTGATTAAAGATGCTCCTAAGAATTGGCAACATCCTGATGTGCTCTTCCTATCCACCTTATAGCCTGCAAAATCTGCATCAGAATATCCAATTAATGTGAAATCCTTTTGCTTTGGGTACCATAGTCCAAGCTCCTTAGTGTCATTGAGATATCGAAAGATCCTATTCACAGCCACGAGGTGAGATTCTTTAGGATCAGCTTGAAACCTAACACACATGCAAACACTAAACATGATGTCAGGTCTACTAGCCGTGAGATATAATAAAGATCCAATCATTCCTCGATACTCCTTTTGATTGACACTTTTCCCAGTCTTGTCTTGATCTAGAGACAATGTTGAGCTCATGGGAGTCTTGGCTGCTTTGGATTGATCCATCTTGAACTTCTTCAAGAGATCCTTAGTGTACTTGCTTTGGTTGACAAAGATCCCTTTCTTGGATTGATGAACTTGTAATCCCAAAAAGAAGTTGAGTTCACCCATCAAGCTCATCTCAAATTCACTGCACATGATGTTAGAAAATTCCTTGCACAAAGATGTGTTAGTAGCACCAAATAGTATATCATCAACATAAATTTGAATAACCAAAATGTCTTTTCCTTTGGTTTTGATAAAAAGAGTCTTGTCGATCAACTCCCTTTTAAAATCATTTTCTAAAAGATATTTTGACAAGCGCTCATACCAAGCTCTTGGGGCTTGTTTCAAACCATAAAGTGTTTTGTCAAGTTTATAAACATGATTGGGAAATTCTGAACTTTCAAAACCTGGGGGTTGAGCCACATATACTTCTTCCTCTAAGAAACCATTAAGAACAGCACACTTGACATCCATTTGATATAACTTTATGCTCATAAAAGATGCAAATGCCAATAGAATGCGAATAGCTTCAAGCCTGGCTACGGGAGAAAAGGTCTTCTCGTAGTCAATACCTTCCTCTTGATTGTAGCCTTGAGCAACAAGCCTTGCCTTGTTCCTCACAATCTTACCATTCTCATCTAGCTTGTTTCGAAAGACCCATCGTGTGCCAATGACTGATTGATGCTTTGGCCTAGGCTTCAAGGTCCAGACTTTATTTCTTTCAAATTCGTTGAGCTCACTTTGCATAGCAATGATCTAGTCTGGCTCCTGAAGTGCCTCATCTACCTTCTTTGGCTCAATAAGAGAAACAAACGCGTGAAAAGCACAAAGATCTTTAAGTTTAGAACGAGTTTGAACACTGGAAGTAGGGTCAGAAATGATATCCTTTAAAGAGTGTGATGAGGAGTATTTGAATTTCCTTTTGCTAGTCTCAGCTCCTTGATTCGTCACACCAGCAGGATTGATTTGTGATACTTCTGACTCCATTGATCTGTTAGGTTCAGTTACAGCAGTTTCTGATGTTTCAACACTGTTGGATTGGACACCAAGGGCTTTGGACGAATCTTCAACACCTTGGGTCAATTCTTCAGTGTTAAGAATATGTTCCTGCATGTTCCTCTTCTCTGTGTTCTTGGTAGCAGCATCATCACCTTCCTCGTTCTCTTCATGGATGTTAAGATCTATATCTGCAACACTTTCACTCAAAGCACCGTCATTGCATTCATCAAAAATAACATGTATACTTTCTTCAACTACCTGGGTCCTTTTATTGAAGATTCTATAAGCTTTGCTACTTGTGGAGTAGTCAAGAAATATACCTTCATCACTACGCGCATCAAATCTCCCAAGGTTATCTTTTCCATTGTTATGAACAAAACAAGTACAGCCAAAGGGTTTAAAATAAGATATAAGTGGTTTGCGGCCTTTGAAAAGTTCATAAGGAGTTCTTTAAAATGGAACGAATAAGACAACGATTCAAAATGTAGTTAGCTGTGTTAACAGCTTCAGCCCAATAGGTTTTAGGTAATGCATTTTCTAAAACCATAGTCCTGGCCATATCCTCTAAGGTGCGGTTCGTGCGTTCCACAACCCCGTTTTGTTGAGGTGTCCTAGGAGCAGAAAAGTTATGGGAGATGCCATATTTAGCACAAAACAAATCAAACTGAAGTTGATCAAACTCCCTACCATGATCACTCCGAATTGACACTATGGGCTCATTTCTTAAAGTTTGCAACTCCTTACAAAGTTTTGAAAACTCAAATAAGGCCTCTGATTTTTCTTTTAAAAATGCAACCCAAGTATATCTAGAAAAATCATCAACAACAACTAGCATGTACTTTTTACCATTGGGAGATTTGACTCGCATAGGACCACATAAATCCATATGTAAAAGTTCAAGGGGTCTAGAAGAACTTACAACCTTTTTGGGTTTGAAAGAGCTACGTGTTTGTTTACCTCGTGTGCATGCATTGCACATATCAATACCTTTGAAGTCCATTTCAGGTAGCCCTCTTACAAGCCCTTTGGACACAAGCTTCTGTAGCGTATGTGGACTCACATGATCGTCCGTCAAAGATTTTAGACATGTTAAGCTTCCTTGTGCCACTTGATCAGCATTTACGGCGTATATATTGTTGTAACGATATGCAGTCAATATAACTTCACATGTATCATCTCTGCACACTATACATCTTTTCTTATTAAATCTGACATTGTTTCCACTATCAAATAATTGAGAGACACTAAGCAAATTATACTTTAAACCATTAACAAGATAGACATTTTTAATACTATGGCTGGAATCACTTCCAACACTACCAATACCAACGATGTCACATTTTCCTTTGTCACCAAGAGTGATTGTTCCTGTGGATTGCTCCTTTAGATCATGAAAGAGAGAGCTCTTCCCACTCATATGCCTCGAGCATCCACTATCAATAATCCATTTGTGATCTTTCACCTTGGTGATCTCCTGCAAGACAAACATCAACCTTTGTGGCTAGACCAATAAGCAAATTTGGATCCATTGTTGGGGTAAACCATATTTGGTAAAATAGTGCCTTTTGGAACCCAAACTTGTGTTATCCGTTCTTTTCTCAAATGAACAGGAAATGTATTGCGAATAATATATGGATCCTTTCTTCTATAGGGGCAGGTCTCTTTTACATGTCCCTTTCTAGCACAATGGTGACATATAGGAGAGGTTCTGCTTCCTTTTGCCTTTACAAAAGTGGTAATGTGTTGCTTCTTTAAAAACTTTGGATTGTAACCAATACCACTTTTGTTTAGAGAGCTTTGTTGCTCACCCAACATCCTATCGAGAGTACCTTTGGATTTGGTAAAACTTATGAGAGCTGTCTGTTGGTCTTGAATCTTATTATTCAGGGAGATCTTCTCGTTCTCTAAGTCATGATGCTCATTTCTTAGAGAGGAGAGATCTTGCTTGAGTTCAGATTTCTCCGAGTCAAGCGTCTTGACTTTAATGTCAAGACCTGAATAAGAAACATCAAGACCTTTGACCCTCATAGACAGATCCTCAATAGTTCTTTCCTGGTCCACAGTTCTCTTAATAAGAATGTTAGTTTGGGCAATAAGCTTCTCTTCATTGACAATCATATTGGAAAGGAATTCCGATAATACCTCTTTTGGACTTTCCATAAGTTCTCTTACAGTATCTTAAAGCTTTTCATCGTGGGATTCATCTTCTGAGGCCATAAGACAAATGTTGGCCTTCTCATCGCCGGAGTCAGAGTCGGAATCACTCCAAGTTGCCACCATGGTTTTCTTCTTCCATTTGTCACCTTTCTTGGGCTGTCTCTTTGTCTTTTGAGGGCAGTCATTCACAAGATGATCTGTTTCACCACATTCAAAACAAGACAACGGTTTAGTCTTCTTTTCATACTTGTTGTATTGAGGCTTACCTCGAAATTTTGAAGACTCTAATCCGTCCTTGTTGTTGAATTGCTTCTTCATTTTGAGAATTCTGGCAAGGCCTCTTGTGATAAGAGCAAAAGGATCATCCTCATCGTCATCCTCATCTTCGGAATCAGATCCATCCTTGGGCTCATCCTTCTTACACTTGAGTGCCAAGTTCTTAGTGCTAGCTGGAAGTTCTCCATCGTCTTCATTAAGGATCATCTCATGTGTGATCAGCTTTCCAAGAAGGTCATCAAGGGGTAGAGTGGTGAGGTCCTGGGCTTTCTCTATAGCTGTTACTTTTGGACCCCATTTCTCCTTTGGAAGGCACCTCAGTATCTTCCTCACTTTCTCGACTTTGGTAAAGCTCTTGCCGAGAGAGTCAAGGTTGTTGGTGATTTCTGTGAATCGTGTGAACATGGCCTTGATTGACTCATCAGACTTCATCTTGAAGAGCTCATACTTTCGAAGGAAGATGCTGATCTTGGTGTCTTTCACTTGGCTCGTTCCTTCATAGGTGACGACCAATTTGTCCCAAATCTCTTTAGCTGACCTACAAGATGAAATACGGTTAAACTCATCAGTGTTAAGACCACAATAAAGTAAGTTAATAGCCCTGTAGTTTTTGGAGATGGTTTCAAGATCTGCTTGGTTGTATTCAGACTTCTTCTTTGCAACTTTGGTATCGTTTGGTCCCTCTTTCTCTGGAATCTTCGGACCATTCTCTATAATGTTCCAAAGCTCTAGATCTTGGTCTATGATGAACATCTTCATCAAAGATCTCAAGTGGACAAAGTTGTTTCCTACAAAGAGTGGCGGTCTGCTTGTGGACCTTCCCTGTGCAAATCCTCCGCTTGCTTCACCAGATATGATCGAAAACTCACAAGATTGTTAGATCAAAAACAGTGAGTAAAGCTCTGATACCAATTGAAGGTTCGATAATATAAAACAATGTAATATAGAAATACTCTAGAAGGGGGTTGAATAGAGTATGCCCGTTTTTCGCAGAAAGTCTCAAGACTTTTGGAGCTCGTATAAAACCCTTTGAGATTAAACCTGAATCACAAAGTTAGACAATCGAACCAAGTGCGGAAATAAGGTAAAGCAATAAGTAAAGGACACGAGTAATTGTTTACGAGGTTCAGCACGAACTTGGCCTACGTCCCCGCCTAGGGTTCTTCCACAACCCTAGGATTCAAAAGGCTTTATTGATTCGCTTAGCTTAGGATCCTAATAGCTCACCGAGAAGTCTCTCTCCTATACAATTGCAATCTAGTCAACTCACGTTCCCTTGGAGTCCTAGACCAATCTAGAAGAGCCCCACCTCTCTCAGCTATCTAGTACAATCCTCTTACTCTCACAAATCAATAGCCTAGTGCAACTTCCCGAGTTACAAACTCTCGAGTAACACTATAAATGAATATATCCTATAAGCTCACAGTGACTCTCAAAAGCTTTGAAATAAACAACAAACTCTTGAGCGCTTAGCAGAGAGACACTTGGAAGACAGATCTTGCTTGAATGAATGAAAGCTCGTGTAGCACTTGTATATTCTGTCTTCTTCTTCCTTTCCTTTATAGAAGTAACGTGGAGCATGAGGTTCTTCAACACCAGATCTTCAACAACGGCTAGTAAAGATCATGGCGCGCCCGGATCTTCTATTTTAGGACACTTCGAAGACATGATCTTCTTTGAATTGGATCTCCTCAATATGCACCACAAGGAAAGATATAATCTCGAAATACTTCCTGAAAGATTAGTCATACATATATATATATATATATATATATATATATATATAATATAAAGGAAGTATATAATAAGATTAAATAATATACGGACTTATAAAACAGGTTTTGTATTTCATCAACTGTTAATGCTCCAAGGCCTTTGACACAAACATCCTGTCAAAGCCTTTGAAACATTTATTCCGATTTCCATCAAGGGATGGAGTTATCACTTACGTTCATCACACACTTTAGAGATTTGAGCGATGTGTTCCATAAGGAACTAAACTCATCTATTCTGCCTGCAATTTGAAGCTTTATTTGGATTGATTGTGAGTTTCTAATTCTCGTTCCTTGTTTCCTATATTTGAATGCTTCAACTTCTTTGTGCTTGATTGTTTATTGTTTTGTTCTATCTTGTCTGGCCAACTTGTTAGATCAATTCAATCGCTAAGGTTTTGTAGATTCCTGGTTGTGAACCTTAACCTAAGTGGAAAACTTGTTCCTTTAGGACTGGTTGAACTAATTGAATGAGTAGGAAGTTGAATGTGTTGTTAAATCCCTCTTTAGGGACTGTAAATAACTTGGCTAATCTCTGAACTTAAAGCTATCAATTGGGTTAAATCCTTCTTTAGGGACTGTTCGATTGATAAGGGTTGTTGGGACTGGTTGGCCTAGTAACTATATTAGGTCGGGACAAGGGCATTCATAGGAAACTTAATAGGACGAGAAGAAGTTACAATGATCGTTTCAATCAAATAAAGTGGAAAATTGTAGGTTGAATTGCTTCTCATAATTGTCTAAACCAAACTTATTTACTTTTGTTTGCTTCAATTCGCTTTGATAAAAGGCGGAACTTTCACATTTAAAAACCCCCAATTTGGTTACTTTGATTGGCACTTGAGTCAAACTTGAATTATAACTTTTCCTGTGGATCGACCTCTTACTTATTACTATAGTAGTTATAGGTTTGAGTTTTCTTTGACGGATCAACAACAGGTTTTCCCTCCGTCAAATTTGGCGCCGTTGCCAAGGAATTTTGACGGAGGGAAAACCTGTCGCTAATATGCATTATAGGCTTTTTTAGTGGCGGCAGCCTCACTGGCGGGGGGCGTGGCATGGAAGCTGCGGCCGCAGCACGATTGATTGGTCGCGGCCGCGGCACCCTCCGTTTCCGTAGCTTTCTGCAGCTGCAAAGATAACGTGTGAGTTAAATAAAATAATGTATCATCAGGGAACTCACCGTGAATAGGTCTTTCATCTTCCAGCTTGTCCTCTCCTTGGACAAGTCTGCTGAGGTGGTCCGCTACTAAGTTCTCTGCACCTTTCTTATCTTTAATTTCAATGTCAAATTCGCTTAAGAGTAAAATCCACCGAATAGATCTAGGTTTCGCTTCTTTCTTAGTCAATAAATAGCGAAGAGAAGCGTGATCAATGAAGACAATTACCTTAGCTCCTAGGAGATAAGAGCGGAACTTCTCCAGTGCAAAAACCACAGCAGGAGCTCTTTCTCAGTGGTTGAGTAGTTCCTTAGCGCTCCATTCAGAGTCATGGAGGCATAGTAGATGACATGAGAGCTCCTTCCTTCCTTTTGTCCCAAGGCAGCACCCACAGCGTAATCACTAGCATCACACATAATCTCAAAAAGTTGAGACCATATGGGTGCTTGAATTATAGGAGCGCTAGTCAGGCGACCTTTTAGCTCATCAAAGGATGCTCTACACCTGTCATCAAACTAAAAAGCTACTTCCTTTTTTAGTAAATCACAAAGAGGTGCAGAAATCTTAGAAAAATCATTAATAAACCTGCGATAGAACCCTGCATGGCCTAAAAAGGAACGAATTTCGCGCACATTGGTGGAGTAAGGCAAAGACTGAATTATATCAATCTCAGCCTTGTCCACCTCAAGACCCATGCTAGACACAATATGACCCAAAACAATGCCTTGCTCAACCGTAAAATGACACTTTTAAGAGTTAAGAACTAAGTTGGTGTCTACACACCGCTTAAGCACAAGTGACAAATGGTGTAAACAAGTATCAAAGTCATCTCCATGCACAGTGAAGTCATCCGTAAATACCTCTATGAAGCGATCTACATACTCAGAAAATATGCTTACCATACACCGTTGGAAGGTCCCAAGTGTGTTACATAACCCAAAAGGCATTCTGCGATATGCAAAAGTGCCAAAGGGGCATGTAAATTCCCCGGCAACGGCGCCAAATTTGACAGAGGGAAAACTTGTCGTTGATCCGCCAAAGAAAACTCAAACATATAGCTAGTATAGCAATAAGCAAGAGGTCGATCCACGGGGAAAGTTATAATTCAAGTTTGATTCAAGTGCCAATCAAAGTAACCAAATTGGGGGTTTTTAAATGTGAAAGTTCCGCCTTTTATCAAAGCGGATTGAAGCAAACAAAAGTAAATAATTTTGGTTTAGACAATTATGAGAAGCAATTCTACCTACAATTTTTCACTTTATTTGATTGAAGCGATCCTTGTAATTTCTTCTCATCCTATTAAGATTCACGAGGCGCAAACATGGGTGTCATGAATGGCCCCGGTCTATCAACACCTCAACCTACTAATTTGGAGTCAACTTGAACATCTTTTGACGTAAGTTGCAAAGATGGGTGTCATGAATGAACCTGGTTACTCAATGATCAAGCTTTCTTTCCTAGTGGATAGTTTTCAACATCGTTTTGCGCGAATCATACCCATGGGTGTCATGCATAGATCCGATTACTAAGTGCATCAACCATTGCCACCTTATTCACTAAATATTAACAAATTCAAAAAAAAAAGACTCAAAATATAAACATAAACTCCAGAAACAACGCCAAGATGTAGCAACACAAGGAGAGTAATTCACACAATTGAGCAAAAGAATTCAAATAAGGCTAAACATTCTCACAGGGTCATGTTTTGAGGACTTCAATTATACTTTAGCTCAATTATACATGCTCAATTATATTTGCTAGCTCATGTCCCACAAAAATCAAATACAGACAAAGTCAAAACATCTAGAACTCTATGAGATTTATATGAACATGCTTGAAATTTAAATTAGAGGACAAACTAAGCTAGATGGGTATTTGAATAACACATATGTATGCAATGCATGCTATATTTTTGGGTTTTCGATTTGTTTTTAAATACGAAAATTAAAAAAAAAAATTAAATATACTAAGCAGAAATTAAATAAACTAAATAGCAATTACAAAAACTTAAACATGGTGCAGAATTTAAACATGGCCTAGGAAATGACATAAATGACATAATATACATAATCCTTCTCCCCCACAGTTAAAATTTTCAGTGTCCTCACTGAAAAAGTACAGACAACCAAAATAAAGCATATAAACTCAGGGTGAAGGAGACAGAACTAACCACTCACTAGTGCGACGGCTGGTAGGGCGGAGACTGGTACGACATAATGTGTGGATACTTCTGGCGGAGGTAGTAGGACTGCTCTCTCCGCATCTCCTCCATGTTGTAGTTCGTCTCCCGCACATTGCGATCAATGTCGTGGAGGGTGAACTCGAAGGAGTCCTAGCGCATGGTCATACGATGGAACTCGGTGAACATGTGATCCCGCCAGGCGTCATCATCAGCAGAAGAAAAGCGAGGCCCTGCAGAAGAGTCAGCGGCGTACTGGGTATCCCCCATATGATAGTCAGTCTGTGCAGGGGCATCCTCCTCGTCCTCGTCATCAGTATCCTCATCATCATCCACATTCTGATTAGCCGCGATGTAGAGGGAGGCGTTGGAAGGACCATAAGGTAAGGCCCTAGGAAGCCTTAGTAGGTGCTCTCCATGCTTCCCCGATTTCCAGATGTAGCCCAGCGCATCAGAGCTCTCAATTAAATAAGCCCTCCTAAGCTGCTCCTCTGTATAGGTGTACCCATCAGACATGGGTGCACCGCACTGTGTAGGCTCCAGAAAGCGGTAGGCTATGAGGCTAATCATGATTCCCAGACCAATCCTCCCTTTTTTCTTTCCTTGGATCTTCAAGCAGCTGTCAACAAAGATCTCAACCCAGTCCGGCGTACCATGGGACTGGGGAGCAAGGCTCCATAACCAGTACAGATCGCCAGCGGGCACTTTGTTCACATCTCCTTGGCCGCTGAAACACATGGCCAAGACTTTGTGAACCAGACGAAGGCATGGGTGGACGAACTTATAGTTGTATTCGCCGATGTGTCCATCAAATCTAGAGCCGGTAGCCGCATACCAGAAATCATGGCGCTGCTGTTCTGACGCCATGAGATACAAATCTTGGGTGGGCGCCCGAGTGATCCCAAAGACCTGTCTCAGCTGGGCATACGTGCAAGTGTGGCTCTGGTCCATCAAGTTGAACCTAATCTTCAAATCGTACACACGCTCAAACGTGACTAGAAACTCCCACGCCAGCTCAGGATATGTGGGGGCTCTTCTGCAGGGCCTCACTTTTCTTCTGCTGATGATGACGCCTAGCGGGACCACATGTTCACCGAGTTCCATCGTCTGTCCAGACTCTTTCGAGTTCACCTTCCACGACATCGATCGCAATGTGCGGGAGACGAACTACAACATGGAGGAGATGCGGAGAGAGCAGTCCTACTACCTCCGCCAGCAGTATCCACACATTCTGTCGTACCAGTCTCCACCCTACCAACCGCCGCACCAGTGAGTGGTTAGTTCTGTCTACTTCACCCTGAGTTTATATGCTTTATTTTGGTTGTATGTACTGTTTCAGTGAGGACACTGAAAATTTTAAGTGTGTGGGAGAAGGATTATGTATATTATGTCATTTATATCATTTCCTAGACCATGTTCAAATTCTGCACCATGTTTAAGTTTATGTAATTGATATTTGGTTTATTTAATTTCTGCTTAGAATATTTAATTTCTGCTTAGTATATTTAATTTTTTTTAATTTTCGTATTTCAAAAAAATAATTCGAAAACCCAAAAATATAGCATGCATTGCATACATATGTGTTATTCAAATACCCATCTAGCTTAGTTTGTCCTCTAATTTAAATTCAAGCATGTTCATATAAATCCCATGGAGTTCTGGATGTTTTAACTTTGTCTTTATTTGATTTTTGTGGGACATGAGCTAGCAAATATAATTGAGCATGTATGATTGAGCTAAAGTATGATTGAAGTCCTCAAAACATGACCATGTGATAGCATGCATTTAGGTAGGCATAATAGGTTGCATTTAGCTTAGTTAAGATGCATATCATGCATGATTTAAGTAGAATTTGCATATTTGCTTTCTATGTTGGTGGAGTCGGAATCTACACGTTTTTATTGATTATTTCAGGTAACTGTGGATCTGAGAAGGATATATGGGTTGATAACGCATTGAATGAGAATGTTTAGTTGATCGAAGAAGCTTACATGAAGATCTCAAGAGGTCCTGAGAAGAAGAAGCGAACCTAAACGAAGAACAAGTCTGAAGAAGTTGTCGCTAGACATGCTGAACTTGTTTTGCACTTTCTGGAGGCCACGGTTGTCTGATTGACTATTATGACCATGCGTTGGAAAGCTCTTTTGAAGAGATACACCTTTGCTGTTGACAAGAAGAGCAAATTCGAGACGAATTTTCCGTGAAAGACCGATGCAAGCCGCCGCCAGTACCGTCGTAGCGGAGTTGGAGAAAATTATTGATGCTGCAGCCGCAGCATCCATGACGCGGCCGCAACATTGGTTGTCAGCGCCTAGACGCTGCATTTCGATTAGTAAAAACCCTAGATGCTTTTGTTTTGTTTCATGGCCGACTTGGGATTGTTTATAAGGCCAATTTTAGTTATTTTTCTAGGACTTCTATTCTATTCTACATTCTATCACACAATTGGAGAGAGAGCGATGTTCGCCATGGGCGGCTAAACTCTCTTCGTTCTACTTGCAATTTGAAGCTTTATTTGGATTGATTGTGAGTTTCTGAATCTTGTTCTTTATTTCCTATATTGAATGCTTCAACTTCTTCGTGCTTGATTGTTTATTGTTTTGTTCTATCTTGTCTGGCCAACTTGTTAGATCAATTCAATGGCTAAGGTTTTGTAGATTCCTGATTGTGAACCTTAACCTAAGTAGCAAACTTGTTCCTTTAGGGCTGATTGAACTAATTGAAAAAGTAGGAAGTTGGATGTGTTGTTAAATCCCTCTTTAGGGACTGTAAATACCTTGGTTAATCTCTGAACTTAAAGCTATCAATTGGTAAATACACATTGCTGAGAAATACTTGATTCTCTGTGTGATCGACTTCTTACTTGCTTGTTATACTAGTTTGTAGGTTTGAGTTTTATTTTGATACGGTTTATGCGACTAAAAACCGTCCATCACCATGTGAGAATGTTTAGCATTATTTGAATTCTTTTGCTCAATTGTGTGATTTACTCTCCTTGTGTTGCTACATCTTGGCATTGACTGCAGTATCTATTTTTAAAGACCGACTCACATGTTTGTTGTTTGCGGAGTTTATTTTTATATTTTGAGTCTTTTTTTTGAATTTGTGAATATTTAGTGAATAAGGTGGCAATGGTTGATGCACTTAGTAACCGGATCTATGCATGACACCCAATGTTCTAAAAGGCGCTAGGCGGCCGCTAGGCGGTGGGTGGCCGCCTAGCGCCTAGGCGGCTAGGCGGGTGCCTAGGCGACGCCTAGGCGGAGTTAGAACAAACTTAATTATTTCCTTATATTTTGACGAATAACACTTGTCAATAATTCATATAATGTAATAATAATCCATAATATCACTCATAAACCCAAATTTGTAGTACTTAACTAATACTAAAGTAAATAAATGCAAAAGTATACGTCTGACTAACAACTCTAAACCTCTTAAAATCCAAAACTATAAGTTCGATTGCAAAGCAAATGCATCCCGACATGGGGGATAAAAAAACCCTAAGTCAACTAATCATATGCATAGAAGCTCAAATTGAATAATCGTTGGACTAGGAGGCGCCTAGACGGGCCCAGGCGGGTCTAGGCGGCGCCTAGGCGGTACTAGGCGGTTCCTGGATGAATTTCCGCCTAGAGGTCCGCCTAGGCTTAAAAATTCCCAGGTCCTGTGCCGCCTAGCGCCTAGGCGGCGCCCAGGCGGCGCCTAGGCGCGATTTTTAGAACACTGATGACACCCATGGGTATGATTCGCGCAAAAAAGTTGTTGAAAACTATCCACTAGGAAAGAAAGCTTGATCATTGAGTAACCAGGTTCATTCATGACACCCATGTTTGCAACCTACGTCAAAAGATGTTCAAGTGGACTTCAAATTAGTAGGTTGAGGTGTTAATAGACCGGGGCCATTCATGACACCCATGTTTGCGCCTCGCGTAAGGAAAGCACCAAGATAAGAAAAAGAAAAGAAAAAAAGAGTGTCACATTTTATTTTGTTGCCTTTATTGTGTCCCGCAAGTAATGACATTTCGGTAGATATTTGGTGATATGGTGGTCAATGTCTATGAGTTTAGTGCATGATTGGTTTGAGTTGAGAGTTGTACCTTAAAGCCTAAACACATGAGTGAAACATATATTTCTGATGAGGTTGGATGATGTCTACTTCTAAGCTTTGATCACTGTAATACATGCTATGACGTTTGTTTGTTTGGTTTATGTTTTCACCTGCTATGATGTTGCTTTTTGATGAGGTTGAAACTTGAAGGGATTTCCTGTGGAATGTATTGATTCATGTTCATTCTATCATTGCTTGAGGACAAGCAAAGGTTAAGTGTGGGGGAATTTGATAATGTATATCTTAGATAGGCATTATAGGCATTTTTAGTTTAGTTATGTTGCATTTCTTTCATACTTTGTTGTTAATTTGCATCTTGTGATTATTCTAGAAGAGTTCGGATTCTGCGCAAATTTGTGTTTATCTTGCAGATTGAATCGGAACACATTTGGGAGATGCAATATCTTGAAGAGGAGTACAAGAGACATTGGAGAAAAGCAAGGAAGGAAAAGAGCAAAGCAACTTGGAGCTACTCTCGGCATAGACAAGAAGACACGACAATAGGATGTCGCAGCCGCAACAAGGACCGCCGTTGCGGGCTATGGAGAAGTTGCTGATATCGCGGCCGCAGGATATGCCGCGTGTTGAACAAAAATGCGCGATATAATTGTACAACACATTTTATTTAATTTGTAATATTTGAGTTCGATCCCTTTTGGTTATCCTCTTGATTCGGAGTTATATCGATACCAAGATTTAAGTGGTTTTGGTGATTTGGGCTGCATCCGAATTTTAACGGGTTGCCTACGTATCTCTTGGAAGAGAATCAAGCCTCACGTAGTTCAGAGTGTTTGAGTTTGTATGTTTTACCCCCTTAAAGGTTTTCATGCATCATTGGATCGTATTGGGACAAACCTTCTCGGAAGGGTAGCCCTAACATAAATCACACTATCATATGCATGAGATTTTCTCGTGTATCATCCGAATAAATCGAGCACACCTTCTTGGAAGGGTTTCTCGACTTAACGACTATCACTTACACGGAAAATCATGTGTATTTAATTTAGATTTAATTTTAACCCCATTTTCATTTTAAAAGTGAATTTAAGGATTAACAACTGTACCCGACATATTTTGAGATTTAATGTCGGGTTACCTACATAGCCGTTTTTACGGCGTCAAGTCTTTACGTAGTTCTTTTAGAAACCAAGTTTGATTTGGTTTTAAAAGTTTGATCGTTTGAGGATCGTGATTGAACTCGACGAGCTCGTAGCTTTATGTCAAGCTTCCTACATACCCGTTTGAACGGGATCAAATCTTATGTAGTTCTTTGGGGACAAATTTTATTTAATTTGTAACTGGTGACTGGATTCGGTGTATTTAAAATTTTATACCGAATTTCCTACGTAACTCGTAAAAGAGTATCAAGTCTATATGTAGTTCTGCCCAAAACCGAGTTTATATTTGGTAAAACTCGATTTGAGGTTTTGACTCCGTTTTTTAGGAGTCGGTTTGAGATTGACCCACTAGAATTAATTGACAAAAATATTTGACGAGTTTAATTTTATGATTTATTAAACCCAATTGTCAATTTATGTCAATTATAATTCTTATATTTTAGTGGGTGACTTATGTAATTAAACACATAAATTTTTTTACATATGTCAAAGACATTTACGTATTAGTTAGTACGTGTTTCCTTACGAATTGAACCTCACCCATCAAACCTCATGTTTGGGTTTGTTTTTGACGGGTCAAAGCCTAGTTGAATTTGTTTGTCAATCCAATTACCCATTTCATTTTCTCCTGACATGAATTTAGCCCCTTTTAGTCCAGGCAATTTTTTCTTCGGTTGAGCACTAATTCCACGTTGAGACTTGAGAGTTTGAGACCACCTGCAAAGCGAGAGGGATGCAGTCGGACAAACGCCCCGAGGTCGACAACAGGAATCTCTTCTAGCACGTCGCCCTGGACTTTCAACATGAAGTGAGTGAAACGGAGGAGAGCAGAGAAAGGGCGGAGCAGGTCGAGCTATGGTGAAGCGAGGGCGAAGTGGGTCGAATTTCGACAGCCCAGAAGAAGCATCTGCCAATTGAAGATGCCGATAATTTGTCCGAAGTAAAGGTGCAACAGGTTTGTTTTCCTTCTTTCCCCTATAATTTGTCCTCATTTTGACCCCAATTTGGATGGTTTGGGTTTACGGAGAACAAAAATTAAGGCTGGTTTTAATGACTTATAATTTGGGGATTTTTGGGTTTTGGACACTCAAGAGAGGAAGCCAGTGGGTTTAAGGCTCGGGAAAGCTGAGCAAGGATCAAAGATCGTCCAAATTTGAACGGTCTGAGTGACAGCCTCATTTCAGCCTTGAGGCGCTTTGCTGCAATTTCATATCCTTCTAAGAGGGTATGGTTATGCTCTCATTTTTTTAGTCCCTTTAGTCCTCTCGCTTTCTTGTTGAGATCCAATCTCAAATAAAGATGTATTTGATTTGGATGTGATCTGAGAGGGAATGCTTAAAGTGCAAACTGATTTGTGCTCGATACATATTAATTTGTTTGAGCATACTAATTGAGGAATCTGAAATTCCAGTTTATGAGCACCAATTTGTTTGCATTTTTTTATGCTTTTTATGGAGCCCAGATTGTCATTTGTTTTGCCTGTTTGTGGCTGTTTAGAGTGAACAACATTTTCTTTGTCTAGAATATGATGTTTCACAATTAAGCAGTGAAGCCTTGAATTTGCCCAAACTTGTTGATTGAATTCTTGTTAATTGAATTCTAGCAGAATTGTGGCAGCATTTCGCTTATGTTTAGGGCGATTTGATGATCCCGGAACCCAAACCCTTATTTAAAGCCCATGCTTTGTAAGAGGGGGTTCCGAGGATCGACTTCCTGCGGCAATTGAATTTCTTTTGAGCAAAAATCAGCAGCATTTTCCCTTGATTTAGGGCTGTTCGATGATTCTGAAACCCAAACTCTTACTTAAAGCCCATGCTTTGTAAGAGGGGTTTTCAAGAATCCTCTATATGAACAAGACCCAGGCAAAGGACTACCTTCTCTTCTTTCTTGTTGATTGCTGAGATGTTGTGCTCTCTTTCTCTCTTTTTTCTTTCTGCAGTAATAACAAGAGTTTTCTTTTGCTTGTGTTTGTTGTTTGCAGGCACTCCAGGAAAAGGAAAAGCCAGGAAGAGGAACACCAGTAGGAAGAGATGATTTGTTTGCTTATTTTTTTATGCTCGGAAGAAAAGGAAAACCAACCCTGGATACAGCAGCAGCAACCTTTTAAAGGGAGGAGAATAGGGGCAGTTACTTGAGTAACCTCCCATACCCACGTCCAAGCGGTTCAGCACAACTGCTCGGAATTTTTTTTAATTAAATTTTCCCTTTATTTTTTTTTGTTAACTGCATAAACAAAGGAAGCAGTTGAAAACTGTACAATTTTAACTACACATGTATTGGGCTCATCGGGCCTCTCTTTTGAAGCAAAAATTAAGCCCAATTTTATATTGTCAAACTTTATCCTTGAATGAATAAATTGACCACACTTTCATATGTAGTGAATGTTATGACATCATTTATAAAATCACTAAATTTACCCTCCATCACCGCGGCCGCAGCATGGGTCCCGAGCGCTGCGTTTCATTTAAGAAAACCCTAGTTTTATGTTAGATGTTTTGTGGCCGACTTGGATTGTTTATAAGGCCGATTTTAGTTATTTTTCTAGCACTTCTATTCTCCTCTTATGTTCATTAGACACTTTAAAGATTTGAGCGATATCTTCCAAGAGGAACTAAACTCATCTATTCTGCCTGCAGTTTGAAGCTTTATTTGGATTGATTGTGAGTTTCTAATTCTCGTTCCTTGTTTCCTATATTTGAATGCTTCAACTTCTTTGTGCTTATTGTTTTGTTCTATCTTGTCTGGCCAACTTGTTAGATCAATTCAATCGCTAAGGTTTTGTAGATTCTTGGTTATGAACCTTAACCTAAGTGGCAAACTTGTTCCTTTAGGGCTGGTTGAACTAATTGAATGAGTAGGAAGTTGAATGTGTTGTTAAATCCCTCTTTAGGGACTGCAAATACCTTGGCTAATCTCTGAACTTAAAGCTATTAATTGGGTTAAATCTTTCTTTAGGGACTGTTCGATTGATAAGGGTTGCTAGGACTGGTTGGACTAGTAACAATATTAGGTCGGGACAAGGGCATTTATAGGAAACTTAATAGGACGAGAAGAAGTTACAAGGATCGCTTTAATCAAATAAAGTGGAAAATTATAGGTAGAATTGCTTCTCATAATTGTCTAAACCAAAATTATTTACTTTTGTTTGCTTCAATCCGCTTTGATAAAAGGCGGAACTTTCACATTTATAAAAGCCCCCAATTTGGTTACTTTGATTGACACTTGAATCAAACTTGAATTATAACTTTCCATGTTGATCGACCTCCTACTTATTACTATACTAGTTATAGGTTTGAGTTTTTTTTTGACGGGTCAACGACAGATTTTCCCTCCGTCAATATCTTAGATAGACATTTTTAGGCTAGTTATATTGCATTTAGTTCTTAATTTGTAGTTAAATTGCCTTTTGTGATTATTTTGGAAGAATTCGGATTATGCGCAAAATTGTGGTTATATTGTAGAGATGGATTCGAAGACCATTGAGAGATGCAATATCTTGGAGAGGAGATGCAAAGTTTATAGAGCATATTTAGTGTTGCATAATAGATTGCATTTAGCATAGTTTAGTTGTGAATATTGCATATATTTAGTTGCATTTACATAATTACTAGTTGAGTTGGAAGAGGCGAAATCTTCATGATTTTATGGTTTATTTCAGTTATAGTAGATTGAAGGTGAAATGAATTGGAGAAGAGCAAAAACAATCTAAAGAAGAGTAGAGAAGCTGCGAAGTCAAAGAAGAAGAAGCTCGAAAGAATCGTCAGCCGCCTCGCAGTTTGGTTGGCTGCCCCACGACTCGAAGGGAAAACGGAGGACTTCAATGATCGCCGGCCGCCCCGCGGCCCGCGCAGAAATGCGCCGTTCAGTCTGGACTTTAATTAGGGTTTTTTGCTTATGTCGTGGCCGACTTGTTAGAAGCTATTTAAGACTTTTCTAGTTTATTATTTCTCGGACCATATGCACATTATTCCATTGTTGAGAGCGTCGTTGAGCATGAACAACTAAACTCTCGAGGTTTCGCCTACAGTTTGGATCTTTGGTTGTTGAATTGTGAGTTTATTAATCTAGTTCTTATTCATATTCCAATGTTTTGACTTCTTTGTGCTTAATTGCTTGAATGTGTTTTATTCTCTCTGGCTTGATCGACTAGTTAGAGTAGATTCATTCAATTTCTAGGGTTTTGTAGATTCCTCGTAACGAACCTTAACCCAAGTGGCAATCATATCCCTTTAGGACTCATAGGACTAATTGGATGTGTAGGAAGTTGAATATGTGTTAAATATCGACTCGTAACTTGATATTGCATGTACCTTGGTTAATTCATATTCTTAATGCTATCTCTAGGTTAAATTTTAACAGTGTTAGGGTTATTTAGAGATAAGGGTTGCTAGGACTCCTAGGACTAGTAATTTACCTAAGATCTGGACAAGGACATTGATAAGAAAAGACAAGAACTAGAGGCTAAAACAAGGATCGAATTCATCAATCGAAGTGATAAATTGTAGGTGAACCTATTTCTCTCCACTACATTCTACATTCAATTTACTTTGTTTGCTTTCTTCCGCTTTGATAAAAGGCAGATCTTTTTCACACCAAAAACCCCCATATTCTCTATTAGCGATTAGACTTGCACTTGAATTGAATAGATTTTTCTATGGATCGATCTCTTGCTTACACTCTATACTAGTTGTGAGTTTGAGTATTCTTTGGCAAGAACAACGACAGGTTTTCCTCTTGTCAAATTTGGCGCAGTTGCCGGGGAATATGAATTAACCAAGGTAGCATTAAGAATATGAATTAACCAAGGTACATGCAATATCAAGCTACGAGTCGATATTTAACATATATTCATCTTCCTACACATCAAATTAGTCCTACGAGTCCTAAAGGGATATGATTGCCACTTGGGTTAAGGTTCGCTACGAGGAATCTACAAAACCCTAGCAATTGAATGAATCTACTCTAACTAGTTGATCAGACCAGAGAGAATAAAACACATTCAAGCAATTAAGCACAAAGAAGTCAAAACATTGGAATAAGAATAAGAACTAGATTAAGAAACTCACAATTCAACAATCAAAGATCCAAACTGTAGGCGAAACCTTGAGAGTTTAGTTGCTCATGCTCAACGGCGCTCTCAACAATTGAATAAAGTGCATAAGGTCCGAGAAATAATAAACTAGAAAAGTCTTAAATAACTTATAACAAGTCGGCCACGACATAAGCAAAAAACCCTAATTAAAGTCCAGACTGAACGGCGCGTTTCTGCGCGGGCCGCGGGGCGGCCAGCGATCAGCGAAGTCCTCCGTTTTCCCTTCGAGCCGCGGGGCGGCCAGCCAAACTGCGGGGCGGCTGGCGATTCTTCCGAGCTTCTTCTTCTTTGACTTCGCAGCTTCTCTACTCTTCTTTAGATTGTTTTTGCTCTTCTCCAATTCATTTCACCTTCAATCTATTATATCTGAAATAAACCATAAAATCATGTAGATTCCGCCTCTTCCGACTCAACAAGTAATTATGTAAATGCAACTAAATATATGCAATATTCACAACTAAACTATGCTAAATGCAATCTATTATGCAACACTAAATATGCTCTATCAAATTCCCCCACACTTGAACATTTGCTTGTCCTCAAGCAATAGAAAACTCAACTCTGCAGCCCCACAGAATAGCAATCCATGTATCCACATCTCAATAATCTTTAAGCGCATGAAAAACTAGCAAACACAATAGATTAACAACATCATAGCACATAATTGGAGTAATCACTGAAATCAGGCAACCATATCCATTCTAGACCTCACAAAGGATATGTGTTTCACTCTCGCTCAAGTGTTTAGGATTAAATGTTTACGCTCAAAACTCAATCTTCCAAAACTTAGCTACAAGAGTCTTACACCAGTGTTCTAATTCTCCACCGCTGGTGACTCTACACACAACAAAAATCATGAGGTCTTCTAATTCTCCACCGCCTTGTGGTGCTCATAATCCGGGAACTAAGGAAGCAACCAAATCATAAAACCACTCATAAACTCCGCATACCATATCTTTATAATGTCTTACAACACCAATCTCAAGCATAAAACTTTACAAACCATACTCAACTCATTCCTTTATTCTTTTTTTTTTCTTTTTTCTTTTTTTTTTCATTCATGCTATATCAAATGATTTTCCTTGACTTTTGCCCCTAAGTGAATTTTATCCTCCTTAGGTCCCAGGTAATGAATATGCTAGCAGGAATCAAACATCTCATAAATACACCTCAATCATATAATCCACCACTAAAAACCATCATCCACAATATAGATATTCACCAACTATTCCTAAATTCCCGGATGGGGTCAGGCTATCATTGGTTATGGAAAAATCTTGTGGAGCTACAAAAAAATAGGCAATTAGGCTCAAACTGGCTTCAAGCAGAGGATAATATGTAAGGTGGGAATAGAGTCAAGTAGGGCTAATAAAGGTGCCTCAATCATGTTTAAGTCATGTGCGAAATCATAATATGCAACCTTGAAAAAGATATCTAAATGCAAGCCAAAGAGGAAGCAATTGAAGAGAGTACACTCAACAAGTAAGAGGACTCAATAAAGTGCAGTCCTGAATAGGCCAAAATAAGCTCACTAGGACATGTCTAGAACTTCATGATCACCCAAAATTCCAAGATTTTATGTGCTCAATCATTAACTAATCATGCTCACCAAATAGTATAGAAAACATATATCGAAGGCTTCAACAATCCATGCACATCATGGGGCATAAATCTCAAAAGATAAAATAAAGGACAAACGGCATCCATATGGGGAAATAAGACCTATTCCTAATAATGCCAGAACTAAAACTCTTTTTTTTTCATTTTTTTTAATAATAGGAATAACAATGGTAGAAGCTAAACATGCATACAACCCATAGAAATAAACATGCAAATTTAAAAGTCAAAATGCAGTGCAAACCAAAATACAAACGTGACATGCAAGTCTTCTCCCCCACACTTAATTCTGACATTGTCCTCAATGCAGAAAAGAGAACAAAAACATCAAAATAAAAAGAAAAGGGAAAAGAAAAGAAACAACTGACATGCTCACTGATGAGGTGGCGGTGGCGGCGGGTAAGGTGGAAACTGGGGATATGCATATCGATAAAAGTCCTCCTGCCTCTGCCACATATGCTCCTGCATCCGCCTGATCGCTGCCTGGCTCTCAGAGACATCCTCCAGGTGAGAAGTCAAGCCACGGACATCCCGACGAATGTCGCCGACATCCACGTACAGTTGATGTTGCTGCTCCCACATCACGTCCTGGCGCTGGTACATCTGCTGCTGGTGCTCCCACATGGCGTCTTGACGACGCGACATCATCTGCTGATGCTCCCACATGGTGTCCTGACGGAGATAATCTGCCATCCTCTGCTCCAGCGCGTAGTAGTCCGGACCAGCACCTCCAGCTGTGAAAGAAGGTCCAGCACCACTACCTCCTAGATCCGTCTGAACTCCATGAGTATCACCATCATCCTCCTGCTCAGCATCTGGAGCACCCTCATCATCATCATCATCAGAATCCTCATCCATCTCATCGCCCATGTAGAAATCAGCTACAGTAGGGCCAAAAGGGAGATGTCGGGGCAATCTCAGGTGAATCCTCCCAAGATGGCCTGTCCTCCAGACCCACATCGGCGACTTGCCCTCCAAGTGGCCAGCTTTCCTCAGCTGGGCTTCATCATATAGAAATGAGCCATGCAGAAATCAGGGACAGCGCTCACATCGATGCACGCTCGAGCTATGAGGGTGATAAGACCCCAAAGCTAATCGTCGCCTTGTTGAGCTTGTCTAGGATGTCCTTGCAGTTAATCAGAAACATATCCACCCAACCTGGAATCACTGGGCTCTCTGGCGTCAAACACCACAAAAATGACATATCCTTAAGCGGGATCTTGTTGACCTCAGCCTGTGCAAAGAATGTGTTCGCCAGAACCTTGTGAATCAGCCGTAATGCAGGATGGCGAATGCTCGAATTGTACTGGCCCCTCTTGGCCTAAAAAGGCACCCTAGTAGAGTGCATTCAAAAAGCCAAAGGGCCCTCTCCCTTACACATATCAAGCCAACTAGCAGTAGGTGCAGCACTAACACCAAAAATCTGCCCCAATCTCTCCTTCGATATCTCGTAACCCCTCCCAAGCAATCGAAACTCAATATTCGTACGCCCCACATTCAAAGTTGCTAAAAACTCCTTACATAAGATCGAATATGTAGGAGCATTCTTCCCTAAAAACTCTCCTAAGCCCCCATGCTCTAACAATTGTCTAGTGCATACATCCATCCCTAACAATCGAAGCGTAGGCTCATGAAAAAATTTTGTAACAAAGAAATTTCGAGTGTTTAAACCATTCCACTTCTCCTTCTGACTTCGACTCATTCCATGGGGTCTAAAGACTCTAGACATTGTGAATTTGAGTTAAGAAAATCACCCAAAAGAGTTGAAATCAAGAAAAACTCACGGAAATCAGGTTCTGCAGTGGCCGCGGGGCAGCCGATGGGAGCGACGGGGCGGTTGGCGACGGTCTTGGCCGTCGCCAGCCGCCCCGTCGCCTATCCAGCCTCCCCGCGGCCAGGACCGTCGCCAGCCGCCCCGTCGCCCCCACCGGCTGCCCCGCGGCCACTGCAGAACCTGATTTCCGTGAGTTTTTCTTGATTTCAACTCTTTTGGGTGATTTTCTTAGCTCAAATTCACAATGTCTAGACCCCATGGAATGAGTCAAAGTCAGAAGGAGAAGTGGAATGGTTTAAACACTCGAAATTTCTTTGTTATAAAATTTTTTATGAGCCTACGCTTCGATTGTTAGGGATGGATGTATGCACTAGGCAATTGTTAGAGCATGGGGGCTTAGGAGAGTTTTTAGGGAAGAATGCTCCTACATATTTGAGCTTATGTAAGGAGTTTTTAGCAACTTTGAGTGTGGGGCGTACGAATATTGAGTTTTGATTGCTTGGGAGGGGTTACGAGATATCGAAGGAGAGATTGGGGCAGATTTTTGGTGTTACTGCTGCACCTACTGCTAGTTGGCTTGATGTGTGTAAGGGAGAGGGTCCTTTGGCTTTTTGGATGCAGTCTACTAGGGTGCCTTTTGAGGCCAAGAAGGGCTAGTACAATTCGAGCATTCACCATCCTGCATTACGACTGATTCACAAGGTTCTGGCGAACACATTCTTTGCACAGGCTGAGGTCAACAAGATCTCGCTTAAGGATATGTCATTTTTGTGGTGTCTGACGCCAGAGAGCCCAGTGATTCCAGGTTGGGTGGATATGTTTCTGATTAACTGCAAGGATATCCTCGACAAGTGCAACAAGGCGACGATAAGCTTTGGGGGTCTTATCACCCTCATAGCTCGAGTGTGCATCGATGTGAGCGCTGTCCCTGATGTTCTGCATGGCTCATTTCTATATGATGAAGCCCAGCTGAGAAAAGCTGGCCACTTGGAGGGCAAGTCGCCGATGTGTGTCTGGAGGACAGGCCATCTGGGGAAGATTCAGTTGAGATTGCCCCGACATCTCCCTTTTGGCCCTACAACAGCTGATTTTTACATGGGCGATGAGATGGATGAGGATTCTGAGGATGATGATGGAGGTGTTCCTGATGATGAGCAGGAAGGTGATGATGATGTTCTTGGAGTTCAGACGGATATCGGAGGTAGTAGTGCTGAACCTTCTGGCACAGCTGGTGCTGGTCCGAACTACTACGCGCTGGAGCAGAGGATGGCAGATATGTGTCTCCGTCAGGACACCATGTGGGAGCATCAGCAAATGATGTCACGTCGTCAGGACGCCATGTGGGAGCACCAGCAACAGATGTCCCAGCGCCAGAATGTGATGTGGGATCAACAGCAGCAGCTATATGTGGATATTGGTGACATTCGTCGGGATGTCCGTGGCTTGACTTCTCATCTGGAGGATGTCTCTGAGAGCCAGGCAACGATCAGACGGATGCAGGAGCAGATGTGGCAGAGGCAGGAGGACTTTTATCGATATGCATATCCCCAGTTTCTACCTTACCCGCCGCCGCCACCACCTCATCAGTGAGCATGTTAGTCGTTTCTTTTCTTTTCCCTTTTCTTTTTATTTTGATGTTTTTGTTCTCTTTTCTGCATTGAGGACAATGTCAGAATTAAGTGCGGGGGAGAAGAATTGCATGCCACGTTTGTATTTCTATTTCTAAGTTGCATTGCATTTTGACTTTTAAGTTTGCATGTTTATTTCTATGGGTTGTATGCATGTTTAGTTTCTACCATTGTTATTCCTATTATTAAAAAAAATGGAAAAAAAAAAAAGAGTTTTAGTTCTGGCATTATTAGGAATAGGTCTTATTTCCCCATATGGATGCCGTTTGTCCTCTATTGTTGAAGCCTTCGATATATGTTTTCTATACTATTTGGTGAGCATGATTAGTTAATGATTGATCACATAAAATCTTGGAATTTTGGGTGATCATGAAGTTCTAGAAATGTCCTAGTGAGCTTATTTTGGCCTATTCAGGACTGCACTTTATTGAGTCCTCTTGCTTGTTGAGTGTACTCTCTTTAATTGCTTCCTCTTTGGCTTGTATTTAGATATCTTTTTCAAGGCTGCATATTATGATTTCTGCACATGACTTAAACATGATTGAGGCACCTTTATTAGCCTTATTTGACTCTATTCCCGCCTTATATATTATCCTCTGCTTGAAGCCAGCTTGAGCCTAATTGCCTATTCTTTTGTAGCTCCACAAGATTTTTTCATAACCAATGATAGCCTGACCCCATCCGGGAATTTAGGAATAGTTGGTGAATATCTATATTGTGGATGATGGTTTTTAATGGTGGATTGTATGATTGAGGTGTATTTATGAGATGTTTCATTCTTGCTAGCATATTCATTACTTGGGACCTAAGGAGGATAAAATTCACTTAGGGGCAAAAGTCAAGGAAAATCATTTGATATAGCATGAATGAAAAAAAAAAGAAAAAAAAAAGAAAAAAAAATAAAGAATAAACGAATGAGTTAAGTATGGTTTGTAAAGTTTTATGCTTGAGATTGGTGTTGTAAGACATTATAGAGATATGGTATGAGGAGTTTATGAGTGGTTTTATGATTTGGTTGTTTCTTTAGTTCCCGGATTATGAGCACCACAAGACCTAAATTATTCCATACCTTATATGTTCTACATTGGCCCCATTACAACCCAATTAAAAGACCTCATGATTTTTGTTGTGTGTAGAGTCACCAGCGGTGGAGAATTAGAACACTGGTGCAAGACTCTTGTAGCTATGTTTTTTAAGATTTAGTTTTGAGCGTAAACATTTAACCCTAAACACTTGAGCGAGAGTGAAACACATATCCTTTGTGAGGGTCTAGAATGGATATGGTTGCCTGATTTCAGTGATTACTCCAATTATGTGCTATGCTGTTGTTAATCTATTGTGTTTGCTAGTTTTTCATGCGCTTAAAGATTATTGAGGTGTGGATACATGGATTGCTATTCTGTGGGGCTGCAGAGTTGAGTTTTCTATTGCTTGAGGACAAGCAAATGTTCAAGTGTGGGGGAATTTGATAGAGCATATTTAGTGTTGCATAATAGATTGCATTTAGCATAGTTTAGTTGTGAATATTGCATATATTTAGTTGCATTTACATAATTACTTGTTGAGTTGGAAGAGGCGGAATCTACATGATTTTATGGTTTATTTCAGATATAGTAGATTGAAGGTGAAATGAATTGGAGAAGAGCAAAAACAATCTAAAGAAGAGTAGAGAAGCTGCGAAGTCAAAGAAGAAGAAGCTCGGAAGAATCGCCAGCCGCCCCGCAGCTCGAAGGGAAAACGGAGGACTTTATCAACAAGTTTTCCTCTTGTCAAAAGTCATTGGAATGGAATACAAGAAGCAACCCTTAAGAGAGGAAAGAAGAAGAAGTAAGAGTTACTCTCGGCTTCTGGCAGCGAGAGATGTAGTGGGGAGAGATGCTGCGGCCGCTGCAAGGAGCTGGAGTAGTGAGTTGGTTTGAGCACACGTCTTGTGCTCAAACCAACTCACGTGCTGAAATGCCGCAGCTGCCGCATTGGTCATCTGAGCGCCGCATTTTGTTTTATTAAAACCCTAGTTGTTTGTTATTTCATTTTTGACTGACTTGAACCCTTTTAAGGCCGAATGTTATTAGTTTTCATTTCACTTCTATTCTATTCCACATTCTACGAGACAATTAGAAATTGAGCGATGTTTTCCATGGGGAACTAAACTCATCTGTTCTGTCTATAATTTGAAGCTTTATTTGGATTGATTTTGAGTTTCTAATTCTCATTCCTTAATTCCGCTATTGAATGCTTCAACTTCTTTGTGCTTGAATGTTTGATTGTTTTATTATCTCTAACCCGCACAACTAGTTAGAATCAATTCAATTGCTAGGGTTTTGTAGATTTCTGGTTGTGAACCTTAACCCAAGTAGCAAACTTGTTCCTTTAAAGTTGGTTGAACTAATTGAATAAGTAGGAAGTTGAATGTGTTATTAAATCCCTCTTTAGGAACTGCAAATACATTGGTTAATCTCTCAACTTAAACCTATCAATTGGGTTAAATCCTTCTTTAGGGATTGTTCGATTGATAAGGGTTACTAGGATTGGTTTGACTAGTAACTATATTAGGCTTGGAACAAGGGCATTCATTGGAAACCTAAAAGGACGAGAAAAAGTTACAATGATCGTTTCAACCAAATAAAGTAGAAAATTGTAGGAACAAGGGCATTCATTGGAAACCTAAAAGTACGAGCAGAAGTTACAAGGATCGTTTCAACCAAATAAAGTGTAAAATTGTAGGTAGAAATGATTCTCACAATTGTTTGAATCAAAACCATTTACTTTTGTTTTCGTCAATCCGCTTTGATTAAAGGCAGATCTTTTACACTATAAAAAAAAAACCATCTGGTTACTTAATTGGCACTTAAATCACATTTGAACAACAAATTTCCCTGTGGATCGACCTCTTACTTATTGTTGTACTAGTTATAGGTTTGAGATTTATTTTGACATATCAACGACAGGTTTTCCCACCGTCACCCCCCAAACCGCAGAGCAACACCACCTGAATCGATAACGCACCATAACCCCAAGCGAGAGATAAATCAACCCACACACCGGGGAATTATTTATGATAATTCGTTATTATAATTCACTACTTTAAATATATTTAATTTATTCTAATTTTTTATGGATTAGCTTTGGGCACAAGGCAAAACCTTGGGCCCAAAGGAAATGTCATGGGCATTAGAATCGAGCCCAAGAGACCAAGGAGACCCTAAGCCAAGCTGCAGCTAGGCAACAGCCGACTAGATCACCAGAACACAACGCAGAGGACAACGCCGCCTCTCCGGCGACCAACAAACCGGGAAAGGGAAGGCGGGACACCAGGGAGAGGTGGGATTCACAGCCGCACAAAACCCGGGCCAGAGCATTGGCGCCGACTGAGAGACGAAGGATCCGCAAAGGTGTGTCGACGGTGTGAGGGTGTGACGATGTGATGGAGGAGCCGCGACGCGGAGGGCCGAAAGAGGAGGAGAATACCCCAGAGAACAGGGAGCCCAGACAAACCGCGGGGAGCAAGAGTCAGAGGGTTGAGGAGGGCAAACGGAGAAGCGACACCGCCGCAGAGCAGACAACGACTCCGAACAACCCAACGACGGGGGGAGGAAGCTAGAGAGAGTTGATCAAAACCGACGAGATGAGACCGGAAAGGAACAACCCCAAAGAAGGGAGGATTTCAGAACTAAAGAGCAAAGAGCTCGATCAAATGGAGCATTATTGTAGCATCCAGAGAAGAAAGCATATCGTATTTTTTCCTGAAAACCAATTTCGAAACTCAAAGAAAATACGAACCGAAGATTCGATATTTAAAGAGGAAGTTATTGAAACAATCCCTCAATTTGAGAAAGAGATCAAGAGAAATCTGTATTGTACCCTGGATTTTGATTTCTAAACTTACATCTCAAAGGAGACAGAAATGAAAGAGACCCCGGTCGAACAAGAGCCTCAAACAGCAACGTCTCCTCTAGGTGAATTTGGACCCCAAGGAGGGGTGATTGGGGGCTCCCGAATAAGATTTAGGGCTTCCAAAGGAGATTTAGTACTCTCAAAGAGAGATTGGCATAGCTGAAACTGAGCGTGATGGCGAGGCCGTCAATTGATGATGGTGAATTTGTGGTGTATTTAGGGTATCTCATACACTTCTTTAGATGGAGTGCAAAATTAAATAGGACCCACCTGTCCCAACAATTAACCAATGAGAGCTAAATCTACATACATTTTTTTTAATCCTCAATTATATTTAGGGTATATTCGCTAGAGGATTTTTTTTTAGTGGTGAAGGGGATGGAGATTATTATTAGGGATGGACGGATTGTTGATTGTTAGAGGTGGAGGGGACGGAGATTTGTAGAAAATAATCTCGTGTGTATTTGATTGGATGCAGATTATTTGTAGGGTGAAATAAAGTGAAAAGTAAAAAATTCCCCCAACCATTCTCCCCTGTTTGTGTTTATTGTTCCATGTTCATTATTTGCAACCCCCATCTATTAGACTATTACACAAGTTGACCCCGTTTACAACAACTTTCAAGTTGTCTCTTTTAAGTTAATGGAAGAACCTTTTGGTGATTTTGGTGAGGGAATTTTGTTCCTTGGAAATTTAAGGGGAAGAGAGAAGATGTGTTTGAGAAACTGCAAATGTCGTTTTGTCGTCGAAGTAAATTGAATCCTCCTCCGTCCGCTCTCTTCGACCTCATTTCCGGCAACCGCTCCGACCCATCTGCTCTGTCCGCCCTCTCCGACCCCATTGCCGCCACCCTCTCCGTCCCCATTGAAACAATTGGCAAGATAACTGCAGATAAGAAATCTGTAGTTACGAACCAAATTTGTTGAAGATGTTTGAAGGAGCCCAACCCATGTCCGTGTGTGGAAATCCTCCACCAAATTTGTTGAAGAATGGTGAAAAAACGGAGAAGGAGATGAACCACCGCAACCACATCGGGGTTCAGGCTGTACCAATTCAGGGGTTTCTTCGATGGCCTGAGTCTAGATCCCGAGGTCTTCACCTCCTTCGACCTCCGCACTGTCGTAGGGTCTTCCATGAGATGTGAAATAGAGCATGAGAGAAGAGAGGTAGGTGAGTAGCGGGGCAAGGGCAATAAAGCCCGACCTGATCGGAGTGGGAAAATCCCATCCACTCCGCCCAACCCTCAAACCGAAGGTGGCAAAAACCTTGGGTGAAGGTCCAGCAATGCCTGACTCCACCCAAATCTTTACTTTATTCAAAAAAAAAAAAAAAAAAAGGTTGTGGTCGGTCCTTAAGGTGGGGAGAGGAGCTGCAAATAGAATGTAAACAAAAGAGAAGTGGGAGTAAACAAAAGAGAACTCCACCCATTTCCAAATGACAAAATGGATTCAGTTCTATTTGAACTTGAATCTCATCTTCCATTTCAAAAGGGAGAGGAACTTCTGCTGTTGGAAAATGACTGTAAAGATTAGTTGTTTGCTGGACTTCGATCTATCCAGCTTCTTCTTGTATCATGAAAGAAATACAAGACAAGGAGGTTTAGAGAACTTTTCTCAGGGCAGCATATAGCAACACCATACAAGACGGAAATCCAACAGCCCAAGACACTGTCAATGTCATATATCACTGAGTAAAAGAAGCTCCTGCTTCGACTTGAAGAAATGCAACATTCTCCGGAGTGATGATTTCATTCAGTCAAATACAAAGAGAATCATAGTAATGGACAAGTTTACCATGTTCACAGTCAAACAGTTTCTTGTGGTACGGATGCAGGAGAGCGTGGAGCAATCGTAAACTGCAAACCTGCGTGCTGCCCTGGTTGCAGCACAATGGCCACTTGTGTTGCTGCTGTTGCTGTGGCTTCCTGTTTTACATCAAATTTGAAGACAAGTTAACCTACAAACCTGTTAACAAGAGGTTCAGCCAGAATGCAAGGGACAAAAAGAGAGCCAAAATAAACCTGGCTTTGTTGTCTCCGTTGCAAGATATTAATAGCCCACGCCATGATGTAACAGGGCAAAAGAAATCCAGCAAACCTAAGCAAGAAAAGCTGAAAAAGCAATATTCTTGTTGTAAGAAGCTTATAAAGTAGTTTTATAAGCCGGTGACTTTATAACCTGGGGAAAAGGAAGTTTATTATGGACTTTTACTCACCAAGAAGAAGGTGAATGTATCATCATCGTCATCAGCATCTGGAACTGTTAGTGCATGCCTTAAGAGCAGAAGCGCCATGAGCTGTCACCACAAAGTAATAAAACCATGTACATAATTTGTAATTTCAGTCCTCCCAATAATCAAATAGGATAGAGGAAAGTAATTAACATAGCATATTATTAGATTGTGATACTGAATATCATGTCTTTGTTTATCATTCAGGATGCTTACAATAAGAACAGCAGAACGGAAAAATGCAGTGCCACTGGCACTAGAAGTAGCATAATCATCATACTCAGCTTCCAAGAACTGATGCTCTGCCTCTGCTATTGCCAGAAGGCGAGGATCATGCAAGTCCAATGGAGTACCAGAGATAGTCCAACCTCTGCTATGACCAAATTCAAGGGATCAGCGACAGAAGAAAAGAAAATGTTAAGCCTCTAAATCTACAGCAGCTAGTATAAAGCCCTCCCATAGAAATGAAAATAGATTTGGAACTCCTCTTCAGGAGAACAAATTGATGCCATCAAGAACGGGATTAGCCACACATCACAAATACACTACAATTTTGAATTGAACTTACCCTATATCAATGGCAGCATCTTCAGGAGAAGGTGGTGGTGGAGCAGTGTATTCAGGTTGGTAAGGCTGTTTCAGAAAACGATATATGAGAAACCAATTACTGGCCACACCAATACACAACGCCAAATATGTTCAGCCTTCTTACAAGTGAAATAATGGAAAAAGACAAGGAAAATGGATTACATGTAGCCTACATATTGTAGCTCACATTAGAAGTTCCAAATATTTGAAAAAGACGTAAACTAATTAATATTTAAGCTTAAGGTACAACCACAGTCCATTGCAAAGCTCAGGGACGCTTAAGCATTTCAAGTTTTCAAAAACACTAAGTGGAGAGCTTAAGGTAATTAAACATAGCAGCAAGTTTTTAAATAAACAGGATATGTCTCCAAAGGTCGAGAATTCATTTACATCACATATGTATCACAATATATCACTTAAAAACTCCTGTACTGCATGGTTTGTTTGGAGCTTATATATTAAAAGTATCTTAACAATGTAAAAAGCTATTTAATTTATCAACAGAAATATGTATAAGAACATAAAAAGCTCTTGTATAAGCAACCAGCATGGAACGGATAACCAACCCCATATATGAAGGAGAGTGACAGAGAGAAATAATGAGCATGACAGAGAAATAAGCATGGCATACCTGATGACAGATCTCACAAGTTAAATCCCCTTTCTCATTGCACCAGCGCTGAACGCACTTTCTATGAGCATACTAAAAAAAAGGCCGATTTCAGTTCGTTTTCTTTAAATTTTGGAAGACATAAAGGGAAAAAAGGATAAATAAATGGCACTTTTTATCATAGATAAAGCTAATCAATGAAAACAAAGGGTTTCATGGTTCATACAAGGAAAAGGAACTTCCAACAGGCAAAAGTTATGCACTGATAAGGGGCAATTACAATGTGACAAAAGCACTCAACATTTACTTCGATAATGAAGGTGAACCATCAACATTTGCTTAGATGACGATCAAATATAAATTAACCACTGAAAACGAAAAAGGCAACTAGGCATGTGATTTCAATCATTTGTAGGATGAACAGATCACATTGTAAATAGCAAACACAATTACTGAAAATTTCCCCGATTCAATCAAAAGTTGTAGAAGTCAGTCTTACTTTAAGGCTTCCACTACAAGCACAAGGTGCCTCAAAATTCTCAATTGCATCCTCATCTTGGCAGATCCGACACTCAGCTATCTGAATCAACGGCTCATTCTCGCCCATCTCTTCGTTCTCCTGCTCGTCACTCTCACCTCCGACCTCCGAATCGGATGGGTCGGCGGATTGGTCCACGCGCAGCACCAAGTGTTCTCCCATGCTTTATCACTAGAAGACGAAACCCGCCAATACAGTCACCAAAGCCCTAATTCGAGAGATCACGGATTCAAACCCACAGATCAGTTCAACAGCTGACAAACGCAGAAATCAAAGACCCTAATTTGAGATAAATCGAAGAGAGAGGGAGAGAGAGGGACCGAAATTTGGAGAGAGAGAAAAAGGGAATTAGGTTTGAAACGGCAAGCGTGTTCGTTTGGGTAATGGGTTAGGAGTCAACAAAGAAACTTGATTTTATACTCCCTTCGGCTGCATTTAGGCTCCTCTACTTTGAATTTGAACGCCAACACAGAACGTTAAACAAACTCGACAAGATTCTGAATGACAGTGTCTTCTTTTGGTTGATTGTTGGAGATGGAGACCCCAGTGGTCAAGTGGATAATGCGAACGTTGTGCTTGGAGGGTCATAATTGTCTTTCTACTCTTGTGTTGAGCCGTTGGGTATTGGGAATTGGGATGCGTCGATACCATTAGAGGTGGCAGACCCGACCCGAGAACTCGACTCGACTCAACCGATCTCAGACCCGATCGAAATTCTAAAATCTAGCACCATACACCACCCAAACTCGAATCCAAGCCCGACCCATTTTGACCCGATACTCGAATGAACCCGAATTTGACTCGACTCGTCTTTGACCCGACCCGAACAAGACCCGTCTCATCCTTATAATTACTTTAATTGCCTTATTTTTAAAGATTCAAATATTGTGAATTATGTACAATGAAACCTAATATAACTAAATAAATGATGTTTAATAGTCAATAATTGAGATAAACAAAAAAAAATCATCATTTTATAATAAAAATAAATGTGACCTGACTTGACCCAACTCGAACCAACCCAACCCAAAACCCATTTGAATCGAACTTATCCGAGCCGATCAGAACCCGATTGATCATACAATGGACCCGACCCGACATTTGACCCGAATGGGTATTTACCCAAACCCGATCAGAACAGGCTGATTTCCATCTCTAAATACCACCCTAACCAAATAACATACTCCATCTGTCCAACAATACATGTCTTTTTAGTTTATATGATTTTTTCAATAATACATGTCTTTTGTAGAGTTAATCATCACACTTAACATACTAACTAGCTAATCATTAAGACCTTGACTCATATGTGATTTACAAGTCCAAACCCGCTCTAAAAGATGGCACTAATATATCCTTCTACCGAGTACACTACTTGATGAAAACTGAAAAGTTGATCACTTTGTCTTGGTCTAACTGCATTCTACTTTTTCTGACAAGCTTCTCTGATATATATATATATACTAGGTCAATTGCCGCGCGCTAGCGCGCGGTCTTATCATATTTGTACAACATGTAGAAATCTACAAGAGAAGTAAAAATCTTCTCATATTCATATAGCGTGTTGAACAATTAGTGGCATGATAATCAATGTTAAAATCAGGTGTAATCTGATCAATTTGTCACATTTTACCACTTAATTGAGTTGATACAGAAAAGAGGGAAACAATTGCAAAACCAGAATAGTGAAATCAAGCATCATAGTTTCACCATCTGCCTCGTTGACAAACTTGGCCAAACATGCATTGAACTCCTCCAAGTGGATATTTAATACAAATGACTCTTATCGATTCATATATGATTTTTTTTAAGCATCCACGACGATTTTCCATAACAATGAGAGTTGTAAGTAAGAGAACCAATCCCTTCTCCTAGGAAAATTAAAGGTGTCTTGATTTTGTGTAGCACTTCACTTTTATTTGCCCTTTAACACTTTGCTTCACTTTTCCAAAATTGACAAATTCAAAAGAACTGAACAATAAAAAATACTCGTGTACATTAAAAATAAATTGGTCCCAAAAGCACATAGGCAAAACAATGAAGGTTATTAGAAATCAATAAGAGCATTGAACAAACCTGGATATAAAAACATAGAAAAAGGCATTACAAGTTGCAGAAATCGTTGATCTACTCAAGACCATAATTTAAGAGGTCCTAATTTCAATACACATTCATCTCATGTAACTCAATTGATCGATCCTTAAGAGAGGCTTACATAGAGGCTTAATGCAACTTAGTCAATAGGACGGATCAAGCTTATACACAAGTAACCTACAATCAACAACCTAATAAAATAAAACAATGCTAAAACATACAATCACAAGTACCCTATTATCAATCCATGAAGACCTTACATCATAAATAAATCAACACAAGCAAAACAAAAAATCAATGCATAATTAATACTCCGTATGAGACGAAAATGGCTGGGATCGTTCTTATAGTGATAAAACGAACACTTATTGATAATTAATGCACAAAGACTACTTCTTACTTGGTTCTCAATCTTAATCCACTTCAACAAAAACAATTAAATTTCAACGAACATTTGAAAAAGAAAATAAATTAGAATTCCTCTTACTTTTTTTTTTGTACTTATTTTCGTATTTTAAAAGACGAGTAACGGAGTAAGGCCCACTTCTAAAACTGAACTATATAGATATTCGGATTAATATAAACAAACAATTTGAATTTTAGGGAACACTATATGCATAAACAAATGATTCATGGATCAAATAGATTAATTTGAAATAAATTTAAGAGATTCAAGCAAGGTTCACCGACTTGCGAGTTTTTTGGATGGAATTTCTTGTTTTGTGGTCCCTCACTAATAAACTAATTTTTCCGAACTTAATACCTACTGATCAAAGTAAAGGGACAAATTTCATTAAATGAAAATTCACATACAATTTTCTGAAACAAAAACAAAGCAACCATCACCAGTCGCCTAATTCTTTTCATGTATGATCGTTAGGAAATTAATTATGTACAAAGAATTAAATAACATACAATCCAATTTGAATAGCATTACATATTAAAAAAATCATTAAAAAATTCAAAGTGGGAAATACTATTCATTCTCAAGTTCACTCTTTTATAGATTAATATATATATATATATATATATATATATATGTTACCAAGGCATCTATGTCCTATGATGCATGATTGCATAAACGATGATCTCCTCCATGTTTCACTCTCAAACTCGTGCTCGCCTGATGAATCTAAAGGGCCAACTTTAGAATTTGTCAAAAGGATCACTGTCAACGCTCAATTATATTGAGAAGAAATGATCCATTGTTGATGCACTCGCTAAATGTCAATACTATGACGATCTCATCGCTTCATTGCTCCATGGTCTTGACGTGTGTTATGGCGCATTCAAAGCAGCCATCAATGTTCATGTTGAGCCTGTTTCGCCTGAAGAGTTAACTGTTCTTCTTCTTCATGAAGAAGAGCGGCTCTGTGATGAATCTGCTCCAACAAATAGTGCAAGCAACATCATCTTTCAATTTCTCTGCCGCCATCCACAGCTCCCACCACTTCCCTAGTTACCAACAATGTCTCCAACAACACTCAGGCTCGGTCGGTCTCCTTCTCACGTGGTCGTGGCCGTGGTGATCCTGGCCAAGGATGGGGCAAGGGGCGCTCCTATGACCCTTCCGCCGACACTACCAACCACCAACAATCTTCCTCCTATCTCTGTAGAATCTGTATGCTTGTGATGAACAATTTTCTATAGGCACTTGCATCAGTAGGAGTTGAAGAAGATGTTGAAGGCTGAAACTTCACATGTGGATCCATAGGAGCTGCTGCATGGATTAGATCAGCACCACCAAACTCTTGAAGCAACTCCATAAGGAACTTTCTTTGAGTCATGAGCAATCCATTTGGTGTATGAATGAACTCCATTCCCAAAAAATAATGCAATGCTCCTAAATCCTTGATCTTGAACTTTTTATCCAAGACATTCTTAAGTCTATTGATTTCTTCTTCATCATTTCCTGTTAAAAGTATGTCGTCGACATATACTGCTGCAAAAACTTGGGAATTTGGTGAGCATTTTGTGAACAAGGAGTAATCATTCTTAGATGATTTATATCCTTGTTCATATAAAAAACTAGATAATTTGGCATACCATTGCCTTGATGCTTGTTTTAGACCGTAAAGTGATTTGTTTCACTTGCAAACCAATTTATGATCTGTGAGATGCAGGCCTTTAGGAGGCTTCATGAACACATCCTCATCTAGGTCACCATGCAAAAATGCATTGTTGACATCTAGTTGGGATATGTTCCATTTCCTTTGGACAGCAACAACAATAAGGGCTCTAATAGTGGTATGTTTGACAACAGGAGAGAAAGTTTCAGTGTAATCTATACCTTCCTTTTGAGTGTAGCCTTTAATCACCAACCTTTATTTACATCTTTCAATAGTTCCAACAGCTCTAAGTTTAATTTTATAAACCCATTTTCTCGAGATTGACTTCTTTCCTTTTGGTAAAGCAGTTAGAGTCCAGGTGTTGTTTAGATGCAGAGCTTAAAATTCCTTATCCATTGCTTCTTGCCAAGAAGGATGTAACACAGCCTCTTCATATGTTGTAGGTTCCACCAGAGTAGGTAATGTTTGAATAAAAAATTTATCCTCAGAGCTTAAGGCAAAAAAGACAATGGAATTGATATTGTCATGAGAAGCAATTGTAGTCAAAGTGTTAGCACAAACTGAGGTGAAGCCACAGAGTTGCAAACATAATCTCTTAAGTAACCAGGAGCAACATGAGTTCTATTTGATCTTCTGGTGCTTTGAGAAATAATAGGTTGAGGAATATCAGGTTGATGAATGATGTTAGAGTTGGGTTCAGGGACATTTCCACCTCCAATTGAACTTGTATCCATAATTGGTTTTGGTAAAAAAAAATATCAGTTGTGTGCAAAATATTTTTGAAAGACTTGAAAGGGAAAATTTTCTCATGGAAAACCACATGTCTAGATACAAATATTTTCTTATCATCCAAAGATATCACCTTATAACCTTTCTTTCCAAATGGGTATCCTATGAAAACACATGGAATAGCTCTAGAAGAAAATTTATCTCATCCATGAGCCATTGTAGATGTGTAACATAGGCATCCAAATGATCTTAGATGAATATAAGTAGGATCTTTCTTAAACAACAACTTAAAAGGTGTTTCCCCATGTAAAACTTTTGAGGGAAATCTGTTTATCAATTAATAGGTTGTTGTAAGAACACATTCTCCCCAATATACTAAAGGAATTTGAGATTGAAACAACAAGGCTCTTGTAGTTTCTAAGAGGTGCTTGTGTTTCCTCTCCACAACTCCATTTTGTTGAGGAGTATGTGGACATGAAGTGTGATGAATGATGCCTTTAGACTTGAGAAAATCAGAAGCAACAATACTGGATCCTAGTTCAAAGGCATTATCAGTTCTCATAACCTTGGGCACAATGTGAAACTGATTTTCTACCATTAAAATAAATGCTTTTATCAAGGAAAAAGCATTACTTTTAGTAGACATCAATTGTGTCCAAGTAGATCTAGAGAAATCATCCACTATAGTCCGAAAATACTTATAACCATCATAAGTTGGGGTTTTGTAAGGTCCCCAAACATCAACTTGTATGAGATCAAAAGGCTTAGAAGAAGAAATAATACTCTTAGGAAAAGGTAATTTGTGTTGCTTTGATCGATGACAAACATCACAAACTAAATTTCCATTTCAGATTTAGAGACAGTAGGCAATTAAGGAAGTAAGTTTCATGACTTTATTAAAAGGTAAATGTCCGAGTCTAGCATGCCAAGATACAAGTGAATCAACATTACAAGCAGAAATGGAAGGCAAAGAAGTAACATGATTAGTACAAGATGAAACTGAAGTTTTGCTATCATGAGAGACTAAAGGAAAAGCATGAAAATCTGAAATTGAAGCTAAAACATCAGCTTTTGAAGCAATGTCCTTGATGAGAAGGTATAGTCCATCTAGCTCCTTACCAAGAACCAGTGGCCTCTTCATTGAAGAGCCCTGCAGAACACACACTTTGTCAATGAAGAAAGCATAACATTTCAACTGCCTGCACAATTTACTGATAGAAAGAAAATTGTATTTGAATTGAGGGACAAACAAAACATCCTGTAATGTTATAGAAGCAGGGGTAGATACAGTCCCACACATAGTAACAGGAATTAAAGATTTGTTTGGGAGAGCAATTCTAAATGGCTTGGAAAGTAAACACTTATCCTTGAACAAAGAACCATCAAAACACATGTGATCGGTGGCCCCAATATCAATAATCCAAGTATTCTTGTCAGTTTTGATATCTTTATCTAGAATTGAACAAGAAAATTTAATGAGATTAGAGTTGAAGATACCATCCATGTTGCAGATCCCAATATAAGCTGAAGTTGAAGCAATTGCAGGTGCATTCAATAGAGCCATAAGCTCTGAACACTGGTCTGCAGTCAAGCCTGGAATAGTTGGAACGTTGTATTAGATAAGGATGGGAGTAATACTGTTACCTAAGATAGAGGAGTTGATAAGATATGTATATATCCTATAGATCATCCTTGGGGGCTAAGTCAAACCCACCACTATATATTGTAATCCTTGGTTGTCAATATTAATCAACAAAGTCATTCTCTGTTATTCATCTTATATGGTATCATATCTTATCAACTCCTCTATCTTAGGTAACAGTATTACTCCCATCCTTATCTAATATGCTGGTGTTTGAAACACCATTTGCAGGCTCCTGAGATGCTTTAGCATTAGCAGAAAATTTTTTGGACTTGTCTTGCTTAAAACCTGGAGGGAAACCGTGCAATTTGAAGCACTTTTCAATCACGTGACCTGTCTTTTTGCAATAACGACAAAGCATAGTCTTCTTTTCGTCTTGTTTCCCAGTCTGTTACTTAGTCCCATGGCCATTAGCAGTAAAAGATGCAGAATCAGAATTGACACCAGGAATCAAGACATCTCCCTTTACTTCTCTTCTTGAATCAGAAGAGAGTAAACAGTAGAAAGAGAGGGCACAGGCGTCATCATCAAAATAATGCCTCGAATTTGAGAGTAAGAATCATTTAAACCCATCATAAATCCAATCAAACGTTGTTCTTCTTCGAATTTTTGCAAGAATAGAGCAGCGCCACAGTTACAGACCGGGAATGTTTGCAAGCTGAATAACTCGTCCCAAAGGCGTTTGGTGCGAGTAAAGTAAGCGGTGATCCCGTCTGAACCTTGTGCAATAGTACAAATGTCTCTTTTAACAGCAAAAATCTGAGGAAAGTTGGATAAACCATACTTGCTACAAAGCTCTGCTCAGATCTCCGACGGCAATGTACTGTAAAGAACGCTCTTAGCAATGTCCTTCCTCAAAGAATTGAGAATCCAAGAAAGGACCATGTCATTCGCCCGCTGCCACTGGCGTAACTGAGGATCTGTAGGAACCGGCGCCGGAATCGATCCATCAACCAGGCTAATTTTGTTTTTTCGCAGACAAGGCGATCGTCATAGAACGACGCCAACCTCCGAATCCAGCTCCATCAAAGAGCTTTGAAACCAGAATTGTCTCCGGGTTGTCGGAGGAATGCAAGTAGAAAGGATGCGTAGCATCAATTGCAACCGCAAAATCCATATCGCAAGACACGAAATCGACGAGAAACGAAATCGCAAGTAGAAAGGAAAAATCAAGAAAACGAACAGAAATTCGTTGAACCAGAAGGCAACGAACAAAAATCGAGCAAGGAAAAGCTCGAATCAGAGATCAAAGATCGGATACGGAAGACAATGAAAAACAGACTCAAGATCTCGCTGATACCTTGTAGAATCTGTATGCTTGTGATGAACAAGAAACGAAGGAGGAGAGGGAGAAGATAGAAGAGGATGAAGGAGGAAATTGTCATTGAGAATCTATAATATATATATATATATATATATATATATATATATATATATATATATATATATAGAGAGAGAGAGAGAGAGAGAGAGAGAGAGAGAGAGAGAGAGAGAGAATGGGTAACTTGTGCACACCCCTTAGAGTGTACTTTGTGCACAGATTTGAGCCCTTGATTGTTGTGTGATGGATGGCTCAGATTTAAAGTCATTTTTTTTTTAATAAATTAGAAGTGGGACCCGCGGTATAATCAGCCATACCCTCTTTTCCTAGGCGCGTGGTGTTTTAAGCAATAAAACCTAATTCCCAAACAGCAGCATTCTTCATCGTTTGGATCCAGGAGACCGACGGCCAATTACCACGCCTCTGGTGTTGATGATCGGCGGCCAATTTCGGAGACCGACGGTGAGGCGAGGCGGAGGCAGCGGAGGCCACTGCGCGCTTCTGCATCACCCACTTCGTGTCCCTTCTCAGCACCGCCGGAGGATATCGCCACTGTGGGAAGGCCGAGCCTCAATACAATCAGAGGCGACGAGAGGCGAGGCAGTGAAGGCCGACGATGATCCTTCTCAGCACCGGGAAATCGTAAGGCGAAGCGGTGGTGGCGATGGAGGCGGGGCTGGGAGGGAGGACGGCTGGGGGAGGGCTAATGGCGGCAGATCTGGGCGGTGGTAGCGACGGAGGGAGCTTCAAATCTGTCGCTCTTTCTCGTTCTTCGACCGGAGACTCCTGTAGTGCTGGTGGCGAGAGCGGCGTCAAAAGGGCTATCCTTGATCGTGGCGGTGAAGTCGATGATGGCGATGTCCGGTTGAAAAGCCCTTCAATCTCTCTGTTCGTCCTTCTACACCTCGCCTTCACCACCACCATGGAGGATCTCCCTTGGTATTTTAAAAAAAAGTCCGATCCCCCAATCTCTCTGTTCATGATTGAAATGGGCATCTCGTTCAATTTGTTGTTTTTCGATTTCTGTTCGATAACTCGTAATTTCTAGTATCGCTCGAATCTTAATTGATGCATCGTCGACCTCCACCACCGGAAGCGGTGGAAGCGCCCGACGGAGGCAGCGCTGTAGACGCTCCTCCAGTGCTTCCAGTTACTTTGGCGGAGGCGCTGGTGGTGGATGCGGTGTGGCGACGGTCCTCCAGTGCTTCCAGTTTCTTGTTCAATTTGCAGGGCGGGGGTGAGTGGTGTTGGGCGTGGTCGAGGGGTGGTTTGTGTTAGTGTTAGGGTATGGGTGAAATCGGGTTAGGCTTGAAAGTTAGTATTGCTTAATCAACCTGTGATTTCCGCATTATTCGGGTTCGTTAATTATTCAGACATATGTGTCGAATTTCGGTTACTAATAGTAATGAGTTGGTTAATTATTCGGTGAAATCTTATTCATTATTCGCCCGAATATGGAGTCTTTGGTTTGGCAAACAACATAAAACAAAACATTATTCGGTGAAATGTGAGATATTATTCGGTGAAATTTGAAGCATTACTCATATTAATGGTAAGTATCGTTTAGGGATTTTAGGTTTCTTTTAACTGAAATTGATTGACAAAAAAAATAAAACATTATTCGGTAGCATGTGACAAATTATTCAATGGAATTGGTAATTTTTAATATGAACTAAATGAAAAACAGATAACAGAACATTATTCGGTAGCAAGTAAAACATTATTCGGTGAAATTGTCAAATATTTAAAACGAACTAAATCAGTTGGGTTTTAAAAAAAATTAAAAAATGACAACAAAATATTATTCAGTAGCAAACGAAATATTATTCGGTGGAATCGTCAAATCTTTAGAACTAACTCAATTAGGAGTGTTTAATAAAAACATTTATTCCCCATCCGAAAAAAAAATTCAGAAATATTTTATATATTTTTAAAAAAAATAGAAAAACAAAAGAAAAAGCAAGGGTGATTTTTTTTTGGGTGGATGCACAACACGTACACGCGCCTAGGTGTGGAGGTAAGTGATTTTTAGTTGCGGGTCCCACCAATTTTAATACAAAATTAAAGAAAAACCACTTTTAATCCTAGCCTTCCATCTTCTTTTAATCAAAGGTCCTAATTTGTGCACAAGGTACACTATAAGGGGTGTGCACAAGGGAACCACTCCCTATATATATATATATATATATATATATATATATATATATATGGGATGGTTCCGGTGTACTCATGTCTTATTGTGTATCATGTACACACATCTAGGCCCTTGATTAAAGGAAATGGGTGGTTGAGATTGAAATATAATTTTACCTTTTTTTTTAAATAAGAAAATGGTGGGACCCACCACTTTTTTTTTCTTCAATTGCTGATGGAATGGAGCGTGTGTAGGAGAGTGGATTGGGGTTGTTATGAATTTGTGGGACCTAGTTAATTTTTTTCCAATAAATTATTATTCGATAGTATCACTAGATTATTCGATCGTATCAATTGATTATGCGATAGTATTGATAGATTATTCTAATCAAATAACACGCTAAAAATGCCTTGAAAAATTATTCGATGGTACCGCTTGATTATTCGACGGCATTACTTGATTATTCGCTGGATTATTCGACGGTATTACTTGATTATTCGATGATATCGCTTGATTATTCGGTTGCTTATGTTATTTTAACAAATAACTAAAATGACTAAAAATTATTCGATGATATCAGTTGACTATTCGACGGTATTACTAGATTATTCGATTGTATCGTCGAATTATTCAATCATATCGATGGATTATTCGATGGTATCCATTTGCCACATGAGTATGCAATAGTATCACTGTGTTATTTGATCGTATCGATGGATTATTCGACCGTATCAATGGATTATGCAATAGTATCGATTGATTATATATACTCAATAATAGATAAATTGGTTCAAGAAAATGAAACAAGCCGCCATGAAAACACATTTCAAGCACCCATTTCGTTCAAGAAAATAACCAAGCCCTAATTGGGGACGAAATCAATGAGGACAAGTCTGTAATAAAAGCCTCTTGATTTCAATTTCAATTGAGCGACCCTCGAATCAATTGGGAACGAAATCGACGAAATTGTATACCTGAAATTGAATCGAAGGGAAAAGAGAAAGGAAGAGGGACAAGTCTGTAATAAACGCCTCTTGATTTCAATTTCAATTGAGCGACCCTCGAATCAATTGGGAACGAAATCGACGAAATTATATACCTGAAATTGAATCGAAGGGAAAAGAGAAAGGAAGAGCGTTATGGGTGCAGCGGTGGCCGCTCCGCCATCGACATCGCCGGTCGTCATCTCCTTCGCAAACGCCCTGCACCTTCGCATCCAAACTCCCGCCGCACAAACGCTCCACCTTCATCGACGGTTCCGCCATCGCCATCGCTCGCTCCATTGAATCGCCACCGGATCTGCAACTGTTGCCACCGGATCTGCAACTGGTGGCCACCGGAACCGCCCCTGTTCCTCCCAACACCAGCCGCCGTCACGGAGTCCCTAGCGTTCGGTTGAACTTGGTTTTGCGGGATGGCTTCTCGCTCCTTCAACAGCAACACATCGCCGGTGATGCTTGCTTTGGTGGTGTAGGCGAATGGTGGTGGGTTGTGGTCGGAATCCGCCTTCGAGTGGTGGAGTCCCAGCCCCGGCCGGTTACGCTTTCGCTTTCGCCTTCGCCTACCTCCTCCACTTTCTCTTTCCTCTTTGCAGAAAAAGGATGAATGTGTGGTAGGGTTTGATTATGTAACACGCGCTATATGTAGGGTGGTCTTGTGTTTTGTGTTTTAACTTTTTTAATTAATTAATATTATTGAATAATCTCAACCTTCCAATTCCTCTAAATCAATGGTTAGGATTTGTGTACATGATACTCATTAAGCCTTGAGTACATATGATCCACACTATATATATATACAACAAATCACTAAGCGGGAAAGTGAAATATAGAAATTACACAATGTGGAACAAATTGATAAAAACTTCACATAACTCCCACAGTCTCGTCTACAAAAGTTGTAATCGTACTGGAGATTCAGCCAAGAATTGCTTTAATTGATTTATGTATAATAACAATGCGTGAGAACACTATAGCTCGTAAAAAAATTGAATCTTTCTTATAAAGAAAAAAAAATTTGAATCACGTACCATCCGCAAAAAATTGATCATGTATAATAACAATGCGTTAGAAGACTATATGAAAACAAGACAAATTTACGATCCTAAAAAAGGACTCGACCTCTACTCTTAAATCTGGTTGTAGGTAAAACAATCTTGATTCCATTTTCCCTTATAATCCGATTATCCCCTCTATTAAGAGATATGTATGAGGCCAAAAGAGTCTCATATATAAAGTTTAAGTATAAGAAGTCTTAGTATATAAGCTGATGATTACTCATCTTATCCCTACCAAAAAAAAGAGAAAAGATTACTCCTCTTATTCCTAATTGAGTTTAGGATACAATATCACTCACCTTCATATATATTTTGTCTCTTCGATCACTCTCCCATTAAAAGGCCAAGTGTTGCCCTTGATGGGGTGGCTCGGTGGTTAGAGATCTCGAGTTTGATCCCTACCTCCGCCACTTTTCTTGGGTGAAAATTCAAAGTTTGCCTTGTTCCCTAATAGTGGGTCGAGATGGTTGCCGCAAGCCAGTTTATCTGGTGCGTGATTCTTTCCAACTGGGTCACACGCACAGGATTTATTCCCGTCATTAAAAAAAAAATTAAAAAAAAAAAGCAAAATATTGGCCATCCCTTCACCCACTTACCATCTATAACTCCCCCAACCCTCCCATTTCCTCATATACTCCGTATTTGAAACTATCCCGGCTTGTTTGTTATAAAACAAAAAATTACTTCAATTGATTACTTCAATTGATTTAGGGGGCTGCTATTTAGAACACGGTTAAAATCCCATTAGAAGACTAAAATTAATTGACCCCAATAATTAAGTTATTTACACAAAATACCCTCCCTCCCTCTTCTGCCTCACCCGCTACCCCTTCCATCCCTCTTGTCCTCCCTCCCACAATCCCACACCAGCGAACACTCTACAAACACAGTACAATTGTTGGATTTTTGTTTATGTTTTTTTAACTACGTGTTGTATTGTTCTATTTGTTTGAAATCTCCACTTTGGCCAGATTTCATAAATTGGGGTTAGGGTTTTTATTTTTTGATTGAACGCAAAATCTAGATTAGAAATTCAGGCCACCGTGCTTTGAATCAAATATGAGATGTCTCTTTGGTGCGTGGATCGGTTTTAAGATAGAAATTGGAAAATGAATCTTAGGCAATATACTGGACTACTGCAATTGAAAAGGGGAAGCCACTACTGCAATTGAAAAGGGGAAGAGATGGTGCGCAACGAAAGTTATCAAAGACAGTCTTTTAGCCCGGTTTCAGGGAGAACCAAGTTAAAAACATTACTTTTTATCCCGGTTATTATTAGAACCGGGCTAAAAAACCAAAAAATGGTCGTAGCGACCAATACGGGGAATGATCATTGCGACCAACATAGGGAATGGTCATTGCGACCGGGTTGTGATTTAAAAAAAAAAATAGTCGCAACGACCATATGTCAATTGGTCGTTGCGACCATCTGGCTATGCGCTAAACGGAAATTTATCCCTGCGCTAAACAGAAATCGTGTTGATTTATGTATAATAACAATGCGTGAGAACACTAGTAAAAATTGATTATGTATAATAACAACGTGTGAAAACACTCATGAAAACAAAACAAATTTACGATCCTAAAAAATGACTCTACCTCTACTCCTAAATCTTGTTGTAGGTAAAACAATCTTGATTCCATTTTCGTTTTTAATCCGACTATCCCCTCTATTAAGAGATATGAATGATGCCAAAAAACTGTCATATCTAAAGTTTGAGTATAAGAAGTCTTAGTATATAAGTCGATAGCAGATTACTCCTCTTATTGTTAATTGTTTCTAGGATGCAGTATCACTCACATTTCACATTGATTTTGTCTCTTCACTCTCCCATTAAAAGGCCAAGTGTTGCCCCTAACGAGGTGGCCCGGTGGTTAAGAGGTTCCGGATTCGATCCCTATTTCCGTCCTCTTTCTTTGGGTGAAAATTCAAGGTTTATCTAGTTCCCTGCCAATGGGTCGAACTGATTGGCGTAAACAGGTTTATCTAGTGTGTGGCTCAACTTACCACCAAATAGTGGTTTCCTCGCCAAAAAAAAAAAAGTTGTTAGCCATCCCTTCACGCACTTAGCTTGGACGCAACCTATAACTCCCCTCAACCCTCCCCATTTCCTCGTATACTTTGGACTTGTTAAGATAAATGAGACCAAAAGTGTCCCACGTCGGAAAGTTGAACATATCAAGCCCTGGTATATGAGTCGGTAGGCTACTCCTTCTATTGCCAATTGGTTTTAGAATGGAACCTCACTAAGCTTGTGTGCTAGGCTCCTAGCGCATGTGCGCCCGTGCACACGACCCCGAGTCATCGGTCCGAGTCGGACTTTGATATGGTATCAGAGCGGTTAACCTGACGGCCATATGAGTTGGTGGGCTACTCCTTCTATTGCCAATTGGTTTCATAATAGAACCTTACTCGACTTGTGTACTACGGTTTGAGTCGGACTTTGATATGGTATCAGAGCGGTTAGCCTAATGGATATATGAGTCGGTAGGCTACTCCTTCTATTGCCAATTGGTTTTAGAATAGAACCTTACCCGACGTGTGTGCTGGACTTCTAGCCCATGTGCGCCCATGCACACGGCCCTCAGTCATCGGTCCGAGTCGGACTTTTGATGATTTGAAACTTTCCTGGCTTGTTTGTTAAGGTCTCAATCTTCAGCGATAAAACAAAGCACGTCTTATTGACGTCATTAGATGGACGCGGACAAGCTTTCCTTTCCCCAACTTTTTCTTGAATCGGCTGATTTTAATTTTAAATAAAACGCACCAAAGTAGACAAGGCGTGAAAGGGATAACATTACTACCTCTACGTTTCCGGTCGATGTTACTAACTAGGCTATAATTTAAACAAATTGGATCGGATGAATCGAAAACACCATATATATCTTTCCTTATTTAGCTAAATGGACAGTCCCGACTTTCACAGTCGACAAGTGTTTCTATATGAAAATTGTTGTGTCAAAAAATGACACAGAGATTTATGTGGTTCATTAACAGTGTGTCAACTATATCCACGGAACTGATTACAATAACATGTCATTTTATATATAGCGACCCGTGAAACCCTGATCGAATTATGGACCACAAACCACTATCGTGGGACACTGCCCCAAAACCCCCAATTGGCAGGGCCCTGAGACCCCCGATGTTTACTGGTCATAAGCAGATTCAAGGCATATTAACAAAAACAACCTATCAATATCGACTTTCCGAGTAGGCAAAATGTCTTTACACATGGAAAGCCGATGTCGACACTGTTTTCGATCATGCAAAAACGCTTGTTGACTCCAGAAACCGGTGTCAGGACCGTGCATTTATAAAAAATTCACCCTTCCTATAATCACCCCTTCCTTATTTAAGGCACGTTAATATTTGATTAGAGGAACGGTTGATATAAAGGATGCATCATGTGTACTGTTCGCAAATGTACACGCTAGCTACTATATATGTTGCTTTAAAAAACATACTTGGAAGTTGGAATGCCAAACTTGTGGCCACATTTTCTCTAATTGCTTGTATTTGTGTTGTGACGTTACACTCACAAACATGCTATATATATATGCACCTAACTTTAACTCCTTTGCAATTGCCAACACATTTCCTCTAATTCATACCTAAAAGATCGATCGAATCGATACACCATGAGGAGGGCTACTAGGGTTTACTCTGACTCAACATCCATTCTCAGGGTTGGGGTCATTGCTCTCGTGCTTCTCTCGGTTTCCGCTTCCAAGCACCACCACTCTTCCGACGACAACCATGGTTCTTCCAACCATCATCGTAGCGACCAGGATTTCGACTTCTTCTACTTTGTTCAACAAGTATGTATATATACACATGACCTATACATATCTTAATTGATACTGCTGTATTTATGTATGTATGTATATGTAGTGGCCAGGAGCGTACTGTGACTCGAAAGGACGCGAATGCTGCTACCCAAAGACAGGAAAGCCGGCCTCGGATTTCGGGATACACGGGCTTTGGCCGAACTATGAGGATGGGTCATACCCTTCAAACTGTGACTCCTCCAACTCCTTTGATGAGTCTCAGATAGAGGAGGTGGGGAGCAGGCTCAAGGAGGAGTGGGCGTCGTTGGCGTGCCCGAGCAGTGACGGCTTCGGGTTCTGGTCACATGAATGGACCAAGCACGGGACCTGCGCCGAGTCCGCCTTCCCCAACCAACGTGACTACTTCAAGGCAGCACTTGACCTCAAGGACCAAACCAGCCTCCTGCAGGCCCTCAAAACGGAGGGGATCGAAGCGAACGACGAGTTCTACAACTTGGAGGACATGAAGCAAGCCATAGAAAAGGCAACAGGGTTCGAGGCGTGGATCGAATGCAACCATGACGACGACGGGAACAGCCAGATATACCAAGTTTACATGTGTGTTGATACGTCAGGGAAGAAGCTCATCAAGTGCCCGGTGATTCCAAGGGGAAACTGTGCTTCAAGAGTTCAATTCCCTAAATTTTAAGTTTGTTTGTTAATCATCATATACATATATTCATCCTCAGGATATATGGAAAGCAGCTTCATTAATATTTGTGATTTTGATTCACTTGGGATGGGAGCAAGGTTTTTAGGATCGGGAACCTAGTGTGGGATCGAGACAAGGGTGTAGGATCGGATCGTAGGATCGTAAGATCTTAGACAAAAATTAAAATTAAAATAAAAACAAACCATCCTAAACAAATACCTAAATTTTAAAATAAAACTAAGCTTTTCCTCCATTAAACACATTATGTAACTAAAATAGTCCAATAATAAGCATTTAACATTCATAATTTGTCAAGAATAGTGTCTGAAAAGGTGACAAACAGACAAGGATAATGTCTTAAAATATGACAAACATACAAGAGATAAATCACACATCCAAATATCCAATAACATATCTAGTTTCAAATGTCATCATCGTAATTAACCACATCATGAACAATTTTCAGGCGCTCGGACGTGGATTTGTCGAGTTGAGTAATGAAACAAAGGCCTTAAGGTTTCAATTCAACGTCTTCACTCTTCTACCTTCAATTTATAAGGAGATGGGCTACCAAAAAATAAAAAATAAAAAGGTTCATCGTATCTAGAAGGCTCAATATTCAAACAAAACAAACACAATTACACAAATATGATTTTTACTAGGATCGGATATTTTTTCTAGGATCGATAGATCTTAGGTGGATCCTACCGATCCCACACAATCCCATAGGATCCTAGGTGGATCCTAGCACGAAAGAGTCTATATGTTCGATCCGGATCAAAACCTTGCCTAGAATCGTAGGATCCTGTAATGTCAATCTTAATCTAAACATTAGTTCTAGGAATATTGGAAGGCCCTAACTTAGGTTACTTGGTAGATTAAGGCAAAGGACTAACATATATATATTATACTTAGAGCTATCATATATTAGAAGTGTAGGATTTTATATCTTATGCTCATATATGTTACACCTCTATAAGTATAGTATATATGTGTGGCCCATGCATTATATGTTATATGTATGTACTGGTTGCTAGTTTCTCTGGCTCGGCCCAACTCTGAGGCCCAAAGCTAGCCCAGCTCCATAGCCCACCTGATGTCTTGGCTCATTGGATCCGCGTTAAGTGGAACGCTGCGTTTCACTGAAGCTCGCTTTATATAAGTCATCAGCTAGGGTTTTGGAGCTCATTCGATGCGGCGCTCTTCAGGTAATCCAGAGAGAGAAAGAGAGAGAAGAGAGAGGTGCTCTGCTAGGGTTTGCTGTTCTCCTAGCTCCCGCGAAGCTCCGGCGGCCGATCTCGAGCGGATCTCCTTCGGAGACTCCAGATCCGGCTTCTAGGAAGAAGAAGAAGGCGACTGTCCACAGTTCCGGCGAAGATCTTCTTCTCCTGTTCACTCCGACGACGATCTGACTCCGATCTTCAGATCTAGGGTGTTTTCTTCCTTGCTTGCTTCGATTATCTCTTCTTTGCACTCATATGTCTTTCGTACTCTGTTCTTTGCTTGTATTTGCCGTAGTCTTGAGTTAGGGCAACCTGTTCTGTAAACCTACTTAACTGATTAGTGGATTAGTGCTCTCAAGCCGTTCGGCTGAGGCTCCGTGGACGTAGGCTCCGGCCGAACCACGTAAATCTTGCGTCTGTTCCTTGGTTTATGTTCTTTGGTTGTTTCTACTTCTTTTACCCCGTTCTAGATTCTCGATCTGTGGAGTCTTGAACGCACATAAGAATTACAAAGTGGTATCAGAGCGAGGAGTCCCTTTCCTTACCGACCTGTGCCATTATTGGATTTCAGGGAGCGGGATTGGAGGCAGGACATTGGGTAGTCCTTCAAAAAGCTCAGGCTTGGGCTATTCCTCTCCTGTCTGACGTACCACTGGTCTAGATCCGTTCAAAGACCTGTGATTCTAGGGTTTATTGAGTGTCTTGTATACTGTATACACTCTTCTTGCTTCCGCTTACATAAACTTTGATACTTACCTGTTTCTTGGACATTGCAGGTACCAAACATCATGGATAGTGCTTTGAAGATCAAGCCATTTGATGGTGTAATCGACTTCGCCATGTGGCAAGTCAAGATGAGAGCTGTTCTCATCAAAGAAGGTTGTTGGAAGGCAGTCTTGAAGCCTGCAACCACAACCTCTGAGATGACCTCCCTTCTCAAGGGAGTTGTCATCAATGATGAGGATCCACCGAAGACTGACGAAAAACTGAAGAAAGTTGAAGGAGGATCCTCTACCACTCAGTCCACAGCTGAAGAGATCGAGATGGACATGAAAGCCCACTTAGAGATAATGCTTCGCCTTACAGATGGCATTGCTCGACAAGTGGTAAAACACTCTTCCGCTTACTCCCTCTGGCATGCCCTGGAGGAGCTTTTTCTATCTAAATCCTTGCCCTCCAGGATTTCTCTGCTATGTCGTCTATTCACTTTTAAGATGAGTACTGCTCTTACTCTTGATGATAACCTTGACAAGTTTCTTAAAATGACTCAAGAACTGGAAAGATGCAATGATGACATAAAAGATTCTCACCAGGCTATTTTACTTCTTAATTCTCTGCCTACTCAGTTTGATAACTTCAAGGATGTCATTCAGTTTAGTCGTGATGAACTTACTAAGGATAAACTGATTGAATCTATCATTGAAAAGAATGAAATCATGAAAGTTTTCAAGATTAAAGGTCTGAAAAATGATAAAGTTGACAAACCTGAGGTCCTATTCACCAAAGGCAATGACAAGAAGGGCAATAAGCAGAATAAGAATAAGAAGAATAAGATAGATAAGCCTAAGTCTGAGAAATCTGACCCTAATTCCAAATGCAATTACTATGGTAATATGGGTCATTGGGTTAAGGAATGCAGGAAAAAGAAAAGGGCTGAGGAACTTGCTAAGAAAAACAACACTAAATTGTCTGCTGCTGTGCTTGAAAACATGTGTGAATACTCTGCTGAATTATTCATGTGTACTGAGATTTCATCTGTTGATTCTTCTGATGCATGGATTTTAGATTCAGGATGTACAATGCATGCCACTCCTCATAAGCATTTCTTTAGAAATTTAAATGAGTCTGTGTATGGTGATGTCATGTTGGGTGATCATACTTGCTTGCATATTAAAGGTGTAGGGGATGTTCCCTTACTCATGCATGATGGCATTGTTAGAGTTTTCACCAATGTTAAGTGGGTCCCTAGTCTTAGAAGAAGTCTAATGTCTGAATCTGCTTTAGAAGAAATAGGATGCAATGTTAATTCTTCTGATGGTGTGAGAACCATTTCCAGAAATGGAACTGTGATTGTTAAAGCTGTTAGAAAGAAAAGACTGTATTTTGTTCTCTCTTCTAAACCTGAAGTGAATGCTGTATCTGCTTCTGATTCTATGACATTATCTGAGACTAAAATCTGGCATAACAGGCTTGGTCACATAGGCAACAAGGGCTTATTAAAGTTGCATAAATCTGGCCTATTACCTAAGAAACCTGTTGATATCAAATTCTGTGAACATTGTGTTTTGGGCAAATCTGCCAAGCTTAAATTTCCTGTGTCTTCATATGTTGCTAAATCTCCTCTAGAATATGTACACTCTGATCTATGGGGACCCTCACCAGTCCCTACTGCAGGGGGTATGAGATACTTTATTAGCTTCATTGATCACTTCTCAAGGAAAGTTTGGGTAAGCCTTCTCAAAACAAAGGATCAAGCTTTTGGTGCTTTCACAAAATGGAAGGTAATGGTAGAGAGTCAGTCCAATCATAAACTGAAATGTCTCAAAACTGACAATGGTCTAGAATTTTGTAATTCTGAATTTGATACATATTGCCAGCAACATGGGATTAAAAGACACTTAACTGTACCTGGAACCCCACAACAAAATGGAACTGCAGAAAGAATGAATAGAACTTTGTTAGAAAAAGTAAGATGCATGTTAATTAGTTCTGGCCTTAAGATTACTCTTTGGGGTGAAGCTGTATTAACTGCTGCCTATCTCATTAATAGATCTCCTACCTCTGTGCTTAACTTTGTTACTCCCCAGTTTAAATGGACAGGTAAGCAACCAAGCTTAGAGTACCTCAAACCTTTTGGATGTGCAGCCTACCCTCACATCAGTGATGGTAAGCTGCAACCAAGGGCTTTGAAGGGTATTCTTCTTGGCTATCCTGATGGAGTAAAGGGGTTCAGGGTGCTTCTCCTGCAACCTAGACCCTACAAAGTCATCACAGCAAGGAGTGTGAGATTTAATGAGATAGATTTTCCTTTAAAAACTAAGCTAATATCTTTCTCTGAGTTCACAGGTACCCCTGAAGAGACAAAACAGTTGTTACCTGAAGACAGTGAGTCCTCAGATGATGAAGAGCATGACACTGGTAGGACTTTCACATCAGCCCCGAAGGGCACACACTCCACATTACAGGGGGGACATCAAGAAGAGGAAGAACAAGAGGATACTGAAGAACATGATCCTCAAGAGGAATCCAAGCCTCAGTCGAACACTGAGCAAGTTACTTCTCCTTCCTCTCCTATTTCTACTTCCTCTCCCTCTACTTCTGGTGATGTAAATGGCCTTTCTATAGACTCTCAAAGAGAGTCCTCTGTTTTCTCCTCCCTCCCTTCTGATTCACATGCTTTTGATATTACTGCTATACCTAACTTGCATGATTATCAGTTAACTAGGGATAGAGAACCTAGGACCATTATCCCCAATAGGAAGTATACCTCTTATATTGTGGAGTATGCCTTTCTTACTGCTGATATAGTTAGACATCCTACTACTCCTAGCTCTTATGAATCTGCCCTTAAGAATAGTCATGCCAAACAGTGGCGAACTGCTATGAGAGAAGAGATGGACTCCATGTATGCAAACAAAACATGGAGTCTGGTCCCTAGACCTCCTAAAACCCGGCTAATAGACTCTAAATGGGTCTATAAGCTTAAGGAAGGTCTAAACCCTAGTGAGCCCCCTAGGTTTAAAGCTCGCCTTGTGGCAAAAGGGTTTACCCAGAGAGAAGGAATAGACTATAATGATATTTTTTCACCTGTTGTTAAGTATAAAACTATGCGTATTATGCTTGCTATGTGTGCTGTTTTTTACTGGGAGTTAGAGCAAATGGATGTCAAAACTGCTTTCTTACATGGTACTCTTGATGAAACCATTTATATGAAACAACCCAAAGGGTTTGTAAACTCCAAATTCCCTGATCATGTGTGTCACTTAAAAAGATCCATCTATGGACTCAAGCAGTCTCCTAGACAATGGAATCTTAAGTTCGACGCTGTGATCAAGAAACTTGGGTTTACTCGTAGCAGTTATGATTCATGTCTTTATTTCAAAAGTGTTTCTAAGTCATCCTTGATCTATGTTTTATTATATGTTGATGATATACTGTTGATCTGCAGTTCTATGATTCCTATTAGTTCTGTTAAAAAGGATCTTAAGAAATACTTTGATATGAAGGACTTAGGAAATGCCAAGAAGATTCTTGGTGTCAATATTATTAGAAACCGACCTAACAAGCAAATATGGTTGTCTCAGGACGATTATGTAGTTAAGGTTCTAAATCGGTTTAATATGTTGAATTCTAAGCCTACATCCATACCCTTAGGAGGGCACCTAGAGCTCACCCAGAAAAGCTGTCCCACTAAGCCAGATGACATAAAAGAAATGGCTAAGGTCCCTTATGACGTAGCTGTAGGGTCCGTTATGTATGCAATGTTGTGCACCCGCCCAGACCTTGCTTTTGCCATTTCTGTGCTAAGTCGTTTTATGTCTAATCCTGGATCTGATCACTGGACTGCCATGAAATACTTATTGCGTTACATTACTGGTACTAAAAGTCTATGTTTGCATTATGGTTTACATGAGCCTATTGATAAACTGAATGGATATGTAGACGCTGACTTTGCTAGTAACAAGGATAACCGCAAGTCCACTACCGCCTACTTTTTCACATGGGCTGGTAACTGTGTTTCATGGAAATCCCAACAGCAAACAGTTGTTGCTTTGTCATCAACTGAAGCTGAATATATGGCCGCTACTGAAGCTGCTAAAGAGGCCATATGGCTCAAAAGAATCCTTAGGGAAATCCTACAGAAGCCACCAAAACCCGTTATACATACGGATAGTCAGAGTGCACTTTACTTGTGCAAAGATCCCATGTATCACGAAAAAACTAAGCATATTGATGTACGTTTTCACTTTATTCGTAATCGCGTTGAAGCTCGAGAGTTAGAAGTGAAGAAAATCAAAGGCGACATCAATCCTGCTGATTTTGGGACAAAAGTAGTCCCTACTAACAAATTTGTGTTTTGCAGGGATTTTCTCCACCTTGGAGAACCACCTTAGATAAAAGGTATTTTGAGCCGATGATGAGGTTGAATGGTTTGAGAATATTTTTCCACTTATCAGTAGGTTGTGTTTTTAATAGATCTAATGTTTGGATTAGAAGGGCAAATTGTAATGTCAATCTTAATCTAAACATTAGTTCTAGGAATATTGGAAGGCCCTAACTTAGGTTACTTGGTAGATTAAGGCAAAGGACTAACATATATATATTATACTTAGAGCTATCATATATTAGAAGTGTAGGATTTTATATCTTATGCTCATATATGTTACACCTCTATAAGTATAGTATATATGTGTGGCCCATGCATTATATGTTATATGTATGTACTGGTTGCTAGTTTCTCTGGCTCGGCCCAACTCGGAGGCCCAAAGCTAGCCCAGCTCCATAGCCCACCTGATGTCTTGGCTCATTGGATCCGCGTTAAGTGGAACGCTGCGTTTCACTGAAGCTCGCTCTATATAAGTCATCAGCTAGGGTTTTGGAGCTCATTCGACGCGGCGCTCTTCAGGTAATCCAAAGAGAGAAAGAGAGAGAAGAGAGAGGTGCTCTGCTAGGGTTTGCTGTTCTCCTAGCTCCCGCGAAGCTCCGGCGGCCGATCTCGAGCGGATCTCCTTCGGAGACTCCAGATCCGGCTTCTAGGAAGAAGAAGAAGGCGACTGTCCACAGTTCCGGTGAAGATCTTCTTCTCCTGTTCACTCCGACGACGATCTGACTCCGATCTTCAGATCTAGGGTGTTTTCTTCCTTGCTTGCTTCGATTATCTCTTCTTTGCACTCATATGTCTTTCGTACTCTGTTCTTTGCTTGTATTTGCCGTAGTCTTGAGTTAGGGCAACCTGTTCTGTAAACCTACTTAACTGATTAGTGGATTAGTGCTCTCAAGCCGTTCGGCTGAGGCTCCGTGGACGTAGGCTCCGGCCGAACCATGTAAATCTTGCGTCTGTTCCTTGGTTTATGTTCTTTGGTTGTTTCTGCTTCTTTTACCCCGTTCTAGATTCCCGATCTGTGGAGTCTTGAACGCGCATAAGAATTACAAATCCGGATCGGGATCCTAATAACCATGGATGGGAGGCAAACTTTCTAGGTGTTCTTGTTTTAATTACAACATAATTAAGATTGTACAATAAGGTAAACTCGATCAATATTAATGGTATATATGTGCATTTCTTCAAATCTAGAGGAATGAATATGTTGTATTTGTAGACATATTATATGGGCCTTCTACAGCCCAACTCCTGTTATAGAAGCACAATGTTGATTGAAGTCTTGATTTGTTGGACCTAGACTAGTGTGTGAGTACGACAAAGAGGAAAAGTATAATATTGTATTTTTTTTAAGTGACGAGGAAACCATCATTTGGTGGTGAATCCCGAGCGCGTGATCCAGCCGACAAAAGTCATGTATCAGGTAAATCGGTTTGCTGTGATCGCTTAACTCACTAGTAGGAAACAAGACAAACCTTGAATTTTCACCTAAGAAAAATGGGTGGAAGGAGGGATCGAACACAGAACCTCCTAACCTCCCCTTTATTCTACACCATTGGACCACCCCGTCAGGACCATATTGTGCTTCTTTCTAAGGCGGGAAACATACAAAAGTATTTGCAAAAGAATTACAAGTGGAAAATGTGTAAATCAACTAGCGACAACAACAACAACAACAAACCCAGTATCTCCCATTCACAGCAGGGTCTGGGGGGTCGAGATGTACGCACCCTTACCCTGACTAGGTCGAGAGGGTGTTTCCGAGTGACCCATGACCGGACATCAAAGGAAAGAGGAAAACCACACCACTAGAAACTTAAAATTAAGATGATAAAACGCAAAAGGGACAAAGATGAAAAGATGGAAAGGATGCACGTAAGGAAAGTTGAGATAGAAGGTCGGGAAGCATGAGCGAGAAACGTTGCCCCCGACTAGCGTTCGTCAACTCGGATAACACTGCTCCACTGAATCATATCGCGTGTCATCTCCTCCGAGAGTTCCAGAGCGGTCAGATCATGTCTAATCACTTCGCCCCAACTCTTCTTTGGACACCATCTGCCTCGCTGAACGCTTTTGATAGCCAAGTTGTCACACCTACGCACCAGCGCATTTGGATCTCTCCTCTAAACATGTCCCTACCATCGGAGTCTCGATTCCCGCAACTTAGCCTAAATATTAGCCACTCCTATCTTTTCTCGAATAGCCTCGTTTCTTATTCTGTCGCGCAAAGTAAATCCACACATCCACCTGAGCATCCTCATCTCAGCCATCATGAATTTCTGTTCTTGAGCCTTATTTGTCTCCCAACACTCTGCGCCATATAATAAAGCTGGTCTCATTACCACCTTGTAGAACTTACCCTTGAGCTTGAGTGGAACCTTTCTGTCACATAAGACTCCTGATGCTGCTCTCCATTTCTGTCAACCCACTTAAATCCGATGCTTGACATCCATGTCTACACCTCCATTGCTCTGCATCACAGACCCCAAATACTTGAAATCACCACCCATCTAGTTTGCTTCAAGTCTTCAACTATAGAGGATTTCTAACATTTCTACTTCTTTTTATTGATTACTTGTAACATTTACGAATACACGTACCCTAAGATTCTGTACTATCTAGAATCACACTACATAAACAACCCTAAACACGCATGTGACACAATGTTGGATTGGGTGTGATTTTAGGATCAAATCACTCATCAAAAAAGAAAACATCCCTTTTGATCCAATCATTCAAATATCCAACTCATTCCAAACATCTATTTTGATCCAAATCTTGACCTATTATATGTTGCACTTCTTTTTCTATCTTCTATTTTCATAAGCTATGTATCACAATCAATCAAATACCCAACCCATTCTAAACATCTCTTTAATTCGATCCAAATCTTGTTAATAATCCTCAATTTTAAATGATGTTACAAATGTTTAACAATCCTCCAAGACCCAAATACCCAAAATATAATCCAAATATACGTCAATTTTCATGGCTCCGATCCAATTTGAGTCACTATGAAATTAAGTTGTTATTTACCTATAATCTAATGTTATTATTTTTTTTATTTTTCATCTACATGAAATAAAAATTATTATTATCAATCACTTGTTAATTTTATTTTATAAATAAAAAGAATGAGTTAAAAAAAATGAAAACAAGGTAAACCCATGGTTGCAATGAAAACCTTTAAAGAAGAGGTACGTAGAAAAAATAGAAATTAATTTACAGAAGAAAAAAAATATAAGGTGTCAAATTAGTAAAGGGATGAAAATTAAAAAAAAAACACAAAAAATAACTTTATGGTTGCTCATGCTTTCTCATGTGTAATCTCGTTTACGCCTTTATGGAAATGGTTCCTTTGCTAGGGCCTTTTCTTTCCTTGAGGTAAAGCAATTATGGATCAAGATTTTGGTGATTGGACCGTTCAAATCATATAGGTTCTCGATTCCTCTTCATCTTCAATGATTCTCGCCTTGATGAGTTCCTATGCGAAAGAGGAACTCGCGCTGAGTTCAATTAATGAGGGACGTCCACCGATCCTAACACATTGTTTTAACAAAGGGTCATGTTATTCAAACGACCATTTTTTCACCATTCGCACGGTGTCGATGTCATGTTCTCGAGTCGCCAGCCTTGCACTGGTCGACAGCCCTTCACTGAGTGGGAGATCACCGTTGGATCAAGTCGGCTACTCGGCTCTTCTGCCGATGTCAAATTCCCATGTAGGCAGACCACGTACTTTGCCGGACTTTGAGATCAGCACCGTGCGGATTGTAAAATTCTGCGGTACAAACAGCAAGACCGTTTAACAAAATATTGTTTTTGTAAGGAAGTTTTTAATTTGATCAAATTGCTAATAAATCCAACTAGTTTTTAATTTGATCAAATTGCTAATAAATCCAACTATTTTAACCAGTCCCACTTACTTTTTCAGAACTTGCATAAATGTTTAGTGACTCACACTTGATTTGCACTTACATTCTCCACTAATCTATTGCCTTTCATAGCTTTCCCATGACATTTGTTTGTCAAGGCATTCACATGTATTGGGTAAAACTCTTTAAAAAGGTTAATCATCTTTTCAGATATTTTTGGATGCCCATTGTCTTCCCTAATCATCTACTGTATAAGTATTAGTACATATAGCTCGCTTAAATTAATGACTTACCCACCCGCAAAAAAGAGCTTGTTACAAATGGGTGGCTTAGTGGCTATATGCCTCGGTGTATACACTCCATATTGATGGATTCTGATCCATTTCACTTACGGTTTCCAGTAATTATTGCAAGTATAAAAAATATATACGAATAGATCCTAAATCTGTCTATGCTTTGGGTATTATATATCGGACAGAGCCATCCTTGTATTTTTTTTTCTTTTTATAGCGGATCCATGATCCGCCCTTTTTTTTAAGTCTTTCTTTCTTTTAACTCTTATTTCTTTTTACATCGAAATATCCATATGTGTATATTTTCCGGAACTTGCAATGATTATTGAACCGGTGTCGTACTGTAGTTGAAACGAATTCAGAATCCATTTGTTGGAGTGCATATAGCACATGCCCAACTTGCATATAGCACAATCCTATGGATTGCATCAACTTTGCCCTCACACCCTTGATTGTTGCTATAAAGAGGAAGTGGCGAAGCTGGGGTGCTTGTGAGGGCTAAAGCATCCCCTTGGCCGGAAAACGAATTGCACATATTTAATATTTTGAGGTAATATAATATCTTTAAATGATATTTGAAACAAAAATGTTTAAGCGGTAAAGGAATGAAGGGGAATCAAAGGCTTTTGGGCTCAAATCACATCCCCTTCATTTTTTATTTACTTTTTTATATAATTATTCCTCATAATTATTTAAATTAAAAATGTTATATTTAAATCATATATTTAACGTTTTCTTTTTATATTGTTTAAAAAATAATTCTTCTTGATTTCTTTCTATATTTTTTGTTTCTCTCAACTATTTCATATTTCAACAAAAGAAACATTGTATTTAAATAACAATTTTATTTAAATATTTGAAAAACTCTTCTTAATAGGTATACACAGAAAAAAAACTTGAATTTTTTTGGCACCCCGATCATAATCTTGGCTACGTCATTGTAAAGAGGAGGAAACTATTACTGTAAATTTTTTCTCCTTTAAAGTTTAAACACGTCCCTTTAATTTACATAACAATTTTTTTTAGTAAACTAACAAATTAAATACAATATACTATTATATTCTCATTTTTACACTATTTTTTTTTATTTTTCTCAAAAGCTAATCTAGTAATAATTACAAGCAAATTTTCATAAAGTCAATTTTAAAATACCTAAAATGACATTTTTTTAAAACGGAGATGGAGTAATTAACAACATAATATCCATCTATAAACTCTGCATTTGTAGCTTTCTTGCATATGTTGATGCAATTAGTACCATGATAAAAATGTGCATGTGCTTTCTAGAGATGTGCTTGCCCATGACCAATGAAACATACGGAGTATATAAATATATAATCTTGTTATTACAATAAATTATACATAATAACTTCAAAATGCATGTTGATGTTTCCAAACTCCAATTGCTTTATAAATACTTGGGTTTAATTACATGATTAATTAAGAAAGTAACATAGAACTATCTATAATAATAGCCTACTTATAATAAATTAATAACTATATATCATCTTTATAAAATAGGAATTTGTAATTGTATAGCTAGAGATGTGGTGGCTTCGGAGTGTGATAAGGGTTGGGTCCTGTCGGTGCATAATCGTTTATCTGAAAATCCATCCTGCCTTGAGGGAGTTGATTCTCCATAACCTCTGCTGATTCCATCTGCTTTTATTCAAAAACACAAAAACAAGTATGTAGTTTAATGACTAATCCATGATAATTAAAGGTAAAAAATACAAAACTTGTTCCTACCTGGCTCATGTTTTTGCTTTGATGCAGCAGATGTGTTGTCCCTGCAATTACAAGGCCAAAAAGGAGAGATTGAATGAGAACCGAGATAACGAAGAGGGCAGCTGGTCAAGTACTGTGAAGGTGTTCTTACTCGACACTGGAACGGAACTGGACAAGATGAAACATTGAGAGCAAACAAGCATGATGATGATGATGATGAATAGATGTTGAGCATTCCGCGCCATAGCATCCGGCCTGGAAGTAATCACATTTAAATTTGTGTTTGGGAAAAATGTGTTCCCTTTGACATTCTTATATTGGAGGCCAAAGAAACTCCATATATATGTGTGGTGTGGGTAATCTAATGCCTAATGGATGGACTGATTGTGTTGTGTTACATTTCATGAATAGGAAAGGCACTAGTGCTGTGATATGCACATTGTAACTACCGCTTAATGTCAAAGCCTAGGTGCTTATTTTAGTGGAAGCTATAGACATCAGTCATTAACAATATATGTCAAAGGCCACTCTAGTAGTAGAACCCACCATATATGAATATATGATGCTGATAGTGGATGGCACTACCACCTTATCTATTATGTGGCTCATGGCATATCAATGTTCAGAGATGTAAATGATACCAAAAAAATCTCACATCAAAAATTGAACATAACAAGTCTTAGTATATATGTCAACGAATTACCTCTCTAGCTTATTGATAATTGATTTTATGATGGAACCTCACCCTGCTTATGTGCTAGACTATTAGTTCATAATAAGGAATCTCTAGAGATGTGACCTCACCTTATCTATTTAGGATGGAACCTCACCTTATCTGTTATGTGGCTCGTGGCATCTCTAGAGACAGACTAGGACTAAAAGAGTCTCACATCAAAAATTGAGCATAACAATTAAGTATATAAGTCGATAGACTAATTAGTTTTAGGATGAACCTCAGGTCCGAATCTTCTGTCCCCGACCTTATCCTCTCTCTCCTGTCCCCTCTCACAAAACCCTTCTATTTTGAGACATAATTGAGAACAGGTGATTTGGAGCCGATGAACCTCACCCTGCTTATGTGCTTCCTTCATATATAGTAAGGAATGCAAGTGACTACTTTGAGCACCCCACTACTCTTTGAATGGAAAATTATCCATTAATGAAACTATATTGTGCAAACACAATGGCAGAAACTTCCATTTTTGTAGCCCTAGTGCTTATTTGAGAGTTGACGATTCATTGAATTTGGTTAACCACCATATGCAGAGTCCAAATTAACTATTGTTCATGATTAGTGGAATATTTTTGGCATTGAATAAGAGTCGGTAGATTGACCCAAGCGATGTTAACAACCACTTATGTAGAAGACATTATCTTTGGAGCATTATAAAGACTAGATGGCTTACTTTTCAGGCTGCCAAAAGCAAGATTGTTTTGGGCGTCTCTTCAAAACCCGTAAAGTCAAACCTTGAAGACTACATGTATGATTTGATTTCCCCTCCTGACGAAAGTGGAGATACTCCATCTGTCTCAAATTACATGTCTTTTTAGCTTATCTAATTTTGTCAAGAATATATGTCTTTTTATATTTAATCATTACATTTAACCTACTTTTACATCTAATTATTACTCTAATTTTACATCACCCCTACTCTCCTCCTCACAAATTCAAAAAAAAGAAACAAATCTATATTATAATATTAAAGGAGAAGTCGTCTACGACATGTGGCGGCTTCTCCTTTAAAGTAGGGTTTTTTTTTTAATTTGTTAATTAAATAATTGGATATTTAAGTAATTAGAGTAATTATTAATTAAAGTTTAAAATTTATCGATAGGATTTTGTCGAATCTCTGGTGGTTATGATTTTGGATAAGGTCAAGTGGTTAATTAATTAATTAATTAATTTTCCGATCAGTTACGATGGATCACGTTTTTACGATTTCAATTCATTTAATTAATTAATTAATTTTCCGATCGGTTACGATTGGATCACGTTGTTACGATTTCATTTCATTTACATACACCCCCCAATACGGAATTGATGGCAAATGATTTTAGCTGATTGTAATTGATTCTCTAATTGAAAGATACTCCGTATAATTGTATAAAGGAAGGTAAGATTGACTACTTGACGTTGAGGTAGATTTTATTTTCAGCTGAGTTACTCATAATGACAAATACTAAAAGTAAGGCTTCTATAGAGAATAATAATAGGAATCATCGAAAAAAAGGTACGTACGTTAAATATTATTTTAGTTTATGCGTTTGTGAGATTCATTTCGGTTTGACTGAGTTAAATCAATTGATGATTGAGTTCTTTAATCACGTTTGTGCATTAGTTTCGTTTTGATTAAATTCCTTAATCACATTTTTTATTTAGTTTATTTGTTTGTGTGGATTAGTTTCGATCGTTATGAGTTCATTCTGGAGTTTATGCGTTTGAATTAATCTTTTTTTTTTCAAACGATGAAAAAGAGTGTACCACTAAAAAATTTCATTACTTGGACGAGTTATTACCACAACACCTAAACACCACACGAATCTGATATAATATTACTCCGTATTGTTCGCGTATTAAGAATGTCTAGGTCCCTAAGCTACAATGATCTTGGAAAACTTCATTCGATTGACATGATTTTGATAGATGAAAAGGTAATTGTGTTTAAATATTTATTAGTTTGTTTACACTGACCGATCTAATCATGTATTCGAAATTGAATGTGTCAATTAGGTTTTGGTCTCGATTGGATTTTATATGTTGATGTGACGCCTTCTCCTTTAGCATAGGAATATTAACCAATTAGGTATTTTTCAATTTTTAAATAAACTATTATTTATTATAAATCAAATTTCTTATTTAAATACGTAAGTAATTAATTAATTCATTTTTCCCTAAATCTTAACCGATTGATTTTATTTTTAAAATTCTTTTTATTGATTTCATTAAAATTATTTTGAATTGGATATTATTGCAATTTTGAATTTGAATAACAATTCAGATGAACTTAAATAACTAACAAAATCTAATTTTGGTTTTATTTTTATTATTTATTATAAATCAAATTACTTATTTAAATACGTAATAAATTTATTTATTTATTTTTCCCTAAATCTTAACCGATTGATTTTTTTAATTTTTTTTATTAATTTCATTGAAATTATTTTGAATGGGATATTATTGCAATTTTGAATTTGAATAACAATTCGGATAAACTTAAATAACTTTAAAAATCTAATTGGGATTCTTTTTATTATTTATTATAAATCAAATTACTTATTTAAATACGTTATTAATTAATTAATTTATTTTTTCCTAAATCTCAACCGATTGATTTTCTTTTTAAATTTCTTTTTTTATTAATTTCATTAAAATTATTTTGAATTGGATATTATTGCAATTTTGAATTTGAATAACAATTCGGATAAACTTAAATAACTTCAAAAATCAAATTGGTTTTCTTTTCATTATTTATTATAAATTAAATTACTTATTTAAATATGTAATTCATTCATTCATTCATTTTCCCCTAAATCTTAACCGATTGATTTTCTTTTTTAAATTTCTTTTTTATTAATTTCATTAAAATTATTTTGAATTGGATATTATTGCAATTTTGAATTTGAATAATAATTCGGATAAAATTAAATAACTAAGAAAATCTATATTGAATCTTTTCAATAAGATTCGTATACAAAAATACACTTGTGTTTTCAATTCTATAAATTAGATCATCTCTCCATCAATGTGTCTTCTTCACTGTAAGTTTTTATTGATCATTATAATTTATTTTAAATTTCTTGCAATCTTGTCATCGATCTAATTTTTAGCATTTTATCTTTCTACTTTGTTTGTTTGTTTATAATTTATTCGAATTGGCTCTTAATTAGTATGTGCATGCAATTGTTTGTTTATAAGATAGTGTAAAAGCAAAACTTTGAGAATCGACTTGATTTAGTTCAATTTGTGTTTTTCTACACCCACTCAAACGTTATAGTTTTCGAGGTGAGTAATGTCTTTCTATTCTATAATTATAATTTACAAATTAACTATTAATGTCTTTCTAGAGTTTAGAGTTTATTTAGAAATTTTTTTAATATATTTACTAATATTAAATAATAAATATATTGATTTAAAAAAAACCCGCACAAAAGTGCGGGTACTAAACTAGTACAAATTTAATCATTACACTTAACCTATTTTTTACATCTAATAATTACACTTAATTTACTTTTTAATTCACGTGCTCCATCTTAAAAAGACATGTATTTTGAGACGGATGGGGCATTGATAAAAAAATTCAAAACCGGGGAATATTTAAGTGGTTGCGGTTTCATAAACTCTGAGTAGGTCTCATGTGACTACGGTTTCAGAAAATGTAGGAATATTATTCTAAATAATTAAAATCAATAAAATAGGTTTTAAAACCCTACTATTACATCTTCCAAAATAGTGAGAGGTCCTGGTGGTGTCTATGAACAAGTAGATATAGAAATATCTTTGACAATATGAAAACCACAACAATCTAAAATATGACAAATATTTATATCAACTAACAACTATACAACTGGAACATTTTAAAGAAAAACTTTGAGGAAAGCCCCCAACAACCAAACACAAAAATATCATCCTTTGAGGAAAAAAAGAAACATGAGATAGAGCAAACCTACGAAAGGCTTTTTTAAAATCAACTTCGATGATTCCTTCCTGCCTTCTAGTGAGGTAAGGGTTGGCTTCATCATCCGCAACCACGAGGGTGCAACAAAGGCATAAGATGGTGTTAGGTTTGGACTCAATTCCGCACTTGCAGCAAAAGTCATGGCAAAGGAAGTCATCATCATAGCTAAGGCCCTCGGACTCTCAAAAATTGTGCTCGAGGGCTACAACCTCATTGCCATCAACTATTTACACAGACTGTTGAAGTGCCGGTGGGACATTGAGATTTTGATCTCAGATGTTCTCTCCCTTCTCTGGCACTTCGACAAGTTCCAGTTCAACCACGTCTTACGAGAGATCAACACGGTTTCCGGCAAGATTCCTAATCTTCTCCTTTCGATTCCCACTGATCGATCAAGATCTTCTTGTCGACTTTAATTCTGGGTCTGACCGCTCCAAAATCTTTTTTGGGCCTAGGGCCCATGAAATCCAACCCAAATGGAGCCCTTGTTTTTGGCTGCCCTCTTGGCAAATTAAAAGGCATTTTTGTTTGCCTTTGTCTTTGTGAGCACGAGGGATCCGGATCCTCTCTTAATGTAATTCTCCTAATTTCTACCTAATAAACAAATCTTGACCATCCAAATAAATAAGTGGCTGAGATTATATCTCATTAATCAAACCCAATTCCCCCACCCAACACTCCCCTCCAGATCCAAAAAAAAAACTATTCTGCGTGGAATCCCTTCTGCGTTCAGTCTCACACTCAATCCCCGCTTACATGTTTCGACTTCCACCCTATCTTCTTGACAGACATCTTCACTGTTTTCTTGTCCCTGAGTTTCCATCGCCGGGGAGGTCGAAGATCTCGTGGCAGCGGACGACTAGGGGGATTCGATGCGGCGGAGGTTGTCGTGCTCGCGGAGGGTGCGGTGGCGGACAGTCGGATCGGAGCTCCAATTGACAACGCGTAACTGTTGACATTCCTCCCCCAACGACGTTGTACTCCCCTCCTTCTCCTCCTCCTCAACATCGACACACCACTCGCCTTCATGAGTACACGCCACCGCTAATCATCAGACTTCATATGTCAGCCGATCTCTCGGAAACAATATGCCCAAATTAATTGTTAACTGATTCGATCATGTATTGGATGAACTGATCAACTTGGAGACTACCGGCTGGGATTAATTGATTTTGACTTGTGGTAAGGCATTACAAATAGATCCTAATCGCCATTGATTTTAATGTTAAGTTAAGAAGTAGTATCAAGTAATTAACATAGACTACAAGGGTTAATTAATTCATCATATTCCTTGTTTGAACAACCACTCATCGACATTGTACAATGGAGGCAGAAGAAAGAAGAAGGATTCCGATCGGATCTCCATCTTAAAGCAAATTTTCGCAATTAGTAATTGATGATTTGAATCCCTGGTTCTTTTGGTTTGATTTATGTGAATCCAAAATTCAATCAAAATAACATTTGGATGGAGTTGTTCCAAAACGCGAAGACGGTGCGCCTCCGGAGCTGCAACGACAAGTACATTTGTGCGACGACAAACAGTTCGAACTGGACGGAAGTGGCGGATCCAGGCGGTGGATGGTGGAGTTCGTGAAGAGCGGTGATGGAGAAAGGAATTTGGGATAATGTCATAATGATAATTTAAAAAAAATTATAATTATATAATCTCAACCGTCGATTTGATTCAAAGGCTGAGATTGATTCCTTAGGCAAATATAAGGAACCCTCTCGTTAGGAGAGGATCCGGATCCGAGCAGGAGAGCAAGAGAGCTCCAAGGAAAAGGTGTGCCGCCAGTAGCAACAAAGAAAAGGAGAGAGAAAGAAGAGAGAGGAGGGAGAAAGGAGAGGAAAGATAGGAGATTCGAGCGGTGTTTCGTCTCTTGATCTGGTGATCCGTCTCCGTCTTTCGGCAAGTCAACAACGAGGTTTGTTGATAGGTATTTTCTTCTCCTGGAAATCTAATCTGATTACAAGTGTTTAGCTAGGTTTTGGAGAGGAATCCTTTCTAGATCGGGTTGTATTTAGATTGGTGTTTGAGATCTCCATGTTTGTTTGTCTCGGTTTGAGATTGGATTGTTAAACACTTGTATTGACCTATTGATTAGTGGATTGGTTGATCTGCGGAAGGTGGGTTTTTTGATCTTTTGGTTAGAGAGGGTTTTTCCCACGTAAATCTTGTGTCAATATTTGTGCTTTTATCTGTGTTTGTGGTTGCTTGGTTGTTTGGTTTCCGGATTGAATATTATCGGTTGGTCGTGGTTTGCTGGTTGAGTGTTGTCGGTTCTCTTATTACCAGAATTCGCTTCCGGGTGCGGCTGGAAAGTGGTTTCTAACCCAAACAATGTTTATTTTATTTTTTTGAAAAAATCTTTACTTTATCAAAAAATAAAAATTCAAACATTCCATATTTTCACAAAGAGAAACCCAAAAAACTGAGATATAGATCTCGACGCTGCTATAGTTCTAAACTAGTTTAGTACCCGCACTTTTGTGCGGTCTATTTTTTAATTAATATATTTAATATTAAAATATATATAGAAAATTTTTGTAACTAAACTTTAAACTCCAAATATCCTTCACATCTAAATACTGTTAATTATTATATAGTTAACGATAAAAAGAACTTTAAATATTTGTAATTAGAGAAAAAAATTTATCCCAATGTTAATTAGTATTTGTACCCAAATCCATGCAATGTACCGTTATTTAGAGTCGAAATGATTTTTCCTTACTCTTCTTCTCCTTGAATAGTTGAATGCATTTGTCATGTTTGAATGAAGTTATATCTATATAGAGAGATAATGTTTGGATGAAGCTAAAACCCTAAAAATCAAAATAGTTAAACCCATAACTATTTATTTATATCACACAAATAAATATTATTTTATTTTGATCTTATCTAGTGAATACCTAAACCAACTAACCATAATATCTAGAATATCCAAACTGATTTCATATTTATACGAAATCAAAAGAAAATCCAAAAATTCCACAAAATAACACATCATGTTGCTGAAATTCTAAAACGTCACATATGACCGAAAATCGAGGAGAGAGGCCACATGTGTCATGTACTTCTTCTTTAGTAATATTTATTTATAGTTTATAGATATAGATATAGATATTGATGATTATATATTGATTAATTATATAACCTTCATTGTTATACTTATTGTTGAAATGAGAATAATTGATTAAAAAGTAAATATATAATAAAATAATTACAAAGTAATTTATTAAATGGATCTATATCTTATTGTTATTTATATATTATCATACGAATCAAAACTACAAAAAAGTTATATGTTTTTATTCAAAAAACAATTTAATAAGAAAATCAATCGGTTAAGATTTAGAAAAAAAATGAATTAATTAATTACTTATTTAAATAATTAATTTGATTTATAATAAATAATAATTTATTTAAATATAGAAAAATCCTACTTAAAATCATTAATTAATAATTAATTAATTTGTAACTTAAAATCCTACTTTAAAGGAGAAGCCGCCACATGGGTTAGGCGACTTCTCCTTTAGTATTATAAATTGATTATTTATAGTTTATAGATATAGATATAGATATTTATGATTATATATTGATTAATTATATATAACCTTCATTGTTATACTTATTGTTGAAATGAGAATAATTGATTAAAAAGTAAATATATAATAAAATAATTACAAAGTAATTTATTAAATGGATCTATATCTTATTGTTATTTATATATTATCATACGAATCAAAACTACAAAAAAAATTATATGTTTTTATTCAAAAAACAATTTAATAAGAAAATCAATCGGTTAAGATTTAGAAAAAAAATGAATTAATTAATTACTTATTTAAATAATTAATTTGATTTATAATAAATAATAATTTATTTAAATATAGAAAAATCCTACTTAAAATCATTAATTAATAATTAATTAATAATTAATTAAAGAATTAATTTGTAACTTAAAATCCTACTTTAAAGGAGAAGCCGCCACATGGGTTAGGCCACTTCTCCTTTAGTATTATAAATTGATGCGAGGTCTCTTCAAATTAAGAATCGATGATGCAAATCAGTCCCAGAGAAGGCCTAAAATCAATCTCCAGATCTATAAAGTTTTGAATCTCCTACTCTTGTCTTTTCTCATTGATTTCAATTCATCAAGAAGACTATATATATTGAATTCAATTCATCAATAAAATCAAGATTATAACTAGTTACAAAGAGAAATCGAAGTGCGAAGTGCGATCTTGATCGTGTGTTTGATTTGAGGCTCCTTCTTGTGAAGGGAGGAACTGGAAACAATCAACATTTCGAAGTATTACATTTAATTAATTATTGATATGAGTTGAGATCGTGTGTGACATTCAGTGTTACATTTAATTATTTCGGGTATAATTTCACATTATAAAGAATTATATTTATACTCTACATACTTTATTGACATATTTATAAGCTTTTATTATAAAAATCTATGTTTTAAAAAAAATAGAAAAAATTATTTTAAAAAATAATTAATCTTTTAATTATTTATAATTTTCAAGGGGTATAAAAAGTATATAGAATATAAATAATTTTTTTATAATATGAAAACATACTATGTCAACTCTATTAATATCTACCTCGGTCTCTTTCTATCCTAGCCCTTTTTTTTCTCCACATCTCAAAGAAGACTATATGTTCATGTGGCACCAACCCCAAGGAAGTCTATGAATGATGGTGAAGATGATGGGTTGATGTTGGTGGCGCCCTGCAGCACATGACCTGAAGAGGATGAACATCCAACTTGCTGTGGTGGCACTGCCATTGGTGGAGTTGTAGGAGGAGCAGGAAAACCAAAACTAGTACCAGTGCTGCAGCAGCTAGGGTTAATGTAATAGTAAGGGTATGGTGATTGTAGTTGCATTGCCATGGTTATGTTGCTCCTGTTGGACAGGCCAATCATGCCAACACCTGCACCCACATTCACCACTTAAGATCAACAAACTTAGCATAGATCCGTCTTACCCAAAAGATGAAAGTTGCGCGTTGCAAAGATGGGGTTCGAAACAAGTACCAAGTGGAGCATAATTAACAGTAGGACATATGGTAGAAAGACCGTAAAACTGCGAAGTTGCAGGTGATTGCAGTTGCAGGTGTTGTGGCTCCTCCTCCAGTACTGGACAGTAATCCAGAGGAGGAGGGTGATCAGAAGAGGGATTAATGTTAATGTGATGGTTTGTAGCCCTACATGACTGACACCGGTTGTAAGCAATGGATTGGTCTCTAAACTTCCTAGACATGAGGACATGCCAATGGTTCTTGACTGCATTGTCAGTCCTGCCCGGGAACAGCCTCGCTAGGATCGCCCATTTGTTGCCATATATAGAATGAGCATGAAGTAGCTTCTCTTCTTCCTCCTCCGTGAATGCACCCTTGTTTATTCTTGGGTCCAACTGATTGAACCATCTCAATCTACAGCTCTTACCTACATTACACATGAATATATCTTGGATTTCATCAATTTCTCCAATTAGACTCCATTTCACAACTAAGCTTTTCAACAACTACTCACCCAAGCTTTTCGAGGCTTATGATTTTTTATTCACAAGCTTTCATCAGCTTGGTTTATCAAACACCATATATGCTAAACTTATTAACCTATATTTAATGCAAATAATCCATCAATTTCTGCTATCTCATCAGCTATCCTTTTGTCAAACATATTGAACTGACCTGTTCTTCCCTGGAGTTTCTGAGCAATGAGGTTCCAGTTGCGCGGGCCATAAGACGCCACAAGCTCTCTGAGTTTGGCATCCTCGGCTGGCCTCCAGTGCCCTCTACAGCAAGCCTTTCCTGCAGGTTTATGATCTCCATTGTTCATCATCGTCATCTCTTCATTGCTTCCGACGTCATCATCCTCTTTGTGTGTGGAATTGAGGTCCACTAATGATCTCCCCAAAACATCATTACTTCTTCCATCGATATCCATGGTCGACATAGACGAGGTACCTCCTTCAAGACCACCATGTAGATGAAAAGGATTCAACCTTCTAGTAGCTCCCATGAAAGACCAAGACCCAGAACTTTGAGCCTGGGAAGCCATAAATGATATGAGTGAGGAGGGAAATGGTGGTGCAAAGAAATGACATTAACTGATGGTGAGTTCATTTCAAAGGTGTTGGGTTTCCGGTGAATAAATAGAAGAAGCTGATGAGGGAGGATAGGAGTTGAGTTACACTTGTTAGCCATGCCCTTCATTTTGCCTTTAGGTTTCTTTCTGGGTGCCTCACTATCAGTGTGTACTGTGTGAGAAAGGCTAAAAACAGTTACAAATTAGATATATAGTCATCCTAAATGTCATCATCATCGATCTCATTCTCAGGAAAATAAGAAGAAAGAGAGGGAGATTGAATGGAGACAAGGCATGAGGAGGAAAAACAGGAACAAATATTAACTACAAAGGAGGGGTTTGGGTGAATTGGAGTTGCAGGCTTCCAGTGGCAGTTATGAAAAGGAAAGGCAGCAGCAACAACAAGAAGAAGAACAAGACACTTGAAACCAGCAAAAAAGGGGTCTTTAATTTAATTTCCTCTCTAATTTGTAACAGAAATGACAGCCCACCATCTTTCCTCGCACCGAGCACACCATGCTTGTTATTTATTTAATTCATTTTCTGTTACAAATTATTATAGTGGTAGATTGGTTAAGGAGCTTCTTCTTTTTTCCATTTGTAAGTCCAAGCTTTAGGGCTTGTTTGGTATACATTCCCGAGAATTAAAATTGAAAATCGTAATAAATGATTCTCAATTTAAGTGTTTGGTATGATAGAAACTTGGAATCGTAATGTTTCCCGTGAATCGTCCATTCCCAATTTTGTGGCTCATTTCATTCCCATCAAAATATTAGGTAATTCTTCATCCCCAATTTTGTAGCACATTATTATTATTATTATTTTTTTTTTTTATTATTATTATTATTATTATTATTATTATTATTATTATATATTATCCAATTACTATTTACAAGAAATTAGTGGGTAGCTGAGATACTATCTGGGCACCCACTCCCTTAGCGATAATAAAACTGAGTCTAGTGAAAATATAAGCGGCAACACGAGCCCCAGCATCATGAGATACGGAGAATTTCTGAATCCGCTTCAGCAAAGCAACCGCATCCGTATCTAACTCTCCCAACGAAGAGAAGGAGAAGGGTATGAAACCATACCCAGCCGCGTGCACAAATCTCGATACTTGGCACACTTACGTCGAGCAGCATCAACAACAACACGACCAGGCACAAAGTCAGACATCCCAGACTGAGTCAAAGGGGAGGATCCCGTCAGATCGACACAAACATCCCGCCCCCTATCCCAGGAATAAAGTAGCAAATCCGCCGGACGAAGAGGCTTATTATTATTATTATTATTATTATTATTATTATTATTATTATTATTATTATTATTATTATTATTATTATTATTATTATTATTATTATTATTATTATTATATCAATTATATATAATAAAGGAGAAGTCGGCTAAGACACGTGTTTTAGTATTATATATTGATTGATTAATTGATTGCGTAACAATTTAAAAGTGTTGAAATAAATCAATTAGCTCCCTGAAGTCTGAACGGGTATTTATATTAAATTTATTTAAATTGTAAAAAAGCCGCACATGGTGCGGGTACTGAACTACTTGTATTATATTGTATTATATTATATTATATTATGTGGGATTGACTCCGGTGAAAACCTCAAATTATGGTAAAAACCGTGAGGACTAATTTATAGTTTGGTTTATGTGAAACCTGTGCTAAAAACCTCAATCACACGGGGACTTTACAACTTGGTTCAACCTAAAAACCGTGCTAAAAACTCCAATTTTAAAATAACACATGACTTTATAGTTCGGTTAAACCTAAAAATCGTGCTAAAAAACTCATGTTTTAAAATTACATAGTGACTTTATAACTCGGTTTTATTCAGAACCGGGCTAATATTTGTGACTTTATAGATCGGTTCTATTCATAACCGGGCTATAAAGCAAGTGAACCGAGCTGAAAAGTCGGTCCTCACAAGTTTTTACCTCAATTTTGGTTTTCATCGGAGCGCACCCCATATTATATTATATTATATTATATTATTATCAATTCTTTATTATTTAATATATATTTTATTTTATTTTTATTTTTAATAATAATAATATATTTCTATTAATATTATTTTTTTATCAATATTTTATTATTATATATATTAGTTTTATATTATTATTATTTATATTATATTATATTTATACTTATATTATTATTAGTCCCAATTTTTGTGGCCCATTTCGTTCTGCATACTTAGGAAAAAAGAGTCTCTGATCTTGCACACCAAAGGATGTAACACCAACGCAAAAAGCAGAGGCCCTAAAGGATCACCTTGCTGAACCCCGCGACAAGACCATAAGCTATGCTCCTCATAATACAGTCGGGCAGGACTAGAGTAATAAAACTCCACCCATCGTGATGGAACCCACTCCCTCCCTTAGCGATAACAAAGCTAAGTCTAGTAAAAAATAAAAGCTGCAAAACGAGCTCCGGCATCCTGAGATATATAGAATTTCTGAATCCGTTTTAGCAAGGCAACAACATCCGTATCCAGCTCCCCCAACGAAGAGAAGGAGAAGGATAGGAAACCATACCCAGTTGCCAACATACCAAACAACCAACTCCAGTAATTGGTCATTACGATTTTCTGATTCCATTCCGATTTCCATTCTCATTCCGACTCCAGCATTCATACCAAACGGGAGCTTAGTTTCCCTTGCCACCCATTAATTTTGGGATAAAAAAATAACCATTCATATAATAAGTCTTAATTAATTAAAGGTACATCATCCAAATTTTATTAATTAAATATCTACTGGTCACCTCTAAGTGTTGCACGCTTCCTTCCCTCCATCCCGCTAACTTTAGTTGAATTGTTTATGCTGACAACAGAATGCTGAGATTCTAACTTCATCGAAAATTTTATACTGACAATCGACGGTTGAGATTCTAACTTCATAAAAAAAAATATTCTGACATTGAACTGATGAAATTCTAACATTTGACACTCACACTCGACATAAAAAAAAAATCAACATCTTTTATAACCCTCCATCCCTCTAACTTAGTGGAATTTTTTACGATGACAACGGACTGCTGAGATTCAAAATTCATGCTGACAAAAAAAAGGGCGAATATAACGACGGAAGAAATGAGTGGCGACTGGCGAGAGAGGAGAGGAGAGCAACGGCGGATGATAAATTCAGAAGGCCCACCTGGTCGTCTGGTAAGTGGAAGACGACGAATAACGATCGAAGGAAGATGGAGGACGATCCCGATTCTCCCGCTTAGACCGAATTTCCAGGCCTCCCTCTCCCTCTCTCCAACGCTCCTCTAAAAATTAGGGCTCTCATTTCCGTTATTGGCTTATCATCGATCGATCCCCCGCATCCCTGAGATTTGGAAGACTTGATGCTTCTCCGAATCGTAATTGCCCTCTATTCAATTATTCATTCCTCTTTCTCTTACTATTGTTCTTCCTTGTTCAATTTCATTCAAATCCAGTCATTAATCAAATGGGTTTATATTTTGTATATATATATATATTTCTTCAATCGTATGATTCATGAACTGATTACAATTTACCCATAATAATCATAACATTACAATGGAATTCAACATGAACTACTCATGTATCCATATTTCATTTCTTTTGGTATGATTCTCCTTTGCCAATTTATCTACATTGGCTTTCCCACAAAGATTGAAAAAAAGATCCAATTTTTAGCTCAATGGGGATCCCTGTTTAGGATAGGGGCGTTGGAAGTGATTCCCACAGTGGTTTCTGTTTTGGTGTTTTGATCAGGATGGGAAGGGTCAAGATAGAGATAAAGAAACTGGACAATTCAAATGGACGACAAGCGACCTATTCGAAAAGGAAACAAGGTATCCTGAAAAAGGCACAAGAGCTCTCCATACTGTGTGACATTGATCTCATTCTACTGATGTTCTCCCCCACTGGCAAAGCTGTTATGTGTTGTGGAAAACACAGGTCCTCTTCTTTCCAGTCCTTTGCTCTTTTTACAATGTGTATTTCAAGAATCTTGCAGAGTCTAAGTCTTTACCCATCTTCCTTGGCTTACAGTATAGAAGAGGTCATTGCAAAATATGCTCACTCGCCTCCACAAGAAAGGGTGAAAAGGTGCTCAATTGAACTTTATTCAGAATTTTTGAATCCTCAAATGATTGATTGTCAACCTTGTTTCTGATTGCCCTTTGATGATGATCACAGGAAGCTGGAGGGTCTTCAAGTAAGCCTATTATTATTCTAATTAAAACCGGATTTCACCTTCTGAATTGCTACTTACCTTAGTTCCGGAGGGTCAGATATCTGATTGGTGAGGTTCTGTTTCCTGTTTGAAAGTCTAGGCACTCAAGAAAACCTTCAAGAAGTCTGACCATGATGTGAACATACCAGATTTTGAGGGTTCAAGGTAATTTGCATTTTGCACACCTTTTCGATTCAAAGAGTGTGATGCCATTCCATCTTTTTATTCCCTATGAGAAACTTACACTATTTTGTTTTCCTCCCCTGCTGTTACCTTTGTTCACTTCCTCAGTACACCAACAACTAAGGTATGCTTGCAAGTCAGGTACTCCAGAATCATCCATGTTCTACTACTACTACTACATTTTCATTCATGCTATTAGAGAGTTTTGTGTTCAGGGAATTGCTTTATGCAGGAATTAAGCAATGAGGTGGTGCAATTGCAAAATAGACTTTCGGACATCCAAGGAAGACTCAGGTTGTGTTACAGCTTCAGTTGTGAAGCTACTTTGTTGTGATTGATTATTTCTTTCATGTTATTTGCAGCAAAGAGCTAAATTATGCTGATCAGGAATGTTGATCTATATTGTTTGATTTATGCAGCTATTGGAACAATGTTGATTCAGTCAATGACATGGATGTTCTAACTAAAATGGAAGATTCACTTAAGGAATCGCTTCAACAAATCCAATGGCAAAAGGTAATCATCCTAATAATGTGAAATAACATCTATAGACAACCATTGTTAATGGCTTGTGAACTTCCACAGCTTTGCCCTTGTGTTGTCATAATAAGTGACATTTGAATCCTGTACACAAATTTTCCAATGGAGTGTTCTGATGCTATGTTGGAATCTTTGCTTAATCTTATTGCATGCTCTGTCATTTACAGGAAAAAATAGCAAATCAGCAGTTTGTGAAACCGGAGAGCAACAATCAAGTAAGTATCTAGCAAAAATGAAGTTTTAAATCACCCTTAGAAGCCTCACATGTGGCTAAAACATGATGCCTCTGCAGTTGCAGAATGAGTTAGAATTACCATTCCAAGTGAACGAGGATCCACAGCTTCAGGACCTATCCACCTGGATACCCTTTGATGATATGCAGCAAATGGGTGTTCCTGAGGAGCTAAAGCTTCCTTCCCAAAGGTCTGCCATCTTATCTACAGAATGATAAGTTGTGACAAACTGACGATGATTAAAGTCCCCTTTTCTAAAATAGCAGTGAAGTAGAAATTTTGTTCACTAATTGCATGTTTATGGTACTTAGGAGTGTTGGGAGCTTCGCTGGTCAATCGTTTACAGGACCATTCAGTTATCCCAGCATGTGTGGCAGGGAAGATGCTCTGATTTCTGTCGAGCAATCACAAGAAAATAGCTTTGGAGCCAATCCATTTCAGCATTCTCCCCTTGCTTTCAGTGGACAATACCCCTATCCTTGTAATCTTAATATAGTGGGGGACGATAAAGGGTTTCAGCATCTACTGGGAATGGATTTGAAGGCAAACTGCCTGGATTATGATTTTGAGGTAAAATGCCAACCTCCTTCAGGTGCAGCTAGGAATGACGCGAGTACTAGCCACATACTGCCCATGTCTTGTGGCGATTCTCTATTTGGTGAACACCTAAATTCTCAGGTACCTATCCGATATTTCTCCTCTTACCATGTTCCTCTGATACAGTTGCATTTAGCTGGTCCCTTGATGGACACATTTTACAAATGGTGACACTTGATCCTAATACGGGTTTTTTTGGGTGTCTCCTGCTATATGCAGAATGGAACAAGGGTTCTTCCATCTCCAACGGCACAACCAATCTACAAAACGATGGCGAATGATCCAAGTCGCATGTTGTATGATCTACTCAATGCCCCTAACTAAAGAGTGGTGTGCTTGAGCTTGCTGGTTTCTGCACAACTTATAAAGCTCCACTAAGTAGGGGTCACAGTTAACTTGCTGTCATGATAAAATGGTACTGTGCCGATCCTTTTTGGGGAGCTCACTGTGCTAAAACTCTGCGTTTAATGTATTTGTATCTATAAATTATGTATACATAAAATACAAAAGGTCTTTTTTAAAAAAAATCATAAAAGGTCCTAGAAAGGATGAGGAACTTTGTGATGTATTTTTGAGGCAAAGCTACTAGCAATCCCTTTGATCCCTCTTCTGAGTTCTGACAGAGATTTTACTGATAGGAAATATGTTTCAAATTTTCAAATGAAGCCAGAAATTCAAGGTGGAAATATAATCCACAGGTATGTATGAGTCTTGCAAAATCTTTGGGGTTTTTATATGAATGATATATCATATGGACCTCCGGAGGTCCTACGACAAGGCCAAATGGCCAATCTTGGGGTCAAAAGCAACAATGGCAAGTAGATGAATTCAAGGACTTCAACGAGATCATTCATAGAAGACAACCCCAAAGATTTGTGAAATGATGACTCTCAGAGCATCAGGATGGAGTTCAGAGATAATCCCCCCAAACATCAATCAAATTCACAATAATCTTTTGTCATGCACATTTAGGCTTCGGTACTCCTCAACCATGGTACCATAATCTAGGGTTCATAACACAGACAATCAGCTCAATTACATACCCAATCTACCTACCAGTACCAAACATATCCAAAGATCATCAGATAGAATCACATCATTTGCAAATTTTAGACATCTAAATGATAACTAACCTTCATCTCTTCATATTTGGGCCATCTGCCGCCTTAGAGCACGAGCTGGGTCCTTGATCAAAAAACTTCCCACCAAACAGCTGCAAAGGATGCGAGCCAATCTTCCTCAGCTTACCAGGAAACTCTTTGCTGGTGCTGCCCTTCAGAGGAAGGTTCTTCTTCGTTCGATTTCGGCCCAGCAACAAAATACTGCTCCGGTGGGGAGCGTGTACGGCTCCTTCAACACAATCTCCAGCTTGTGCGCAGCTCCATGGCCTTGATGATCCAGCCTCTCCAGTGGAAGCTTTCAGTCCAGTCCAACTATTCCTCAGCGTCGAAAGCACAGGCTGCTCATCTTGACTGTCCTTTGCCTTGGGACAAAGGGGGCAAGGAGGGTCACTTTTGTGGGTCTTTAGTGTTGTTTGCTCCAGGCATTCTGCATGGAAAACGTGCCTGCAAGAAAGGACTCCAGTAACGGGCATGTCCCTGCTCCTGACAATTCTCCGTGAGCTCCAGGGCGATCTTTGTGAAAGAAATCTCTCGCACCATCCACATCTAAATCCCCCAGCTGGGTTGCTGTTCGTTTGGCCAATAGCATCAGACTCTAATCTTTCTGAAATATCTGTCAAATCCATGCTGCTACTGCCACTACTCATGCGGTGGGTATCCCTCTGAGGAGTATTCTCATACTCTGAGAGCTCAGAATTGTTTTCGGAGGCTGCTCTCGGAAGAATCTGATGGGAAAAGGACAAAGGGTGAATGGGTTTGGACATGAAAGATCGGCGACTCGGAAAGGTGCACTGAGTTGACAGGAGTAACTTGGTTGGTTGGTCAAAGTCACTAACATCTGAGCGAGATGAAGTCGAACCCCCACCATCTCGCATTATGGATGTTCCCTGAGGATACCAATATAAGCCCCTTAATATAATTTTTTTATTTATAATACCACCAGTTAATTCTCAAGCTGACATAAAGAAATATTGATGATACCTCCATGGTTGGTGTAAAGAATAGTGGACCGGATAAGGATTCTGACAGATCAAAACGTAAAGAAAGAAGCATCAATTGCAGAGAACATATATATAAATAGTAATAGCATATTCCCATTCTTGGATATGGGGAGAGTGAGAAGGCATATCAGCAAGCAATGGTGAACTGCAACCTCCTCCCTCCCTCCCTCCTATTCTTAGAGATAAGAAGTGAAATCTCATAAGATTAATGGAAAAATGTTTTTTCAAACAAACAGATAAGAATGCACAAGTTGCTCAGGTACACAAAGCCTTGATAAGACATGGTCTTACCTCTCTTTGTAGAAGTTTCAAGATCGTCGGTACCAATTCCTTGTCTTGGTGGTGGTGTCCAAGGCTGGATCAAAGCCATGTCAGAAGGACTGCTGCAGTCCAACATAACACCGTCAGATGCAGGGAACTGATGACCATGCTGATAACTACCTCGCGCCCAGCTTCTGCTTTCTTTACTGTTTGATGATGCAGATGAGCCGAATAAATGAAGACTTTCATTTGAACCAAATCTCAACCCTTCTTGAAAGTTGTAGTCCCATCGCACCGGAGGAGGTGAGAAGCTTGTATTCATACGCCAGTAAGGTTCATGGGGGCCCATAGACCACTCCCCACTGGCTGCATTTGAATCATGTGGCCTAGCGGCCACACAACAAAGGGACCCCGTCTTAGCTATGTTATGTAAAACGAAATAATGAATTGCAGTGCGCTTTCCGCTTCAGAGCCACACAATCAAAATGTTGACAGGATGTACACTTTTTTCTATCAGTTTGAGCATGCAGTGATGATGAAGATCATCCTGCAGAACTCCATCTTCGTCAGAGAATGTCACTGCAAAATAAACCAGTACACATACAATAGGTTCTCAGTTGACAAACAACAATCCTTAATTCTCCAATAATGTTACACTAGAGGTGTAATCTTTTGTTTGCAAGAGAAACTACATTCCAAAAATAGAAGATAGTGTTTAAATAGAAGATGGTTTGAAATTAGGTTTCAATCATAGGAATCCAACTCCTATCCATCTGATAAACTAAAACAACATTATCACTTCAGAAGAAATCAGTACTGATATCAGGTGAGTCTGTAGATAGAGCATTATCCAAATGGGTATGTTTGCTCCCATAGAGCATTAACCAAATGCTTTAACAAAGATCATTACCAAATCTAATCGTGACAGCAACCTATTGCCAGAGTTAATTGTACTAACACCCCCAAATTCCAAACTACTTGAGAAATTAATAAAATTTCTCCCAAAACAAACGGCCGTTCTAGTATGGGCCATGAAACTTCTGCAAGAGAAGTAACAGGATCTGACAGCATAAAAACCCCAAAACTAAACGTGTTTGAAAGCAAAACAAAAAGAGCCATTTTTCAATTCACTGAACTGGGAGAAGAAAAAATCAAACAACAAGGCCGGGAAAACAATATAACAATTGTAGAAAATACTTACCTTCAAGAGAAAGGCGAGGAGCTGAATCGACGGTTTCTGAGCTAAAATCGCCGGAGTCGAAAGCAAGCCAGAGATTCGAGGGAAATCAAGTAGATAGAGGTAGCAGCAGCTCGAGTCGAGAAATGGAAACAGAGAGAGGTAGGAGGACAAGAGAAAGAAGAAGCGATGGGGTTTCAAATAGGGGAAGAAGTGGAAGCCATGGGAGGAAGAGGAAGAGGAGTTTGGGTCCTTTGGGAGGAATGATAGAACGAACTACCAAACAGGAACCTAACCCTAACCCGTCGGAAACGGTCCCCACGCCTCCACTCCCCCTCTTCCCACTTTTTTCACTTTTATTTATTTTTTTTCAATTAAATTTCCACTTTTCGGCATAAAAAAAATCCAATATTCTTTTTGAGAAAATGATAGAGAATATACCAAAACTTTGTGCCTTTGCAAAAATGGCACCCCCTTCTAAAATTTGCAAAAATAGTAAATAGGTCCAAACATTGGCAAAAATAACCGGTGGTCATCACCTCTTTTCACAGGTTACCCTTCCTGCTGAACTGAGCCCTCACCGCCCCGCCTTCTCTCCGGTCGTTCCCCGCCCTCCACGAGCCACCTCCGGCCACCCAACCACCTGCGTTCGAACCCTCTCTCTCCGGCGCACCTACTGTGCCCAGAACCCACCCGGTTCGTGCCCACCCAACCACCACCGTTCAAACCGCCACCCTCAACCGCCCACCCAACAGAGAGAGAAGCTCGGGAGGCGATTCCATAAGGGAGAAGACAATGAAGAAATTAAAGGAAGAAACTTTGGAGGAGTTTCGAAGAAGAAGAAACCCCACCCCCGAGAAATATTGAAGGCGATTGAAGAAGAACAATCCCCCGCCCACGCAGAAAGCAAGTAAGTATTCATCCTCCCTCTATTGAACTCGAAAATTTTGTAGATTGTCCTATTGTAAATAGTCAGCCAGGTTGGGGAGAAATCGGATTGAATTTTTTTTGAAACCCTAACTTTGTGCGAGTTGGAAGGTTTGGGGAAATTGAGGAAGTTGTGATTTTCAAATGGACATGGAAGTCATCGGGGATCTGAAGACGAAATTGAAATTGAAGGTCTGAACATGAGTGAATCGAACTGAAAATCTCGATTAATTTGTGGATTTTAGAATGGGGAAATAGTTAACGTCATTGATTTTTTACTGTCATACATTTTTCTGTCACGCATTTTTTCTTTACTGGCACGGATTTTTGTTTGACCAGCAACAATGGTGATGTTGTGTCTTTTCGTGTGTGTTTTGTTGTCCTGCTGAGATGGGTATGGAATGATGTTGGATGTGGTAAAGGGGAAGGTGAATGGTAGACGGAATGGGTGCATATTATTTTGGAAATCGGAAACTTTTTGTGGATTTCAAGATCGGGGGTGTTTAGTGACTAGTTGCCTTCAAAATATAATGCTAATAATGGGTTATACTTGTACATCGTTGTAAGTTTGTTTCTATGTGTTGAAGTATGTTGTGATTGAAACCATTAATGTTACACTGGACGATGTCATTTGAGAGTAATGTAGGTTTGTTTCTAGGGTTGTCATATGTGTATTACATAAGTTTTTTTATTGTTGACACTATTGTGTAGTTGTGTATGTGTGGTGTTTGTTTCATTCTTTACTTGTGTCAGTTACCATTTTGAGATTATTTGAACATGTGTATTTGTCGGACATATGAATATGTGAACATTTGTATTCGTGACACTTGTGTAGTTGTGTCATTTGTGTAATGTTATCTGTTTTGACATAAACATTATTTTGACTGGCTAGACATATGTATATACTGGCTAGGATTATTGTTAAAATGGGTATTATCTGAACACCTGTATGACAGATTAAGTAGACAATGAGAAAATTGAAAAGAAAAAAAGTAGCGACGCCGTCGAACAACAAGGTATTAACTGTAATCACTTCTCAGACATATTAAGGGCCTTCTTTTTGTCTTGGTGATGTTAAACATGTCGTGTCGTGTGATATTTGTGCAGCCGACACTAGCCCTTCCTCTGGAAAAGTATTTCAGAGGTGTGAGACATGGTACGAGCTCCAGGGGCGACTCCTCCGGTTTTCCATCAAGGAGTTTTGCCTCATCACCGACCTCAAATGTGCTAGAAGAAATCGGGACTTTGAGGAGGAGAATCACAAAGATGACATTCAAAGCTTCTTTGGAAGGGAACTTTAGTACTTCGTAGTGTTTGGTTTACTTGTTAAACATTTAATCGTTTCCACCTTTTGGATGACTTGTATTTGATGACTGATAAGTTATGTTGTGGACACTTTTATATATTCATTATGTATGGTTGTTGTGAATGTTGCGTTATAACGCATTTCATTTGGGTTTAATGGCCGATATTCTTAGGTTGGGAAGTTTCTGAGATAGATAAAATATGTCAGGTGTTATTCTTTTATCGGCTAAGACATCATTGTCACTGGCTAGATAATAGTATTTACTGGCTAGTAAGCATACATCGCAATGGGTTATAATTATACATCGTTGTAAATTTCTTTCTATGTGTTGAAGTATGTTGTGATTGAAACCATTATTGTTACAATGGACGTGTGATATTTGTGCAGCCGACACTAGCACTTCCTCTAGAAAAGTATTTCAGAGGGAGGTCGAACCACTTCTCAAAGATGGGCTTGCTGAAAGGAATGGATGAGGTCCTAACTGCGGTTGATTGGAAAATATTGAAGGACAGCGGGCTAGGGGGCATTGTAATGATCGGAAGCAATGTGTCGTATTGCTGCGCTCGTATCCATTACTTATGTTGTTTTGTACTTAACTTGTTATGGACTTTATTGGTTAGGAACTTTAGTACTTCGTAGTGTTTGGTTTAGGTCTTAATTGTTTAATCGTTTTCACCTTTTGGATGACTTGTGTTTGATGACTGATAAGGTATGTTGTGGACACTTGTTTACATGTGTTATGATGGTTGTTGTGAATTTTGCGTTATGACGCATTTCGTTTGAGTTTAATGGTCGATATACTTAGGATGAGAAATTTCTGAAATAGATAAGATATGTCAGGGATTGTTATCTTATTGGCATAGACTTTGCTTTTATTGGCAAGGAAAACTCATATACTGGCTAGTAAGCAAAAAATTCGCAAGCATTTGTCCTTTGCATTGTCGACAAACTAAACGGCCAGTTATGTACATTCAAAACCACCAAAACCCCCCAAAGTGCCAGTGAGTTACAAGCAAACTAACAAAATACTACATTCAACTACGCAAAAGAACAGTTATCCCACTAGACATTGATTTCATCACTTTGCCATGCCACACTTGCTTATGTCCTCCGACGCTTCCGGTGAAGGAACTCTCCCCAAGACGGGTACCTGCTTGTATCTATTATCTTACTCCTAACGGACCCAAACGGCATGCTATCCTTTATGAGCATTGCCCCCTCCTCCATGTTCCTACCGACCATTGCACACGATAGTAAGTAAGACCACTCTATTCTCCCATGCGAAAGAAAGAGAATAAGTTGGTCTTCTCAGTATTGGTTGAGGGTAAGGAGAGGACGTAGAGAATCCATGTTTGTAAATCGAAAACGAAAACCATACTTACCCATGATCATTGATATATATTATACGCAATTGCCACATGTATTCCTGTGCATGTCAATAAATATTTCGTTGATGACTAGGATTTTCTTTTGGCTGGCTAGTAACTAAATTGCTGGGTTTTCTTCTTCGAACTTCACGTTAATGGCATCTTGATACGGGGTTAGCCATAGGATGGCCTGATCTTCGACAATCAAACAAGAAATAACAAGAACGGAAGCAAAGACTCGATGAACAAGAATAAAGACTCGAAATTTAAAATAAGACACGACCGATAAGGACTGAATCGAACTAAAATAGAACGAGATAAAGACCACAGGCCTCCTAAGAGGGTAGGAACCAAATACCAACGACTATAAAGCCCGCCTCTACAACCTTACACAACCAAGCAGACAACTTGGAGGCACAAGGAGGGGACTTGTGATTACCAAGATCACTAAGCTCTCGCGAGGTTGACGAACTCAAAGCAAACCAAGCAAGATCTATACCAATAGTTGCAATCAACGAGCCACGCTTCGAGTCGATTGACTTTCTCTCAATTGTGTTTCACACAAACTGAAATTTTCATAAAAGAGACGTCAGCTTTACAATGGAGGAATCAGCCGTTCTAATATAGAAAACCTAGGTCTGATTTTTAATGAAAATAATAAATGTAATGGAAATTAAAATAAATCCCTAAATTACCTAAAATAACTTAAATAAATAAGGTCTCTAAAAATAGCAACAAAGATAGTTCCAACACTTAGAATAAATTCCCGTCAAAACCAGCGACAGCTCAAAGAATGTGATTTCGGCCAAGCTCTAGGTCGAATCTGGAAAAACCTTCAACAGCAAAGTTGTAGATCTCTTCGTCCTCGTTTTGACAAGGTATGGCACGATCCAATCCGATTAATATTGAATCCGTACGACTCATTTTACTGAGACGTCGAAAAGCTGTCAAACGGCTGAACGAATCTAAAAACGAACGACCCAAGGTGGAGCCTTCTTCTTCCTCTTGAGGATGACATCATTCTCACGAACTTGAATCATAGGTCCATCCCCAAGTATAGGTGTGTCCGAAGGTGTCTTGGATGGTCCCGCATCACAACTAGTAGACAATCCTCTGTTTTTCTCTTTTATGTCCACTTGTCGAGACCATCCATCTCTGTCTGCAATCCGTCTTTTTTCACCACATGATTTCCCTCCATTTTGCCTAGGCGGGAATAAACCATATGAAAAGCTCCCCTCACATTTAATGTTTGTGATGTCACATGCCCTTTGCATTAAATGCATGTCATAATCAGCATTCTCTCTCCCCCCAATTGCTGCAGCTTTTTCTTTTTCTTTTCTTTTTTTTTACCAATCGAAATTCACTCATTCCTCTCACATTTAGATACATGTCACTCAACCTCTCACATTTCACCATACCATCCTCCTGTTCTACCTGCTATCGGTGAGCAAGTGGCCAATTTATTTGCAAAACTAACATTTTGCTACCCCTATGCAATTTCTACCCCCATTGTCATTTTTTAAAACTTGATTTTTTTTTTTTGGTATATCTATGCCAATTAGCCTATTCTTTTAGCGAAGAAAAAATTAAAATTCCAAAAAAAAAAATTGGAATTTTCGCCAAATGCCCTCAGATTAAGAATACTTTGCCCGGTGTACGAAAATTTGACATATTTTTTCAAATGTCCATGAGGTTTTCATTTTTTCATCAAATACTCTTCCATCTAATTTGTTAACATTTTGGTTGAAAATAAAAGTTTAAATTTTTTTAAAAAATGCCTTCATTGATGCATATAGAAGTTGCAAGAGAGAGACCCGAAAAAAACTCTAGGATAAAATGTCGTTGTAACCGATAGACAAAAGTAAAAATCTGTCAAGATAACTCAAAAATCTTGCAAAACGAATCCAAATTCCAACACAAGATTGGAGTCAAAGAAGAGAGTCAGATCACCTGTCCCTGGGACAAGCCTCGTGTTGTCACCTCCCCTACCCAAAAATTAAAAAAAAAGAAAAAGAAAATTAATTAAAATGAAAAAAAAGGGAGTTTATGTGAGTAGGACCGGGAGACAGTGAGGAAAAGAGCACAGGTGATCTTCACCGCAAAGAATGATGCAAACCTTGGAGTATGTGAAGAAACCATATTGAAGCCAAAAACCGACCAAATTTGAGCACCAAAGACACAAGCAAATCTCATAAATGGTCAAAATTGAGGGATGATTTAGCTCTACGAGGGCTAGAGCTCTCTTCTACTCTCGCTTGACTCACCACCTGCTAGGTTTTTTTTAAAAAAGGGAAAGAATTCGACGCATAAGGGTTGGAAGGCTGCACAAGGGTGCTGCTCAGAGGGGTGTTGGAAGGTTGCACAAGGGTTTGTTCGGAGGGTTCAGAGGGTCTGTTCAGAGGGCTGCACAAAGGTGCTCCTCAGAGGGGCGTCGGAAGGCTGCACAAGGGTCTGTTCGTAGGGTTGTTGATGCTTGGCGAGGAAGAGGGTCGGAAGGACTTGATGGGAAAGATAAACCCTAACTCTAGATCTGAAATTTCTATGAATTGAATTTTTTTACGATTTGAATCGAAGACCAAAGTAGAAAAGAATGGACAAAAGTGAGCATACCTTGACCGGGTTAAGAAATTCAAGCCCGAGGGAGAAATCCATAGAGAAAACCACTCCACAGAGAAGCGTTGAGAAAGAAAGAAGAGGAGTGTCTATTTTGATATCCCTAGTAAGAACGGTAAATCAAAGTGGAGAAAAATACAAAGGAAGTGAAATATAAGTATATTGGATTGATATCCATATACCCATTTACCAAACACTTGGTATGGATATGAGTGATACTCATTCCCATATCTGATCTACGTATATCAGTACCAAACGAGCCCTAATGAAAATGAAGCGTACATGAAAACCTTATTTTAAAAAGGATATATATAGTGTTTTAATCCAATGCCACCATCAATTACAAATGTTGGTACTATTTGACCAAGAGAATAGGTAATGCATATGCCAACATGAGTACTACAACTACAACATCACTTAGGAAGAACGCCTACAAACTTTAACCTTCAAACCATTAGCCATTGACAATATGGTCATCATCCTGTACTTCACCTGATGCCCTTCAACCAATCTAAACTCATAGAACCTACTAAGGATCGCCATTGTCATCTTCATCTGCAAGTATGCCGAGTCTTTCCCGAGACAGATTCTCGGTCCAGCCTACAAATTAACAAACCCAAGAGCATCAACACCTCAAGGTCATGTCTTATGTTGAAAAATCATGCATATCAATCACATACCTGAAATGCAGTGAACTTAAATGGGGATGCATTTTGGAAAACCCCATCATTTAACCATCTTTCTGGCTTGAATTCGACGGCATCTGAACCCCAGTTATACTCCATTCTCCCCATAGAGTAAGGCACATAAGTCACCATTCCCCCAGCTTTCACTTTTGTTCCATCTGGTAATACATCATCCTTCAATATCCCCTTTGGATCCTATACATTATATTTGTCCACATATATATACTTGTCAATTTAAAAGCGATATATTTATTTCCAGTGCCGGTCCTATAGTTTTATAGACCCAGAAGGAAAAATTTATGGGCCCTATAATATCATTGCACATATACAAGAGAGTGTGTATAGATGAGAACCTGAGGGACTGCAGGATATAACCGGAGGGTCTCGGTGATCACAGCATGTAAGTAGTACAATCTTGTTAAAGAATCATAAGTCAAGAGACCAGCAAACTGTTTAACCCTCTTGTTGAAGGATTCCTTGTCATTAGGATCATATTTGATCAATGTGATGTTCTCCTCCTTGGCGCGCTCCTCCTCAAAGGCCCGGAGCTCAGAGTAAACCCTTTCCAAGACATGATTGTTAGTCATGGTCATGTAGACTGCCCACGAGAGTGTCGTTGCTGTGGTGTCCCTCCCCGCGATTACAAAGTTTAGGATTATGTCTCTTAGGCTCTTCTCTGATGAGATGATGCTTTTGCTCTCAAGATCCTCATTTTCTTCGCCTAGTTGGATGAATCTCGACAATATGTCATGCTTCATCTAGATGTATTTGCATCAATATAAGTGTAAATACATTGTAAGAATATGGAGAAAACTTTAACAACAAAAAAATAGTTGAAGAATTCAATTACCTTATCATTTTTGGTGTTCTTATTTGCATCTTCTATCTCTCCCTTTCTCTTTCGAATGACGGAATATGTGAAGTTGTCAATGATTTCCATGCTTTGGTTCAATAAGGCTTCGGATCCCACATTCAGAAACCTCTTTATCTTCCAAAAAGGGTCTATGAAACGAAGTGTGACAATGATGTTGGCGGTATCAAAAGCTCTAGCAAACGAATTTTCGGGCAAGTTAGGAGCCAAAGTTCCGATTTCTACACCAAAGCCGACTTTGCATATCGAGTCCAATGTCATCCTCATCAACAATTCCTGTTGCAAAAACAATGTATAGTAGCTTTTCTATATGTAGAAAACTATAATGAGTTATGATATAAGATTAATTCATACTTGCATGTCTATTTGTCTATTCTCAAAAGATGCATAGCTTAATATATCAGAGAGTTTGAGGCCATAATCCTTGAACACTACAGTGCTGAAATCTCTCAAGTTCTTTGATGCAAACTCAAAGCTCGCGGTTTTCCTTTGTTTCCTCCATAGCTCCCCATCCGCGTTAAAGATCCCATCGCCCAAGAGAACTTCCATGTATGAATGATAAGTTTCTCCCTTCAAATCAATCAACATAACATTAGCAAAGAACTTACTAGGCAAGGTTTGGACATTTTCATACCTTGGGATAGTTGGCAAAGTTGGTTTTAAGGACGTGCTCGACGTTCGCAGGATGAGCAACATAAGTGTATGTAGTGAAAGGCATGGGAACCACCACAGTGTTAGACTTGGAAAAGTACTCAACAAGCCAATCATGCATTCTGTCATAGTTGATGAGTTGCTCCAATGCAGCCCCTATGAGAGGCCATGTCTTTGGACCCTTGTTGTTCCTTTGGCCCCACCTATGGATCATGATCCAAGTTAAACCTAAGATTATAACAACCAAAATTCCCATCTTGTGTTTTAGTAAAGGAAATAAGATGTAGGAAAAACTTCTTAGGTAATTAAGAGGACATTGATCATTTGTTTATAACAACAAGGTAGATCTTTGGTTGAAATATGGTGATTAGTTTCTTTGTTTCACAATCTTTCCATGCCAATTTAATAGGAATTTTGGTAGTCACATGATTTATCTCATTCACCTAATAATATGCCTAGTTACTTTTCATTTGAAATTCAAATGTTCATGTTGTTAGCATTTCCAATGCAATAGGATTGGTCCGACTTGCAATATTCCTATCGATGGATATTTGGAGAATGATACTCGTCTGTAAGGACGCTCTAGGATGGGTTTCTAAATGCTTTCATGTTTCCAAAAAAAAAAAGCATTTCTAATGCAATCATCAAATTAAATAACCTACATTATAGGCTATAACGTGTTAAAAACCTTCATTCGTCTTAAAATACAAATCCTTTTACTTTTTTTTTTAATTTTTAATGTGTTAAAAAAAATTGTAAAATATCAATCATTTTTCAAAATTTTCAAAATAATTTCAAATTTATTACTAATAAGTTTGAAATTATTTTATAATTAAAAAAATATATTTTAGAGTTTTTAAGACATTAAAAAAAACGTGAAGATAAAATGACTTATATTTTGAAACGGAAGCAGTAGTAAAATACAATTAAAAGTTTTTTTTGTTGTTTTTGAAGCTTGGTATCCAAATTATCCAAAGCAGATATGTTTTCCATTATCGACATTGTGAACTGATCTGCTACTTGTGAGACTTTTGTGAAGGTCGTTTATGAGTAGTTGGAATAAAATCATGGGACATCAGTTTCCTATGATTTCTTCTCTACCCGGCCTCCAAAGTACACTAAAAAATGTTTTCCTCTACATGCAAATTCAAACTAAACTCTCTCCTTCTGAGTACCTACCATCCTGAACCGAGATCACAGGTTTAGTTTTGAGCACTGCGCAAACCTATGGCGCCGGTAGCTGATCTTTACCTAAATCAAGGCGACCTCACTTCCAACTTCCAAGGCACTGGATCTCCATGTCGCCGCATTGTACCAACAGGCAAGAAGTAAGCAACCACTCCTCTTGTCACTGTTTTCCTACAAATGCTTGCCCTTCTGCGTTCTTACACTACATAGAGTATTTCTCCCAACACCATCCATATTTTGCCTGAATTTCCAGAGAGACAAAAGGGCAATTATATAGAGTATTGGATGCGTATAATGACGCTTCACAGCAGAAGCCGGAAGTACTTTAACAATCATAAAACAAAACTTGACATCTTGGAATTTCGGGGACCCAGAAACGCATAAAAATATCAGTCCTTGCACTACTCTCAATCTCATGCCCCTCCTTGGCAGCCTCTGTCAGTACAGATACCAGTTTTGCAAATGGAACAATGGAATAGCTATCTGTGGAATTCAAACCACAGTTACTGTAGGTTGAAGTATAAACTAACCCTGTGCCAGAGAAAGCATGTTCGCTCCTATGTTTCGCCTTCTACATCTCGTCATGGCCTTCTACAAGCTTGAGGCCCCAGCTAATGTCTTCACAGTGCCTAACATGTGGTACAAGCACACCAGTGTCGATACCTCGCTTTGCCTTACAGTCCCAGAATGGAGGAGCATGAAAGCATGGCTCCATTGACATGGCCCTTTTGCAAGGTGGATTTGGAGTCGTCATATTCTCTGCCTTGGACAGGATCCATGGCTTGAGGCCTCCAAGGCTTTGAGCAACATAGCCAAAGGTTGACCATGCACTTGTTACCAATTTATCAGTCAAACTCAGAAGATACATCTCTGCCCATGCTTTCCTGTTGTGGTTCTTCTTGTGACTCTGTTGGAACTCTTCATGGCTTGGTTGAAAGAAACTAACCACCTCGCCTGTTACAGTTGCGTGTTCCCAGTACAAATCTCTCAGGGTTTCGTAGTATCCAGATTTCAAGGATGTCATTAGAACAGCTTTAGATTTCTGGTTTGGGGATGAGTTTGAGACAGTTTCTTCCTTGTGGACCTCTGGCAGCAATTTCTCTTGCAATGCACAGTTGAGAATTTGATCCTTCACATGCTGAAATGCAATGTCGCCTGTCTCAAAAACCCTGATTTGCATACCTATTTTCTCGTCAGCTCTAGCCAAGTAAGCATTATAATACCTTGTTATCAAGCCCCATACTTGGTTAGTTGGGTGCAAGAGATACCTACCGAGGTGGTGGAAGAGAGCTACTTTTTCTGGAAACAATCTACTCAGCTCTTGATCAAGAGAAGGGATCAGAAAGAGAGAAGGGACAAAGTAGTTATCAGTTTTCATGATCACCCATGGAACCTTTCCGAGAAAAGTCTGCTCTTGATCACAGAAGAAGAGCTTGTCATGATCATCGTAATCATGGACTAGATGCACATAAAGATAAGATGGCACTGTTTCAGATGAAGAGTTCAAGAGATTGTTCTTCAGCATATAGCCATGACACTGGGGAGATTGCTGGTCATAGCCACTGAATTGATTCTTCAATGGGAAATCCGCAGGAAGAAACCATGAGGTGTTTGGAAATGGCTCACAGAAGAGATCAGTCATGTCAGCACCCGGATCAACAAGCAAAACTCGATCAGTTAGGAGAGCATAGAGGAAAGCAGATGCAACAGTCAAAATTCTGTTTCCCAAGCCACTGAAAGATATCCATACAATATAGTTGCAGTCAGTTGGAGAAGCACTGCCACCAGATTTCAGTTGTCTTAGGGCTTCCTTGTACGATTTTGTATTGGGGCCACAGCGCTTGTGAAGATCTTCATACTTCCTCAATCTGGAAAGAAGATATGAAGATGGTTTATATGGTGAAGGTTTGCGATACAGAGCAGATTCATATCTGCTTAAACAGGAACCTTGGTCAAACCCAGCCACAAGAAGACCATCAAGCAAATTCCTGTCTGTTGATTCATCAAGCTGTAAAGCATCATTTACTGAACCTGCAAACAGTGGAAGGGAGAAACTCAGATTACATCCTGAAAATTGAGAGTACTAGAACCATATAAAACTAATCAGTTGGAAATTTTGCAAGATCATTATTCAGTTCCTATAGTGTAGCTCCTAATAATTTGACAGAAAATCTGAAAGATGATGGAGAAGTCCACATTTAATTCAAGTGACATATCTTCACAATGGAACCACTAAATTTCATCTTTGAAATCAAAATTTCACCTGACCGTGTTGCTCTGTCCCAACCAAAAGCCCAGAAAATTGTAAATAATGAAGAAAGAATTAAGTGATCAATCAGGGATAAAGTTATCCCTATACTACTGTGGAAAAGAATTGCAAGTGATTTTGCATAATGAAAGCACGAATATGAAAAAGGCTAGATCATTCCACAAACTACCATGGATCTCAACCACAATTGGAACATTTCAGCTAAAGAAAATTCTGCTTGAAAGAAATACAGCTCTAAGTATAAAAACACTCTATTTCTGATATTTCAACTATTTGCTGTGCATACAATAAATGAAGGCGAGGATGCCAGGTTGTGTCTTAAAGCATCATCAATAGGAAACTAGGTGAATAACTTTGCGCACGGAGCAACGATTTCTTGACTTGTGAACTACATGAATATGAGATGGCAGATAAGTAAAAATAGTTGAATCCAGATGAAAAGCCAAAATATGCTTAAATTTTAACGTAGGCAATAGGATCACCATTCACCAAGGCTATAGGATCAAATTTTAACGAAAACGTCACAATTGGGGTAAATGTAGTCCATAATAAACTAAAATATGCGAAAGAGAAGAGCATGGAACAGAAATATCAGCGGAATTTCACCTGTTGTGGAACGTGAATTGATTATGAGCGCAGGTCTGGATTCCAAAACCCTAGCATCAGCAAACGGCAATGTCCGATCGGAGCGCGGGCTCCGAAAGACGAAGGATAGAGTAGCAAGAAGCGGGAGAATGACCAGGAGAGCCCCGAAGGATCTAAGAAAGCCGGCGCCATTGAAGGCGAGGGGCTTAGAGCCAGCAATACGAGAGGCGTCCATAGTTAAGCTCCGATCTGCGGAGTTGGAAGGGGAAAGACGTTTTCTTAAGGCGTTCAGATCCATAGAGGTCGGCTGCTGCTAGTTGGTTCAACACGGAAGCACCGACACCGGGATCCGGATCGCCATTGACGAGAAAGAAACCGAAGCTGTGAAATTGATGATTTGGAACAAAATGAAGGCCGGATTTCTCAGATCCGTGGTGGGAGTGACATGAATTCGAGATACTCCGTATATGAAGTCTGGCAGGAGAGGTCAAAATTATGGGATTGGAGCTTTTAATTTAAGTCGGTGAGGGCTCCTAAAGTCCACCGGAAAATTACAATCATCCCACGTTTGAGGGGCGTCGGTGTGGGGACGTCTAGAAGAGATGTGCGATACATGTATGATGTATCGGCGCACACCTGTTGGCTTCTTTAAAAAAAATTGCAAACTCGAAATATTGAACAATGTGGATGTCGATAATATGGATCTCGATCTGATGTGGTTGGGAATATCCAAGCTAGCAAGATCGAGGACGAGGTTTTTAAAATCTTTGTTTAGGGAAGAATTGTGGTCTAGTAACTGGATATGAATGACAATATTTACTTGTGTCTCACCCTTGAATCTCCCACGGTCAAAGGGTCACCGAGGGTATGAAGTTATGTGATGGTTGTTAGCCTAGCTAATAAAGCCTTGATCATGCTCTCGGCTAGACTCACCTCACTTTCCTGCATATCATTTACATTTCCATTGCATTTTTTGTGTTCACATTTACAGCTGTCATTCTCCTTTGTCGGGTTGTGTAATAAGGCCTTTGTCCAATTCGTTTTCATCATGTGTAAGGCACATGGACAGCTGTATGACCGAGTATATATTCGAAGCATGCACCCTTCCCTTTCTAGTAGGGTTTTGGGGATTGCAGTCGCCCCTAATGAAAGTAGTTTTTATCATTCTCATCATTGATGACTTTGTCTTATGTTCATTATGATTTCATTTGATTTATGAGCATGTTTTGCTTGCTGCTGCATATTGATCATATTATTTCATATGGTATCAGAGCTTGAGGGCTTTATTTGGTGATTTACATCTTATTTCAAGTGCTTTCAGCATAGTTTATGTTTACTACTGGTGGAAGAAATTGTTCAGAAGAAAGTTCAACTGAGGAGATGGCTAATCAAGGTAATCCAGGGGATCCTTTGTTTTTATCTAATTCTGACCATCCAAGGGCTCAACTTGTAACTATTCCTTTTGATGGTAAGAATTACATGACATGGAGTAGGGGAGCCACAATGGCTCTTGGTGCAAAATGCAAACTTGGATTCATCAATGGATCCTGTGTCAAACCAGTTGCTGGCTCTGCTGACTTAGAGAGATGGATTTGTGTAGATTATATGGTGAGATGTTGGTTCCTAAATTCTATGACTAAATCGATTGCTGAGGGTTTGATGTTTGTTAACTCATCCAAAGGTTTATGGGATGAGATTTTGGAGATATTTGGACAATACAATGCTCCTCTTAATTTTCAGATTAAGAAGAGATTTGGAAACATTGTGCAGGGAAACATGAATGTTGCAGACCTGTATAATGTTTTCAAGAGGATTTGGGATGAACTGCAGGTTCTTGAGAATATGCCAGAGTGCTCATGTGGTGCCATTACTGCTTGTAAATGTGATCTGAAAAAAAAAAGCTTGAGGAGATTGAATCAAGGAACAGATTGATGCAGTTTCTTGTCAGTTTGAATGATAATTATGATGCAGCCAGGAATTCCATCTTAACAACTGATCATTTGCCAAGTATTAACAAAGCTTATTATATACTTCAGCAAGTTGAGAGAGGCAATGAAGCCTCAAATGGTACATCTGGCCCTTCAGGGATCTCTAATGATTCTAGTGCCATGGCAACTAACAGAGGAGGGAGTTCCTTTCAGTACAAGTCTCCAAGAACTGGAAATACCAACAACAGCAATCCTCACTTCAAGAGAGAATGGAAGGACTGGAGTGAACTGAAGGGAATCAAGCAGAATTCTAAATGCTCTCATTGCAACATGAAGGGGCATACAACTAATCAGTGTTTCAAGCTACATGGAATTCCATATTGGTTCAACGAATTGAAAGAAAAAAAGAGGAGTGGGAATGATGGTAGAGGCTCAGCAAATACAGCAGGATCAGTGAGTAATCAGATGCAAAGCAGTCCTTTAGATGAGTACAATACAGATGGGAATATTGACTCAGCAATGGTCAATGCAGTGTACCAGGAGGTGTTGAAGAGAATGAGAGGAAAGGGACAAGCTGAGAGTAGTAGTGGATCATTTGCAAACTTTGCAGGTACACTCTCTATTACTAATGCCAATATAGCCTCTAAAGAAATATTATCTAATGAATGGATAGTTGATACTGGAGCAACTAATCACATGACACATGATTCTCAAAGCATGTTCAACAAGAGGAAGTTGAGCAAGCATGTCCATATAGGTTTACCTGATGGGTCTATTAAAACACTAACTGATGTTGGGATGTTACAATTAACTGGTGATGTCACATTGGGTGATGTTCTGCATGTACCTAAATTTAAACACATATTATTGTCTGTTGGAAAGATTCTCGATGATACTAATCTGATAGCAATATTCACAAGGTCTCATTGTTACTTCCAGGACCCTGGATCTAAGGAGGTGTTGCTGACAGGAATCAGAAGACATGGTCTGTATAAGATTTGCTCAGAGCCATCTACTCTAGAATCAGTGGATCAGTTTTTATTGAAAAGTTGTAATAAAGTTAGTGTAAATTTTGAAACTGTTCATGCCAGACTTGGGCATAGCTCTTTATCTAAGCTAAAACATTTAAAAATGTTTAGCTCTTTGCATTTGAATGAATTCCATTGTGAATCATGTGCTTTGTCTAAGCACCACGGACTTTCTTTTCAAAGGAGTTTAAATATTGCCAGTAAGCCTTTTGAGTTGATTCATATGGATCTATGGGGTTCTTATCACACAGTTACTTATAATGGCTATTCTTATTTTCTTACTATTTTGGATGATTGCACAAGGGTCACATGGACCTTCTTATTGAAGAACAAGATGCAGGTGTTCAATGCAATTACAGATTTTATGGCTCATGTTTCAAATCAGTTTGGTTGCTCAGTCAAGAATGTGAGGACTGATAATGGAATTGAATTTTTGCAAAGGTAATGCACTGAATTGTTTGCTTCCAAAGGAATCATTCATAAGAGATCAGTACCTTATACTCCACAGCAAAATGGGAGAGTGGAGAGAAAGCACAAACATCTTGTGGAAACTGCAAGATGTTTAAGAATTCATGCATGGCTTCCTATTAGATTCTAAGGTGAATGTCTATTAGCAGCTACTCATCTGATCAATAAGATGCCCTCCTTGATTGGATTACTCCTCATGAAAAATTGTTTAAAAGACCTGCTACTTATGAGGATCTGAGAGTGATTGGTTGTTTATGCTATGCTCCTGTGCAGCATGATAAAAGAGACAAAATGAAGGAAAAGGCAAGAAGATGTGTCTTGCTTGGATATCCCTTTGGTAAAAAAGGTTACAAGCTCCTGGATTTGGAGACAAGGAAGGTGTTTGTTAGCAGAGATGTAATCTGTAGGGATGATGTTTTTCCTTTCAAAGACAGTCTAGAGAAACAATCATCTAATCAAAATGTAACTGAACCAGTGTTACCTCTAGTGAATCCAGCTCCAGATGGAGGGGATGGCTTGCAGGCACCTTTGATAATGACAGATACAGATTCTTCTCCTCCTAGTGTGCAGCAAAATGTTGAAGTTAGTCCACCTTCTATGCCATCACAAGTTGCAAACTCTATGAGTTCCACTAGGAACAATGACAATATATCAGTTGATTTTCTGAATGATTTAAATGTTTTTCCTCCATTAAGGAGATCCACCAGAGAACATATGCTACCAAGGAGATACCAGGATTTCATTTGTAACAATGACAGAGACATGACCTCCTTATCTCAGTCATTTTTGGTTGAATGTCTTGGTGAAGAGATGCATAGTGATCCTGAGATCTTGAAATCATTTGCTTTGTATGGCTAGTGAGCCAGAGCCATACACTTACAGACAAGCTGCTCAGCATCCTAAATGGATAGATGCCATGAATATTGAAATCAATGCTCTTGAGGACAACAACACATGGGAACTCACTGATCTCCCTGTTGGACAGAGGGCAATTGGAAGCAAGTGGGTCTATAAGATAAAATATAGACCTGATGGTACTATTGAAAGATATAAGGCAAGACTTGTGGCTAAAGGGTATAATCAGATTAATGGAAAAGATTATAAACATACATTTTCTCCTGTTGCTAAGTTTGCAACTGTGAGGATTTTGATTACCGTAGCTACAATTAAAGGATGGCCAGTGTATCAATTTGATGTGAACAATGTCTTCCTACATGGACAACTTGAAGAGGAAGTCTATATGATTCCTCTTGAGGGATATCCCATAGCATACAATGCCCAAGTTTGCAAGTTAAAGAGGTCTCTTTATGGTCTCAAACATGCTTCTAGACAGTGGAACACAGAGTTATGCAAATTCTTATAGAAATTGGGGTTTGTTCAGTCTTGTGAAGACTATTTCTTATTCATCAAACATGTTCCTTCTGGCATTGTGGTGGCACTTGTATATGTTGATGACTTACTTATTACAGGGGATGATGAATTAGTGATAAAATCCACCAAGGAAGCTTTACACAAAGCCTTCACCATCAAGGATCTTGGTAAGGCTCGCTATTTCCTTGGTTTGGAGATCATGCATGACAGAAAGGGCACCCTTTTGCATCAGAGAAAGTATATCATTGACATTGTGGAAGATTGCAACATGTTGGATTGCAAACCTGCTCTTTTTCCCTTACCTCGTGGCTTGAAATTGTCCACTGATTCAGGTTTAATCTTGTCTGATCCTGAGAAGTACAAAAGGATTGTTGGGAGATTTCTCTTCCTTAATCTATCTAGACCAGATATATCCCATGCAGTACAGCATCTAAGTCAGTTTATGGCTGAGCCACGACAACCTCACTATGATGCTGCTCTACACGTGGTCAGATATTTGAAAGGCACCATATCAGTGGGCTTACACTATTCTAGAGATTCATTACCTATCTTAGCTGCTTATTGTGATGCTGATTGGGTTGCATGCCAGTTCAGTGCTAAATCTCTTACAGGATATTGTGTGTTCCTTGGTAAATCACTTGTTTCATGGAAAACCAAGAAGCAAGTTACAATTTCCAAATCATCTCCTGAAGCAGAATACAGAAGCCTATCTACTTCTTCAAGTGAAATGGTTTGGGTTGAAGATGTCTTGCATAGATTGCATATGTCCATACCTCTACCAATTCCTCTCTATTGTGACAACAAATCTGCTATCCACATTGTTGAGAATCCAATTTTCCATGAAAGGACAAAACAACTTCGAATTGATTGCCATTATGTTCGAGAGAAGCTGCAGGAAGGATTTGTTATGCCTCAACATATCAGGACTGGTGTGCAAATTACAGATGTTTTAACAAAACCTCTTGGAGAGAAGCAACACATCTTCCTTTCACTCAACTTGGGTCTTGTTGGCTTCACATCAAGCCCAACTTGAGGGGGGGGGGGGATATGAAGTTATGTGATGGTTTTTAGCCTAGCTATTAAGGCATTGATCATGCTCAGCTAGACTCACCTCACTTTCCTGCATTTCATTTACATTTCCACTGCATTTTTGGTGTACGTTTACAGCTGTCATTCTCATTTGTCTGGTTGTGTAATAAGGCCTTTGTCCCATTCGTTTTCATCATGTGCAAGGCACATGGACAACTGTATGACCGAGTATATATTCGAAGCCTGCACCCTTCCCTTTCTAGTAGGGTTTTGGGGATTGCAGCCGCCCCTAATGAAAGCACTCTTTATCATTCTCATCATTGATGACTTTGTCTTATGTTCATTATGATTTCACTTGATTTATGAGCATGTTTTGCTTGCTGCTGCATATTGATCATATTATTTCATAGAGGGTCTCACTAGAGGTGTGCAGAAAAACTCGACACGACTGATACGACACAAAAACACGACGACATGACACGAAAAAACACGATACTGAAAAGACACGACACGAAAATGACGTAAATAGCTAAAACACGACATTAAACGGTTCGGATACGGTTCGAGCAAATTCCCTTGTCGGATACCCGACACAAACCGTTTAATTTTATTTTTTTTTAGATATACGGTGCTGAAATTATAGTACTAGTATAGTAGTATGTATGAAGTCTATAATGTATCAAAAAAATCCGCTAGCTCAATTGGTATAAGCCTAGTGCCTTTTCCTATTCGAACCTGGTGACCCTTCTTCTCCAGTTCCGAGCTAGCCGACGGCGCTTCTTCTCCAATTCCATCTTCCGAGCTAGTGAATCTCTCAAACGCTTCTCTTCTCCGATCCTTCGTCTACAATGAGCCTTCTAATCGATCTCTCCTTCTCTTCTCCAATTGTGAGTCGTCATCGCCCATCCCTCCGGGACCCTACCTATCATCTCTCAGAATGTCAATCAATGGTAAGTAAGGATTTGTGTGAATTTGTTCAAAGTAAACAAACCCTAAATCTCAAATTTGTCCGAATCTGATTTTGTACGAATCTGTAGTGTTATTGGTGTTGTTTTTCCTCCGCCTATGTGAATTTGTGACTTGTTGTAGTGCGAATTTGTGATTTGTGTGAAGTTGTTGTGTTCCCATCAATCGTTTTTAGGGTTTGATTTTCTTCACCACCAGGCCATCTCTGAAATTTTCACGTATTGCACAAACAAGAAAAAAAACAGAAAGAAAGAGCAAATGGTTTGTGTCGGGTAACCCGGAAATCTGACACGGAAGCGAATAGCTTAACTGTGTCGGGTACCCAGAATAAGACGATTCGTATACGGTTCGGGCATTTTGGGCTAAATGATTTCGGGTACCCGACGTGATTAATCGGTTCGTGTCGGATACCCGGATACCACACCCCTAGGTCTCACCAAAGTCATGATCCTTAACCTAGAATCAAACAAAGCAAATGTGTCCGACTTTTATCTAAAAACTTCAACTTATTTTAAAAATGACAAACACTACCCAGTATATAGGAGGAAATTGATGCCTCTTTACCATTTACAAGCGACATGGTATCTATGTAAGGTATTGATGGTCGGTCCCGCAAAAGCTCTCAAATCTACATGGTCCTTCTAAATGGTATATTGTGCCCTATATGTTAGATTTGTGTTATGCACTTCAATTGTTGGCCCCGTAAAAGCTCTAATGGGTGATGTTTGATGTGCTCGAGAATGTTTCTCTCTCATAGAATGTCTCCCTCAGCACTCACTCCCACTAGACAGTACAACTGTAAAGGGAATCAATTAGTTGTCAAAGGACGCTCTCCCTTCTCTCTAGGAAATCTAGAGAGAGGGAGTGAAAGCCTTGGCTCCGGCCAACCTATACCGGCTCCGGCCAATCTACATTGGCTTCGGCTGTAATAACCTGGCCCCGCCTGCCTCTTCGGGTCTTTCTTCCTCCGCCTCCGGCGTGGGTGGTTTGGGCCTCGTTAAGTCGCGTCTTCTGACGTCTTCGTCTTCATCGGGAGATCCCTCTTTCGTTTCATCCTCCTGGTTTACATCTCGTGTCTTGTCTCGGCCGATTGGTTCAATTTGGCCCTTCTTCTTCCTCGTCTATTCAATTCGGGTGGGGTTGATTCAGGGTTCCTTGGTCAAAATGGTTTTAGGGGTTTTCTTTTCACTGTCAAATTCAACCAGTTTCATCTTGCTCTTCCTTCGGTTCGGTTGTGTTGGTCGTTCTTGGCTTGTGTGGGCTCGATTCGGCTGCCCTTTGGTCGATTCGCTTGGTCTTCGATCTTGGACCCTGTTGTTGTTGCTCCCTCTCTCTTGCCTTGATTCCTCGGCTCTGGTCTGAGGTTTCCTCGACTGAGTTTGGTGGTTCGGTGGAGCAGCGGCTTCTCCTACTGCCTATCTTCCTTTGCCCTATTTGTTCTCTTCTTTCCGGTGAACTGACTATCCTTCAATCGGGCCTTGGGTGGGTCTTCTTCGGGCCCAAGGCTTGGCCTCCTTGGGGCAAAGTGTTGTTGCTTTGGGCCCAAGTGGCCCGATAATCTAACTAAAAACATATATATTTATATATGGATTAAAATCCCGCAAGGGTATCAATAAATAATTATAAATCCCGTTAGGGTTAGCTTAAATCCTGCTAGGGTCTCTGGTGCGTTCGATGCAGGTGTTGTGTGGCTCTGCGTTTTGGGAGATGGGACTTTCTTCTCCGATTGATGGGGTTCTGACTGTTCGATGTTGGGACAGGCCAGGGTCGTGGTAGTGTGTATCGAGACGTCTCCTTTTCTCGGAAGGCTGTTTCCTTGGAGGATCGATTTCACTGCCCATAGGTGACTCCTGATGTATTGCTGGCCTGCGGTGTTGCTTCTATGTAGCGCTTGGCTTCGTTCGTCCGTCTACGTCCTCATCTCTTCTGGTTTAGTTGGGTTTAGTTTTGCTTTGTAGAGCGCTTGCTTGTATTTTACACCTTCGTTGTATTTTTATTTATTTATGACGGTTATCCGTCTGCCGACTTGTCGGCCTTCGAGGTCCAGGTATGTCTGGCCTCGAATTTTTACCTAAAAAAAAAAATTACAAGCGATGTGGGATCATTTTTCTAGAAAAGTGGAAAAAAAAAATCTATGAGCCTAGATCATATTATGATCTCCCATGGGCACAACCACGACTAACAACCTTTAAGTGAATTGATGATGACAAGGTTATCTTCCTCAATCATAATTCGAGAAAGTCCAAGTTTTCCTTACCTTCATAAGACAAAGCTTTAGTGTCATTGCCTACGACGTCAGTGCTAACCTTTGACTTACGTGTGTTCCCCTAGTAGCCCAACAGTGAGCTCCCTCATGTGATCCCGATTATGAATCTTGTCGTTGATATGACAACACCACTATTGCTACCATTGAAATTGATTTTGTGTGTTCCTCTTAGTGGTTTTCCCATCTTAGGTTTCATCTCTTTCTAAACGGTGCTTGGTTAATTGTGTTCAATGACGGAGCCAGGAAATTTTCGAAGGGGGGCACAATTATATATATGCGGTGTCATTTGGATTGAAATGACATAAAGAGCTCTATATAATATGACGATAAACTATGTTATTTTGGGATGAAACATTTGGAGCCAGGAGCAAGCCGGAGCGCAAGCGGTGGGCCGGACGGGACCATGACAACCAGAGGCAACTGAAATCCGACGGAGGGGAGACCCTCGGCGCGCATCAGCCAGAGAAACCGGATACAAAACCGGAAATTCCAGCGCGACAAGGGGCGCAAGGATGAGACCGAGAATGAGACCACAAAGGGAGGGAGACATCAGAATCCACCAAAGATGGCAGGAACGAGCCCAAATCAAGCCGAGGGTGGATGAGATTTTGTCAAGGGCGAGTCATCGATAGGTCACGAGGGAAGATGTGAGGGGGAAGAAGAGACCACAAACATCCAAAGCCCCAATTAGATTTTTCGTTATGATCGATACCGATTAAACAATCAGATTGGGGATTTCCACCGCCACTAACGGAGAACACCAGCGGTGCACAACGACCGGTACGACCGGAGAGAAACGGATGGAGGCGAGTGGCCGAGAATTGAAAGAGACTCATCAAGCCAAGAAGGCGGGGTGGTGGCTCCTGAATCATTTTACGACTCCTGGAAGAGGGTTTGGTGCTTCAAAGAGAGTGTTTAGAGCTCGGCATCCCAAGAACATCACAAGCACAAGACGGTGGAGGAAGCCACTGGTTTGTGGAAGGAGTTGAGCGCTCTCTCTCTCTCTCTAGAATTTCTAGAGAGAAGGGAGAGAGTGTTTTTTCTCGTATCGCACTGGCGCAGCATAGACAAAGACGGATCATCAAACTCATCCAGGTAGCCTGACACGTGCAAGTTGCAGGCTTACTGCAATTATCATGAAAGTTGTTCTCTCTTCTTTCTTGAAAACCTTCTCCGATAATGGCCATTCACACTCACTCACAAGGACCATGAAATTTTTTACATAAGGTATTGATGGTTGGTCACGCAAAAGCTTTCAAATCTAGCCGGCCTTCTAAATGCATATTATGCCTTATATGTTAGATTTGTGTTATGCACTTCAATTGTTGGTCCCGCAAAAGCTCTAATTGGTGATGTTAGATGACGATGATGATTGCACAAAAAGGTCAAGGAACCCTTGCCGGAATAACAGAATAACGGTGATGGTTGCACTTCAATGATTGGTCCCGCAAAAGCTCTATATTATGCCCTATATGCTAGATTTGTGTTATGCGCTTCAATTGTTGGTCCCGCAAAAGCTCTAATGGGTGATGTTAGATGAAGATGATGGTTGCACAAAAAGATCAAGGAACTCTTGTCGGAATTACGGAATAACGGTGATAGTATCTGCGTAAGGTATTGATGGTCAGTTTCACAAAAGCTCTCAAATCTACATGGTCCTTCTAAATGGTATATTATGCCCTATTTGTGAGATTTGTGTTATGTACTTCAATTGTTGGTCCCACAAAAGCTCTAATGGGTGATGCTAGATGACGATGATGGTGGCACAAAAAGCTCAAGAAACTCTTGCCGGAATAACGGTGATGGTTGCACTTCAATTATTGGTCCTGCAAAAGCTCTAATGGGTGATGCTAGATGCCAATGGTAACAGTGATGGTTGCACTTCAATGATTGATCCCGCAAAAGCTATATATTATGCCCTATATGTTAGATTTGTGTAATGCACTACAATTGTTGGTCCCGCAAGTTCTAATGGGTGATGCTAGATGACGATGATGGCTGCATAAAAAGCTCAAGGAACCCTTGCCAGAATAACGGTGATGGTTGCACTTCAATGATTGGTCCCGCAAAAGCTATAATGGGTAATGCACTTGGTGTGCTCAGGAATATTTCCCTCTCATAGAGTGTCTCCCTCGGCACTCACTCCCACTAACACAAACGACACAAAAGGAGTAAATTGTTGATTCTTAATCGTTTACAAGCAATGTGGGATCGTTTTCTAAAAAAGTGGGGAAAAAAATATCTATGAGCCTAGATCATATTACGATCTCTCATTGGCACAACCAACAACCTTTAAGGGAATTGACGATGTAAAGGTTATCTCCCTCAATCATAATTCGAGAAAGTCCAAGTTCTACTGACAAAGCTTGAGTGTCATTGCTTTCGACATCAGTGCTAACCTTTGACTTACGTGTGTTCCACCAGCAGCGAGCTCCCCCATGTGATCCCGATTATGAATCTTGTCGTTAATATGCCAACACCACTATTGCTACCATTGAAATTGATTTTGTGTATTCCTGTTGGTAGGGTTCTTCCCATCTTAGGTTTCATCTCTTTTTAAACGGTGCTTGGTTAATTGTGCGGCAGAGCTAGAAAATTTTCAGAGGGGCACAATTATATATATGCGGTGTCATTTGGATTGAAGCGGCATAAAGAAATATATAATATGACAATAAATTATGTTATTTTGTGGTAAAATATTATCGATTTATGATTAAAAAAAATGTCGTGGCGCATCTCGATTCTTGATCGGCTTCTTTTCTAGTTAACGACTTATATGAGTTGATTGAGTTTTTCTTTCTTCTCATGTTTTGTGTTATTATGTCTTAGTATTTGCATTGATGGTTTTTCGTTTACCCACTTTTTCGACTAGTTTCAAATAGGTCTGAACTCGAATTTTTTTTTCCGACCATGGAGTTTCCGTTTACCTACTTTTGTGTTATTATGTCCTAGTGTTGTGTGCAAAATTTTACGACTGTGCTGCAACAGTCATGGACGCAAATTTCTATGACTGTGCAGTCTGTGCTGCAACCCTCCTGAAAATCTTTTTTAGATTTGTGAATTTGTGACGGTCGCCAACAAACCCCTCTCGTAAGTAAATACTCACGGCCGGGAACTGGTGATCGAGGTGAGATCATTAATGGCGCCTTATATCTCCGCCATGAATTTCTCCTCTCCTTTAGCTCGTTGATTGAATAATCGATATCTTCAAGTTTGTTTTTTCCTTGATTCCGGCTTTCAGAATTGAATCGAACAATTGAAGGCGTATCCACTCTCCGTGCATGTATCCAATGTAAGTAACAGTTAATCCGTGTATGCGACAGATCGATTGAGCTGTGAGTCTAGAATGATGTGGATTTTCGCAATTACAGATCTGCTTGCTAGTGAAATTCTCCGAACTTCATCAATGGCCCTAAGTTAATTCTTCGACTGCGCGCTTGTTTCATCTTTCGTATCAGCTGATCAATCGAGCTAATTTTAATGGCTGCACGCGTATTTCAGACTCGTTTCCGTGAAAAAGTGTCTGTTTTAGCTTCGGTACTGAGCTCGAGGGTTTACAGCAGCATTTTTAGTCGGTTTATCTCCGCTATCAACGCGACTTGAAAAGGAAAATCTCAAAATCCAGATAATTCCACGATTCTTCGGTCATTTCTTCACTTGATTTGAAATTAGGCATTTCTTTTTAAGTTTTGACCTGGACACGTTTCCTTTCTGGTAAGTTATCATGAATTTATGCAATCTGTAGGATTAATTGATCTGTTTTCATTTTCTTTTCGTTTTTTGCATTTGAGCAGAGGGGTTTATGCAGCAGAAATCAGGTTGTTTCTATCTGTCTGTGTCTGTAATTTGTGAGGATGAAGTTTGGGAAGGACTTCAGGAAACAAATGGTGCCGGAATGGGTTGAAGCCTACATGGACTACAATGGTCTTAAAGGTCTATTGCGAGAGGTTCGGCGTTCCCAGGAGCCTACAAAACCATTACCGGCATTAAGATCCTTGCACAAGTCCTTGAGTGGAGACATTGAGAACCAAGTGATCGATGTGAGTGCCACTCCTGGAGAGAGTAACATCCCTGTCTACAAAACAAACCTTCTGATTCCCCGTGGAGAGGCAGGAGAGGCGGAGGTCATTTTCTTTAGGGAACTCGATAAGGAGCTCAACAAGGTCAATCTGTTTTATCGGGACAACGTGCACGAAGTTCTAACTGAATCAACCAAACTTAATAAGCAGATGGATGCTTTGATAGCATTGCGGATCAAGTTGCGAAACCGAGAATCTCATGGCGTTGATGCCCACAATGGGTCAGAATCCGCCGAAATGAACAGCACATCTAATCCAGGCAAGTATGTGTGATTTGAACTACTAATGTTTCTGTTGAGAAAACATAACATTCATTGATTCAGTGGATTGAGTTGATGTTGATTTCTTCAGAATATCTGTTTATTCAATATTATCAGCATTTTGTTGATATATGATGAAAGCAAATTAGAAACATGCTTCTTGATGCAATAGATCCTGCCTCAAATGAATGCATTAATGGAAGTGGCCAAAAGCAAGATCCCTCGGAGATCCTTGATTGTGTAGAGATTAATGCAACAACTGATAGGCCATTATCTGCCATAAAAAATCTCCTCAAAGATTCCAAGGGAAAAGAGTTTATTGAGAAAGAGGAACTAAAAGCAGTTGAAGAAAGGATGAAGCTTGTATTCACAGAATTCTACAGGAAGCTTCGCCATCTGAAACAGTTTAGGTGACAAATTTTTCTAGTGGGCTTAGTATATAAATCAATTATTTATCTTGCTCAATCCATCATCTTTGTGTTTGTGTCTATGTTTTATAATTTGAGACCAGACGCATTTTTGGTTTTCTGCTTTCTTATTGTTTAATACAGTATTTGTGAACCAGCTTCTTGAATCTTTCTGCATTTTCGAAGATCATGAAGAAGTATGAGAAGGTTTGAGCATTATGTTGCTCAGTTTTTATTTTTATTTAAAATTTTGATTTTATCAATTATCAGCTCATTGTGAATGTTCTTCCTCTTGTATAAATGTAGATTACATCAAGGTCTGTGGCTAGGTCCTACATGAAAATAGTTGACAAATCCTACATTGGGAGTTCAGATGAGGTAAGTTTTTATGGATGTTTGATGGTGCTGCTTTTTAGCTAGAATAAGAAAATATCATGGAAGTGGACTGTGAAATCCCATGTTATCGATCTTATCCTTTGTAAATGAATTAGTTCTCGTTTCAACGCCATAGGTTAATGCTCTATTGGTTGAAGTAGAAGTTATATGTTCCAAGCATTTCTTTAATGGAAACCGGAGGCAAGCCATGAAGTTGTTTAGACATAAAACCAAAAAAGAAAAGCATAGTGTGACTTTCTTTTCAGGTATGTAGGTTATGCAGCAAGTTTATTTATCAAAGCTTCAATATTCAACTATCATCAGGTGTGTGAGACTGTGAGTATATGGCCATATCTCTAATTTAATCCCAACTCCCATTCTTTATGCTGTCTTCAGGTTTCTTTACTGGCTGTGCAGTTGCTCTTTTGATTGCCATTGTTCTAATGATGAATGCTAGGAAACTGATTAATGATGGGGAAGGCACCAAATACCTGGATAACATGTTTCAGCTATATAGGCAAGCTACTCCTTTCTGAATAACCTGCAATTTAGGAATTGTGTACTAATTTGGCAGTGTTTCTTTCTTTAGGTAGCGTACGTACTATGTGCTGCACACATCTGAAACTTTTCTCCTATGTCCTATTGTAGCTTATTTGCATTCTTAGTCTTGCACATGCTCGCTTATGCTGCAAACACATATTTCTGGAAGCGTTACCGAATCAACTATCCATTTATATTCAATTTCAAGCAAGGAACTGAGTTGGGCTACCAAGAAGTGTTCCTTCTCAGCACGGGCCTTGCAGTTTTTGCTCTTGCGAGCTTGCTTGTAAACTTTCACATGATTATGGAGTCAAGAGCAGCTCATCACCAAAATAGACCAGTTTTTGCTCTTTTCAAGCTGATTCCATTAATCTTACTCTTGGTGAGAGTTACATCAACTTAGTTTTTCAAACACCTGCATCTTATGCAATAGCATTAACACCAGTGCCTTTGTAGACTGTTGTAGCCATCATCCTCTGTCCTTTTAACATCATATACCGCTCAAGTCGGATGTTTCTTATGAAATATATGTTCCGGTGCATATGTGCTCCCTTCTATGAGGTAAATTTGGATTTTGGAACACCAGGTAAAGCCAATCGCAACTCCTGTTCATATTAGTTATAATGTGAATTATTTTGCAGGTGACTCTTCCAGATTTTTTCTTGGGAGACCATCTTACTAGCCAGGTTTATTACACATGGCTTCTAGTTGTCTATTTGTTAGTATTTAAACTCATTACTTGATCTCTTTTTCGGCTAACAATTGGCTTTCTCCGCCTCTTTAACCTCAGATTCAAGCAATAAGGAGCTTGGAATTCTATATTTGTTACTACAGTTGCAAAGATGTTTCGCAAACCCAAACCAAATGTCATGACTACGCTGTATACAATGCATTCTACTTCATTGTAGGGGTCATACCTTACTGGATCAGGTGTCTTCAGGTACATGATACACTTTCTTTTCTTCTCTTGTTCTACTAACTCTGTCGCCTTTTTACTGTATTTTGGTTTCTGATCAGTGCATCCGAAGGCTAGTTGATGAGAGGGATCCGATTCAAGCATACAACGCCTTGAAATACTTGCTGACAATAGTGGCAGTGATCATAAGATCAGTGTACGAACTCCAAAAGAGAACCGAGTGGCTGGTGTTGTCGTTAGTCAGCTCTGCCATCGCCGTGATGTATCAAACGTATTGGGATATTGTGATGGACTGGGGTCTCCTAAGATGGCGTTCGAAGAATTTCCTCCTGAGGGACACACTCCTGATATCTCATAAGAGTGTATACTTTATAGCTATGGTAATTGCACGAGTGTCAGCAGATGAAAGAAATCCAGTTGATTAATAATAATGACTAATGAGAGATCTGGCTTTGTTTGGGCAGGCCTTAGATGCTCTGCTGAGGGTCTCCTGGTTGCAGCTGGTGTTGGAGTTGAATGTCTACACCCTCCAGAAAACAGCAATTTCTACCTTTATCTCCTGTCTAGAAGTAATTCGTCGCGGCATTTGGGGCTTCTTCAGGTAAAAATAGAATTTCATTCCTTTGTTCTTCTGCAAAGAGCAAGGCTAAATTATGTATAAACTTGGTGGTCAGGTTGGAGAATGAGCACCTGAACAATGTGGGGAAATACAGGGCTTTCGGATCAGTTCCGCTGCCCTTCGACTACCACAACGACAATTCTGAGCACAGCAAGGATGATTAGACCTGGAAGGTTAGGGATTCAATCTGGTGGTAAAAGAAGGCATTAATGTCCTCCTCATTTCTGTAATACAGTGAAAGAGGGGCATCAAATTAATGGTCAGGGAGGCTCATGATCAATTGATCACCATCATATGATCAAAGGTTGAGCGATCGCAAGATCAATGTTGCTTCAAAGATGGCTTTTGGTGTTGACAGCCGATCACGATGGTGGATCATAGTGGTGACTCGTGAGATGTTGATTTCCCTTGTCCAGCTACTGTCATGTCAGTCCTACGAACTGGTGTAGAAAGAAGTCTCCTTCGAACGTGTCCAAACCAATGCAACCTGGACTCCCGCAGCTTATCCACAAGACTTGTAACTCCAACCTCATTCCTAACGTCGACATTTCTCAGGTCTTGTATGTCCGCTCATCTAGCGCAACATTCTCATCTCGACCATTGATATCTTTTTCTCTTGAGCTTTTGTAATAGGTCAGTACGCTAAAGTTGGTCGAACAACCATCTTATGGAATTTCCCTTTCAGTTTTGCATGAACTTTATTATCACATAATACACTCGACGCCCTTCTTCATCGTTGCCGCTCCGCTTGAACCCGATGATCGATATCTCTATCAATTTCCCCGTCACTTTGGACATACGAGCCTAGGTACTTGAAGAACTCTTTCCTGGGGACTAGGTACTCACCAACATAACTGAAGCGGCCTCTAAATCTCCGAACTCTCCAAAACTAAATTGCACATACTCGGTCTTTCTACTCCATCAGAAACCCTTGGCCTCAAGCACCTCTCTCCAGTGTTCTAACCTGCGTGCGAAACCCAATCGAGAATCGTCCACTAACACTATATCTTATGCAAACAACATGCACCGCGAAATAGTGGATCAATAATAAGAGCGAACAGAAGCGAACTAAGAGTTGATCTCTGGGGTAGCCCCACTCAAACTTGGAAATACTCTGAATCTCCACTAGACGTTCTAACGCTAGTCAGTGAATCATTATACATATATCTCTGATAAAAACAACATAATAAAATTTCAATATATGTAAATTAATTTCTTCTCCTTTGATTGTCATCTTCAATTTATATAACAATTAATGAAAACAAATGAAGTATCATTTCTTCTCATTTGATTGTCATCTTCAAATCTATACTAATACTAAAAACAGAAGCATCTCCCGCCTAGGTGGCTTCACGAGGAGGCTCAATTCCACATGTCATCATAGAAAGGATTTCACATCTCCCACTCTTTTTTCTATCTCCAAGTGGACCACTAATTTTCATCCACTTGGTTAATTTTTGCCACATCTTTTACGGTAACCGCCACACCATTACTAACTACCCCACTAAGTTCACTAACCACCCCACTAACCCCACTAAAACATTTTTAAATATTCATGAAGTTAAACTAATTTCAAACTATAAAGCTATTTAGTTTATTAATAAAATAAGAGAAAATGATATAATTAAAGAAAAAGGTATGCTTGGACATGTTTTGTAAGGAGTCTGGGGAAAAGGTAAGCTTGGAAAAGAGCTCGATCTTCTTCTCTCGGAACGTCCCGAGAGACATCAAAAATGAAGTTAGTAGAGTCATGTCTATGCCCATCACGGCGGAGTTTGGGAACTGTTTGGGAGTGCCCACCTCGTGTGCTCGGTTGTCAACAAAGAGATACTCCTACCTCTTGGAGAAGGTCACGGCAAGATTGAATGGGTGGAAATCCAGATCGCTGTCATTTGCCGGTCGAGTCACGCTCGCCAACTCGGTACTCACTAGCCTCCCGGTGTACACGATGCAATCCTCGCTCTTGCCCAGGAGAGTGTGTGATGACATCGATAAGGCGGTAAGGGGTTTCGTTTGGGGATCGACGTCAGGGAATCGACGGATTCACCTCCTTAGAAAGGACTTCCTCCATGCGCCAAAACAGGGTGGAGGGTTGGGAATTCGCCCAATGAGAGAAACGAACCAAGCCACGCTCGCAAAGCTGGGGTGGCGAATGCTACAACAACCGTTGTCATTGTGGAGTAGAGTGATAAGGGGGAAGTACTGCGCCAGTCGGCTGGACGTGGACATGTTTGAGCACAAGAGGAGTGGATCCGAGCTATGGAAAGGTATTGTGCACGGTGCTAGGGCCCTTACTCCGGGACTCCGAGTGGATGTGGGCAATGGGAAGTCGGCTCTATTTTGGATACATTCGTGGCTTCAGAACAGACCGCTCATGGACAAGGTGCATAAAGAGATACCGGAAGAGGAGCTAGGCTGCACGATCGAAGAGATGTGGGATGGCGAGGATTGGGAGTGGGAACGCATCTCATCCCACTTGCCCGATCTCGTGATCCAACGTCTTAGATCTATCAAAGTCAGCAACGACGAGGAGATGTCGGATTCTCTCTATTGGGGACACACGCCCTCTGGGGAATTCACGACTAGTTCGGCTTTGGCATTGATTAGAAGGGATATGGGGGTAACTGGAGAACAAGGCTGGAAGCATCTGTGGAGGGCACCGGCGCAGCAACGGGCGAGGGCTTTCGCGTTTCTCGTTGCCCATGACGCTATTCTTTGCAACGCTAACCGGGTCCGACGTCATCTCTCTCAGTTTGCGGCTTGCCCGAGATGCAGCAGGGAGGAAACGAGTCTTCACCTCTTAAGGGACTGTGAAGAAATCAGGAAAACATGGTTGACCCTGGGTGATCACCGGCTGCATCAACGATTCTTCACCTCAAGTAACATCCAGGAGTGGGTTTTTATAAACACAAGCAAAGAGGATAGATGGGCTGGGAACTTCTTAACCATGATATGGTTGACATGGAAAGTGCGGAATGAGCTAGTATTTCAGGGGAACTCGACGAAAGGGCTGGCGGAGAGGGTTTGGCAACAAGTATCTCTTTACCAGCACATTACGGACAAGGACCGCAGAAAGATTGGACTGACGCCTGATCGAGAGGAAACGGTTACCGAGTGGCACCCGCCAGGGCCCGGGTGGATAAAACTCAACACTGATGGATCCTCGAGAGGAAATCCGGGAATGTCAGGCGGGGGAGGAATCCTTCGCGACCACTTGGGACAATTCAAGAGGGCATATGGTTTCAAGTGCGGATTCTGTTCGGCGGACAGAGCGGAGAGCTAGGCAGTGCTACACGGGTTGAGGATTGCTCGAGACATGGGAATCCGAAGACTCGAGGTCGAATTAGACAGTGCGAATGTCTGGACCAAGCTGATGGAAGAAGGGAACCTGGTTGGAGCGAATCGGCATCTGTTGATGCAATGCCGGCACCTGATCAGGGACCGGAATTGGGAGACCAAGATCAAGCTCGTTCGACGCCAAGCTAACTCAGCAGCGGACGCGCTAGCCAAAGTTGCGATTGATAGGCCGACTGTACTCGAGGTGTTCACTGCAGCCCCGGACTGCATTCGTGAAGAGTTGCGCCCTCTAGCTCCGGCTGGAACCTCCTCTTAGTTTTTCTGTTTTCCGGGTCTAGCCCGTCCTTAGCACCAAAAAAACAAAAACTATACGATATATTTTATTATAAAATAAATATTTTTTTAATATAACCACTATTATTAACCTTTTTAAAAAAAACTTTAGCTATCTAATAAAGTTTATTATGTATATATAATCAATTGCCATCTTGATAATACTTATCTTTATATTATTGTTTAGAAATTATTCGTTTAAGGATTTATAAATAAATTTCTAATGAACCATTATTTTCGTTTTTATTATTTCATCGTCTTTATAGATTATTAAATTCTTTTGCGTATTTTTTAACATATCCCTACCACTATACTCTCTAAATCACTTATATTATTATTAGATTGTAAAATATAAAAAAAATTAACCAAATATTAAAAATATACCCGTGTCTTAGACACGGGACTTACACTAGTTTATATGTAATAAAACAACAAAATAAAATTTCAATATATGTAATAAAACAGCAAAATAAAAAAATATTTCAGTATATCTATTTGTATATAGTTTTTCACTATATAAACTAAAACTAAATTTGAATTTTAATCTTCAAACATTAATTAATAATAATAGTATAAAAACAAATGAAGTATCATTTTTGAGAAGGGAACATTGACAATAGTATTGGGGTGACCGCTACAAAAGAAAGACAAGGGGAGGGGGCACGAGGGCCCTTGGGGAGGTCACAAGGATTCCCCTCTAAAATATTCCTAATACTACTACAAAATTGTCGTTTGGTTGGATTGGACACACACTTTACACACTAATCCAATTTCTTAATTCATTCATTAATTATTTTTGCATGGTTGTTTCCTCAATCACATCATCTCCATCTATATCTTTTTTTTATTATTAAGTAAGAATTCGAGATCAACTAAGGCTGATTCTCGAGAGGCTAATGAATCGGCAGACAAACGCCGCCTAAACAAATAATAAGAACAGAAAACAGCGCTATGAAACAAGCCAAAATAACTCTACAACGAGAACGTTCTAAGAAGAACTACACCCAACAATTGTAGACGTAACTCTATATCTATATATATACTAACGGGCAATGGCGATGCATAACTTCATATACACATAATCGATATTCTGAGGTTGATTTTAGAAAGAAAAAAAATCCCGACAAAAAAATATATTCAAATAATATATTGTCATAATTTATGGAAAATTATTACAAATTACGATATCTATCTATCTATCTATCTATCTATCTATATATATATATTCATTAGATAATAAATAAATAAAGTACTCCATTTAATAATAGTCATAGATGTTTAATTTTTTAAAATATTTTTTTAAGAACCTTAATTATATAAAATATTTTTTATATATAATTTCATATTTAAATTATACTTATAATTTTATTAAAAATTTCATATTTTATATAGTTTTTTTAGTTCTATAAAAATGTTGAAAATCCAATTATATGGGTTGTAGAATCTCCCAATTGCACATAATGTGAAAGGACAACGGAAGATTGTGTGGTCTTAACCCCACAAAGATAGAGAAAGATTTAATATTAATCATAGTGTTCCTTGACCAAATTCCAACACGGCCATATACTCATTGTTCATAAGCTCTATATATATATACCATCTATTTTATTTTAGTTTATTTGTTAGTATAAAAAGTATGTTTTCACTGAGCGAGCAAGACCGTTCTAGCCAAGAGCGTTCCTAAAGACGAGATCGGTGAGCTCAGAGTCGTCAGGGATAGATGGACCGGAGAAAACTACTAAATCAAGATAAATGTCTCTTTTCATTATACTACGTAGTATAGATTAAGAGAATCTAATTATTATTTAATTTATAATAATATAACAAATATATATATATATTATTACTTAGCCTTATACATAATAATATATAATAGATATATATTGTATACTGTATTAATGTATTTCTTATTTACTAAGAATAGAAAATTTCAGAATTATAAAAATTAAAAACATTAATCTTTTGAGCGAAATTAAATAATATCACAATTATATAAATAACTCTTAACACATGATATACTCATGATATACTCCATCCGATTAGCTAGAAATTGTAGTTAGGGGTATCATATTAATGGAGAATGGGAGGATTTTATTATGGGGCATACTTCAAACTTTGACTCCCAAACAAGTAAAACACCATTTTCAGTCTACATATATATAGCTAATGCTAATAGCTAAGCTTTTTCAGTGCTTAGAGTCTTAGACTAGTTAATGGAGTTGTTTACTTTAGGCTATCAGATTAATAATACACAGAGGGTCTATTGGAGGAGGAATGGATGCACCTAAGAAAATCACTTTTGATTAAAAAAAAACATATATTCTCACAAACAAACAACAAATAACACAAACTCCAAATAAATGAATATACAGCTTCTTTCCCTGCACTGCACTCACTGATCTTTTGGCCTTTTCCTCCTCTTCTTTTCTAGATGGGGCTGGTGTCCTCTTTCTCCCCCATTGAATTTGCTCAGACCCCTTTTTTAAGGGCTTAAACCCTCTCATTTCCACATGTGGAGGACACAGAACATTTACAGGAACAACCCTTTAAACCCTTTCAATTAAAACCCACCCATATTTTTTCCTCTTTCTTTCTTTTGATCTGAGCAGTAACTACAGTTTTCTCTGGTTCTGTGGTATGAGTATCAAGGAATCCTAGAAGAGGTGATTTGGTGGAAGCACAAAAAAGCTGAAAAAAACCCTCCTTTTTCTCCCTAAAGGATCTGCCTTTTCTCAACTTGGGTAATGGAGGAGGAAACTGAAGATTGTAGCAGAAACAGGAAATGGGTGCCTCAAACAACACCACCCTCAAGGCCCTTCCCCTTGAGAGGAAGGGCAAGCCATACCCATAACAACAACATCAACTATTACCAGCAGCAGCAGCTTCTTCATCAACATCATCTATTGCAGCAATCAAATGCAAACACAAGGGGCTGTTTGGTGAACCAAAACCAGGGTTTCCCAGCTCTCCTCCCTCTCCCTCCAATCCTCCCACTTCATCTGAATTCATCACCTCTTTTTTTCAACCAAGTCCAGAGCTTTAACAATTGCAGGCCATACTCAAAGACCCATCTCCATAAACCTCACAAGAAGAGGCCCACCTGCCCATCTCCTCCTCTTCTTCCTCTCCCTACCCCCTCTCATACAAGGCTCCCTGCTTCCATGGCTTTCCCAGGTACTGTTTCATATCTTCTTTTAAATCTGTCTTTCTTGCACTCTTTTCCTAATTCCTAGTGGGTGCTTGTGGTTTTGAAAATTTGGATAGTTGTAATCTAAATTTAACATCTTTGGTTCCTATGAATTCATTAAATTTTCAATATTGGAATCAGCATCAAATGGGGTTCAAGTTCAACAACAACAAAGCAGAAGGAAGGAGACTGGGAGAGATACTAATAATAGTAATAACAGTAACAGTAATAATGTTGCCTCCACACAAGCACTAGTGGTAGCAACAAGGCCTGACTCAGGAGGTGTAGAAGGTCAATCCATCTGCTTAATTGCTAACCATTTTCGAGTGCAGTTCGACCCGAAACAAAGTATTTTCCACTACGATATCGAAATCTCGCCCAATCCATCTAAGGAATTGGCACGCGTGATCAAACAAAAGCTAGTGGAAGACAATTCGGAGTTGCTCGGTGGTGCTTGTCCTGCATTTGATGGGAGGAGGAATTTATACAGCCCTGTCAAATTGCAAGGAGACAGGATTGAAATCTATGTTAATCTCCCAGTCCCCACTACCAAAAGGTTGTCCCTTGAAACCAATCATGATTCTTGTGCATCTTCTGTACAACCAGAGAGACAGAATTGCAAGAAGCTTTTCAGGATCAGCATTAGACTTGTTTCCAGCCTGAATGCCAGTAAGCTGAGCAGCTACTTGAGCAAAGGCGACGACGACAATGAGGGTGAAGGTGAGGGTGGATGGAGGGCCATCCCACAGGACTACCTCCATGCCTTGGATGTCATTTTACGCGAGAGCTCAATGGAGAACTGCATACCTGTAGGGAGGTCACTTTACTCGCCTTCAATGGGAGGGAGTAAGGAAATTGGCGGTGGGGCAGTTGGATTGAGAGGGTTTTTTCAGAGCCTGAGACCAACTCAGCAAGGACTTGCTCTCAATGTAGACTTTGCTGTCACTGCTTTCCATGAGAGTGTAGGGATCATATCTTACCTGCAGAAGCGGTTTGAGTTTCTCCGCGACCTTCCCCAGAGGAAGGACAGGGCCCTTAGGAATGATGAGAGGATGGAGGTGGAGAGGGCATTGAAGAACATCAGGATTTTTGTATGCCATAGAGAAACTGTTCAGAGATACCGGGTTCGCAGCTTGACTGATGAAGTTACCGAGGATCTTTGGTTCACAGACAGAGATGGGGAGAGGCTTAGGATTATGAATTACTTCAAGGATCATTACAACTATGATATACAATTCAGGAACTTGCCTTGTTTGCTGATCAGTAGCAGCAAACCTTGTTACCTTCCCATGGAGCTTTGTGTCATCTGTGAAGGCCAGAAGTTCCTTGGCAAGCTCTCCGATGATCAGACTGCAAAGATTCTAAATATGGGCTGCCAGAGGCCGAGAAAACGAAGAGAGATTATCGATGGAATCATCAATGGACCAGTTGGTCCTACTAGGTAACTAAGAATTGCCATAAGATTTTTTTTATCATATGTTAAAAAAAAAATCCTGATTACAAATTTTGTTTGGGGAGTGATATTCATTTGTGATGCATCTTCCCTTAACAGTGGAAATCAAGCAGCAGAATTCAAGCTTCAAGTGTCGCGAGAAATGACAAGATTGAACGGAAGAGTTCTTCATCCTCCAAAGCTCAGACTCGGTGAAGGAGGGCTCGTAAGAGATGTAGTTCCTACGCGCCTTGATTGCCAATGGAACCTTCTAGGCAGCCATGTTGTTGAGGGAACACGAATCGAAAGATGGGCATTGATCAGCTTTGGTGGAAGTCCTGATCAGAAATCCAACATCCCAAGATTCATAAATCAGCTTTGCTTGAGGTGTGAGCAGCTAGGCATCTTCCTGAGCAAATCCACCACAGTTAGTCCTCAGTTCGAGTCAATCCAAGTCCTCAACAATGTCGGTCTGTTAGAATCAAAGCTCAAGAGGATCCGAAAGGCGGCATCAAACGGTCTTCAGCTGCTTCTGTGCTTGATGGAGAAGAAGCACAAGGGATATGCTGATCTAAAGAGAATTGCTGAGACGCGAGTAGGGATCGTTAGCCAATGCTGCTTGTACCCTAACCTCGGCAAGCTGAGCTCGCAGTTCCTTGCAAACATAGCTCTCAAGATAAATGCCAAGGTGGGTGGGTGCACCGTTGCCCTATACAACTCATTGCCAACTCAAATCCCTAGGCTTCTTCAATCCGATCAGCCAGTAATCTTCATGGGAGCTGATGTCACACACCCTCACCCGCTAGACGACTTTAGCCCATCTGTGGCTGCTGTGGTAGGAAGCACGAACTGGCCTTCGGCAAACAAGTATGTGTCAAGGATAAGATCCCAGACACATCGACAGGAGATCATCGAGGATCTTGGGGAAATGGTGGGTGAAATCCTTGGAGACTTCCTCCAACAAGTATCCAAGCTACCGGAGCGAATAGTCTTCTTTAGAGACGGTGTAAGTGAGACACAATTCTACAAAGTGCTCAAGGAGGAGCTCCAGTCGATAAGGAGCGGTTGCAGCGCCAAGTTCCCAGGCTACAACCCTCTCATCACATTCGCGGTGGTGCAAAAGAGGCATCATACAAGGCTGTTTCCAGACGAAAACGATCCAAATTTCATCAACATATCCGACGACAACGTCCCACCGGGGACAGTGGTGGACAGTGTGATCACTCACCCAAGGGAGTTTGACTTCTACCTGTGCAGCCACTGGGGAGTGAAAGGGACAAGCAGACCAGCACACTACCATGTTCTGTGGGATGACAGCAAGTTCACTTCCGACGAGTTTCAGAAGCTCGTATACAGCTTATGCTTCACCTTTGTTAGGTGCACTAAACCCATCTCAATAGTACCCCCTGCTTATTATGCTCATCTCGCTGCATACAGAGGAAGGCTCTACCTCGAAAGGTCGTCGGAATCCTACACGACGACAACCGCTTCTTGTTACTCTCGTTCCGGCCCTCCCAAACCCGTCCCTCTCCCTAAGATAAGTGAGGATGTTAAGAAGCTAATGTTCTACTGCTAAAGGAAGTTATTGTATGTATCGCAGCGATTTCGTGTTTATTTCAAGCTTATAAAATCTAATGAGGAAATGTATAGTCATGAAATATAACACCTTCACTAACCTATCAATTAGCAATAGGAGGAGTAGCTTATCTTCTTAGATGTTACAGTATCAATTAGCAACCGTAGGAGTAGCTTATGGACTTAGATGGGATGCTACAAGATCTTACAGTAGAAAATACAAAAAAATGGAGGTAGGTTTTACACGGGAATGGAATCTGCACAGTAAATTTGTCCTTTCTTGAGGGGGGTAGGGGAAGAAAGGGAGGAGTACTGGTGGTAGCAGACAGTGTATTATTGGAGAATGGAAGGGGGAAAGGGATCAGTAGAAAGCAACATATCAGTGTGTGTGACAGTGTGAGTAAGGACTAATAAGGAGGAGTGGTGGGGGAGACTTGTAAAATGAGTTGTCAAAAGGTGTGTATAAAATGTAATATACCGATTTACCATGCATGCAAACACCTGCAGGTTGCAGAGTAAAGGCATGTATCAATGGAAGATGCCTCTGTCACAGTTGGGTACACTGAATTGTCTCCCACCTTTCCCCTATCCTATTCCTACTCCATCTCCATCATCAATCCCACAAACCAAATAGCATCAATTCAAGCGCCAATAGATTTCATGATCAAATTTGTTGTTAAAAAATATATCATTTATTTAAATGTAGAAAATTAGGTATTAAAAAATAAATCTGAAACCATCTACTGTATATATTAATTCCAAGAGGGAAAAAAAAACCATGACCGAGTCAACATGGCCAATGGAAATGGAATATGTGGGATAAAGAAGAACACACCTCCAATAAGCAGGTTTCTTGTTCAAGCTAGAATTTTCAAGTGAGCAAGGAATCCGGTGCTTGCTTAGTTGCTTCGGCTGTCAGCGGAAGGGTGCAGCCAAATTCAGGATTACCCTACATTGAATCAATAAGGACGTCATTGGATGGAGCGTCAGTAGAACCTGATTTCTGTCCAAATTCTTTCCACTGTCAAAATATATATACTATATCATAAACTCTTAAGAATTAATCGTCGATGTAGCATTGTATGGAAGGTAAGTTTTCTAGATGGACAAAAATAGCAATCCAAACCTATAAAAGCAGCATTAAAAAAGGGCAAAGCTGCAATTCAACATGAATAATACTAAGAGCATCTTTAATGGTGGTACTCCAAGTACCATAACAATTAAATAAAAAGAAAATGTAAGAAAAAGTAAGATTTTTGAAAGAACCCATAAAGAAAAGTAAGCTCAAGTATCATGTGTATGATATTCATTCTTACACAATACCATAGAAGGTTACCCAATAAAAAATTAATAGTGGGTCTCTTTTGATTTTTAATTCTAAAAAAAATTATAAAAAACAATTTTGATGCAAAAAGTGAATTAAGATACTCATGTCAAGTATCATGGTTGTGGAGTACCAAATATTAAAATGAGAAGAAATGGCAAAAAGCATGTTATAGTACTCAACATGAGTACCAAGATTAAAGATGCTCTAAGTATAGAGTTAAGGTTAAGTACTTAACAAAGGCCCAATTAGACCCAGGGGCAAGCAACGCCTAGCCAATTTCCATAATGTAGAAACAACAGACTTTGGCATTGCCCTCCGGAAGTAAAAAAAAAGTACCCCTCATCATGGTGAACCTCTCCTTGTGATCGGGATGAGGTAGATGCCTTCCAACCGGGGGGCGGATCGAATCGGAGTATACCGGTCGATTTAATTGAATTGCTCTAATGTGAATTTCAAAACATATTGCACAAATTAACCACATCTCAACTTGGTGAAATAGAACTTGAAAGCAAACAATAAGTTGCTATTTATGCACACATCTCTATATCCGTTGGTTTTAGGACCGTTTGAGAATCTGGATGAACTGAATAGAGCTTTATTGGAGCTTGTATAAGTCCATGCTTACCAGTTACAGGGCAAAAACCAAGAGGATGAACAACCTTTGGTACTTCTTTATGCAGCGACAACAAAGGAAGAGAATAGCAAGATACCAAGCCAATGTACTTGAAAGCCTCTCATAGCAGCACATGTCCTTAGACTTTAGTTGTGCCATAAATTGCGAATTGCCCATTTCTCTTAGACTCGCTTTCTGGTCGGTGTAGGGTACCATCCAATCACGGAAGGCCAAACTTTTGCTCTTGTTCTGGACAAGTAAATAGGTAGAAACTTGGCGCTAAATCCTCATAGCAAGACCTTGCTACATTGTCTGATCCATTGTTGGATGTCAATGGAGACGAAGAAAGAAACAGGGAGGCCTTGTTGTCCCCTAGGACCAGCCATGTTTGTTTGATTGCTGAGCAAATCCCACAGCATGTGAAGGCCACTCTCTCTTTGCAAACACCGACGAAAAGCCGAAAAATTGGACATGGGTCTTTGCACCCTATTACCATTAGTTAACATTGCATTACGTTGTTGGGAAGGCACCCTCCAAATATGTTTTCAGACTAGAGGGCTGGTTTCTGCAATCTGCAATTTGTTCAAGTTGTTTGCTACACCTATAGCTGCTGCAGGATATGCATTTCAGCTTCAGTGTGACAGACAGATTGTGTAACAGAGCCTTAAAACACACACAAATAAAAAGCTGTCCATAACAGGGTCAACTGATCTAAATCTTGATTGCACTTGCAATCCAGGAGAATTCCAGGTTGAACAACCATGTCATAGAGAAAAACTGATCTTGGATAATCCACATCATAATTACATGACAATATAACAAGCAAAGCAAAGCAGAACAAAGCCCTTTATAGTTTTCCACTTTTCCTACAAGGTGAGGCCTTTGTTGTAAGGAGTGTATACAATGGAGATTTAGAGCTTTCTTCAGCTATACTATAACTATACAATCTTCTGCAACAACATTCAGCCAGCTGAGGTTTGGTAGGTTCCAAGGAAAACATGATCACTGATTAACGACTGAGACGAGATGGGGTACCTTCTCATCATCAAATGGCAAGCTCACATACTCGGTTGCGAATTCCTTTGCAATCTCATCTGCTAGTTCCCCCCTCACTGCTTTACAATACATGTAGAACACCGTGTTTGATGCTATCCCGTACAGCAATATCACAGTCAAGATCGCGGAGGTGACCACAATCTGCATCACAAACGCCCAATTCCTCCACCAGACGGAATCGCCAGCACCGGCGTCAGAAGAGGACATCCAGCCGATCCACAGCAGAAGCGCCGCCGTTATTCCATAGAACGAGATCAGAGTCAGCCCCGTCCGTCTCATCCCGCCGACCAGCTTCTTGCTGCGAGCCAGGCCGTCGAATCCCCATCTCGATTCGATCACCACGACGGCGCTCGTGAGGATCCAATTCGTGGCCAAACCGACCAAAAGCAGAGCCGAAATCAGGGCTCCGGCGGAGGAGATCGCGAGAAACCACAAGGAATCGAGCGGCGTCCGATCGTCTCCGGCGATCATCTGGAATCCCTTCCAGGCGAGGATCTCGTAGAAAGCGTAAGCGGCGAAGACGAAGCAGAAGGAGAGCAGCGCAGCGGAGAAGGTCGCGAAAAGGGGGAGGAAGGAGCGGGAGAGGGAGGAGAGCGCGGAGCCGAGCTTGACGGGACGGCCGTAGAAGCCATGGAAGACGGAGTAGGTGAGGGAGGCGGCGGCGGAGAGGGAGAGGCAGAAGACGATGGCGGACAAGAGGAGGAGGAAGATTAGGGTTTGGAGGGAGAGATGGAGGCGGCCGAGGTGGAGGTGGAGATGGAGGTGGTGAGGCGGTGGGAAGGAGGAAGAGGAGGAGAGGCGGAGGAGAGTGTGGGCGGAGACGGAGGAGGAAGGGAAGGAGTGGAAGAGGATGGGGAAGACGGAGAGGGAGAAGGAGAGGGGGAGGAGGAAGAGGACGGAGAGGGCCAGAAAGTGGCGGGAGTGAGCGCTGATGATGCGCTTCGACTCCGATATGACGCCGCAGAAGTCGGCGAGGGAAGGAGGGAGTACGGTGGACATGCCGGCGGCAACGTGGCAACTGCTATGGAGGTTGTTGGATTTCGTACAGGAGATGGAGAGGAAGAAGTCAAGTGGTGGTGGTGGCGTGGTCGTTGAAGCTTTTGGATGACGATGAGATGACCATTGACAAGCAAACACGTGAGGAGTTGTGGGCCTTGGGCTCGTAGTGGGCCTTCCGGATCTCTGCCCACTTCTTTGTTATACGGAACAACACGTTAGGCCCAATTAGAAAAAGCTAGAAGGAATCCTGCAACTTATAAAAGAGATTCGGGGCGACTCGAAACAGAAGTGTAATTGGAACAGTAGGAACACCGCCGTAAGCATTTTTTTTTATTAGAAAATAATTCGAGATTAAATATATCTGAATTTCGATGGCCGACAAGTCGGCAGATGATAACCCGTCAATACATACAAACGAAAACGAAAAAAAAAATAGAGCAATACAACAAGAAAACGAGCCAAAGAAAATACCTAAGCATTCGAATTACGTTCGATAAGTTTACAAAGAAAAATACCTAATTCTCAAATTCCTTATTTGTTTGAGAGAATTAAGTGATTTTTATTCCTTTTTCTAACTAGACAACTAGAAAATCCGGCCAAGTCCTTCCATTTTCTTTTTCTTTTTTCTAAACTTAAAAAACCTTTTTAAAAATTAAATGACATGTCATTGCTCGACGGGTCAAAGAGTCTACCCTTGACCCATCGGGTCAGCACAATTCGCCGACTCGTTGCTAGGTTTGCAAGGTGATCTGGACACAATAATAGCGTACTAATAAATGCAATACAAAGTTACATATATACCTAATAGAAAGTTCTACATACAAATATGCAAAACACTATAAACATGTATATATGTGTGTATATATATACACACTGTAAAATGTAAATGTATATGGGATATATATACACACTTAAAACTTAAAAGTGTATATATATTGTAAATGTAAATGTATATGGGACATATATACACGGTAAATATATATCATTTGTACCCACCCTTAGAAATTATGTATATATTTTTATTATATTATATATATATAATACTATAATATTAATATATATATATATATATATATATATATATATATATATATATATATATATAAAACCGGGTCGGGCCTATCGGCTCGCTTGAGCTTTATCCTCTACCCAAACCCGGCTCGATACCCGTCGGCCGACTTGGGTCAACTACTCTGTCCAAACCCGCATATTTTTCCGGACGGATTGACCCATGTTTGTTCAGGTCTATTCTTGATATTCCTAGCCTGGAAAGTTGTAGGCCTTAATCTCCTTATAAAACTAACAGATTTTCTTTGTTTAAATGTATAATTTTCCTCTTGATACTGCTTGTAAAATGTTAACGATCAACACACGGAATCATATAATCAACATAAGAAACAAAATTAACGAACAGGTGGAAATTGAAATATTGGATCTAAGTCTACTCATATTTTCGCAGTAACCCTGTCTCTCTCTAGTGAGTAATGAACTAAACCCAGCCGCCCATGACTTCCACAAGAGACGTTTACAGACTTTCCTTTTCATTGATCACTCTACAAATTCATCAGATTAGACTAGACTTGTCAAAACACAATCTGATCCGAACGTCCGGAAAATTTCCGACTCGAACCAGGAAATTTTGACCCGGTAATTTTAACCCGATTTACCCGGTTGATTTATAATTATATATAATTAAATTTCTTTTATATATAATTAAATTTTAGCACAAAATTATCAAATCATGATTTGTTTAGGTCCTGTTATTCACACGGCCATTTTTTCGCCATCCGCACGGTACCGATGCCGACATCTCAGGTAGGCACTCTGTCGATGCCGACTTCTCAGGTAGACACTCTGTCGATGCCGAGTTCCCGAGTCGGCATCATTGCATTGGTTGCCAGCCCTTCATTGAGTGGAAGATCACCGTTGGATCATGTCGAGTTCCCAGGTAGCCACCGCGCGAATAGCAAATCCGTTTTTTTAATTCAAAAAGGAAAAAAATTGACAAATCCGAAATGAACCGAAATCCGGTCAATCTAGAAATGCCCGGAAGACGTTTTACCCGGGACACGTTTTACTCGAGACCCGAAGTGACCCGATCCGAATGAGCCGTTTAACAGGTCTAGATTGTACCCATCTAAATGACTCTCGTTTTTAATTCAATCTCTCTATTAGTCTTGTTCGTTTTAAGGGTACGTGGCTCGTTTCCATAAATCCGATCCGAATAAAAAACAAATTAAAAAACCTAGGTCTAGGTAGACCCGTAGCTCGAAGAGTCGGGTTCTTTGTACTATTGTTTTACTTTCGGAAATTTCGCCAGATACCCCTGGAGTATTGCAATTTTCGCGAGGTATACAACTCTTTTGCATATTTCGCATGGTGCTCCTGTGGTTTTTACTTTTTTGAGCCTCGTGCCCTTTTGGGTTAAATCTAACGGTTTTTTTATTCTCCGTTAGTTTGCCAAAAAAAAAAGACGGAGAAGTGAGAACAGAGAGCGAAGAGCGCTCGAGAGCGAAGAGAGAGCACGAATAACAGCGAACTGAGCGAAGAAGGTGTCGCTCGAACAGGAGAAAAAGGTGTGCTGCACCTGCTCGGATTCGCTACTCGAAGTGCGACCCAGATCGACGCTGCTGCTGCTGCTACTCGAAGGGCGCCTACTCGGATCCCCTGCTCAAAGGTGAGTATACGAACCATAATCTAGGGATTCGGTATTTGGGGTTAGGGGTGACGTTACTGATGCTTGCCATTTTGATGGTGATATTGCTTTAGTGGATGACTGTTTTATCTATCTGAGTATAGAGGTAACATCTGTGATATGACAATGGTCTATTTAGTTTGGTAAGTGCACGTATATACTATCTCTTCCTCTATTCATTTGCAGAGTTCAAACTCTAGTATTTATGACTTTCTTGTAGCCTATATAGGAGTCGAACCCATATGAACACATAACTCTACCAATTGAGCTAATAGGCTTCATATATCTACCTCCTCTTACTATGTCTCTAAAGATAAGTTGTAACAATGATCTCATTTTCAACATGAATTCAAATTCAATAGGCTGCAAGATTAAAGGAAATTGTTCATTCCTCGTGTGAATGGTTTCTTAACCAAGGAGAATCAATTTAACCAGAAATCTCGTTTTCTCATGTCAATGTTCAGCACGCAAAGGCAATTACCTCAATTAAGCAGTAAAGCAGAGGTTGTCCAATTTTGTTTTCTCAATTTAACATGGAAGCTACCGGTTTAACAAAGTTTCACGTCGCTCCAATTCAACAAATAGGCAGCAAAAGTTGAGCAATGTTAAGAAAGGCACATATCAACAAAAACCTATAGATGGAGAAAGGACTCAATGGATATAAAGATCAAAATATTGTTGAGAAAGGTATATATGAATTGAATTATCCTCCTCATCTTATTTTAATAAGATAAAAAAATTATCACTAGCTAACCGACAATGCAAGAAGCAATTCAAGGAAATTCTTCATACATCCAAAATCTTCACCCAAATTTATACTTCGCCCACTTACTTGCTCGTCAACACCATTTCCGGTTGGGGGCCTAACCCCAAATTTACTTCGCCCATCCAATTGAATATTGAATTCATGTTCAATTTACTTCACACACTTGCTTGCTCGTCATTGTTAGAGATGCGAATGAGACCAAAAATGTCCCACATCGGAAAAGTTTAATATATCAAGCCCTATTATATGAGTCGGTGGGCTACTCCTTCTATTACCAATTGGTTTTAAGATGGAACCCAACTCGGCTTATGTGCTAGGCTATTAGCGCATGTGCGCCCGTGCACACGACGTTCCCCAGTCATCGGTCCGAGTCGGACTTTGATAGTCACCACCATCTCCTGTCGGGGGCCTGTAGCTCCGGTCACCGTCACCTATGATCATCGTCGCCACCATCTCCGATCGGAGGCCCTCTTCTCTATCAATTGCCTCCATCTTCACTCACCCTCTGTCGTTAAGTAGACTTGAAAAGGGTCCTCTAATATGTAGATCAATTCCTTCCTTTTTTTTAAAAAAAAAATTAAAAACTAACGGAGAATTTACAACTGTTAGTTTTAACTAGTGGAGGGCACGACATGAAATATCCTAATATGTCAGGGGCACCACATGAAATATGTAATAGAGTTGTAGACTCGGCGAAAATTGCAATATCTCAGGGGTACCTGGCGAAATTTTCGTTTTACATTTTACGGAGTATGCTTTTTTATATTATTTTTAGGCAAATAATTAGAATAATCCAATTTTTGGAAGAGTTTAAAAAAAATGCATTGTCTTTCAACAATAAGAAAAATAACTCATGCCTCGTTTGTTTAGTCAGTTAAAAATCCAGGAAGTTAAAAAACCCATGAAGTATGATATATTCCTGTGTTTGGTTGACAGAATGATACATGAATTCAAGTTCCTGAGAATTTTAATTTCTCCAAATCGTAGGAAGTTCACTTGCTTGGGGCTAGGTAAGTTCAACTTCCACCCTTTTTAATGTGAATTTATTTATTTTCCTATTTATATTACTAAAATTAAAAATTCAACCAAACAAGTTTTTTCAATTCATGGGAAGTGTATTTCACGGAAATTCAATTCACGAGAAGTAAGTTCCCGGGAATTGTACTTCCCGCATTTAACCAAACAAGCCCTTAATCTTTGGGAAGGTAGTAACAAAGTATTCCGATTCTTTTTTTTCAACTATAAATCCGGACAAAAATGATGACATATAATTGACAAAATTAAGATTATTGTGAATTTGGATAATATTGACTTATTTTAATGAGAATTATATCATTTGACCAATTTCATTTCATTGTTTTGACCCATTTGATAATCATAAAAATGAGTTAGAATACTTTGTTACCATCTATCATAAAGGTTAAAGGTTGAGTTATTTTTCTTACAGTTGAAATATGATGATATTTTTTAACATTGAAAAAAAGTCGTACTTAGGGTTAAAGTTTAATTACAAGCTTTTTGTAGTTAGGGTTAAAGTTTAATTACAACACTGAAAAAAGTTGTAGTTAGGGTTAAAGTTTAATTACAAGCTTTTCATATTTTTTTTAATATCAAATAAATTAATGCTAAAAAATTGTACAAAAGTGCGAATACTTAACTATTTATACAATTTACTAATAATCTAATATCATATGTATAAATATTTTATCATGTTAAAAGGTAAATAACGTCGTGAATATGTATTGTACTACCCCTTTTTGGGGAAAACATAAAAAATAACGACAGGTTCTTATCAAACTTCCGAAGGGGTTGTCGAAAATCCCAAAAGGGGCTAATCTCGCAAGGGTTTGTAGAAAATCCTGGATGGGTTTGAATAATCATATTTGTTAAAATGATTTATCCCGACAGGGGTTGAATTAGTTTCCCGTTAGGGTTAAATAAAAACAAATTGATCAAAATCTCAAAAAGGCCTCAATAAAATCCCGTAAAGGCTTCTAGGTGCGTCTTACTAGGGTGGTTCTCGAATGTGATTCTGATTGTTCTTGATGTTCCTCTTCTGAATTGGGGCTCTGGCATTCAATGTCGCGTCTGGTTGGAGTCGAGACGGTGTGTATCGAGGTGACTCCATAATCCGGAAATTTCCTTATAGGATCATCTTCACTCCCACAGGGAAGGGACTCTTGATGTACCGCTCGCCAGCGTTGTTACTCTTTGGTGGTGCTTAGCGTTGGTTTTTAGTCTATGTTGTCCCCAACGTGTTTGGGTTAGCTTCGCTTGTTCCCCCGGAATTGTGTGCTTACCATTGTTATTAGAATCCCGATCCGGATCTTTAGAATCTTAAGATCCTACGATCCTACCTAGGGGCCCGATCCGGATCTATGCATAGGATCTTTTTTGTGTAGGATCTACAATGGGATCTTTAGAATCTTAATGGATCGATAGGATCTTACGATCCCACACGATCTTGAAGATCCTATTTTTATTAACAATATGTATTTTTTAAACATTTGTTTTGTTTCCTGTGTTGATTTTAGGGTGTTTAAATGTACACATTCATGTAAGGAACGTGAAAAATAGCTTAGAGACAATTGTTTTCGAGTCTTTTAACCAATATGACAATGTCTAAGGTCGTAAATGTAGATTTTTATGTCTTAAAATCAAAATATATTGTGTAACTAACATTTTTTCCCTCATTCTAGAACTTTAAATTAAGCAACTTTGTTATATATATTTTTATTTTATTATTTAATTATATTTCGAGGATCTTACGATCCCCTAATGGGATCTTACGATCCGATCCACGAACCCTATTGTGATTCGATCCTAGAATCCCGATCCTAATAACCTTGGTGCTTACCACTATTTGTATTGCACCCTTTTTTTTTCTTACGTTGTATGTTTTGACGGTTCGTCATCTCCCAACTTTATCGACCTCTCGAGGTGTCAGATATGTCTGGCCCACGAATTGTTTCCTAATAAAAAAAAAGTATTGTAGTGCTTAAACTAGGAATATTCTTGGTCACAAATACTAACATTGTCTTTAAACATTAAAAAATATCATGTTTGTTAAAAGAAAAACCACAAGGAGAGTCCTTGAAAGAATGGTCATAGCAAAAACATCAATGTAGGTTGATTCTAGACAGATAGTTTCTGTAGTCGTAGAAGTCTTCCCTCATCAAACACGCAACAAATCGATCGAAGACTTCGTCGATCGAGTCTCCCCGTAACTATCAAGCTAACACGCCACATAGATGAAGTTTATCGACTGTTTCACATTTGCCTAATTCAATTCATATTCGGAAAATTCAACGAAACTACGTACTCACCTAAATAGCTCTATAAATAGATATACATTTGTTCAGTTCAATCTCAATCCATCCAAGCCTGAGTTAGCTCTAAACCATGAGGAGCCAATTAGCACTAACCCTATTCCTGATCGCCCTCTCGATCTCGGCATCATTCAAGCCCTCTCATGGCGCCAGCATCGCCATCTACTGGGGCCAAGACGGTAACGAGGGAAGCTTGAGCGATACTTGCAGCTCCGGCAACTACCAATATGTCAACATAGCCTTCCTGTCTACGTTCGGCAACGGCCAAACGCCGGTGCTGAACCTCGCAGGCCACTGCGACCCGAGTGCCGGAACTTGCACCGGTTTAAGTAGCGACATAGCCTCGTGCCAGAGCCAGGGGATCAAGGTGCTCCTCTCCATTGGAGGCGGGGCCGGCAGCTACTCCCTCTCGTCCGCCGCCGACGCCCAGCAAGTGGCCGACTACATCTGGGATAACTACCTTGGGGGCCAGTCTAGCTCCCGCCCTTTAGGGAGCGCGATCATGGATGGGGTCGACTTCGACATAGAGACCGGGACAGGGCTATTCTGGGAGAACCTGGCCCAGGACTTGAAGGCGAAGGGCGCCGTTGTCCTGTCTGCGGCACCGCAGTGCCCATTCCCTGACGCCAACCTGAACACCGCGATCTCGACAGGCATTTTCGACTTCGTTTGGGTTCAGTTCTACAACAATCCCGGTTGTGAGTATGCGAATGGGGATGCTACAAACCTCATCAGCTCGTGGAACACGTGGACTTCCTCTGCGGCCAATGTTCTCTTCCTTGGCCTGCCGGCTTCCACTGCTGCAGCCAGCAACGGGTTCATTCCCTCCGACGTGCTCGTGAACCAGGTTCTTCCTAACATCAAGGGCTCGAGCAAGTATGGAGGTGTCATGCTGTGGTCCAAGAGCTTTGACAATGGATACAGTACCGCCATCAAAGGCAGTGTCTAATCATGTCTAACATCTCTAAAACTAGCTATATATACACTTTGCCCACTATATATATTCAAATATGTAATAACTGAGCTTTCCAGTGATGATATATAATAAAACCGGATTCAGACATTATGAGGAAAATCGGCAATTCTTTAGTAAAGTTTCGCCTCTAAAGTTGGGTCAATCAAAACCAAAAGCTCCGAAAAGCTGATGCCAAATGGTGCTGGTTTTATGATCAGCCCTCCATTTCAGTCCGAATCTTCAACGCCAAAATCATATCATACACTAAACAAGCATATCAGTGAAAAAAACCATATAAAGTTGCTTCCTTTGAAGGATATACTATTTTCAATACAAGACAAATAGTTCCGTAGGTAACATTCCGGGTATTTTGTCTACGGATGACAGCATAATATGCAAAGTCTTAAACAAAATCCTTAGCAAGAACTTCAACACGGCAGATCATAAAGGCATGAGATCAGTAGTATGCTTTCCGAGGGTTGTTCTGCATAGTTAACAAACGCAAGCAATGAGACCAACAGGCAGCAGACCCCGCGACAATGTAAATTTGACTGTATGCTGAAACATTGTTTTATTAATCACAAATCTGTAAAGGAGAAAAGTACTTACCAGAGGATTGGGACGGTGGCGGTAACCCAGCATCATTCGCTTCTTGTATTGTTCATATATGTCATCATCAGGGCGCACCTCTCCTGGATTACTGGCACCGACTCCCAGGTTGTTCGTCTTTACATCACCTGCCATAATTGGATCTGCCATACCCTTTCTGGAGCTTCCAAGGCCCTCGCCTGCACAAAGTCACAAACATCAACACGAAATTCCTTGACCACCTATCAAATTCTTAAATTTAACTTGCTACCGAATATTCACTTGTATTTTCTGTATGCAGATCTATCTTCTACAGTAATTGGCATCTTTTCAAAAATCCACAACATAACAATTGTAGTAGTAAAAGCGAAGAGAGAAAGAACCTTCTCTCCACCCCATCTTCGACAAGAGCTTATGCCCGACATTGTCAGCTTGGATCCTTGCCTTATCTGCAGCTTCCTTGGAAGCTTTCTGTGCAGATGCATCATTGCAGGTTGCCAAAAACTTGTCCAGCTCCTCCAGAGGGATATAATCCCCCATGTGATGGCCTCGCTTTCCTAGAAATACAATATTATTCATCAAAAGGGGTGTTAGGTAGAAGAAGAATGGAGAAATTATTTCAGTACATTTTAATTGCCAAATAGACTTCAAATCTCATTCCAGTGGTGATAACACATCTGCAAATAGCTTCCATCTAGAAGTTGGAACTTGATATTTCGCTCAAATACAAAGTCGAGAGTGGGGCACACCTTGTAGAGAAGATGGCGGAGGCATCTCATCATGTGATTTTTTATGAGGTCTCTTCCTCTCTTCCTGTTCAGCTTTTTTCACGTAATACTCCATCATGGCTATTGGATCTGTTCCAGAGGGAGCAACTGAATCGCCTGAAACCATATATCTCATTAGATGCAAACACGCTAAAATGAAGCGAAGAGTATATCATGGCCAAAAAAAAAGATAAAAAAGATCCATTTTAGGGTATTGATGTTGATGTGAATGGAGAGTTTGGCAGAAAACAGGAATTAAAAATAAAAAAAACAAGTATGGTATCTAATCCTAAAAGTGCATATGGTATTTTCTTTTGTTGGGGAGGGGTGAGAGGTGACAAAATATTTCTGCTTTTATAATTACAACTTCCACCTGGTCTAGTCTGAGATGAATTAGCATCAGGGCCATCATACAAAGCTGAAGCAGGGGTCTGATAATTTGAACGCTCCTTCACTGACCTCCAAGAAGCATCAGCACCCAAGTTGCTGGAACCACCTGAGAAAAGTTTAAAAAGAATTCATAGCAAGTATTATTTCATTTTGGAAAAAGCACAGCAAGCCAATAGAATTGCAATTCTCAGATATGTGACAAATAGCATGTACTACATTGCTATTTGTCCTATATGAGTGAGAAGTATCAAATTTCTTTCTTGACCCTCTAGTTAAGCATGTTCTGCTTTGACCAAATGACCCTGAAAGTCTTAAACATCCAATGCAGTAATTTCCACCACTCAGTGAGCAAGCAAACACATGAATAATGTATCTATTGACAAAAATCTTCAAGCAACACCAAATGCATAACAATAATGAAATATGATAAAATAGAAATCAGCATAGAAGGCGAAGCAAAACAGTGACATGTGACACAAGGTTTGCATAAGAGAACAAGGAACTATAAGTGTATGATACAAGGTATATCTGTCCCAATAACAAATTAAAACGAAAAATTAGATAATAACCTCCGCGTTTCGAAGTTTGGTACTCATTAGCTTCTGCAAGAGCCTTCTCCTCTTCGTGAAGACGGAACTCATAGTACTTATAGTCCGCACAACTCTCATCAAATAGAAATCTTTCAAACAAAACAGGCAAAAATGGAAGGGTTATTAACTATTTAAAGCAATAGGCTGTGCTAAATGCAAAACTTAATGCAGAGAAACAGATAATCACTGTCAACAAGAATTAATCAAAAAAAATAGCACGGACATCAGATCGTGAAGAAATTCTACAAGACATGCAACATTGAACATAATCAAAAGTCGCTGAATTCTATGTAATATAGCTTAATGTGCTCCCTCTAGCAGCAATATATAAAACAGGTTAGAATACAAATATAATAAAATGGGCCCCCAGTCCCCACACACTTAGCAGACACAATTTGCCCAAAATAATATGATAAGTTGTCAACTGAAAAATGTATACACAACTATCATGCAGTAATTTAAATAGATTAGAACCATGGGAATCTGCAGGGTCAAAATTTTTAAGTATATTGTTTTATAGAATGATAAGGTTAGATGAGCCCAAGAGGGTTAAGCAAATATTTAAGAAAAAAAGTAAACATACTTGAATGGTGTATCTCCGGGATTTTTTTGCCGCGTAACATGCTCAAAGCTCCTTCCATGTTTAGCAACAAAACTAGCTAGTTTATCAGCGACGTTCTTCACTGTTGGGTCACTTGGGAGACGTGGGGCTGCATGTCACTTAAAGAACTGATTAATACCAAGAGCATGAACAAGGAATTCAAACTACTCTTGAAGCAGGGCTCGCACAATTTTCCAAATCTTTGAGTGAACATCTCTTCCCATCAATTAAGGAATAAGCTGCATTGATGAGACAAGATATATTCAAAACTCATTTTTCCTAAATGAAAACAGGCAAGACAGCTGACCTGATGGTGTTGTGTAAACCAATCCACGGAGGGGTAAATGATAAGAGATGCTAAGCTAATTGTACACATCTTATCAGCTAATGGAGAAGATAAGTAACTGGGTATCAAGTACAAATCTGAGTACTTCATACCTTCAAATTTTCAAACTACTACAAATTGTCTTATTTTATAAAGATAGCTCCACACAGATACTTATTCCAGTATAATGTTCAAAACTCTTCAATGAATGATTGAAAGGACAACCACTTTGTGAAGTTGAAGTAGTTTCCTTAAATAGAAACCAAAAAATTCTTGAACATAATCACATACTCAGTGAGGACATGCTTTGAAGACAAATTGGACAACCATAGAGTCATTTTTATTTATAGTGAGATATAATCAGAGTTGGTCAACAATTTGAAGGCTCTGATTTGATTGATGTAAGTTAGAGCATGCAAAAAAAAGAAACAGAAAAAAAAAGAGATTAGAGCCTAGAGATTAACCATTTACTTGCTTCTGCAGCCATGTAAACAATCGAATAGACTAAGGAAAGCCCAATGGAAATCCAATGGACAATCGATAAATGAATTGGCGAATTGCAAGAAGTAAAGAATTGTCCCCTGTTATCCCAACATAGAAAGAATAACAAAAATTCCATGGCAGTATAGTGTTTGAAATAAAAACAAGCAGTAATTTACCAACATCAACTTGGGTAGAAGACTGATTGGATGAGTATGGGTGTCCCAATTTCAGCCGTTTAGTAGTCGCTTCATCTGTGTCTCTTATCTCATCTTCTTCATCTTCATCTAGCTTTACAGAGGGAGCTACAAGCTTTGATTTCTGTTTCAAGCTAAAAGCAAGTTTGCCACCCGAAGGAGTAGTAGTCTTATGGGACACACTAGGCTTGTTGGTTGACCTAATGTTTATGGAAACAGGTTTAGAAACCGAAACTCCAAGGGCATTTGATTTGCGCTTCAATTCCACAGAAGCAACTCCCTGATCCTGATCTTTCCCCTTCTCCTTCACAGTGCCTTGCTGAAGTTGTTTAAACCGCTCCATGAATGAGCCATCATTAGCGAAAAGACCCGAAGGTGCTCCTTTGTCCATCGGATGGTAAGGTACGCAACTGCTTATCAAGCTGCTCAAAAGAACCTTTGAAGGAACTTAGAGATCACAATACCAAATGTGTTTTTGACAATAAAAACCAGGTTGTGTTCTCCTGGCTTCAATTTAGACAAAGTCCTCTACAAAAATACTTTTCAGACTCTTTAAACGACAAAATAAACGTTTTTGAAAGCAAAGCCCAGTGATTCCTGCAACGATCTGGAAAAAACATCCATTAATTTTCCAATTTGAGAGAGAGTGGAATTTTCGCCTTGCAATTGAAAAGGGTAAATAGGGCAATTCCAACACCTCCATAACCATGCGAATCACGTTCGGTAAGTTTACAAAGCAAAATACCTAATTCTCAAAATTGAATCCTTCGTTGTTTGAGAGAAGCAAAAAACTTGACACGAATTGAAGGCAAATCGAAATCCAACCAGCTCAAACGACACAAAAGCTAAATCACAAGGGCGACGAAATCCCAATCGGGAAAAAAATCGAAAAAACCCTAAAAAGCAGTAACTTACAGGTACTCACCGTCAGGAGAGAGTAGGAGCTTCAATTAACGGAAGCGTTAACAAGGAAGCAAATCTATGGAGAATTTGAAAGCAATTGGAAGGGATGTATATGGAGGTTTGGAAGGGATTCAACGACGGCGACGATCAATGGGTGGATGGAGAAAGAAAGGGGAGATTGATATCGAGTTTACGATGACAGAGGGAAGCCCTTTTTCTTTCTATAGGTATTCGGTTAAGCGACGACCACATTATTTTTATTTTTATTATTATTGGTCTTCAAAAATGACGTGATGGGCCTTTTTTCAAGGCCTAGTTTTCCTTGTCCTACCCTCTATTGGGCTTTTTGGGTCTCTCTCTCTCTCTTTTTTTTTTATTAGGTAAAAATTCGAGTTCGGGCATACCTGAAACTCGAGGGTCGATAAAGTCGGAAGACGAAAAACCGTCAATACAAACAGTACATAATTAACACAAAACACCAAAGAAGAAAGAAACAACCAAACAACCCATACAAGACATCAACCGGAAGAGAAGTCGATGGAGAACCAAGACGCACCACGAATGCCACGAACGCGGGAGAGTGCAAGGACTCACGACAATACCCCAACCGGAAAGGGCGACTCCTGAGGATGTGTGGATTGCCGACGTTGCCCCCACCTAAATGAAGGATCTTCGAAGACCACGAACACATCCACGATCCGTCATCGATCAAACAGGACGCTTGATATTATACTGCAACCCACCACCGAGCAAACGCAGACACACCAAAGCATCAACCCGACACCGAAGATGGAGCGAATACGGGTCAAAAAGAAGGATCAATCAACCATTGAAAATGTGAAATGAGCTCCCGAGCCAAACCGGTCGATCAGGGAGCAAAATTATTCTAAATAGATAGAATTGTCCATACCCTAACAGGATTTAGTACATGCTCTTTCGAGTGAGATTAATAAAATTATTATTAAAAATAGCAATAATAATAATTATGTGATTTCATTTTCCCTGTAAATGTAGGTTTTAGATTTATCAGGGACCGGAATGGACAACCGATACACATTGGATACCAAAAACTAGGAAAGAAAAGCCCCTTATTAGTCGAAGCCCTAGCACTCAAACTAGAGGTACAACATGTTCTCGATCTTCACATCGATAAAGTTCAAATTGAAGGAGATTTCAGCATAATAATAAACCATGTCAACAACAAATCTAGATGTCCTTGGGAAATTGAACTCATTCTATCAGATGAACAACTTCTACTATCAACTTTGAAAGAAGTCTCCTTCTTTCATGTACCCCAATTGGGCAATAGAGTGGCTGATAAGGTTGCACACCTTTGCCACTCTACCTGGGGTGCCGATATTTGCAACAACCTAGTTTTTTCAGACCTCAGGGATGCTTTCGGGTAGAGCATGCTCACCCGAATTTTTTCCTAATAAAAAAAAAGTAGGTTTTAGATTTTATTTTATTTTTTGTTGATTTTTTTTAATTGTTGGTGGGCTGACTTCGGGCCCAAGGCCCAAACTTGGACCCAAAGCAAAACCATGTGCCAGAACAACTATCGTCGTCGTCTTTGGTTCCTTGCATCAGAGGCAAGGGAGAACCATTTTTCAGGCCGTCGCCGATCAACCAGGAGGGAGGAGAGAGAAGGGCGAGAGCCGGACCAAAACACCGACATAGGCATCGGGCTACAGGTCGGACGAACCGATTTATCCAGAGAAACCGAGACCGACGGATCGAGGTTGAGCTCACGACGACCGACGATGCAAACCACAACCCAGCGAAGTTAGAGTACGAGGTTGCGACAGAGCTAGCCCAGAGTAGAGACAAAGGCGAGACCCGAGAGTCCGAAAGGAAAGGGCCGGAATTTCAGCACCCTCGAAACGAAATCAAGGGCGAAGTGAGTCGAATTGGTTGGGTACGAATCTAGATTCGAGTTCACCGTCCCCGGAAAAGCAAAAGCCACCTCATGAGAGGACTTTCCGGGAAGGAAGATGAGGGATGATCTGAGGGGTACAAGACCCTTGTTACTTTGTTAGGGTGGCCGGTGAGACAGGTTTTCGACCTCCGAATAGGTGGTTTTTGACCTTCGAAGAGGCATTTTTCAACCTCCAAAGAGGGGCTTTCAAACCGGTTTTCCAAGCCAGCGGAATTTGGGGCCCCAAACGGGGGGTTTTCCGATTGGAGGAGCTTCTTGCGACGAAGGAGGCTGGCTTGGCTACCCCTTGGATTTCTCTCTCTACTTCTCTAAGAGATAAGTCAGAGCGTTTTTTCCCCGACCCATGGAGTATTAGATATTAGATAATTGAAATTAATGAGAACCATTTGATGAGGCGACATTCACTCCTCAATATATAATTATTTTTTTAAGATATGACACAATTTCTAATCACATGGTTCAATCAAAATATTTTAATGCTAAAATTTTAATCAATCAAATTATAATGGAGTTTTTTTCCTTAATATATTCTAAAATTTCTAATTAATCTATATATCTATATATAAACAACAACAACAACAACCTAGTATATCCCGCCGAAGCAGGGTCCGGGGGGTCAGGATGTACGCACTCATTCCCCGAACAAGTCAAGAGAGTGTTTCCGAGAGACCCAGAAAAGTAGGATACAAGAATTACGCGAAAGCATGACTCATAGACAGGTTTAGAAGGGAAGCAGAATCATAAACGAAGGAGGATGCAGATAAAAATGAAGAAAGGGCGAAAGGACAAAACATCAAAGCCCAAAGCACTATCCATCCGCAACCCGATTGCACCTCCTCTAATGGTCCCTGTCTGAAGTTAAATCTTCCGACAGGTTTAGAAGGTTGAGATCCTTCCGGATCACCTCCATCAAACTCTTCCGTGGTCTATCTCTCCCTCTACGGATATCTCCAAGATTCAAACTCTCACACCTGCGAACCGGAGTCGAGGATGGTCTCCTACACACGTGCCCAAACCACCGCAATCGACACTCCCGCAGTTTGTCCACTATACTCGCAACTCCAACTTTTGCTCTTGATGTCCTCGTTTCTGATTTTGTCCAGCCTCATGTGTCCACTCATCGAGCGCAACATTCTCATCTCAGCCACTGACAGCTTATGTTCTTGAGCTTTAGTTGTCGGCCAGCAATCCGAGCCATACAGAACAGTCGGTCTAACAACCATTTGTAGAATTTCCCTTTCAGTTTGGCCGGAACTTTTCTGTCACACAACACTCCCGACGCTCTTCTCCATCTTAGCCATCTCGCCTGGATACGTTGATCGATGTCCCTGTCTATACCCGCATTGCATTGAACGAACGAGCAAAGGTACTTGAAACACTCTTTTCTGGGTACTGGATCGTCCCCTAATAAAACCGAATTCCCTGCATCCCTGTCCTCTCCAAAACTGAACTGGACATACTCGGTCTTGGTCCTACTCAATCTGAAACCCTTTGACTCCAACACACTTCTCCATCTTTCAAGCCTGCGAGCCAATCCGGATCTTGAGTTGTCCACAAGCACAATGTCATCTACGAACAACATACTCTAGGGAACCTCTTTCTGAAGCGGGTTGGTGAGTGCATCCATAACTAGGGTGACACAAGAACGGACTTAGAGCTGAACCTTGGTGAAGCCCCACACGAACATGAAAGTACTCTGAGTCGCCACACGGTGTTCTCACACTAGTCAGAGAACCATCGTACATATCTCTGATAACTCTGATATACGTCCCTGACACTTCCTTCTCTGCCAAGCATCTCCATAATAGCTCTCTTGAAATCCTGTCATAAGCTTTTTCGATGTCGATGAAGGCCATATGTAGATTTTTCTTCCGATCCATGTGCATCTCAATCAATTGTCTCAACAAGTGGATAGCTTCAACCGCTGATCTGCCCGGCATGAACTCAAATTGGTTCTCAGATACTTGAACCAACTTCCGAAGCCTTCCCTCAATAACTCGCTCCCATAACTTCATCGTGTGACTCAACAGTTTGATACCTCTGTAGTTACTCCAACACTGGACATCACCCTTGTTTTAGTAGATCGGAACTACTTTACTAAGTCTCCACTCCGTTGGCATCTTAGATGATCTCATGATAACATTGAAAAGGGAAGTTAACTAGACTAAGCCTTTGGCCCCTAATCACTTCCAAACATCACCCGGAATATCATCTGGACCTGCAGATCTATGGTTCTTCGACTTGCAAACAACAACCTTAACCTCCTCAATGGATATACGCCGGTGATAGTCGTAGTCTATGCGATCTGTGAGATTGGGACTCCTATCCGAAGACTTGAAATCCTCGTTGAACAATTCTGAGAAGTACCTTAGCCATCTACCCTTTATTCGTTGATCTTCGACCAACACTTGACCATCTTCATCTTTGACACACCTGACGACGTCGATGTTTCTGCTCCACCTCTCTCTATGTCGAGCTAAACGGAAGAGAACCCTTCCTAATTTTTTTTTCCAGAGAAAGCCCCCTATATGCAGACTGTTTTTTTGGTAATGAATTCTACTTATTTCATCTTTGTCATCACCTATTCCTTCTTAAATGTATTATTATATAGACATCGTTGATTACCAATCCCCGATCATATGTGGCCTTACTGCTACCCAACTTCATTCATTTGTAGATGTTATTGGTGAACTCATTCATTACACTGATATTATCAAGTATGAACATCAAGACAAGTGTGTGACTAATCGGATGGAGATTAAATTGGAAGATCATAGGTGAGTCACCTATAGGGTTAATTAATACCAATCATAAATGTTTGTTTTACTTCAATTGTCTTATCCCCCGTTATAATTCAGTTTACCTTCTTTATTTTTTTTTAGCCATGAAGTCTTGCCCGCTACTCTCTGGGATGACTATGTTATGGAATTGCATTCTCACATAGTCACATCGTCTCCCACAAAGATTATAGAGTTATTGTGATACTGCAATTTGCAAAGCTGACCTTCTACAGTAACTACCCTATTGTACCATATTCTACAATAACTACCCCAGGAATCATATGGACGAAGTATAACATACTGACATAATCCATACATATATATTTATTTTTATATTTGTTAATGTATTTCACCATTTATATTTTTTTCATTATTATTTTTTATCATCCTTATAATAGATAATTTATATTTTTTTCCTTGTGCACTTTTTATATTTTTTTCCTTGTACTGGTTGGTTTAATTTAAAACATTCAACCTTACTGTTCATCAATTATAATTACCAATCTACTAGTTGGTATTTCACACTTCCGCCTCCCACCTCTTGCCTCCTGCCTCGAGTCTCTGTGTCTTTCAACTTCTCTCACACTCAACCCAGTTCCTTGCCTTCGGCCTCCGCCTTCACCGTCTCCGGCCTCTCGCTTGCCTTCCGCCTTCGGTCTTCACCCTCTCCGATTCAGGCTTCACTTCAGCAGCCCTCCGCCGCCTCATCTCCTCACAAGCTGTCTGTAAGTTTTTCATTGTTAATCTGAGTGCAATTTCGTTGTTTTATACTTTATTAATTGCATATGTTGAGAAATTAGAAATTGGAATTTGAATGTTGTGGTTGACGGGGAAGACGGCCTGGATTTGGTAGGATTTATTTGGTTGGTTCATGCCTTCAATGCCCGGTTGCTTGAAAAATCACAAATTTAGGGTTGATCTGAAATTGACAAATTGTTACTTGTTAGGGTTTATTTGGTTACTTGCTTGAGAAATTGAGAATTGAATTATTGAAATTTGCTTGAGAAATTGAAACGGGTTGTGATTGTGACTTTGTCATTCCTAATCTAATTCTAATTGTTTTTATGCTGGTTTGAATGACTAAATTCAGTTTGTTCTTAAAAGGTTATTAGGGTTAAGTTGTGAATTCAATCGGTTTACAATTTCAATTGTTATCATCTCTATCAAATTAAGGGTTTGTTGAAGATCGATTGATTTATCGGTGATAATTTCATGAGATTGGAATTTTAAATGCAATCGATTTTCATGAATTTATCATAGACGGTCAGGATGAGCCAATTCCGGGTAATTTGAAATTCATATATCCAGGATACCAAACAAGCCCTAATGAGATAGTGTCACTAGCGAGATATCAATCCGGAAAGTAGCTGCTAGACAGACGATTGCAGTAGATAATGAGTGATGTGTATGACTAAGTGCGTGGTGACAGAAAATAGTGTAGTGTAGAACGACTTGTGGGTTTAAAACTTAGAAGGAGATATAGAGAATCAAATAACAAAAGTTAGCAGTTGGAAAACAAGGGGCACCTAAATTCTGCAGTTACTACCCTCAGTGTAGAGCTTCTATTTTTTGGGACTGAAATAATCTATTTCAAAAATCATCAGTCAATGTATCTTAGATATCGTCAGTTACACATCAACGAACCTGACAAACCAATTTATTTAGGAGCAGTACATATATTATGACCAAATTATATTCACATAAGAGAAAGAAGAGAGAGAGAGACAGCTGCGAGCCCTAATATTATCTCTCTCTCCAAAAGAGAAAAATGTTTATCTATAATTGACAGTCAGATATTGTGGTAAGAATTCTCTCATGAAGCAACTGCAGACCCTTCTTCTTACAGGGATGCTATACATCTTGCTCCCTTGCCTGATTCTTACTGTCCAAGGAATACATGTAAGGATTATTCTTAGATAGGGGGTTGCTTCTTGCTGTCCAAGGAATACATGTAAGGATTATATTCTTAAAAGTTCCTTGATACATTTCTTTGGGGCTTTCTTATTTCCTTTTTGAGTTTGAAGTGTAAGATGGATAGTGGGTTAAAGTAGTTTTAGTGAAATCAAATGTCTAATGACATCATCTGTCTTATGCATTTCTCATTTCTCCTGCTACAGACTTTGTTGGAGAATAAAGGCCTCCCGTAAGTGTTGATTAAATTAATAGAGGAATATGACCCTTTTGTGTTTATGAGGTATGCACATCGATATTGTTTTTATTTTGTGCAATTTCTTCTCTAAATTTGGGATTTTTTTTGGAGTTTACAAACCACAATGAGAACTTCACTAACCCTAAACCCTCGACGATGACCGCATCCCTAGCTGATTCGTCAATTGAGAGGACGCTGAAATCAAAGGGAAGATCAGCAGTAGAGTCCCTTGAGATCTATGAAAGGAAGAATTTCAACATTTGAATCGATCGGAGGAAGAAGAAGGAGAATAGAGATTGGGAAGAGACGGGGTGTGTGTGTGTGTGTTTTTTTTTTTGATAGAATAGATAGGAAGAAGAGGCGGTGGCTCTTCTGGAAACTAATTCAGAAGATTACTCTATATAACAAAATTGAGATCTTCAATTAGCAAGATAAAAAAGAGCATCTACATACACATGCTAATGCTAAGATGAGCAGCACTCAAACGATCGAACATCCACAAGCGAGGGAGTATCGGTGTTGGGAAAGATCAAAAAACTTGTTCTAAGATACGTGTAGGTGCCGCAAAGAGTTTCTTTGCTGACAATATTTTTTAGCTCGTAGTCCTTCGCATAGACCAAATGTCGAACACTTGGTGCGCTATGGGCTTGTGCAAGAAACTACCAAAGCGTTAAATAAATCAACAACTTCATTTTGTAGTCTGAATCTGTTTGGGCACCTTTATCAGCCTATTCTTTTTGCTCTCTATGCATATTTCGACTCCTGAACAAGGTGCTGTGCCATTTTTCCATGAAAATGGATATGCAATGTTTGTCATGTCACATTTGATTTTTGCGTCTTTGTCCATTTAACCATTTTCTTGGGCTGTCTATGGCAATGAGTTGGGTGTAAGACTCTGTACTTCTGTAGTCCTTTGTCTATTTACTTTCTGCGAGTGTTTAAGCCTCCATGTGAATAAGATTTCTTGGTCTCTGTTTCTAGGAGATGAAGAAAGGATTGCACCCTCAGATGCAATGGATATCTTACGTCACCCAGAGTGGCAGGTTGATCAATGTTATGATGTCCAAAATTCACAGAGAGGGTAAAGTTTATCACTTTAGGGCGAGGCGTCAGATGGCTCAAAGCTTGGGTAACATTGAGAAATTCAAACGCCGTTATGGGAAGGCAGAGGAGGACGATGCCAAGCCTACTTCGTCATCAACAGATAAGCAATGATAATATAGTAAGCTCTGCTCTTCTCATCTCAGTGAATGCAAAAAATATGGCTTTATCCATCAAGTGAAGGCAGAACTGAAGTAGCTCAGGAAGGAGTTGTTCTTAGATGACAAGACAAGTAATAACTGGGCAACCTCTGATTGTCAGTCTTCATTTTCTACCTAGAGATGTTTTTGTTATGGTAGTTTGGCTGCATGATTGTTGTGCCAAGTGCCATCTTATGATTCTTATTTGAATGAGGATTTGGGTAACCATGCATGTTTATTACCTACTGAGCTTTCCTTTACCATTTGTTGGTTCTTTGTGTGTGCACCTTTTTTTTCTTTATAGTTTTCTTGTCTTTTAGTTGGCTAGTTTTTTTTTTACTCCGGCCAACAAAGATTTTCTAGACAAAACCAAACGAAATTGCCCAAAATGCAGCCCAACAGAACTTGATGTACCTGCAGGCAACATGCTGTCATCCCCTTGTAGAGTGAGTTGATTGTTCATAATAAAACTGGCCTAGTTGACACAAGCGGTTAGGAATCGTTCCGGTGTTGTTTGCAGCTTCCAGAGCATGTAGAAAACGATGGAAACGTTATGGAACACCGTTGGTATAACCCCTATCGACTAAGGACCTTGCTAGGGGTGAGGTGTAGCAAAGGATGGAAACTTTTGAACTTACCAATGTACTGATATGCTTGGGTTAATAAAAATATATGTATTGCTTAAACTTGTGCTTATGGCTTTGTGGAAAGCCTCTTTTGAGTGTGTTTTAGCATCGGTGTTTTGATTTTTTTAACCTAACTTATAGCGAAAAAATTTGTACATATATCTTCATCTAAAGGTTCGATTTTCCAGACAAAGGCAGAAGCAATCATTGTAGGAATGCAATAGGCAATCAGGAAAGGGATCTGAAATGCAATTATTGAAGGTGACAATCAAACTCTTATCAAGGCAATCAGAAGAGAACACATCACTCCGTGGGAGATTATCTTTCAAGTAGAGAAGATTAGACATATGGCTAGCTCTTTTGATAATATTCAGTTTAGTCATTGTTTTAGGGAAACTAATAAAGTAGCTGACTATATAGCAAGGAAATGTATCAATTGTATTAGGCCTACGTCCCCTCTTAATAGGGATATGTACTCCATTATCCTTAAGGATAATCCTGGTAGTATGCTACGATTTCTGTAGTATACTACGGTTTCTGTAGTATGCTACGGTTTCTGTAGTATACTCCAAATGTTTGCATACCGTTTAAAAAAGGTAAGTTATGAGCCCGAAAAGGGATTCACTAATGCAGATGGTCTTATTACTTCTTAGTACTATCTTGGGGTCCATAAACTGCATCAAGCCTTACATTTAGGGTTGTTATATGAACTGAACAACTTGAGTTCGACTCGGGATCAGCTCAAAAAAAGCTCAACTTGAGCTCGTTCACTTACCTAAACAAGCCAAGCTTGAACAGAATTTTAAGCTCGACTCGTTCAATTAAACCTCAAAAAGCTCGAATTTTATGTAATTTCTAAAATTTTCTTTAAGTTAATATGTTATGACTAAGTAGAACTGCTTAAAGCTCAAAAAAAAACTCAGCTCGAGCTTGTTCATTTCCTAAACAAGCCAATCCTGATATAAAAAAAACTCGTTTAAAAATTGGGATCGGCTTGGCTCAAGCTCATTTAACAAAGGAGTCAAACTTGAACATGGCAAGCTCAGCTCGTTCAGTTTGAATAACACCCCTAATTACAGCAACAGAAGGAATCCAAATATACGACCTATAAATCGTCAGTTTCCAGCTATGCTAATACTTTAAACTTAAGGAAAATGTGACTCCCATTGCAAGGTTAAGACGAGGATGGTACACAAGAGGCATTCTTGCACTTCTATGGTGCATTCCTATCCCTACAAAGTCCATATATATTTGCAGCTCCCATGACGACGCCAATTCAGAGATACAACCCCGGAGAGAAGCCTGGAATCATGGATAAACTTGAATCCTGCGTAATGGCTATATGCACATTCAAATGTAACAAATTATGCTAACTCGTGCACCATGTCGCACATACAAAACTATCCGCAACACATCACTCTATGCGTTCCAAGCCATGTACCAAGTAACGCAAGCCAACTCGTGCCCGTGGCAGTGTGGCACAGTGAGTGGACACCAAATTAATTCAAAGGTGAAATTGGAGAACTTGTCTTCATCTATTTGCTCTGGATCTTCCTTTGTTTAGATGGCATCAACAAGCTGAAAAGCTTCCACTATCAACAAGTTTTGATGTTACTTTTGGTAATCTAAGGTTCAAGTACTATATGCTTAGAACTACAGTAAATGGAGTGATATACAGAGAATGGTTTAATTATGCTGTGAGGAACATATCTAGTTGATCAGAACAAAAACAAAATTTCACCATTACAGATAGGTTTTATCTCCTAAAAAAGCGTGTATGAATAGTAAAGTGACATATTTTGCCGAACGGAGGAAACAATATCATTGTAAAGTTTAAAAAAGAAATAGCGGAGCTAGCTTCACCCTTAGTAGTACTATTTTGGAGTCCATAAACCGCATCAAGCCATTACAACTAGGGTTGTTATATGAACCGAACTACTTGAGTTCGACTTGGGATCAGCTCGAAAAAAGCTCAACTCGAGCTCGTTCACTTACCTAAACAAGTCGAGTTTGACCAGAATTTTAAGCTTGGTTGAAAGATCGGCTCATTCAATTAAAGCTCAAAAAACTCGAATTTTATAGAATTTCTAAAAAGCTCAGTTAATATGTTATAACTAAGTAGAACTGCTTAAAGCTTAAAAAAAAGTTCACCTCGAGCTCGTTAATTTCCTAAACAAGCCAAGCCTGATATAAAAAAAAAAACTTGTTTGAAAATCGGGATCTGCTCGGCTCGGCTCGAGCTCGTTTAACAAAGGAACCAAGCTTGAACATGCAAAGCTCGGCTCGTTCAGTTTGAATAACACCCCTAATTACAACGACAGAAGGAATCCAAATATATGACCTCTAAATCGTCAGTTACCAGTTATGCTAATACTTTAAATTTAAGGAAAATGTGACTCCCATTGCAAGGTTAAGACAAGGATGGTACAGAATAGGCATTATTGCCCTTCTATAGTGCATTCCTATCCCTACAATTGATATTAAGTCCATATATATTTGGAGCTCCCATGTCAAACTTGAATCATGCGTAATGGCTATATGCACATTCAAATGTAACAAATTATGCCAACTCATTCACCATGTCACACATACAAAACTATCCACAACACATCACTTTATGCGTTCCAAGCCATGTAGCAAGTAACTCAAGCCAACTCATGCCTGTGGCACAGTGGACACCAAATGAATCCAAAGATGAAATTGGAGAACTTGTCTTCATCTGTTTGCTCTGGATCTTCCTTTGTTTAGATGGTGTCAACAAGCTGAAAAGCTTCCACTATCAACAAATTTTTATGTTACTTTTGGTAATCTAAGGTTCATTTATGTTGCTTACAAATACAGTAAATGGAGTGATATACAAAGATTTGTTTAATTATGCTGTGAGGAACAGATCTAGTTGATCAGAACAAAAACAAAATTTCACCATTACAGATAATTAGAGCTGATCCTCCAGCACCCGGTGGTTTATTGTGGAATCTGTCAACAATAACCATCTCGAACAAACTTTATGATCAAATCAGCAGCAGCTCTGGGGGTTTCTACATGAGGTATGTGACCCGAATCTGGTATTTGCCTTAGTGTCGCTTCTTGCATTTCAGACTGCAATCTCTATTACCCAGATAAATAAATGTTTTTTAATCAAACATAGAATAAGTTGTGTGCAACCTATAGTAGATATATAGAGTTGAGAAGTTTGGAGTATCAATAATGGGACTATGAGTGACCTAAATAGGTCTTTGCCATTTTCAGGCGTAATGAAATCTCATTTTCAGTTGTGCAGTCCAAGTTTTCAGAATCTACAGTTCATGGGTGCCTTTTAGCTTGAGATGAGGCTTAGTAATTGCCTTTGGAGTCTAAAAGAAAGCAGGTCATAATAAAATGTGCTTACCACAGCAAGCTTGTTACTAATGACTTGGTCACTCTCGCCCCATATGATAAGGGTCTTTTGCTTCACCTGCCAAGTGCAAATACATGCTTGTTAGTGGATCTTTCCCCCCAAGTTATAACTCCAGCGAGACCCTGTTACTGGCTTGGCTAATCAGTATATTAACTCATATCACTGACAAGTTTTATGCCAAACCTGGTTTATCAGGGAAGTCACATTATAACCCCCACTCTGCATGAAGTTTATTGTTGATTCCTCCCACCAAGGCATCAGACAATGCAAGCGCCCAATCTGATGGAGATCAAAACTAGTAGTTGAAATGTTAGCTTCTGGGTGACAACCATAAAAATTCCAGATATTTAAGTGAAGAGATTCTTACATTCACCCAATCCAACATTGTACTTAATGATAATGGATTGAATGCCAACTTCAATGCATAAAACCGTAGTAGGAAACTCTTCAATAAAGCAACCTAAGCCAAAAAAATTCAAGGTCATACATAATAACAGCACATACTCCACGTAACTTCAGAAAAGGGAAAAAAGCATAGAGGCAAAACATGAAGAAAGCTAACGACTTGGATCAATAAATATAGAAAGCATCACTTACACCAGCAGAAGCAACAATCCTGGGCAAAGTTGCCATTTTCCCTGTGCCTTCAGCAAAAACACTTGCATCAATCAGAATTAACTTGCTAACCTGAAAAACACAGAGAGGAAGTATGAATCTACAAGGTATAATTATGGATTTTCCTCCAACTGTTTTATGCAAGGTACATTAATTTCTCACTGCTTCTGGATAATTCACTGCGAAGTCTATGGCAACAGCTGCTCCAAGACTTGGTCCAACAAGCACAATTGGCCTCTTGATGTGAGATCTCCAAAGCTGAATGCAATGCAGTATACATGGATTAAGCTTAAACGGTAAATAGCTGATAGTTGATGCTCACCAGGAAGGTTATAAATCCATCCTAACACACTCAAAGATACAAAAGCTGAAGCAATATCGTTACAAAATTTTGAACCACGTAGCCTTTTTTTGCTTCTGCTTAGTAAACAACTTTTTTAATTAAAATAAAGGTGGGATTTTATTATTATTTTATTTTCAAGTATTTTGTGAGAAAAGGTGTTTGTGTGTGTGTATCTGATGAGGAGAGAATTCGGAAGGGTTCAAGATTGACTTGAAATCCAGCATCCTTGTGAATGAGAAAATGTGAGTGCAGTGGAGTGGTAGGAATGGGAAATTGTAGTTTTTTTTTCCTTTTATTTTAAAATCTTTACTTCTGCCTTCAAAATTAAAATTTATTATTTTGGCTAACTTTTTTCCCCTTGGTTTCATTAAAATAAAAATACCCATGCATGGCATTGGCAGTTCATCTTGCTAGATACTTAATACGCCAAATCCAGGAGATACATCAGTTGAAAATATGAACAATCTAACCAAATTTATGCAAAATTTCACAAAAATGAGCTAATGTCTTAATGGTATACTGCATAGTGAGGTATTAAAGCAAAGTTCCAAGTATAAATAAGCCGCCACTTATGTGACACTTGGTTTGAAGGGAGGTAGGTATATATGAGGACTAGAGTACCTGAAAGAGATGATCTCGCTTAGAAACTGCATCACATGATGGGAGCATTTCTATCGCACAAATGAAGCACATGAGAAGCGGCATTGGTTGTTAATGGCATAAAGAAAGAAAACAGGTAGTATCAGCGCACAGTCAAAATCAAATAATCGGATACCTAAATTGGAAAAACCCCAACCGAGAATATCAATAGCCCAACTCTCTATGCCCGCCTCTTCAAGCAAGGGGTAGGCGTATCTCCATTCCAAGCAAGAGCTGAACATTGAACATACTAAAAATCAGCAGCTGCCCAAATAACCTTCCATGGACTACTCAATCATGAATCCTAGTCATGATTCATGTATGATATATAACCCTCCCCATTTTCCCTATTCCCTGCGACTTATTGGACGATTTGCATCACAACAGCTTAAGTAATTCAGATCACACTTTAACATTTGAAGAGCATATGATAGCTGGTTCTGGCTTATATGAAATGAGCCTAGAAGACACTTGTAAAAGAAGTTTTAAAATCCTAAAAACTGAAATACAAAAATGGAAAATCTACATTACAAGAATCCATAAAGAAAAAAGACCTGTCAAACCCATGAAGAAGAACAACTGGCTCCGTAGTCCCTTGCACCGAAGGCCTCACAATGCTGCTCATGATACCTGTCTCAGAACCCAAAACCTGCCATATCATTTCAATCACGGATGTGAAAAATAAGCACCAACCCTAATTTGTGAACATGGTTGTCCCAAATGATCAATTTAAGCCCTTTCCCCCAAATTTCATCCAATCAAGAACATCCAAGTTTGTAATTTTCAACTAAGCTGAGTTGATGCAACTATGCAAGTACAATACAGGGACTAGGAGGACTAACTGGAACAGGGACCCTCTCAATCCTCTTGGCGAGCTTAATGGCGTGGGAGTCCTTGATTTTATCAACCTCCTTCGGAAGGAAAGAAGGAAAATCATTGCCACTACTGGCGGAACGCCGCTCGGGCTTCAATTTCACCGGCGGGGCTGAGCAGAGAACCGGCGGGAGGCGGATGGCGGCGAGCATGGTCGCCGGCGAAGGAGAGGGGTGCCGCCGCCGGAGAACAAGATGAAACCTTCAATTCACGTTGGGGGATTTTGGAAATCCTCCTCCAGTCGATTAGGATTTGGCGGCCCACGCAGGTAGGGGTTCAAAATTCGGTTCAAGCTGAAATTTTGGATCGAACCGAGCCAATCAAATTGGACATATACCGAACCTAATAAGATTAGATTTTCGGTTTGTAATTTCTAAAAAATCGATTTTCGATTTTAGGTTCGGTTTGGTTTAGATTTTGCTTTTTTTTTTCCGATTCAACCCTAACAGTTATTAATTAAAAAAAATATTATACACTCTCGGCTGAAAGTCTTCATTTAGCCAAGGTCTCTTTTTGTAAGCGTATGTTCAATCTTTGTTGCGTCTGTTGTTGGTTCGCTTTTGTTATACGGAGTATTGTTTTTGATGAATAATCCGTTTGTCGATTCATCGACCTCTTGGAGAGTCAGGTGTGTCTAGCCCCGAATCTTTACCTTAACCCAAAAAAATTTATACACCACTAGTTTATGGTGAAAAAATTATAATTAGAACCGAACCTAAATAAACCGAATCGAACCTAATGTGTTAGGTTCAGTTGGATCCGACCCGAATAATTCAATTGATATTCTAACGAGTGATGCACCTTGAGTAACAGACGATCTGCTCTGGTGAGAGTGAGATATGACAACTGGAATATTTGCTATATGAAACATCACACACCAACTGTATCCTTTTAAATAGTCAACAGGAATCTAATCACTACAGAGTAAATAACTAAATCCGAGTTTGAATAAATCCCGTAAAATCAGAGCTGGATCAGTCCTCCGTTAACGTGCAGTAGATCGAGGTGATGGGCGGTTTGATTCGCTGGATTTGAAGTATCATTTTCCCCAAATTAAAAGGGGGTAAGTGCAGATTTGTTCCCTTTTCTTTAATTAGTTTAATGGAATCTCCCAACTGTCATAAAATTGGCTTTTAAGTTAGAAGGGAACTGGGTTTCCAATTCTTATAATTGATTGATAACTGGATTCATTATAGAACACAAGTGTTTGATGTTTATATAGGAGTGGCTGAATGAGGGACGATTGTATTTGATTTTGATTTTGATTTTGATTTAGTAGTGAGTGATACCATCCAATCCAGATTTGTAAAAGGTAGGTAGCTGATCGAGTAGTTAGTCAGTTAGTTTGTGAATTGTAGGTGTTTTGAATTGGGAATTTGAAGATGTATGTGGTGGAGAGCAAAGGAGGAGCAATAGGATGTATGGTGCTAGCCCTCTTCTTCCTAGGGACATGGCCTGCACTCCTCACTCTACTCGAAAGGCGAGGCCGCCTCCCTCAACACACTTACCTTGATTACTCCGTCACCAACCTCCTCGCCGCTGTCCTCATAGCCCTTACCTTTGGTCAGATTGGAGCTCCCAAACCCGGGATGCCCAATTTCTTAACCCAGCTCTCTCAGGTCCGTTTTTCTATCAGATGTACTAGTAGTAGTAATATACTAATATGTCATCATCGTCTAGCTCAAGTTTGTGTAATTTTCCAGGATAACTGGCCCTCAGTTATATTCGCCATGCTTGGTGGCATCGTCCTCAGTCTCGGAAATCTATCTACTCAATATGCCTGGGCTTTTGTTGGCCTATCCGTCGTTGAGGTGGTCACTGCCAGCATCACTGTCGTAATAGGTACATCACTGTCGTAAGGGCATAGGTTAGAAAAACCGATACATATACATTGCAATCTTAATCAATAGCCTTTTTTGTTTCCTATTGTTCTCTACAGGAACCACTTTAAACTACTTCCTTGATGACAAAATAAACAATGCCAAGATTCTTTTTCCTGGTGTCGCTTGCTTCCTCATCGCAGTTTGCATTGGCTCTGGTGTCCACTCATCCAATACAGCTGACAACCGGCTGAAACTCAATGCCCTCAACAGTGATCTTGAAGACCCTTCCAAGTAATTTCTTAGCAATATACATCTGGTGTTGTAATTACAATGTCATCTTATACCGATTCTATCTTCGTCTACTTTGACAGCAAAGTTACAAATAATGTAGAGAATGATAAAGCAAGTGCATCCAAGGCGGAGTTTGGGACTGCAGGCTTCCTTATTGAGCTCGAGGAGAAAAGATCCATAAAGGCATAGACTATATAACCTTAGCTTCTTGCTGAATGTGCTGTTTCGGCTTTGCGTTTCCAATAACAAAAGGGTCAATGGGATGGCAGGTTTTCGGCAAGAACATGTGGATCGGTCTGGCAATAACCTTCTTTGCTGGAGTGTGCTTCTCTATGTTCTCACCGGCATTCAACTTGGCTACAAACGACCAATGGCGTCTACTGAAAGAAGGGGTTCCTCATTTGGTGGTTTACACTGCCTTTTTCTACTTCTCAGTCTCCTGTTTTGTGGTTGCTGTCATCCTGAATATCGGCTTCCTATACCGCCCTGTGCTGAACCTGCCCAAGTCGTCGTTCAAAGCGTACCTTATGGACTGGGATGGGAGAGGATGGGCACTCTTAGCTGGCCTCCTCTGTGGGTTTGGGAACGGACTTCAGTTCATGGGTGGCCAGGCTGCAGGCTATGCAGCGGCTGATGCTGTTCAGGTTCGTCGATAGATACTCTACATTGTAAACAGACACCTGAGTTGTTGGTCTTTGCTTATGTATTTGGTTCCCTTTTGCAGGCACTCCCTCTTGTGAGCACCTTCTGGGGAATACTGCTATTCGGAGAATACAGGAAATCTTCGAAGAGAACGTACATACTGCTGGTAGGCATGCTATGTATGTTCATTGTTGCAGTTGGAGTTCTCATGGCCTCCTCTGGACATAGGAAATGATTTGTGTTTTCCCAAGTCCAACAAGGAATAACATTATGACAGCGGAAGAAGTAGGGATTGTTCGCCTTCTCAGCTGTCAAATTTGTAAAGAGGAATCGACGAAAGAAGGATAAAATAGCAGATCATTTGGAAATAAGTTATTTTCACTTGTTCAAGTTTGGTTGATGTTTTGGAGAGATGCTCATATGATCACTTAGTTGCCAAGTTGTCTGTTTGTAAAAATGATCCTCTCTGCAAATTGAGAGAATTAAAAATGAATAATGACGCTAGAAGGAGGGCTTGAACCTCCGACCTTGTGGTTAACAGCCACACGCTCTAACCAACTGAGCTATTCCAGCTTTTGTTGTTTTTACATATAATGTTAACTTATTTAACTTGATTTATTCTTCAGAGTAAGAACACATAGCTGTAAGTGTGGGCCAAATTAATTGGTTTGAATTGGGGATAATTCCAAATTATAAATGGGGATATTCATGATCTTGAAATCCAATTTAAACTGGTTTCCAATTTGCAAGTGAACTTATGAATTATGATAGTGAAGTGGTCCTGTGGAGCGTTGATGTCCTCATTCATCTTCCCATAGACCAAAGGGTAGGGAGACAGTGAAGTCAAGCTTTGAAATTTCTAACTAGGTCCCACCTTCTTTATCACTGTAATAGGTTTTAATTTGGTTGTGATTGTTTTTATCAGCTGTCGACAGCAATTACAAATTTTGCAGTGTTAGAATGCAACCAAGATAGCATTTTTTAGAGTTTAATTGTGCATATGGGTCCAACAAGTGTGGATTTGTGGACCTAAAAGTGGGATACAACTTTGGATACTGACATCTTTTCAACCCATACTCTTGATGCTCGGATGTGATGTGATGTGATGCCGAGAACTTTGACTAATAAGCTAGGGTTTACATTCAAGGTACACACCAAGCATTGTATATATTTTGCTATAGTCCATTCAATTAATCGGTGTGCAGGTTTGTAGGAGATCAATCGAGATGATAGTAGTAGATGGGTTCTTTTGGGGTTTGGTGACTTGTTTTGGGGCTATTTATGGAAGTTTTGCATCTCATGTTGGTGTTGATCACCATCAACCACTTTCCAAAATCCAAATTCACAAAGCAATTGTTGAGCACCATCAACATGCCCTTGTTGTTGCTTCTCCTACTCTTCTTGGACTCACTGTAAGGCAACATTCATTGCTCTCTCTATCTCTCTAATGTATAATGATCTGATCAATTTCATTTATGCTTATAATTATTCAACTTACTCTTTAGGGAAAAAATGTAGAATGGGTGACTGTGAAGTTCAGCCATCCCAATCCTTCAGCAGAGGATTGGATTGGAGTATTTTCACCTGCCAACTTCAACTTAGTTCTACTTCATTTTGATGACTAACCTTTTGTATGTCACAAATTTAACCGGAGTTTTTGGAATGAAGTGCCTCTGACTGTGCTGCTGACAATCCAAAGGTTGCTGCTCCCTTGCTATGCACTGCCCCTATAAAGGTCAGTCGCCGAACAGACCTTCATTGCGAAGCCTGTTTGTGATTGTGAATCAATGCATTATTGTTGCAACTCTTGCAGTTTCAGTACACAAATTTCACCAACCCTGGTTACACACAAACCGGAAAAGGGTCCCTGAGATTTAGGCTGATCAATCAGAGAGCTGATCTCTCTTTTGCACTTTTCTCCGGTGGATTATCAAATGTGAGTTGATGTTGATGATGCTCATCTATCTAATATGTCACTTGAATAACAGATAGATCCTTGATTTTGAATTGGTTTTCAGCCAAAGTTGGTTGCTGTCTCAAACGCCATCTCTTTTACGAATCTTAAGGCACCAGCATACCCTCGCTTAGCTCAAGGCAAGTCATGGAATGAAGTGAGTTTCTTCGCATTTGAGGGCTTCTCAAACATCTAATTCAGCCTATATTCTTACTAAGAAACTGGATATAGATGACTGTCACTTGGACTAGTGGGTATGACATTGATGAGGCCACTCCTTTTGTCGAATGGGGTTTACAAGGAGGAGGCTGGGCTCGCTCCCCTGCTGGAACCCTGACGTTTGATCGCAGCAGCATGTGTGGTGCGTTCATTTCTCAACTTGTTGTACTCTCATACTTGATTTAAGCACAACTCTTAACCAGGTGAACCGAGCTCCCGCTGTCATAGGTGCCCCAGCAAGGACCGTTGGATGGAGAGATCCCGGCTATATACACACTGCTTTCCTCAAGGAGCTATGGCCCAACCTAATGTACACAACACTATCTGTTGCTTGAATTGCTTGTCCATTTTGATTATGCTTATCTGCATCATTTGTTAACTGCAATTTGGATTAAGGGATTTCTTCCATGGATTTTGTAGGTACACCTATAGGGTTGGACATATGTTTTCCAATCATACATCTATCTTGAGCAAGGAGTATCACTTCAAAGGATCTCCTTTTCCGGGGCAGGACTCCCTTCAAAGGGTCATCATCTTCGGCGACATGGGAAAGGCTGAGATAGATGGTTCAAGTGAATACAACAACTTTCAACAAGCCTCTCTAAACATGACTCGACAGCTTGTCCATCACTTGAAGAACACTGACATAGTCTTCCACATTGGAGATATTTGCTATGCAAACGGCTACATTTCGCAATGGGATCAATTCACTGAGCAAGTTGAGCTCATTGCCTCAGCTGTTCCTTACATGACTGGCAGGTATGTAGATCCATCACAATTTTTTTTTAGAGCGTTTGAATTGATATTGTAAGTGTGACATTGTTGAGATTTGATTTTATACAAGAGGTTGATTTTCGGTGCAGTGGAAACCACGAACGAGACTGGCCTGGAACGGGATCCTTCTACGAGAACACAGATTCAGGTGGAGAATGTGGTGTTCTTGCACAGAATATGTTCTATGTACCGTCTGAAAACCGGGCCAAATTCTGGTATAACTTGTTTCACATAGGTTTGATTGTTGTCCATTGTTTTACTTGCACCTTAGTCCTTAAGACGACGATTTTTTTGGTTTAGGTACTCCACTGATTACGGCATGTTCAGATTCTGCATAGCGGATACAGAACAGGATTGGCGGCCAGGAACACAGCAGTACAACTTCATCGAAAGCTGTCTAGCTTCTGTGGACCGACAAAAGCAGCCATGGCTAATCTTCCTCGCGCACCGCATGCTGGGCTATTCCTCTGCATCATTTTATGCCTCGGAAGGCTCATTTGCCGAGCCCATGGGAAGGGAGAGCCTCCAAGATCTGTGGCAGAAGTACAAGGTCGACATTGCCATATACGGACACGCCCATAACTACGAAAGATCATGCCCCGTCCACCAGGTAATTCTCTCTGACTCTAGCTACTACAAGTGCTTCTATAATGTCTGTTTTTTTCCACATCTAAGCATGTGTGTATGCGTGTGCGCGCAGAATGTTTGTGGCAACCAAGAGAAGTACCACTACAAGGGACCATTGAACGGGACGATACATGTGGTGGCCGGAGGGGCTGGAGCCGCCCTTGCAGAGTTCTCGGAGCTGCAGCCCAAGTGGAGTTTGTTCAGAGACTTAGACTATGGGTTCTTGAAGCTCACAGCTTTCAACCATACCGATCTATTGTTCGAGTACAAGAGAAGCGACGATAGAAACGTTTACGACTCGTATACAATATCCAGGGACTACAGAGACATTTTAGCTTGCACTTTTGGCATCTGTCCAAGCATCACATTAGCATCATAACTGGATTGGAGATAATTATTCAATAATCTAAAATAACCCGAAAGTTCCAAGTTTGTGAAGATAATTATTCAATAATCTAAAATAACCCGAAAGTTCCAAGTTTCATTTTTCAACTCTTTTTTTTTTTGTTGAAATTAATGATGATCCATTTCATATCGAATAATTGAGTTGCGATCAATGCTCTAAAAATCGCACCAAGGTAGCGCCTAGATGCTAGGTGATACCCTTTGTCTAGGGATCAAATGTTGTCTAGACCTGTCTAGGCATTAGGTTACCCCTTACCGCCTAGGATTTACCTAACGCTTTTTAGAACACTGACTGTAACCAGTTGAGTAAACTATTTCAAATTCATGTTATGAATTTGAAATTGTTAAAACCCATAAATTTAAGACTCATGTATAAGCATCACATAAGTAAAAAAGTAATTCATTAGATACATAAGAAAATTTATAGGTCATTAACAAAAGGCAAGCAAAACAATTACTATGTGAATATATAGATGAATTTACCTAGGGTGAATGTTATTCTTAACAGATTTTTGGCCATACTTCCTCCACTTGTAACCATCATCAAGAACATCATCCACACTCCTTGTATGAAAAGCATGCAAACCTTGGAGGAACAGTCTTCTTAGCAATACCACTCCTCCCTCCAACACCACCTCTCTCTTTCCGACGACCGCCATGCCTCCTATTCATGTTCACACCTTCATTGCTTTCCCCTCCACAGCCATTGTTTGCCACGGATGTCGACGACGATGCAACGGTTGGGGCGGGGCTGCAGGCGGAGAGAAGGCTGACCCAGTCAATATCCAAAGGAGCTAATTGTTGGTCAAGTAGGTCATTTGGGAATTGGTGATGGTGGGTGGGCAATTGGGGGAAAGTGGGTAGGTTTAGGGTTTGATCAGATGGGTAATTCATAAGGAATTGGTCATTGATAGCAATTGATGTGTTGTTGCTGCTGATTTGCAATGGTGGGTTTTGCTCTATAGCTTCTCCTTGAATTGGTAAATAAAGAGCGGCCATTCCGGGGTTGCTCTATAGCTTCTCCTTCCATTGTAAGAAGCCCCACAAACTAAGATCAAAGGCAATGACCATTCATAGGGTTTGCATTTATATCTAATTGAGGGCTAAAAAATTAGCCTTTTGCAGCTTCTGGGTTACTACTTACGAGAGAGATAAGAGGGAGGATGAAGCCACCAACAACACACCTACTTTTCAGTTCAACCGCCCCTACAATGGGAAGGAATTAAAGAGTAAAATATGAATATATACACACTTTATGTATATATGTCTTTGATCAACAAATAGCTCTCTCTATCTCTAATTTTGGTAAAAATTTAGGTATGAGGTGTTGTTGGCATACGGTAACTAAGATAGAATTATATAGAATTGATTAGTAATTAAATGTTATTGGTATATATGATGCAACGACTTACATATAGTCCATAAAATCCATTAAAATTTGGTTAATTTTACCTTATTATTATTATTATTATTTTAATTTATTTTTATTATTATTATATTTGATACAAAGTGAATATATATATCATTGGCAAATTGACTATTTTACCGTTCTAATATGCATATTAATTGTATACCAATATTAATTGTGTGCAATATACACTATACTTCTCCATGGAATTAGGGCTATATATAACTTTAGGCTTTCTTTGACGCGTCAAAGATTAATATAGCATAAGATTAAACATAGATGAAATTTTTGATAAAATTCTAGAAATATATATATATAAAATTAGCCTTTGTAGATAGATTAAACTAGTCTATTTTTATTTGACATGACAAATTCTATAATGTTTTGTAAAACTGTTCTTTTTTTTTAAAGATATTTGGCTAAAGGTCCATTTTGCCAACATCTTTTTGCAAAATGTCCATTTAAAATCAGTTTTTGCTAAATGTCCTAAATTTTTTTAAAAACTCCGTTTTACCCTACTTTATATTTCAAGGGGTGATTACTAGAATGTCCTAAATTTTGGGCCTTATTAGGAAAAAGGCGCCCACCTCCTCCAAATTAGCAAAATGTCCACCGCCCCCCTTGGCCCCTGTGCCCCCCCTCCCGTGCCCCCTGTGCCCCCCCTCCCGCCTTTTTTTTTTTTTTTTTTTGCCGCGTTTCCAAAGTTGCTGAAACTTCTTTTTCAGCACATACGGTTTCAGCAATCCCTGTTTTAGTTTTTTTGTCCAGTTTTTTTTCCCCGTGTTGTTGAAACGGAATTGCTGAAACTCTTGTTTCAGCACATACGGTTTCAGCAACCCTTGTTCCATTTTTTTTCCCAGTTTTTTTTTTCGCGTTGCCGAAACGGAATTGCTGAAACCGGAGTTGTTGAAACCGTGTTGCTGAACCCAGAGTAGCTTCTGAAGTTGCTGAAATCGGATTTTTTTTTCCGCGTTTCCAAAATTGATTAAACGAAATTGCTGAAACTCTTGTTTCATTTTTTTTCCCAGTTTTTTTGTCAAGTTTTTTTTTTCCCGTGTTGTTGAAACGGAATTGCTGAAACTCCTGTTTCAGCACATACGGTTTCAGCAACCCCTGTTTTAATTTTTTGCAGTTTTTTTTTCGCGTTGCCGAAACGGAATTGCTGAAACCGGAATTGCTTAAACTCCTATTTCAGCACATAAGGTTTCAGCAACCCCTGTTTCATTATTTTTTCGCGTTGCCGAAACGGAATTGCTGAAACCGGGGTTGTTGAAACCGTGTTGCTGAAAACAGAGTAGCCCATACAAATTTATAAGAATTAATTTCCGCGTTTCAGCATAATGAATTTTGCTAATAAAAAATAATTTTGCTGAAATTGTTTTTCTTTCCGCGTTTCAGCATAATGAATTAATTCTCTCTAGATCTAATCTAAAACCAAAATTATTTTTTTTAAAAAAAAAAAGAAAAAGAAAACCACGTACAGTACCTTTCCAATATCACCTCATCATCTTTGTGGAATCAAATTTCATTCAACGACGGATTCAATCAAGCATTTCATTCATCGATCCTTCAATGGGGCTCCGTCTCCGGCGCTTAATTCAATCACTCGACCCATGGCGGATTCAATCACTCGCCTCCGGCGCTTCGTCTTCAACGGCACTTGGAGCCGAAGCTTCGTCTCCGGTGCTTCTTCAACGACGGATCGAGGAAGCTTTGTCTTCTTCAATGGCGGATTCAATCACTCGATCAGATCCAGATCTCCGACGCTGTCATCGTCTCCGATCCGTCTGCAACAGGAGATCTTAGATCTGCAACTAAATCTTCACCAGGAGATCTTAGATCTGCAACAGAATATCCACATCGTCGAATTCAAGCACAGCAAATCTTCAATCATCAATCAATTTCAGCATGATCGAATCCAACAAAGGGAGAAGAGAGGGTGGGGCGTCGGTGGATCCCGCGGCGTTTCGCGTGCAGCAAGAGGGCGTCGGCGTTTCGCGGCCAATCCGCCGACAGCAATCCCGGAATTCGTCGGAATTCGACGATTGGTGGAGGGAGGAGGAGGGAGATCAGCGGTAGCAGCGAGGGAGGAGCGGTAGCGGCGAGGGAGCAGCGGAATCCGAGAGCAGCTGTAGCGGCCAGGGAGGATGGAGGAGGAGGAGGGAGATCTGGGGAAGGATTTCCAGAGATCTGGCGGATGAGCGAGGTTTAGGGTAGGGGGGTACAATTTTAGGTCGTGTCCAGGAGGTGGGAGACAAATAATTAATTTGACCTAAAATTTGCGCCTTCGGCGCAAATTTTCTCATATTTCAACTCTTTCTCTCCAATTGTAAATAGGTCAAATCGTGTTGCCATGGCCTCATTAAACCATTCCCTTCCTAATTTGTAACCACCATAGGAGAGATCAAGCAAAGTCACCACTGCAAAACCTCCGCTCCCGGATCCGAGCTCCAATGGCGCCAGATCCGGCCCCCGGCGCCACTACCTGTCGTCGCCGGACGCCGCCATGCGTGGATTCTTCCAGCGGTTCCTCCAGGACATTGCAGAATGGAGACGGATGCCGTGTCTCCGGCGCCGATGAGAGGATCTGGAGAAACAACCACCACAATTACCAACAACGCCGGGAATATGCACCGCCAGAGCTCGAGCGCGGAGGAGGACTCGCGGCGAGTAGATCTCGAATCGGCGAGTAGATCTCGGCGAGTATGGAATCCAACCGCGAATCGACGAGCGGAAGAGGTAGAGGATTGAATCAAACCGCCTCCTTCATCGACGTCGATGCCGACTCGGCCTCCGATCAACCAGCGGTTGATGACAGTTCGGAATTCGTAATTCAGATAAGGTCAGATCTGGATTCGGTTTCCACTTCAATTTCATCTCAAATTTTCACGCCGATTAACTTCAATCGGTTTTTATTCATTCAATTTCTTCAATCAGCTTTATCCTTTGATCGATTTTGACAGCTTTTGAAAAAATCTGTGTGTATGTGTATGTTGCGAATCGTCCGATCTTCGTTGGCGGAGATTTTGGAGTTTGTTGGATTAATTCAGAGTTATATATGTTAAAGTTGAGATTTGGCGAGGGGTGATGGTGGCCTTGTCGGTTCATTTGTTAAAGTTGTGAAGTAATTAATTCCATTGCTAGCTAGTTGTACAGTATATATTAGATGTAAATAGATTTAGTTATTTTCAAAAGATCTGACAAAGAAAAATGAATTTGAGGAAGTGTGTAATCAGGAGGAAGAAATTATAAGATATAGGTTGAAGGTATCCTCCGTCCTTGAATAGTTATTTCTATACAAAGTTGTCACCAAAACAAAATTGTCACCACATGTGTCCCCAACAGAGATGAGGGTGGTGACAGTGATAGGGCGGTGACAGCAATAGAGGTGGTGGCATCAACAAGGGTGGTGACAACGATACGGGTGGTGGCGACAGTGATAGGGGTGATAGTGACAGCGATAAGGGTGACAGTGACAACGATAAGAGTGGTGGTGACAACGATAGAGCGGTGACAGCAATAAGGGCGGTGACAGCAATATGGGTGGTGGTGACAGTGATAAGGGTGGCGGTGACAGTGATAGGGGTGGTGGTGACAACGATATGAGTGGTGACAACGATAGGACGGTGACATCGATAGAGGTGGTGACAGCAATAAGGGTGGTGATAGCGATATGGGTGGTGGTGTCAGTGATAGGAGTGGTGGTGACAGCGATAGGAGTGGTGGTGACAGCGATAAGAGTGGTGGTGACAACGATAAGAGTGGTGGTGACAGTGATAGGGCGATGAAAGCGATAGAGGTGGTGACAACAACAAAGGTGATGACAACAATATTGTTGCTGGTGACAGTGATAGGGGTGGTGGTGACAGCGATAGGGCGGTGACAACGATAGAGATGGCGACAGCAATAAGGGTGGTGACAGTGATAGGGGTGGTGGTGACAGCAATAGGAGTGGTGGTGACATCGATAGGAGTGGTGACAGTGATAGGGCGGTGACAGCGATATAGGCGGTGACAGCAATAAGGGTGGTGACATAAATATAGGTGCTGGTGACAGTGATAGGGGTGGTAGTGACAACGTGAGGAGTGGTGGTGACAGCGATAGGAGTGGTGACAGCGATAGGGCGGTGACAGGGATAGAGGTGGTGCCAACAATAAGGGTGGTGACAGCGATATGGGTGGTGGTGACAGTGATAGGGGTGGTGGTGACAACGATAATAAGAGTGGTGACAACGATAGGGGTGGTGACACTAATCTCGTTAAAAATAAATAAAAAAATTATCACCAAAAAATTTGTTTATCATCATACATGTGTCCCCAAAGTTGTGTCATCAAAGTCATTGACCGGTGTCACCACTTATAAAGGTGGTGACACTAATCTCGTAAAAAAAAAAACTGTCACCAAATTTTTTATTTATAATCCTACATGTGTCACCAAAGTTGTGTCACCAAATTAATTGACTTTGACCGGTCAATGGTCAAAATAAAAATGGGAAGGAAGGAATGGAGTCAACTTAAAAATGGGAATGAGGGGCAAATATGTAATATTAGGACATTTTGCAAAAGGTGATATAAAAGTTGACATTTTGCAAAATGTCTTGTAAAAAATGGACACTTAGCTAAATGAGCCTTTTTTTTTAAATCGCAATTTTTTTATTACACTGCTTTGAAAAGTTTTAATAAGTTTGTATCAAATGGGCTCTTAATTTACAGGGGAATGATCGACAAAGAGTTAGAAACTAGTATATGTTACCCGTGCGCTTGCACGGCATGTTAATTTTTTTTTTACTATTATATTATCGTATGTTATTTTTTAAAACTAAATCTATTGATAAATTTGACAGTTTTTTTTAAATGATATTAATATTAAATTTATATTGTTACTATAAAAGTTAATATAAAATTTGATAAAATATTATTCAAACTTAATCTTATTATTTTCAATGGATAATATATATTATTATCATAAATTACAGGTTAAATTTGGTAAATATCCATTTTTATGTCAAAATTAAGTAAATGTCCACTTTTTTACAAAATTAAGTAAATGTCCATTTTTTCCAAAAATACTCCTCATTCCTCATCTCTAACCCTTCCTCCTCCCCCTTGACCATTTTTAATTTTAACATTGACTAGTCAACATTGACCATTCCGGTCAACGTCTGCATTTGGTGATAATATTTTGGTGACAATTGAGTTTATTTTTCTGGTGACAGTTAATTGTGACAATAATTTTGGTGACAATTGATTTTTTGTGATATTTTATTTTTTCCGGTGATAGTTAGGGGAAATTTTTTTCTAGTGACAATTGATTTTCTTTTTTTCTTGTGATAATTGTTGGTCACAAAAAAAAATTGTGTGACAATTGATTTTCTTCTAGTGACAGTTGTCAGTAACACTTTTCCTTGTTGACAAATAGGGTTTTTCTGCTAATAGATGATTTTCCTGATGACAATTGTTGGTGACAACTATTAATGACGAGGTTGATGACAATATATCACCAAGACATTGTCACCAACTACAGACCACTATTTTCATATTGTTTAATCAGCCGTATTATCACCAACTTATAAAAAAACATTGTCACCAACCTCTTTTCAATAATCTATTGACACCAACAATAAAACAGTGTAACTAACCTATTTTCATTAAGCTTTGGTCAATAATCTAGTGTCACCAATTACAAAACTTTGTCATCAATCTAGTGTCAACCACCTATTTTTAGAAATTATTTTTCACCAACGACAAAATAGTGTCACCAATCAATTGTCACCAACTACAAAGCACTTTCATCAAACTAAAATGTTTACAATGATAATGTAATCACATTTCTCATCTAATATTAGCACATTTTTGTTACAAAACTGAAACACTAGAACAAGGGGATCATAGACCCAAGAGGGCCTAAACCTGAGCAGACGAAAATTTGATGTACAGTATAGTTTAGGGTTTAGTCTTTAGGGTGTACAGTACCAATGTTATCAGATTTATCATCTAATATTAACGCATTTTTGTTACGAAACTGAAACCCTAGAACTAGGGGAGCATAGACCCTAGAGGGGCTAAATTTGACCAAATGAATAATTCGATGTACAATACTATAATGGCATCACATTTTTCATCTAATATTAATGCATTTTTGTTACAATAATAACCCTAAGTAGATGAAATTTGATGTAAAGTTTAACTTTGTAATACTTAATTGTCAAACTACATCAACTTGAAAAAATATCAAAACAAAGTGGAACAGTTGAGACATTCATACTTAACATCCAAAATAGCAAGATCCTCTATAGCCATCCTCTCTCTCTATACGCATCCATATACTTGTTTGAAATAGCTTCAATACCACCATGAAATGCAAGACCCTCGATATATTTGATGGTATGCATACCACAACTTTCACTACAATTGAACAGAAGGATAATGAAAATTACATTATAGCTAAATGAGATATAAATTCCATTTGTCACCAAAACAGAATATATAACTCTACCAATTGTCACCAATCTAAAAAAACAACAAAATAACAACATAAATTTCATTTGTCACCAAAACAGAATATATAACTCTACCAATTGTCACCAATCTGAAAATAACAACATAAATTCCATTTGTCACCAAAACAGAATATATAACTCTACCAATTGTCACCAATCTAAAAATAACAACATAAATTTCATTTGTCACCGAAATAGAATATATAACTCTACCAATTGTCACCAATCTAAAAATAATAGCTTAAATTCCATTTGTCACCAAAACAAAATAAATAACTCTACCAATTGTCACAAATCTAAAAATAACAACATAAATTCATTTGTCACCAAAATAAAATATATAACTCTACAATTATGATCAAGTACACTGTTAGTAACTATTGTCATCAAATAGTCTCTCCACTTAAATATTGATAGAACAACATTTATAAATAAATTGTTACCAAGTGACAATGGTAGTGATCTCATTTTCACCAACTATATAACATTATCACCAATTATATAACAATGTCCCCAAAATTTGTCATTAAAATAATCCCAATGGAAAAAAATTGTAATCGAAATGATCCCACTGTCTATCACCAAATATTGTCATCAAAATCTTTTCATCAACTAAAACCACATCTGCCACATCTAAAACTACATCTGTCATCAAAATATTTTCATAAACTAAAACTACATTTGTCATCAAAATATTTCCATCAACTAAAACTAAATCTGTCATCAAAATATTTTCAACAAAGGTTGAGCTTTTGAAGGGGAGCTAAATCAATTCACATCTAAAACTACATCTGTCACATTCTAAAACTAACCAATTTCCAATCAATCACAATTTGAAACTAACCAATTTCCAATCAAGCACAATTTGAATTGGACAATCAGAGGACTTCAATCACAATAATCATCACCATAGTGAAATGTAAAAATTGATTTTACAAACGAATTTCTTATAGAATATCTGCAAATGCAAGAACAATGGATCTGCATAAACCAGTGAAGATTGAAATGTCCGAATCAAAACGCCTGAAAGCCTAATTGCTAATTTGACCAGGAAAAGAGAGACTACCGCAAATTAGGGTTTTACAAAATCTGAAAATTAGGGGTTTACCTAGGAAGAGGAGGTTGTTAATGGGGGTTTTCTTCACATAGATGAGGCCGACGACGAGGATGACAGCAAAGAGGAGCTTCGGTGAAGAGGAGACGACAATGGAGGTCGGTGGGTGAGGACTTTGTGCTGGAGCTCGACAGGTGAGGATTTGGCGATGAAGAGAATCGATGCTGGAGGATGGAGGTCGGATCAACGACGAAGGGAGCAAGCTCAGCGATTGGAGCACACTCCATGGAGGATGGAGGTCGGAGCTATGATTTCGCGAAAGAGAACTAGAGAAATAACGAAGGAGCGCACACCAGGGAGAATGGAGTCGATGATTGTTATCAAATTAGAACAGGGGCATTTTTGTATTATCAAATTATTATGGACACTTCCTTAATTACCAAATAAAAGTGGATATTTACCTAATTACACTTTCCAAATAGATATTTGGTAGTTGATCATATATGATTGATTAATTAACTAATAAGGCTTATTTTATAATTTATCAAAATAAAATCATTCTAATATGAGTTATGGGCTCAAGTGATATTTTATGAAGTGAAAATTTTATAGCCTAATATTTTAACGTGAATTTTATAGCATATATATTGATTAAGAACATGCATGTGTATTATATTCTTATTATTAGATACATCATATATTTGGTAAAAATAATCCATTAATTCAATAAAGATTTTTTAATCATTTAAAATGTACGGTTGAATATTTATTAAAAAATTAAAAACTTGATTACTAAATCGGAGTAAAAAAATTATTTATTGTTTGCATATTAGTTACAAAGTTAAATAATATTCACAAATAAAAATTGAAAATATTAATAATTCAAAGTGAGTTATTTATAAAATAACTCAATATAAAATGATATGTTTTTTTAACCATATAAGATATGACACTTAAGATATGATTTTTGTAGATAAAATATTTTCAAAATAACTCAATGTAAAATGATAAAGTTTGTAACCACTTAAAATATAAAACATTAATAACAAATATTATAAAATAACTCATGGTAAAATGATATATGTTGATGACATGTAGATAAATAGATTAGGTCGTTGTATGAAATAGCTTAAATTTATTGGAACAAAAGCTTAGGATATCAAAAAGTTAAAAATAAATTTTAAATAATTTATTATAATTATAAAACCCTAAATAAATAAATGAATGAAAAGGAAATTCATCAGCCCCACTTTTTATTTTTCTAAGAAGTAAAAAAGGGTAAATGTAAAAAGAACTAATTATAAATAAATTATATTTATTTGTTGGGAAGAATGCTAAATGCCCCGTTTTATTTTTTAAAAACTATTTTGTTAAAGAAGTAAAAAAGGCAAATGTATGTAATTTAAATGTGCGTAATTTTTTTTTAAAAGAAGTCAAAAGGTAAATTTTTTGGTCGGCAGTAAAAAAGGCAAATATTTACCTTATAACTAACTAATTAATAAATAAAATGCTTCAAAACGATAAAAGATCTACCAACATTTTCTTTATTCAAATATCAGTGTAAAATGTTATCAAAATATATCTAACATATATATAATCATAATTTGTGATATTTTAAATGAGGTGGATAAAAGATAGTGATCTTAATTGACATGACTTCAATTTATTGGATACTCATTAATTGACGTGGCAAAAAATCCGGGCCAGATTGCACCAGAGAACGACCTTTCAAAGGTTGTAAAATAGTCTCTAACCTTATATTTTTTTATGGCAAAACTAATTAAAATAACCCAACCTTTAAAAGGGTGTTAAAAATATATCTCAACCTTTCAAATGTAAAATAAATATCCCGACCTTTATAAGTGATGGTAATATAATATCCTAACGATTTCCCTCCAATAAAATTCTTATTTTATGTATTGTATTACTCATGTATTTTCAATTCAAATAAAACATATAAAATTAAATTAGATGAGTTTAAAAGTTTATTTAATAAACTTTTGTAGTTGTAGATTTAATTTTGTACCTAACTTTTTATATCTTTTTTTAAATCAATAATATCTATAACAAGACAAAGAAAAAAAATGTAAAGCAAAATAACATATTTCAATTAGTAAATGATTAGCTAGTGATTTAACTTATCAAAACTGAAGAATATTTTGTCAATTATAAACTTTATGTTACTACGAAATTGAAATGAAAATTTAATTATTTAGATTATTCAATGGTGTTCATTTATATATAAGAAGTAAATTATTATTATTAAAAAATATATAAAAGAATGTAATTTTTTTATTTTTTATTAAATCCAAAATAAATAAAAAAATTAAGATAAACTTAAAAACCAATCTATTTTAATCTAATAAACTTGAATGATATTTCTACACAATCAAGATATTGAAAATTATATTTTAAATATTTAATTGTTTTATTATATTTGTTTTGATTAAATTTAATTATAATCTATAAATACATGTTAAATCGAATAATTTAAATTAAATACATATTAAATTGAATGTTTAGGGGCGAAACTAATCATTTTTGTGGGGGAGAAATTTTTGGGATATTATATTACCATCACTTATAAAGGTCGGGATATTTATCTTACATTTGAAAGGTGGGGATATATTTTTAACACCCTCTTAAAGATTGGGTTATTTTAATTAGTTTCGCCTTTTTTTATTCGTTTTAGTCTCTGATATTAAAACATTATTTGAAATAATTATAAAAAAACCACCCTAAAGTTTATTTTAATGTATATAAATGAGTAAATTATCCATATAAAGAATAATTATAAAACAAATAACCAACTTTATGATTTTTTTTAAAGATCTCTTTTATTATTTAAATTTATTATTTTAATGGATTAATACACATATATTGGATCTATGTATTGGTAAATAAGAAAAAATAAATATCCCACCATCTCTCATAATTAATCACGTGAGCTTTTGTGGAAAAAAATTTATGGATAATTTTATATAATATGCTCTTATGATAAGTACTAAAATAGTTCGAGTATTTTTCAAAACTAAAATTATAGAGTTATGATAATATGCTCTTAATGGATTAATACACATATAATTTTTCTTTGTATGGATGATTTTATTTAAGTTATGATAACTTTAGGATGATCCTTTAGGATGATCCAAGAGCTAAGTTACTGTAAGGTGTAAGGTAACAGCTCTGAATGTTTGCCTACTGTAAAAAAAAAAAGTTATGATAACTTTAGCGTGGTTTTTTATAATTATTTCAAATAATGTTTTAATATTTAAAAAATGTAAGGTTAGGGACTATTTTATAACCTTTGAAAGGTTAGAGACTAAAATGAAACGAATTAGAAAGGTTAAGGACTATTTTGAAATGTTTTAAAGGTTAGAGACTAAAGTGAAACAAGTGGTAAATGTTAGAGACCAAAAATATAATTCACCCTAAATTAAACCATAACCAATCAAGGTTAGAAGATTGATAAAGATCTCACCAGTGTAGTATGCATCAAACCAAAAGAGGCTCCTCATGCTTTGGTATCCCAAAACTCTAAGTTGACAAACTAGATCTCCCGGAGGGCAGTCCATTTGGCCTGACGGGGTCGTCAGTTCTTTAAGTGAGGGAGATTATAACACCCCCGTCCCACATCGGATATAATAAGGATGTACGGAGTGATTTATAAGTGATTCAAGCCTTACCCATATTACAAGAGCTCTTCATTTGCAAGTCGATCTGGATATTTTTCAAAATGTATAACCCTTCTATAAGGGAAGCCCAACATGGTTACAACCATACTTCAATATGGGATTATAAATAGGGACATCCACCCCATCCCATTTCCATCAAGCACCATGGCTCCCCTTCATCTTTCAGGTACGGTTTTCAAATTAAGTTTTTTTTTTAATATATAATATATTTGTTGATTCATTATTTTTATGATTTCGGGTAATGCAGATGCAATCAAAGCGGTTAGTACAATGAAGAACGAGTTCGCGAAAGTTGTGGAAAGACAAGTGGCGACACTCGCCGACGGCTTCACCGTCGGAGTGAACCCTGTGTTTATCAACGAATATGTGAACAACAAGGAAGCAGCAAACATTTGGATCTTCACACCCGCCGGAGGACTGGGCCACTTACAAGAAAATACTCCCTCCCATCAATAATGTTAGAATTTTTAGGTGATTAATTTTGATCACAAAATGTTATGTTTTAGATTATTTAGCTTTTTTTTTCTTATTTGAGTTGTACCATCATTATCTTTTTTTTTTGTCAATTTTTTACTCAGCAACTTTGGAAGTTGAATGAGATCATTTTTTTCTTCCTTGTTGGTGCATAAGAGAGAGTGGTAGCAAAAAATTAGGTAGCCTTTCATATTTAAAATCAACCCAAATTCTTTTACCTTCAACTTTAAGCAGCGCTCCTCTCCGTAGCGGTTTTGCGACTTCGACATGAACACACACCCTGACAAACTTTGCACAGCCCTTCAGTTCCTCCTTATCAACCTCAATTGCTCCTCCATACAGTTTGCCAACAGCCTGTGCAGTCTCTTCATTCATCAACTGTATCGGGAGGTCATAGACTCGTACCCAGAACGGAACCTTATCGAACACTATCTTTGATGGCTTCTCTACCCCAGGCTCTTTCATCGCCACCAACGCCTTATCGAAGGACCACGGTCCCCCTTTCAAGACCTTTTCTTTGTCACGTTCATCATGAAACTGGAAGATAAATAAATTTCTTCTCAACTCTCGGAAGCCAAAACCCTTCTTGAGTCTCCAAGCCCCCTTCAATGTTGCCTGTAGGGCGTAGGAATTGAAGGGCCTGGATGATAAAACTGACCCAACCAATGTCTTCGACACCGACCTCGCCTCATTCCCCGTCTCCCCAGTCCCAATCGGTATCGAACACTATCTTTGATGGACGCTTGTTGTAAGGAGTGAATCGAGTATGAAATATAATGAAAATAGATCAAACCAGACTTAGGCCCCAGCAAATAAATACAAGACTCCTCCAATGCAGTAAGAGAAAGTCAGGATCGAATCCACGAGGAAGCACGTCAGCAGTTCTCAGGTAGCTGTAAATTCTCACAGGCAAAGCAGCAGAAAGACAAAAACACAGAAAAGAAACAGAAATAAAAGCAGAAAAAACAAAAGCAAAGAACAAAGCAAAACAGAAAAGACAAAGCAAAGCAGAAACTAAAAGCAAAGGCAGAGGCTTGTCGATCTCGACAAGAGTCAACTCGAGATCGACCACAGGTAAGTCGACAGAAACTTCAGAAATCGACGAAAACAGAAGAAAACCAACTCGACCTAGACCAGCTCCTACTCGAGATCGACAAGGGCAGTACTCGATCTCGACAAAGGTCTACTCTATGTCGACTGGAAACAGAAACTTAAATTTGCAGAATCTCGAACAAAACTCAGAATTTCGACAGAAATAAATCAATATGCTAAAAGACTTCCAAAGCCAGGGTTTCAACACCACAACGATAACCATGCAAAGTAACACATAAAGGCATAAAAGATCATGCTTTCCATCAAATAACTTTCATCATTAACAAATAGGCATATAGAGGCTTTCGCATAAACCCTAATTGTTACTAACCCTTTTTCACATAATTAATCCAAGTTGCATTAAGATCACTTTCGCTTCAATAACACAAACAAGGATCACCTTCAACTCTCGCAAAAGAATCATGCTTATAGGGATAGAAGATGAATTGCATAACAAGATCTGACCTTTACCGCATCGCCTCACATGGCCACCGTCGGGCTCACCCCAGCCCCAGAAGTGGGTGGACTACTCGCTCTTCATTGCAATAACAGATATTGATGTATAAAAAGAAACTTGCATTAAAACTAAATTCAAAGCTTTTACAATCCTGGCAATCAACTTTCGCAGAAAGCCAAAACCTTAAAAACCTTAAAACTCCTAAACTCTGTGTGTAACTAACTAATTGTCTCTGAAATTGAATGATGAAAACTGAGCCCCATGGGCTTTATTTATAGCCTTCTAGTCCTTGCTAGTCAAGGATAGAATCTTCTATCTCTATCTAAATTTATATCTAAAATGCTAAAAGATAAATAAAATGCTTAATGGAAATAAATCAACTAAGGAAAAGATAAATCTAACTAAGGTAAGTCTTCATGTCTTGATAGATTCCCTTCCATGGATAGAATTGATCAACTTTGGATAGATCTCTCGGCCAAATCAACTTCCTTCACGCCCAAGCAACTCCAATTCGACTAGGACTGATCAATTCGACGCGTTTCTGGAACTTGAGCTACTCGACCTCGACAAGGGCTCGTCGACCTCGAGTAGGATTCATCGTCGACTGGACTTCCCGGCTAGCTCTGCTCGATGTGGCTCGGTCTTGGCTCCTGACATTCGTCGACCTCGAGTAGCCCTAGTCGATGTCGAGTAGGAGTGGGTCATCGACTAGGTCTCCTCGGGTGGCTCTACTCGACTGGCTCGGATCTGGACTCAGGGGCTCGTCGATCTCGACTAGGGCTTGTCGAGATCGAGTAGGGCTGTGCTCGGCTCCTCGTCCTCGGCTTCTCGGGCAGCTTCTCGACTCCGGGTGTGGTGCTGAGCTTCGTCGATCTCGACCAAGGTCTTGTCGAGATCGAGTTGGGTCCGGAGCTGGGTTGGTCTGGCTCTCGATCAGGCTCTGTCGACAAGGCTGTGCTCGGACATGGTGGTCGAGATCGAGTAAGGTCTAATCGAGATCGAGTAGCCTTGACTCTCAGATTGATTCGGCTGGTTCCGCTGCTTCCTTGACTTTGGACTTCTGTAGCTGATTTTCCGAGCTTTTCCGACCCTCTGTAGAATTGCTGTAAAATGCCTCGATTTCTGCGAATTAAACAGAAACTGGTGTAGATTCCATAATTTGGCAAATAAACATAAAATACATAGGTTCTGTACTATCTTAGCCCAAATGAATGCAATGTATGCAGAAATCGATATAAACTTAAGTGTAAAACATGGCAGATTCAGCTCACAACAACGCTTGACTCATGTCGAGTCGGACTGCGAAAATGAGACGCAACTAGAGCATCATGAATATGGGGATTGGTTACGAGCATCACCGTTGCGTCGAGGTATGGAGAGAGGGACGAGAGGGAGAGAAGGAGGAGAAGAGGCTGGGAAAGGGACCCGGAAGGATATGAGGGGCGAGGGAGGTATATATGGTGAGGAAGGAGGTAGTGGAGCTAGGAAATCCTTACTGCAAATTCTGCAAAATGATGAAGAGGATAAAGAAGATGGAGTGAGTCGTGAGAGGAGGGAGCTAGGGGCTAATTTAATTCAGCTTGGAATTGAAAGTGCAGGGATCATGCAGGGTTTGACAATAGATGAGAGTGAGAAGAGGGAGTTGGAAAGAAACCTTGTCGGGAAAGGAATAGAAGAAGGGGGATTGGAAGATGGGAGGGTGATAGATATATTAAGCGAGGGGAAAGAGGATAATAATAACTTAGAAGCTGTAAGAGATGAATCATCAGTAGGAAAGGAGGACGAAGGGAAGGGGAAAATCAATGAGGGTGGTCGGGGTGATCTGAAAAAATGGAAAAGGAGGGCACGACTGGCTCCGACAATGGGAGAGAGAGGGGGCGAGAGGACAGAGAAGAGGAAAAATTATGAGGGAGGGGACGAGATTCTCTAGGAAAAGGAGATGAAGGATGGAGGGAAGAGAAGGAGGCGTGAGGATGATGTAGACATGATTGATATGGCGGGAGGGGACGAGAGCCCCTCTCGCCAAGCATTATGAGTCTACTTAGCTACAACTGTCGGGGGTTGGGGAAGGCCCGTGCAGTTGTGAGACTCACCAATCTGGTGAGAAGATAGGGCCCCAGGATCGTGTTTCTGATGGAGACACGGTGCGAGAGAAAGCGAATGGAGGAGATTCGGATCCGGCTGGGATTCAAAAACTGTTTTACCATTGATTGTGTGGGTAGGTCAGGAGGATTGAGTCTGTTATGGGATGAAGAGATTGATATCTCGATTCAGACTTATACGAGTCATCACATTGACGCTTGGGTGGAGGAGGGAAGTGGGATGAAATGGAGGCTCACGGGGTTTTATGGATGGCCTAGGAGAGGGGAGAAGCGTCACTCTTGGACCTTACTCCGAAGGCTTGCTCAAGAACCTCGAGGGGCATGGCTTTGTATGGGTGATTTTAATCAAATCATTTGCCTGGAAGATAAGGTAGGAGGTATAGCACCAAGGATAGATGAGATGAATGGTTTGAGAGAGGCTTTTGATGTTGGGGGGCTGAGTTTGGTACCGTTCATGGGACCAAAGTTTACATGGGACAATGGTCGAAAGAATGACGAGTTCATTCAGGAACGGCTGGATTATGTGGCTTGCAATGAAGAATTCTTAGAGAGGTTCCCGGGAACTAGTTCTATGCACCTAGAGAGACAGGGATCAGATCATCTCCCAATCATGGTGTATAAGCTCCAAGTTGAGAGGGATTGGGGCGAAGAGAGAAGGGGGGAAAGACCGTCCAGATTTGAGACTTTGTGGGCCGAGCATCAGGATAGTGAAAGGTGGTTTGGAACGGCTGGATGAATCCAAGCACCTCGGTGAGAGGAGGGGATGTCATGGGGAAGATTTCGAGATGTATGGAGGACTTAAAGGATTGGAATCGGGTGACTTTTGGCAATGTATTGAAAAAACTAAAGAAGGTGAGGGAAAAATTGCGCGAGATACATAAAGGGGGTATGACGGGGGAACTAGTGAAAAGGCGGAGGGAGCTAGAGAAGGAGGAGGAGAGGTTGATGGAGGAGGAAGAACTTATATGGTTTCAAAGGGTAAAGGCAAATGAATTTAAGTGGGGGGATAGGAACTCTAAATTCTTTCACATGAAGGCAAATGGGAGGAATAAGAGGAATGCCTTGATTCGGCTTGTGGATGACGAAGGAATGGAATGGAGGAGTCATGAGGGGATGGCTGGGGTCGTGGTGAATTACTTTGAAAACTTGTTCAAATCAAATCCGAGTGCATCTCCTGAGTTGGCTTCTCAAGGAATCTCTCAAAAGCTCACAGAGGAAGACAATCTGGAGCTCCTTCGTCCGTTCTCTGGTAAGGAGGTAAAATCTGCCCTTTTCTCTATGCATCCCATTAAATCCCCGGGGCATGATGGTATGTCAGCACTGTTTTATCAACGGTATTGGCATATTGTGGGTCCTGAGATCACAAAATTTGTCTTAGATATTTTGGCTGGTGCCCCTTTCCCGGAGGGTCTTAATCACACGTACATAGCTTTGATACCGAAGGTCGCAGCTCCTTTCTGGATGAAAGATCTTCGGCCGATAAGTTTGTGTAATGTGTTGTTTAAGATCATCTCCAAAATGCTTACAATCCGTCTTAAAGTGTGCCTTAGCAAGGTGATTTCTCCGAGTCAGAGCGTGTTTGTGCCTGGGAGACTCATTACGGATAATGTGTTGTCCGCTTTTGAGATTTTCCATTACATGAAGAACAGAAGGAAAGGAAAGAAGGGATACATGGCGCTCAAGCTTGATATGGCAAAGGCGTATGACAGAGTAGAGTGGAGCTTCCTGGATCACTTCATGGAAAAAATGGGGTTTCACCAAGATTGGCGGAGACTAGTCATGAGATGTGTGACGTCGGTGACTTTTGCTGCACTAGTTGGGGGCTCTCCATCGCAGACATTTGTGCCTGAGAGGGGGCTTAGACAAGGTGATCCCCTTTCACCTTACTTCTTTTTGTTATGTGCTGAGGCTTTTTCAGGTCTTATTAGAAAGAGCGAGGAGGAGGGGAAGTGGTAGGGTATCAAAATTGCTCCCTCGGCTCCGACTGTCTCTCATTTATTCTTTGCGGATGATAGTATTCTCTTCGCAAGGGCAAATTGTCAACAAGGATCAGAAATTGTGAACATGCTCCAAGTCTATGGAGAAGCATCGGGACAACAGGTTAACTTTGCGAAGTCTGAGCTATCTTTTAGCATGAATGTGAGTGCTGAGATCCGGGAGGAGATTCAGGGATTGGTGGGTGTTGTGGAGGTAGAAAAGCACGAGAGGTATTTGGGACTCCCTACGATGATAGGAAGATCTAAAAAAGTTATATTTAGTGGAGTCAGGGACAGAATATGGAAAAAACTTAAGGGATGGAAGGCGAGGACTCTCTCGAGAGCTGGTAAGGAGGTATTGCTCAAATCGGTGGTGCAGGCGATACCTATGTATACTATGTCCTGCTTCCTGTTGCCGAGTTACATGTGTCATGAAATAGAGAAGATGATGTGCGATTTTTGGTGGGGAGATGGAGAGGGCGGGAAGAAAATGCACTGGTTATCATGGAAGAGAATGTGTCATTCGAAGGAGAAAGAGGGAATGGGCTTTAGAGATATGTAGATGTTCAATCTTGCTCTATTGGCCAAGATGGGTTGGAGAATCATGACTCAACCAGAAGCACTCCTCTCAAGGATTCTCAAAGCACGATACTTTCCTCACTCATCTTTCTTTGATGCTAGTGTGGGAAGCAACCCGAGCTATGTTTGGAGGAGCCTAATTAGTGCAAGGAGGATTTTGGAGAGAGGGGTTTACTGGACGGTTGGAAATGGTGCCAACCTATATGCATGGGGGGATAGATGGATCCCAAGACCCTCGTCGTTCAGACCGATTGTGAATCCGAGTAGAAGAGGAGAATTCACCCGTGTCATTGACTTTATAGACTGGGAGGCCGGTGGGTGGGACGAGAACGCTGTTCGCGAAGCATTCCTACAATGCGATGCGGAGTTGATCCTAAAAATCCATTTGGATGACCCCGGGGCGGAGGATACACCGACATGGTTTTACACGTGGGATGGTAACTTTACCGTTCGCTCGGCCTACCATCTGCAGGTGGACGAACGAAGGCAACTGGAAAGCAACGGAGGGACTTCCAGTGGAGATAGGGGTGCAGACCTATGGGGGAGGATCTGGAAGTTGCGGGTAGTCCCTCGAATTCGAGACTTTATATGGCGTGCTTGCAAGGGTGTATTGCCTAGTCGGAGGGCTCTAGCAATGAGAGGCATTAAATTGGAGCCCTGGTGTGAGCATTGTGGGAAGGAAGAGTCGATATGGCACACACTGTGGGATTGCCCGAGAGCTCGAGATGTGTGGAAGCTCTTCCCGGAGATCAAGCGGAGAGGTAGAAAAGCTCCTGATTTCAGGGGCTGGGCAGACGCCATGCTGCGGGGGAAGGATTGGGAGTCGCAATGCTTATGGGCATATACCGCAGTTGGGATTTGGCACGCACGAAACAAGTTCTACTTTGAAGGGGTACCTACATCTGTTGAATCCATTGCCGACAATGCCTTGGAGAAATTGGAGATGCACAGGGGAGAGGTGGAGCGAGTTCATCCACCATCTCAAGCGCCAGACAGAGCTCGGGAGAATGCACGATGGTCTCTTCCAGAGGATGGGTTCATAAAGATCAACTGCGACGCATCGTCGGAGGCTGTCAAGGGATGTGGAATCGGTGTGATAGCGCGGGACGATCACGGGGCTGTTTGCTGGACAATAGCGAAGCATATTCAGAATGGAACGGAGCCTCTATGTGCGGAGCTGGAGGCTATTTTGACAGCACTGAAAGTGGCGAAGGACAAAGGAATCGGATCGGTGATCATTGAATCCGATTGCGCTCAGGCAGTGCAAATTGTGCAGGGGCGAGCTTCATTCAGGGGTGTGGCGGGACGACTGGGTCATAGGGCGGGGTGGCTAGCTCGGTAATTTCAACGCTGCAAATGGAGTTGGGTAAAGCGGGAGGGTAATCAAGCTGCCCACTTCCTTGCTTTCTTGAGGCCAATGGAACCTATTTATTTTGTTTCAGAATTTGATTTCCCTTCTTCTTTGTTTGACATTACCTCTGCGGATTTGGAGTTTGAATAAGAGATTGATTTTTCATCAAAAAAAAAAGAGAGAGAGTGGTAGTTTTATAAGCAATGCACACTTTTTCTTTCTTCTTACTGCTAATTACTCCCCACCCTCCACAGTCTCCACAGCATCTGCAACACCACCATTTCTACCATTCCTTCACTGCAAATCAATTTGAAAATTTCCCAAAAATGAATAACCCTTCTCTAAGGGAAGCCCAACCTGGTTACAACCTTACTTCAATATGGATTATAAATAGGGACATCCACTCTATCCAATTAAGCATCATGACTCCCCTTTATCTTGTAGGTACGGTTTTCAAATTAATTTTTTTTCTCACTATCTCGATGTGCTTCCTAGTAGCATTTCGGAACATCTGCGTCAACTCAGCTGCAAATACATTCAAGCGGCTATTAGTTATAGTACATTACTCCGTATTACTCCGTATTACACACACACACACACTCCATTGCAAACTCAGTTTGAAAATTTCCCGAAATGATTTACCCTTCTCCAAGGGAATCCAAACCTAGTTCAAACTTACCTTAATGTGGATTACAAATAACACACCCAACCCATCCCATTTTCATCAAGCACATTGGTTGCACCTCATCTTCAACTCCAAGGTAGGGTTTCAAAATAAGTTTTTGTTGAATATGTAACAGTTTTGTTGATTAGTTATTTTTATGGTTTCAGGTAGTCCAGAAGCAACGAAAGTGATGAAAACAATGAAGGAGGAGTTCGGGAGAGCAGTGGAAAGCCTGGCGGCGGCGCTCGCTGCGAGGGATGGCCAGAACTCTTTCAGCCCATAAAACGTCTATTTGGCGGCCCAAGGTTTAACCCTCGGGGTGAACAATGGGATGTGGGTCTTCACACCATCTCCCCTCCACTGCAACTTTGTAAAATTTCCGAAAATGTGTATACCGTCTCCAAGGAGGGTTACGAACTTACTCTATTTGCCACCCCCTCCAACACAGTTTGGGGTTATAAATATGACTTCTACCCTTCCCAATTTCCCATTTCCATCAAACAGAGCAGCATGGCCTCCTTTCCCACTCTTGAAGGTAGTTTACAAAGTTATTTTTTTTTTCTGAATATATAATCCTCTTTTTTGTTGATTCTTTATTTTTTTTTCATTTCAGGTACTGCAGACGCTAAGAGGGTGACGAAAAATATGTTAAGGAAAACCTCTACAGGGATGCCGATGGGATAACGGTGGGTGTGGACTTTACTTTGGCGGAGTGCACAGGTTTGGACCGTAGGCAGGAAGAGCAAGTTTGGAGGTTCGAACCTCGAGCCGCACTGCCCGACGTCCAGGCACCCATATTCCAGCCGCCGCCGGTGTTCCACCCCGGAGTCCACCCCCACGGCAGCCTGGAACCCGCCAAGTGCCCCCGCCTCCAGCCCCCCGCCACTCTCTCTGCACTCACCGGCGCACCCTCCGGCGCGGCCACCACCCCTTCGCCCCCCCCCCCCGCCATTCTCCCTGCAAATACCGGCGCAGCTAGTGGCTCTGGCACCTCGGTCCCCACCCCTCCGCCCACTGCCACTCTCCCTGCAAGTACCACCTCGGCCACCACCTCCGGCAAGCACATCGAGTATACTCTCGATGAGATCTTCGGTGATGATGATGGCAACGCCTAAGTGTTGTAATGTACGGGCAAACATGGCATAGTGATACGGGATTAGCCGCATGATAGCCCGATCTTCGACAATCAAACAAGAAATAACAAGAACGGAAGCAAAGACTCGATGAATAAGAATAAATACTCGAAATTGAAAGCAAGACACGACCGATAAGGACTGAATCGAACTAAAATAGAATGAGGCAAAGACCCCAGGCCTCCTAAGAGGGTAGGAACCAAAAACCAACGACTATAAAACCCGTCTCTACAACCTTACACAACCAAGCGGACAACTTGGAGGCACAAGGAGGGGACTTACACTAGTACAAAATGTATATTATAAGACGCCACATAGACAACGGTTTCTTTAAAGATGGTGTCTATGTTTAAAAAAAATTAGAGATTTTTGGGACGGACAACGATTATGAATTTGACCGTTGTCTTTGGGTGTGTTTGTATTTATAAAGACAACGGGTATTTAAAAAAAAACTATGTATCAACTCAGCTGCAAATACATTCAAGCGGCTATTAGTTATAGTATATTACTCCGTATTACCCCGTATTACACACACACACTCCACTACAAACTCAGTTTGAAAATTTCCCGAAATGATTTACCCTTCTCTAAGGGAATCCAAACCTAGTTACAAACTTACCTTAATGTGGATTACAAATAGCACACCCAACCCATCTCATTTTCATCGAGCACATTGGCTGCACCTCATCTTCAACTTCAAGGTAGGGTTTCAAACTTCTATGCGGCGGCCCAAGGCTTAACCGTCGGGGTGAACAATGGGATGTGTGTCTTCACACCATCCCCCGGAGTAGTACAGGCCCTACAGGTCCCCATCCCCTACGTGTTCCCCGGCGTAGGGGTCATCCACCTCGATCAGCTCCTCGTCGGACTGGTCCCAACCCTGCAGCCCCACGTCCCGGTTCCGCACGTTGCCCCACCGCCCCAGGTTCCGCCGCCCAAGCGCCCCCGCGTCATGCTAACCGGAGGAACCTCCGGCACCGCCCCCACTCCCACCGGCGCAGGCTCCGTCAACCCCGTTGGATCCAGTGGCTCCGATTACTCCGGCTTGAAGTTCACCATGGTCGAGCCCCTCGGTGACGAGGCCGGTGACGAGGCCAAGTAGGGTCGTACGAGTCTACAACATGGCAGTGTTGGGTTGTTTTTTTTTTCTTTTCTCTTTTTTTTTTTTTCCTTTTTTATATTTAGTTTAAATAAAGTGCAATGTAATATGTGTTAACAATGAATATAGCGTTTAATATATCCCTTGGTTTGGGCTTCTTTCTTGTCTCTTTTTTTTTTCTTTTTTTTTATCTATTCTTGGTTCTTTACGGGTGTGTAGCTTACTACCTGAGGCACAACTTCCTTTGCCTGATCAACGCTAGAACTCAACATTGCTTTTGCACCAAACTTCCAAAATCGAATATAATAAGGATGTATGGAGTGATTTATAAGTGATTCAAGTCTTACCCATGTTACTAGAGCTCTTCCTTTGCAAGTCGATCTGAATATTTCCCAAAATGTATAACCCTTCTCTAAGGGAAGCCCAACATAGTTACAACCTTACTTCCTTTGATGGATATGTATCAGTTTTGTTCATTAGTTTTTTTTTATGGTTTCAGGTAATCCACCAGCAAAGGATGTGCTGCAAGCAATGAAGGATCAGTTCGAGGAAGCACTAGAAAGACTGGCGGCGGGGCTTTCCGCGAGGCAAGGCCACGACTCTTTCAGCTCCGAAACCTTTATACGGCGGCCCAAGGGTTAACCGTCGGGGTTAACAACGGGGGATTGGTCTTCACACCATCTCCGGCGGTAGAACAGGCCCTACTGGCCGACATCCCCCATGTGCTCCCCGGCCTAGGGGCCGTCCACTTCGACGACCTCCTCCCTACACTGGTGGGCCCCCAAGTACTCCCGTTCCTACAGCCCCACGACGAGGTCCCCCCAATGCTCCCGGCCCCGCTGCCCCACGTCGACCATGCTCCCGGCCCCGCCGGACAGGTCCGCCCCAGGCTCCTGGCCCCGCAGCCCCATGTCGACCATGCTCCCAGCCCGTCGGACAGGTCTGCCCTAGGCTCCCAGCCCCGTCGGACATCCACCCGGCCCCGCAGCCCTACGTCCAAGTCCCCCTAATGCTCCCGTCCCTGCACGCCGCCCCAACTCCCCAAGTTCCGCCATCCAAGCGCCCCCGCGTTATGCTTGTCGGAGGAACCTCTGGCACTGCCCCCACTCCCACCAGCGGCACCGCCGACACCGGCCCCACTTCCACCGCCCCCACTCCCACCGTCGGATCCAGCGGCTCCGACGACTCCCGCTTCATGTTCACCTTTTCCGAGCTCGTCGGTGACAAGGCGGCCGAGGCCGGTGACGAGGCGGCCGAGGCCGGTGATGAGGCCAAGTAGGGCATTATTAGTCTACAACATGGCAGCGTTGGTCTTTTTTCTTTTTTCTTTTTCTTTTTTTCTTTTTTTTTTTTATATTTAGTTTGAATCAAATGCCATGTAATGTGTTCACAATTAATGAATCAGCGTTTAATATGAATTATATAGAGTCCAAATTAAAAGAATGAAAACCCTAAAACCTCTAACGAATGCGCCTCACGCGCTTTCGTGTATCCGCCGCCATGGTTTTCCCGTCCATCTGCTCCGCCGGCCACGCAACCGCTCTCCCATCAGAACCTTGTTTTTTGCCTCACCAGGCTTGTCAATTGGGCTCACCTGCCCGTGCTAACGCACAGCGATTGGTTTCACAAACCAGGGGTATCCATTACAACAACTTCCAAACAGACAACCTACTTCTCTCGACACGTTGTTCACACCACAATTACATATATTATGACCTTATCGGTCCTTGGGGTGGTTTAAGGAGGTGGATGTCTCAGCAGAGGTTTACTTCTGTTTGGGTGTATTGCGATTCATCGAGAATCATGGTGTTGCTTACATTACTTAGGCCCTCTTGTAAGGATTTATGTCCTACAATTTTGGCTTCCAGCCGTGTTAACTTGGTTGGCATAAATTGGAGTTGGATGGTTTTTTGTATCACCTTATTGAATAGATTTCAGGTTCGGTATGAATGGACTTTTGAATTAATCTTGAATTACGCCATCTGTCTGCCAAAACATAGTTTCTTACCTTTTATTTGGGCTCACACCCATATCGATTTACATTATTTGGATTCTCCTGATGTACACGTCTTCGGGTACATTAGGGAGAATTTGCCAAAACCTGGCTATCTATCAATCCTCACAAGGTGTTACTCATCCATGGGATATATCTACCAAGTTCGAACTAAATGTGTTAATTATGAATATTTGTACTTGGAATTGTCAAGGGTTGTGTAAACGCAACTTATGGAATGCAGTTGATACGTTTTGTACTAATAATTACGTTTACGTAATAGCACTTTTAGAAACTAAAACCGCAATATGTCCGGATGAACGGAATTGGAAGAGGGGTGGCTTTTCTAACATTGCATTTGATCCAGCTTCTGGCTTTGTTGGAGGCATTTGCCTAATCTAGAAGGATTTACCAATTTCTGTTGGACGAATTGATCTTGTATCTGTTCAGCATCGATTTATTCATATGGATTATTTTAGCATGGTGAAAAACACCACAATTGCAATCATAATAGCATATGCTCCTCCGAACAATCGTGATAAGGATTCCTTCTGGGATGTCTTAGAAGATTATACAAATAATTTGCGTACCCCTCTCTGCATTATGGGGGATTTAAACGAGATTGCTCGACCAAGTGACAAGCTGGGAGGTGTCGAACCCCGTAACACCAGATTCACGCGTTTGACCGCTATTAAGGATCGGCTAAACTTGACTGAAGTTAGTACTATAGGAGGTGCTTTTACCTGGGGGGAAAATAAAATCTGAACTAACAATAGCTATGCTAAGCTCGACAGATTGCTAGTTCAACAGGAGATTGCGTCTTCGTATAACTCTTTGGTTGTCAAGAACCATGCGTTCACATCAGGGGACCACTGTCCTATCTCGTGCGATTTCAGAACGACAATTCAATATGGTAACCGCCCTTTCAGGTTTGAATTGGCCTGGACTAAACGAAAGGATTTCGAAAATGTCGTTAAGCAAGCTGGGCGTCTTGATCTTCGTGGTACACCTGCGTTTAAACTCATACATAGAACCAAACTACTTAAAGACTTAGCTAAGAAATGGCATAAAAAGACTTATGGCAATATTAATAACCAACTCCTTGCTTCTGATGATGCACTTCTTCAGATTTAGGATCGGTTATTGCATGATAATAGTCAATCCAATCAGGTACTTCACAAAAGACTACTAAATAAGAGGGAACACCTTTTGGATTTCCAACGTAGGTTATGGAGTCAACGTGCGAAACTCAAACATTATAAATTAGGAGATACCAAATCAGGTTACTACCATAAAATTGCGACATCAAAACGAAATAGGAAAATTATTAAGTCTTTATCCTTGGATAATGGGTTGCATCTCACGGATGGTGACCTAATCAAACAGGAGATTCAGCATGAGTATATCAACAGATTTAGATCCTCCATGGATCCATCAACTAATTTTGATCGAGAACTTGGATCTCTGTCCTTGGAGGTTTCGAACTCTGATAATGATAGTTTTACCGCTCCGGTATCAAATGCAGAAATTAAGATCGCCACCTTCTCGATTGCTCAAGACAAATCACCTGGACCTGACGGGATACCGACAGGTTTCTATCAAAAGTATTGGCACATTGTGGGACCTTCGGTCGTCAAGGCGGTTAAAGCATTCTTCTCTTCGGGCAAACTACTCAAGCAGATCAACCATACATTCATCACCTTATTACCCAAAAATGATAATCCTTCATCAATTAATCACTTCCGCCCCATCAGTTTATGTTCCACTATTTATAAAATCATCTCAAAAATTCTGACAGCAAGGTTGTCAAAAGTGATTGAAAAACTAATTCATCCTTTATAGGGGGCATTCATCAAAGGCCGGTCTATTCATGATAACATCCTAATCGCCCACGAGGCCTTCCAGTCCTTTTTTTTTATTAGGAAAAAATTCGAGCGCCAGGCATACCTGACGACTCGAGAGGCCGACGAAGTCGGCAGACGGTGAAACCGTCACTACATATAAAAAGGTGCAACAACAAAAAGTGGGAGGCGTAACCCCCAGACGAGCAAGCGAGCCAAACCCGTACACGCTGGAGACAACGTAGACTAATCTCCGATGCCAAGCATCACCAGGCGGCAACACCGTTGGCCAGCGGTATATCAGGAATCCAGTCCTGTGGGCAGTGAAGACGATCCTCCAAGGAATTTCCTGCATGCGGAGTCGCCTCGATACACACCCCCACGACCCCAGTCAATCCCAACACCGGTTGCCAGAGCTCCAACACGGAAGAGGAACGCCAAACACAACAGGGGTCAAAACCAAAAACCACCCTTGCAAAAGCACCTAGAATCCCTTTCAGACGAAAGAGAATTTATTCAAACCCTAACGAGATTTTATTGAAACTCTTTCGAGATTTAATCAAGCCCTTTCGGGATTTAATTTCACCCTTATCGGGCGGGTTAGTTCAAAGAATGAATCAAATTATATAACTCCAACATAACATCAAAATTATATAAAGAAATTCATTCCCCAATTTTCCTTTTTATTTTTATTTTTATTATCCACCATCCCCAAAAGGGGCAAAAGTGGAGAGAGCACCAGCGGCAGGAGGCCGACACCGGAGGAGCCCCAAGGAGAGGTCGGAGGAGGGGCGACCGCAACGACAACGGAGGGAGGGACCGTTGGACAGGCGTCGACATCCCGCCACCGTCCGGCATACACCACAGCCCAACCACTGAAAGACGAATAGGAGACTACACCAAGCGACAGTAACAACTCGGTGCATACGAGCGGGAGGTGAGTGCCAAGGGAACCATAAGAAGACACCGGAGACAGGCCGGAACGACCGAGCCCATGACCGACGACCATCGTTTGAAGATGAATCACGACCGGAAACGAAGAAATAAGACGAAATCGAAGCCCAGATGGACGACACAACCATCGGAAGGGTTCGAGGGTCGAGATTGGAGGTCGAAAAGGGAGTCAAAACCCCAAATTGGAGGTCGGGATCGATCGAAACGCTTCTTACTTCCCAAAATCAGACTGGAAACCAACCCAATCCAAGGAAGAAAGAGGTGATTTAGGCCGAAAGGTAAAACCTAGGGTTTGGAATTGGGAACTAATTAATAAATTAAAAAAATACTTTATACATATTATTTTTGTTGTAAACACGTATATATTAATATAGTATTATATAAATATATACAATGATGTTCATTTTGAAATGAATCAGGCACGGGTATTACACTAGTTATATTCTAATTTTCTTGCATTGTTTTAATTTAAAATTAATTCAAAATTTAATAATTATAATAAGATAGAATTTTCCGAGAAAATTTATTAAAGCACAAAATAAACAACTTATCACTAGCTAGATCATTCTAACAAAACCAAGCTCTGCATATATAAGCCTCTAAAATATCTTGGAAACTCGATGTGGGACGTCTTGATCACCTATTTATCAATGTCGTATGATAAAACATCCGATCCCTCAGAAGAAAGATCCTTTTTGGGATGCACTAACCTCTGTTGTAAACAACTCCCCCATGCCCTGCATCGTCATGAGAGATTTAAACGAAATTGTCTGTGTAGTAAGGATAAATTAGGTGGCACCGACTCTCGCCTATCAATATTTAACCGTCTCATTCAATTCAAAAATAACTGCTCCCTCATGGACATACCAACTTTTGGATACCCATTCACTTGGAGACGTCTAGTGGATGGCCAAGATCGCATTCTTGAAAAATTAGATCGTGTGTTAGTTCACCACCAAATCCTACAAAAATTTCCTAATCTAATTACAAAAAATGGGGCCTTCTCATCATCAGATCGTTGCCCCATTTCTATAACACTCGAAAACAACACAACCTTCAAAGCACCACCCTTTAAATTTGAGAACACTTGGCTCCAACGGAAGGACTTTCGGAATATAGTCAAACAATCTTGGCGCGCTAATTGTGCGGGCTCTGGCATGTTCCAATTACTATTTAAGCAAAAAATTCTCAAGCAAAAGGCCAAAGCATGGAATAAATTCTCCTTTGGAAACATTTTTCTCCAACTTCTAGATGTTGAAAACGAACTCATTGAGATTCAGTCAAAGGCCTACTCGTCTGTCAACTATCTCATGAGTAGTAGAGAAAAGAACCTTGTAAAAAAGAAAGAAAAGTTGCTTATCTTCCAGAAATCTTTTTGGAGCCAACGGGCCAAGACAAAACATTTAAAATACTCAGATTCTAACACAACTTATTTCCACTGGGTGGCGTCCGGGAGAAGGCATAGAAAACAGATCCAAAACATTACCTCGGCAGATGGAACCCTTATTATAGGAGATGAAAACATAAGAAATGAAATCAAAACAGACTTTGAAAAGTGGTTTAGAAATGAACCGATCAATGAGAGTCTCTTGAATGAATTGCTAAATCTAATCCAACCATCTATCTCTATGGAAGAAAATGAATTTTCGATAAGACACCCTTCGAATGCCGAGATTAAATCGGTTGTGTTTAGCTTGGGTAACAACAAATCTCCCGACCTTGATGGGTTTATAGCATAATTTTATAAGAAACACTGGGATATTATTGGACCTTTCGTTATATATCAAAGTTGTTCAAGGCTTTTTTTCACCCCAGCCGGATATTAAAACAAATCAGTCACATATTTATTTCACTCCTCCCTAAGAATGACAATCCCAGCTTTACTGATCACTATAGACCTATTAGTTTGGTATCCACTTCATTAAACCCTATCATTTGTCAATGTACGTAGCTAGTAGAATAAAAGCCTTGTATTATAGAATTGCTTAATCATATGCTTTTGTCGGTTTGATCCATTGGATTCCAGTGATGTAAAATGTAAATTATTTAAGGTTAGACCAAGATGTGTGTATAAACTTGTGTTACTTGAAACTTGAATATTTTGATGTTCATGAAAGGGCATATTAAAGCAAATTAAGAACCATCTTTTTTTCTAGCTTCTTTTCCCCCTCTCACATTGTACATTTTTGTCATTGCAATGTTTCTGTTTTTTTAATGGAATATATAGTCCAAAACTTTTGACAAAGTTATCAAGGAATCCCTTAAATTACATGAAGAGATTTTGTCATTTATTTTTGGTCATTTATTATTATTATTATATAGTCTTTAACGACGAGATTATTACCAATATGGGAGGAAAAATTACATGTCGTGGCAATTATTAACTGCAAAATGAAATATTGTTGCTAATATCGTGTCCATTGCGAATTAGCCTCGAATTTAGCAACATGCTATTTTCCGTCCCTATTATCCTTGGATTTAGAAACAGATTTCATCCGTCACGGTTAACACACATTTCATAAGTTTCGGGTGAATTGCTAAACAATAATATAGATATAAATAAAATACAGTATTTAAATAATTAATTTAGATATAAATAATTATTTCAAAAAAAAAAAATCTATATATAAATTGGTGCATCTAGGTTTGTCTTTGCAGTTCAGTTCTGACATTGTTCCAGCAGAGATCACTGATCTCGTCTATTGAGACGTCATTGGGCGGTGGGTTAACTACGGTTAACTGTGTCAAATCCTTACCTTGTATAAAAAAAATCTAACAATAATTCTAGTGAATGAAAGGAAAATTGCAGAAAATTATCCTTTAAATATGTTCTTTTAAACAAAATCACCCGTTAAAAATCCTGTTAATTAGTAAGGTGCCCAACTTTTTGGCGCAAAATAGAAGTCCATTTCGTTGAAAGCTATTTTGTGGGCTTTGAGGCCCAATTATATTGTCGGGCTTTCGTAATAAAACTCATGGAATTACGCTTTTAATTTGCCTTCGTCCACCACTTTACAATTTACATTGACAAGATGCAAATTTCAAGTTTGGGAAAAGTGTTTTTGTGTTTGATTCACGTTAGGCAAATTTTAAGTTTGGGAAAAGTATTTTTATGTTTGATTCAAGTTAGGCGAATATTAAGTTTGGGGAGCATCTTTAACCATGAGACTCATATTGAGTATCATAACTTACTTATTGTCATTTCTCTCTCATCCACTTCATTTTAATATTTGTTACTCCACAACCATGATATATGACATGTGTATCTTATTTCACTTATTGCATCAAAATTATTTTTTGCAATTTTTTTTAAGTAAAAACCAAACGGGATCCACTATTAATGTTTTATTGGGTAATATTCTATGGTACTGTGTAACAATGAGTATCATATACTACTTATTACATGATATTTGATCTCACTTTCTTTTGGGTTCTTTAAAAAAATCTTACTTTTTCTTACATTTTTTTTAATCGTTATTGGAGTAATACCATTAAATGCTCTAAATGTGTGTTTCAAGTTTTTAGAGAAGGGTTCGTGTACAAGTTATTTCGTCTTTTCTAACTTCTTTTTACAAGCATAAGTTAATTCAGATTTTCGAAACTACATACACACTTAAAATACATCACTTTGCACTTTAACCACCCGTTAAATTTAAATTTATAAAAAACATACATTAACAAAAGTATTAGAGTCCGACTCGGACCGATGATTGGGGATCGTGTGCACGGGCGCACATGCGCTAGTAGCCTAACACACAAGCCGAGTGAAGTTCCATTCTAAAACCAATTGGCAATAGAAGGAGTAGCACACTGACTCATATACTAGAGCTTGATATGTTCAACTTTCCGATGTGAGACACTTTGGTCTCATTCACATCTCTAACAAAAAGATCACCCAAATAAAGGATCCCATCAAACATCTTTTAAATGGACCAGATAACATCTTAATGTGAATCTAATTTACTCTCATTGCCATATTGGAACCTTTAGTGATTTTTTTTTTGAAAGTGAAAGTGATTTGAAAGGCCTTAGTTCTAGGGATAGAATGACCCAACACTCCAGCAGTCAGCTACGTAATTCACTTCTCTAAAAACGTGCAAAATGTGAATGTCTGAGTCAGATATAATCATCTTCACCTCCTAAGGGCTAGCTTCAAATGCCCCTTAATGCATTATTTACACACACATTATTGCATTTTATATGTAAGTTTTTAATATTAAGTCGGATTGCTTCTCATAGGCCAACCCGAAGGGCAAAAACCTACGCCCTAATGATAACTTATCGGCTAGCCAACTTGCTAGCCTGATGCGAGAGTTGAAGCTCTTCTCTTGCCCAAAACGCAGAGCTTCACTTAGGGTTCCCTTGTGATGCCTATAAAAAGGGATCCTGTTCATTGTGAAGCCTCATTCTCTGAAGAGCGTCTCTAGGTAATCCAGAGAGAGAGAGAGAGAGAGCTATGTCGATCTAGAGTTTGCTCCTTCAAGCTCCTTCCGCGTTGTGGTCGTCGATTCCTTCGGTGAAGGTCTTCTTATCCGGCTCTCCTTTTGGTGAAGGCAAGACGAAGGCTCCTCCGGCGTCGCTAGCTTCTATGTTCTGGGTTTCCCGGCCTTGGATCTCGAATCTGTATCTTCGAGATCTTTGGTCTCAAAGGGAGTGTTCTTCTTCCTCTTTGTCGTTTGTTCTATGCTTTATGTTCTTGTTTGCTTAGATCTTCCTTGTACGCATAAACTCGCCCCTGTTTTTGTAATCTTCTTGATATAGTGGATTAAGGCTGCCTCTTGAAGCCTCGAGGACGTAGGATCTTCAATCCGAACCTCGTAAAAATCGTGTGCCGTTTATGCTTCTACATCGTTTGATCTCGCTTTAAACTCTTCGAACTCGCATCTCAAACTTTCATGAAATATGTCTTCCATGGCACACAATCTGGGAGCTGAAAAATCAAATTATATTTCATAATAAAGGAAAGGTAACACAAGTAGATCCGGTACACAAAATCATCATTTCCACAAGGGCTTGGAACCAAGCTCATGCAATATAGGATGAACCCAAACAAAGAAAATTAATTATAATAACAAAGTGGGAGAGGTTACCTAGAGGTTACTACAAGCTAAATGTAGATGGCTTTGTCACTCCCTCTGGCAGTTGTAAGGGCGGAGGGATAATTAGGGATAGTGGTGGTAGGGTCATTGAGATGTTTTAGTTTGCAGTTCCAACTAAGCGCCTAGTTCAGTGCTACAAACAGAAGCTTTAACCTTCTGCCAAGGAATAAAGACTGCAATAAGGAAAAGAGTTAGAAATCTTATTGTCGAAGGAGATAGCTAGCCTCGGGGTTATATACACAATTAACAGAAGAACTACAACACCATGAGAGATCCTCGGAAAGCCTCGGGGTTATATACACAATTAACAGAAGAACTACAACACCATGAGAGATCCTCGGAACGTACGGTTGAAGAAATCCATGTGCTTAATTAGTCGGAATTTCCGCAATATCAGCTTCAAACACTGCTATCAAGAATCAAATAGTGCTGCCGATTTCATAAATAAGTCTACGATCACTTGTAATATGGGAACACTCCCCCTGTGTGGGTAGTTTTGTAACATCATTGTTAGGGATGATCAGGGTTAATCTTTACCTAGCTATCAAAGATTACCAATTTTTGCCTACTAAAAAAAAAATTTATCAGGTTTTTATGCAATTTTTTTTTTTTTTGCTTGATCTTAGTCTTATATATAATATATGGTGATCCAATATATATGTTTTTTTATGACGAGGAACCACCTTTGGCGAGCCACGCACCGGTTGCAAACCTTGGATTTTCACCCAAGGAAAGAGGCGGAGGTAGGGATCGAACACGAGACCTCCTGACTCCCCCCTTGCTCCCTACCAGTGAGTCAGAAATCTTTTGTCAAACTAATTTTTATCTCTTATGTAATTAATTATGTTATATCGATCATTAGAATATCATGAGATGACATTACAAACTAAATTTCTTCATTTTTCATTCTAGTTTTAAAAATAATACGGAGTACGTATATTATTATGAATGATTTTTTTTTAATTTTGTAATAAATTCTACACAAATATTTGTGCCTTAGGTATGAGACTCAAACTAGTTTAGGATAAAAATGGTATATGACCGACGTATAAAAATATAAAAATGGCAAATATATTATGTTAATTGAGAGATTTAGGGCAACCTAAGGCACAAATATTTGTTTAGTTCAAGTCAAATCCAAGGAAAAATTACGGCAAAATGGTAATTCGATGTAAATAAAGTATTCAACTTGTTCTCACCGTTATAGATAATGCATCCGATATAATTAGTTTTGTAGAGTAAAATAAAAAAGACAAATTAGTGGAAATAAAGAGTCTTGTTACCCTAAAAGAGTAAAAGATAATGGTACGGTATGCACTATGCACATTGCACAATATGTACAAACTATCCAAATATATGTACGATTATGTGAGCAAACAAATAATTATCTAGATTAATTATATAAATATAAATTGAGTTTCCAAATGTAAAAGATTTTGTTGATGTCAATATATCTCCGATAGATTATGTTGCTAGAATAAAATAAAAGAAAATAAGTAATTTATAAACAAAACGTAACCGCCAATTAAAGATTTCCAAATTGGTGATTATGTTGCTGAAAAACAAAGCACAAATTATGTCTATATATACACAACACACCCTTTGAGGATCCAAATACTAAAGCTGTTATAGCATTGCATTGCGTGGTATCCAGTCAAACGAAGGTCTCAGTTTCATCTCAAAGACTAAAGGTACGTTCCTGTTTCGATCTTCAATTCGCTGTCGATCATCCTCTTTAAATTACGTAATTGTGCTACTGGTATGTAATTAATCATCAATTTATGTCTTTTCCATTAAATTGATTAAACCTTAAAGATTTTAGTGGTGTTTAATTAATTTTGCTTCTTGATCGCCGCGGCTATGTATAAGTATATCGATCGGTGGAATGAATTAAGTTAAGGATCGTATACAGACATTAAATTAAAGGAAAATTTCGCGAGGTACCCTTGTGGTATGACAATTTTCACCGGGTATACAAAAGATTTACATATTTCGCATAGTACCCCTGACATTTAATACTAATTCACCTCGCGCCCTCCCAGGGTTAAATTTGACAGATCTCCGTTAGTTTGAAATAAAAAAATAAAAGAAAGAAAGAAAAAAAGAAGGAAAGAAAGACTAACAAAGGAAGAAGACAGAAGGAAGGAACTCGGGTGAACTGAGAAAGAAGGCCGATCGACCGGGAAAGAGCAGGTCGAACAGAAGAAGAAGAAGAAGAAGCTGAAGGTCGAACAGAAGGAGAAGAAGTAGAAGGCCGAACAGAAGCAGAAGAAGGAGGTCGAACACAAAGAAGAGGTAGGTGTTGTTTGTAAAATTTTCGATAATTAGGGTTTCGAATTTGAGATTTTGACTATAAGTAAGTGAATTTGAGTAATGGATTTGCTATCTTATGTGAATTTGAGAATTTGGAGTTTGAGTTTCGAATTAGGGATTTGAATCAGGGGTTTCGAATTTAGAGGTTGGAATATGGCAAAGAACTTGATTTTTGAGGTTGAGTTGCTATCTTTCACTTACATGCTCTTCAGATAACAGATTGATTTCTCTGCAATTTTGGTTTCTCGCTCTTTGTTTCCCACTTGTCTTGATACAATTTCGATTTGCAATAATTCTGGTTTTTTTATTTGCATAGAACCATACTTGTTTATCTAAAATTCTGGATTTATATAGAATTAGGGTTGTAGGTTTAAGAAATGAGAGAAAGTGTTTGCAATTCAGATTTTGCAAATGGATGTAGGCTCAAGAAATAAGAGAAAGGGTTCACTCTACTGCAAATGTGACTTGTTATTTATATATTTAGGAAAGAAGAAAAAGAAATGGTAAAAGTTGAAGATGATGAGAAATGAAAGGGAAATCTCTTGTATTCTGTGAAAGGAATGTATTTTTGTTCAACTTATTATGGGGTTTTTATGGAGGTTTTCCCTTTTCCATTTTTTTTCCTTATCCAAAGTCCAAACACCCAGGTAAGGTGGATACTGGATAGTGATGAGAAGTGCTGCTTTCCATGCATAAGCATGCTGGAAGAATATTACCAGCAACCAAATATGGTCCAAGAAGATTAACTACCATATGAATTTTAGTAAGATTCTTTAATCTATAGGCTTTGACATAAGATTTTTAGTCTTGTTACCTGGATTTATAATTATAGGTTTTGATCTAGGCAAAGGATTGCCTTTTCAAATTTCCAAATCCTTAAAAAGACTTAAGATTTGTAAGATGGGCGTCTTTTTTATTATTTGCTGTGGTACAGTCTCTTTTCAGTTGATATTATGTTTGTATTTCAAGAAGAGTTGTGATTCTTCCTCAACTCAACATTCAAAGGTAGTGGTCCAAAATGAATTGATAGTTTTGGAGAATCCATCTTTGGTGTATAAAAATTATCCTTTGTTCCTCTGTAATACAGTGTCTTCACAACATATTTTCAATTATGTGTTTTCAATTAGTCTATTAGCTCAAAGGAAGAGCAATGTGTGATTACACATGACGTGGGTTCAACTCCCACATAGACTCCAATTTTAAAGGATGAAAAGTAGCACTTGGCTAAATTTTGCTGAACTTTGTATCTAATATTAACCCTTATTAAAGAAAGTCTATTGAATCTCTGCTGAACTTTGCAATAACAGAGAGCATGTTTGTGCTTGAAAGAATTGTTGAACTCTTTTCTGTACTGAACTTTCTTCTTCGTAGAACTCTCTTTTTTACTGAATTTTCTTCTTTTTTTGTACTCTTAGTTGAACTCTTTTCTTTGCTAAACTCTCTTCTTTAACTTGGTGAAATTTTTGCAATTAGTGGAAGTAAAAGTACCATAGCCATAGCTTGGTGGAGTATTTGCCTATATTACTTCATCATAACAAGACAAACATAGAGAGCCTATGCAGGAGTTGAACCCACATCTTTGTGCATGAGCACAATGCTCTTCCATTTGAGCTAATAGGCTTAAAACATTTTGTGGCCATGGAAAGGCAAGATGCAGCAAAATCGTAAGATAAAGTGCAATGGCTGGTCTAATTGAACCAAAATGGGTAATTCCAGTGTATAGAGAGACAATTAATCAACAGGAAAGAAGCAACAAAGAACTAAGAAAGGGGGAGATCTGGGTATACCAATTCACAAATTGAAGGAGAGAATCTTTGAACAAGAATCTTCTGAATTTTTTACTTCATTTTCCTTGTCCGGGATTGCAAAACAACTCTCACTGATCATATTGTTCATCTTTGCCTTTCTGTCAATTTTTCCAGCACTCCCATTTCTCTTTTTCTTGCCTGAATGAGTACACCAGCTGTGCATCTTTGGCTTTTGTGCATCCTTATTTCCTTCGTGATTTTCTGTAGCAGCATTAGCCACAGATTCACCATTTTTACCTCCCTAGGATTTACTCTTCAGTACTGCTATGTCCTCTGAAATTACAGCTCCCTCCTTTATTTGATTGTTCTTCTCATTTCTGAAGATAAGATCAGCCGTAGTATCCCTCCCAATCTGTTTTTCATTCCCACTTTCAAACTCCATGCTCAGACGTGATCTAACAGCAGCTGCATCGGGTTCGCACATGGACGAACTACCCTCTGCTATCCCTCCACAATCCTCCGTCTGTTGCTCTACTGTCCTATCCTTCGGTATCCATATCTGTCTAGCAGCCTTCTTATCTTTATCCTTCTCTCTGAGCTTTCTGAGCTGACAGGACGAGACATCATGTCCAAACTTCACACATTCAATACAGAGTCTAGGCAGCCATGACTTCTTTCTTCTTATTTGATATCATTCATATGGACGAGTAAAATAGAAATTATTCCAGATTTTCTTAGCATCTCAATTGCTTCAGCTACCCCATCCTAAATATATAAATAACAAGTCACATTTGCAGCAGAGTGAACACTTTCTCTTATTTCTTGAGCCTACAACCATTTGCAAAATCTGAATTGCAACACTTTCTCTTATTTCTTAAACCTACAACTCTATGTTATCCGAAGAGCATGTAAGTGAAAGATAGCAACCCAACCTCGAAAATCAAGTTCTTTGCCCTATTTAAACCCCTAATTCGAAACCCCTGTTTCAAATCCCTAATTCGAAACTCAAACTCCAAAATCTCAAATTCACATAATATAGCAACTCCATTACTCAAATTCACTTACTTATAGTCAAAATCTCAAATTCGAAACCCTAATTATCGAAATTTACAAACAACACCTACCTCTTCTTCGTGTTTGACCTCATTCTTCTGCTTCTGTTTGGCCTTCTGCTTCTTCTCCTTCTGTTCGACCTTCGACTTCTTCTTCTTCTTCTTCTGTTCGACCTGTTCTTCCCCTTCTGTTTGACCTTTCTCTCTTTCGTTCGCTTCTCATTTCACCCGGGTTCCTTCCTTTCTGTCTTCTTCCTTCCTTCGTCTTTTTTTTTTTTTCAAAACTAACGGAGCTCAGTCAAATTTAACCTTGGGAGGGCACGGTGTGAATTAGTAGTAAATGTCAGGGGTACCATGTGAAATATGTAAATCTTTTGTATACCCGGCGAAAATTGTCATACCACAAGGGTACCTCGCGAAATTTCCGTTTTATTTAAGTACAAACAGTTTGTGTTACAGAAGAAAATTTTACTTGAAAATGCAGAAGCCTGTTGACAGTACCCTTTATAACTGGGCAGCTACTCAATACAATAGGAAACAACAACAACAACAACAACAACAACAACAACAACAACAACAACAACAACAACAACAACAACAACAACCGCCAAAGGGATCGAGAGAAGCAGACACAACAGATTGAGGATTTGCATAATCTCCATCCATTGAGGTAACAGAAACCTGAATAGTACATCTCAACCCCATTTCCATTTTCATCCATATCTGCTTTTGCCAAATCCGAGCAACTTTTTTTTTTGTGTGTGCGCGCGCGCATTTGAAGTAAATACAGGATAGATATACTACCGAAGAAGGTCTGAATAACTTGATCAAGGCCCTCTTTTCCTGCGCAAGCAGAAGCAGCCATTCTGCTGATCAGGCGGAATCATGCCTCCACCCTTGGAGGTGTCGATAGCTTCCAACATCGAGACCACTTCGTCCATCTCAGGCCTCTTATCGGGATTAGCATCCCAACACCGTTTCATCACATTTGCAAGAGCACTTGGGCAGCAACGAGGGATCTCTGGTCTCAGATTCTGCATTTTTTTCAAGGAAAAAAAAAACAAATTCCAATGTGATTGTTAGTTCTTGATTTCTTTTTATGTACAGAAGAGAGGAATATAATTCCACTAGATTGTTTGTGAAATCTCATTTTACAAAATTAACATTGTAGGCATTACAAGAGTCTGATATTTGTTTTTTACCTGCCGGACAACAGCTGATGTTACTTCGGAGAAACTGAGATCAGGATATGGCATGTCGCAACAGTATATCTCCCACAAACAAATTCCGAAGCTGTACACATCACACTTCCTGTTGTATGGATTACCGTTGAGAACCTATCAGATTTTCAATGAACAATAAGTGGCATATACAAGATTTTGATGGAAAGATAGATACACCGTTCCAACAAGAGCGCTAAAATAATCTATACTGTGCAATGATTGGTACATAAGCATGCAGATGTTTTCTATGATAGAACCTCTTGCTTAAGATAGATACACCTCCCAAATGTAAGATAGCAACTACAAATACATGCCTTTTCTATGATAGAACCTCTTGCTTAAGCATGCAGATGTTTCTATGAGAATTCATTGGAAGGTTCGGATCATTTTACATGTATATATCATACAGCTTACATATAAAAGCCATAACAATTATTTGAAAATTCCAAATCCAAGGGGAAATATAGACTGAATTAAGTACCAACCTCAGGAGCCATATAACCAAGGGTTCCTGTCTCGCCTGTCATGTCATGAGGGTTTGAAGCCTCAACACGAGCAACACCAAAGTCAGCAATTTTCAGAGTGCGCGTCTTGTCGAGAAGCATGTTTTCCGTTTTAACATCTCTATGGACGATTTTCTCAGCATGCAAGTAGCTCAACCTGCACATGGACTGAAAAAGTAAGACGCAGCAAATTATGCGACTAGTATTTCATCTTGATGATATATCTAAAACAAGGTGAAGATTAAAGAAATGCCAAAAGAAGAGCGAGGAACTGACCCTCGCGCTAGATCAAGTGCCAACTGAACCACTACTTTGAAAGCGAGCTTCTTTCTCCTGTTCTTTATGAGGAATGATTTCAATGCACCACCAGGAAGATACTCAACTACAACACAGCAAACATTCCTTGGCATGCCAATTTGCCCATTTTCCGTTTGGACGTTCAGATTCGACATGCCCATTATAGCACCTATGAACTGGATAAGGATAATATCATTATACACACACAAGAGCTTCAAGGATAATACTTTATTTTTCACTCTATTGGCTGGGTCAGAAAAGTTGGATTGAAGGGAAAAACAAACAGCGAACTTGGCAAAGAATGAGTAGTTTCTGCCTGCGAGGGGCAACCCATTTCAGAAACTACAATCAATGGAATTCTTTGTATAATTCCAAGAAACCCATTTCAGAAAAACAAATCCAAAATAAGCCGAGTTGGCAATTAGAAGAATGTACAAGAAGCTTAATTTGATTGACCTACTAAGCAAAACTTGAGAGAAATAAAGGGGTGGAAAAGCATACAAGATCACTTGTAAACCAACTATATTGAGAAAAGGAGGAGGTTCTCACTTTGGTTACATTGGGATGATCCAGCTTATGCCAAACCACTACTTCTTGGGTAAAAGCAGCCCTAAGTTGAGCCACTTCAGCCTCTGTCCTATGACCCTCTTCTCCCCAGTCGAGGAGTTTAACTGGTTTTTTCAGAAAATAAGGATTGAATTTGTCAGATCAGAATCTCTTAATCAGGTAATAAAAACATATATACCAATTCAGAAAATCAGACACTGAAGTCATCAACTAACTCATTCAAAAGAGCCAAACCACATTATAGAGAGTTATTTATTGGATTGTATCGATAGCAACATCAAGATTTCTTTTGTTTAGATTATCAATCAGGCAAACCCTAAGTTTATTTGTGTGACAGTGCATCATCTATTGATAAGGTAACTGACTGAGTTGGTTCTTGGAGGACTGAGCTTTTTAGTTGAATGGACACTAAAGAGAGAAAGATCATTCATGAAAAAATTAAAAATAAAAAGTTGGTTAGCAGCGTGAAAGAGAGATATGGAGGCAAATCACGGATTTCCCAAGGGCGGGGTCGTCCGTCTGACAGTAAAGATAAGGACGAAATCACAGGTTTAGGAAAATCCCCAAAAGATGAATTCAGGAAATTGTAAAAACAAATCAAATAAGCAACAAAATTAGCAAGGGGATGTTGATTGAACAGATGAAATCAGGAACAAAAATGCAAAACGAAAACGAATTGAATGAGAAATTGCATGTGGTAAAAGGGGCTGTGAGTTAGCATTACCAGCAACATCAAGGCCGTCGTAGACGCCGCGATGGACGGTGCCGAAGGTGCCACGCGCGATGACGGATTTAATGAGAAGCTTTGAAGGGTCGATTTCCCAATCGGCTCTGTTCGGAGGCCTCTCTACTTGCTGTGCTTGTGCTTGTGCTTCTTCTTCTTCCTTGTTCTTCTTTTTCTCCATAGTCAATGCCCTGGTCAGATGCCTCTGCAGCTGCTCATCTAAGCTCTTCAGATCTATCTGATCAGCTCTCACATACCCGTCACTGTTTTCCTTCATTCTCTTCCAACACCAAGCAAGCTCCAATTCTATCTGGGTTTTCACTAGACTGACTCTCTCTCTCTCTCTCTCACTCTACCCCTGCAGGCCGTATCTCATCAATCAATTAGTCAAACCACACCCACAAGCTCTCTCTCTCCCTCTCCCCCCCACTCCCTCTCCTTTATCGCGTTCTGTGTGTTGAGATTTGAAGAGAAGGGCGTAAAGAGGCATGTGGGCACATGGATTTTGGGGACGTGTGTTATGTTACCCACTCCTGTGATACTGACCCACCTTCTTCCTTCCTCACTGTGCCGTCTTTTTTTACACCAAGATGTACGTTGAAACAAAGAGTCCAAGTTAAGCCGTCCCTTACTAACCCTCGTAGTTCTTTGCGAGCATCTTCTGTTTTGCTGACGGTTCGTCGGTTCTAATAGCTTGTAATTTACCATGTATAATGACTTGTAATTTATTTATGTATTTTTCTTTCCGCCATTGGCTTCTTGTTATTTTCATTCAATTATTTGCTTATAATTGTACATGATGTTGGTCCATCTCCCGGTTTGTTCGAGCTCTCGGTTTCGAATTTCTTTCCTTATATAAAAATAAATAAAATTGACCACCCTTGTTCTAAAAGTGTGACATCTTGAGCGGGCAAGATTCGATCCAACCGATTCAAAACCGATTAATTCAAACACTCGAAAATTTAGTACAATATATATTTTGAAAAACGATACAACTCGATACATTTTGGCCTCAGCATTCGAATAATCTGATAATCCAAATTGACCAAAAATTGGGTGAATTGAATCTGATTCAACCAAGATCCAATCACTCACTGTAGCCGAAACAAGAAATAATACAAACTTTAGGATAAATTCAGTTAAAATCTTAAAAATAAATGCTGAAATAATCAAAGTTCAGGATAACTGAAACCCGAAATGAGGATAAAATCAACTCAACCCGAATGAGCAAATCATCTAACATTACCGAAACCAGAATGCTCGAACTCAAACTCGGCTTGATCCACTCGTTTGCCACATCTGTTGACAACCCAAACTTGATAAATCAATATAGACCAATTAGTCTATGTTCCACCCCCTATAAAATGATTTGGAAAAATTAACCACATGAAATTTCCTAGGAGCATTAGAAAAGTAAAAGAATGATGAGTAGCTCTAAATTTAGACATGGAAAAGTCATATAGTTGAATGAGTGTTTCTTTTTCAACTCTCCATAGTCTCGGATTCTGTTCAAAACTCATAAATTGGATAGAAGAATGTCTTAAAGACGGTCTCCTTCTCTGTTCTAGTAAACGGCAAGTCCACGGATGCATAAAGAAAATCATTAATTGAATTCTGTTTTATCTCGGGACAAAAGGTTAACTTACACAAGTCTGCTTTTCAATGTTATATACATAGTCACCATCTTTGAAGGGTTTTAGGGGATTATGTACATGCCAGGAAACTTCACCCTAAGTAGCCATTTTTCGCGCGAGTTGCAGGTTGTGTGGACTATCGACGAATGGTTCAGTAACTCAATCTTGTCAATGGACTGAAGGGATCAAGAAGGCTAGCAGCATTTGCATCTCAATGTCAATTGGTATGTAGATCTACAAAACCTACCCGACGAGACAAAGTTTAACTACAGTAAGTTGAGCTTGTCCCAAAACCCTGAAATGGATCCTTACTGGTGGCTTCTTGTTACACCATTCTTTGCTTCTTCCTCCTGGAGATGATCTGTTGTTTAGATCAAGTAAGAGGACATCAGCAGCTAGCTAAACCTTCCAAGAGGCGAACCAACAGTTTGAATTGGCTGGAAGATGGTTAGAGGTATCATGACCTGAAGGGCCAGCAAGATGAGCAAGAAGGTCTAGAGCACGACGAGGGAAAAGAGCAGCAAGATGGGCAGGAGAAGCAAGAGAAGTAGCCGGTTTTGGCAATAGGAGGTGGAGGTTGCTGCGGTGTACCTGTCGGGTTAGAGGTATCATGACCTGAATGTTTTCCCCTTGAAGAAACTGTTTGAGAGCTAGAAGCATCCCCTTTGGTTGAACTGCTTTGTCCTCGTCCTGGTGCCAATCTGAATGGAAAAGGAAACTAAGTTAGCTATTCCAACTGATCAGTGCAAGCTTTAATGCAAGCAAACCAAGCTAGGCTTACATAGGAAAAGCAAATGAAAAGTTGCTGCCTTCACTCCCATCGGAGCGACCAGAGACACTAGAATGCGCAACTGCAGACGGAGGCTTTGGCTCTTCTTCCTCACAAGGGTGTTCTTTTACTTCAGCTAATTGGCTTTCCTTAGCAGCAGCCTTGCTATCAGTAGCTTCTGCATTTGACTTGAGCTCGTCTATCTTGGCCGCGGAAGCTGTACTGTACATCTCTCTCAGCTGATGAGACTCTAGAGCTGACAACACAGCTTGATCTCTACCAAAACTAATCCCAACTTGAAGGCTAAACAATGACTCATTCGAGGCCACAGAATCACTTCTTGCAAAAACAGAAGAGGGTATCCTGTTTGGGTCGTAATCTCCATCGCGTTCCATCATCTGGATCGCTGGACTATCCCTTGCAGATTCGTCTTTGAGGCCCTCTGATGAGGACCCTACCATATGATCTAGAGATTCCCCCTTGTCTTCTTTACTGAAATGGACTTTTTCATCATCTTCCAAAGGACTTACAATATCTCCATTTCCAAGCAACTCCGATTCACCGGCTGTTACCATCTTGAAAAAGCTTTATAAAGTATGTTGCTTTGCGTCTGTTTGCAAACACTAACGCCAGTGCTGAGTTCAAAATCTGGCCATCTTCTACAAGAACAATAAAAGTGCACAGTGAAGATCCAACTTTATCAATCACAAATGCAAGAAAGTGATTCAGTTTCAAGAATAAACACAGCTAAAATGAAGAATGATGCTAGACAGTTTAAGCTCCTTAGACAATAGAGAAAACAAAATCTGTTTTCCTTGAACAACAACATAAACTGATATGAATAATTATGTATGTCCTAATTAATTCAAAAATCAATTCCTGTCCTTTCAACTTTGCGATTCCCAAATGACAAAATAAGGCGACGAAAACAAAAATCAACAACAATAGATGGGAGAAAAGGGGAGAAAAAGGAAATTAAAGGAAGTACCTTTTACGATGAAAACCTAAATCAAATGTTGCCTCAACTGATTGCGCGGAAACGGAATCACGAGGAACAATTATTTATCCGGCGTGGAGAAATGAGAGGGCACCGACAGGGGAATGCTGAATCGGAAAAACTGGGCAGATTGGAGGAATTAGGGTTTCAGACAGGGAGGGAGGGAGGGAGGGCGGTGAATGAGGGGAAAGAGATTTGGGGGAGATGATATTGATCATGATTCATGAGAGAGAGGTGGAAGGCGAACCGATCCCTTAGGCGCTCAATTTTGTGTTTTCTTGACTTAACTAACTTAACTGTTTCCCTCCCTTTTTTTCATTTATTTATACATTACATTTACACTAGCTAGTGAAGTTTAGGGTATGTTGGAGTATTTTATTTGATTTTATTTCCAAGACCTGTAAGTTGGCTAAAGACTCTCTACCTTCAACCAAAGATTCGGAATTTGAATCATAGAATTGAGAAGATTGAAGACAATTTTGTTGAGATACAAAACATCCCACGTTGATTGTGAGTGGTAAAAAGATCACAAAATATAAAGGGATGTGAACCTCTTACACTATGGCTTAAACTTATAACAAAAAAAAAAAAAATTCGTCCGAGTTGGGTTGATTTCCCTGGCTTCGGGTAAAGCTAAAAGAGATTGAGATACCGAAACCCGTCGAAAAAACAAACCAAAAACTGGGGCGAGTTATCACAATGTCAGTCCAGTGAGGCAACTCAATCTTGCCAGAGCGCTTGAGCCATAAGCAGCTCTTATGTATTACTCCCTCCGTTTCCAAATAATTGACGTTTTGAGGTTAGGAGGGTTAGTAAAATAAATGACGTTCTCACCTTCCTTTTTAATTGTGCGGACTGCGGAGTACTATTAACATGGGGAAATGAAATGAAATTTGAAAAGGCTATAATTTTCCACTAATTAATATCATAATTCCTTTTAAATTTAAATTTAGGCTCCAATTATAAAAAGGTGGGAAAGTGGGAAGTTGAAGGGTTACTTCTTTGACATTCTACAAACCTTCCACAAGTGCAATTTCTTAATTAGTGTGCAACATTCCAAAGTGTCAATTATTTGGAAACGGAGGGAGTACCAATCAGGGTCATAGGAAGCGAGCTTCTTGAGGGTGCTAGTGACCCTCAAGTCTTCACAATGTCAATCCACTGAGGCAACTCCATCTTGGCAACTCAATCTTGCCAGAGCGTTGAGGTGGGAGGAATAAGCCCGGGGAATAAGCCATGACGAACTTGTGAGGTGAAACATCTTTCACGGTGGCCATCGTCGTAATCGTAGCAGACCCTCTTCTTCCGCTGAGGCAACTCCATCTTGCCAGAGCTGAGGTGGGAGGAATAAGCCCGGGGAATAAGCCTTGACGAACTTGTGAGGTGAAACATCTTTCACTGTGGCCATCGTTGTAATCGTAGCAGACCTTCTTCTTCCACTGAGGCAACTCCATCTTGGCAACTCATCTTGCCAGAGCGCTGAGGTGGGAGGAAGAAGCCTTGACGAACTTGTGAGGTGAAACATCTTTCACGGTGGCCATCGTTGTAATCGTAGCAGACCCTCTTCTTCCGCTCTGGATTAGGGTTTCTCCTCAGCAAATGCGAGTATGTGACTACTGACTAGCCATTGTGTAACCATGATTCCGTTTTCTTCTGAACAAGTAGGTGTTCTTTGATCCAGTTATGATGCTAAGGTGATACTTGGACATATGCCAAAAGTGTAGGCTAAAATGTCTCTGTAGTCCCTCGACATTGTAAACGAGTCGTAAACCTAGCTTTCCATTCGCGCACCTCTTGTACTCGAACAACAGATCGGTATGGTTGAAAGTCGTGAGCTTCAAGATCCCATAGTCCAAGTCTCTGAACAAACTCCACTTCTGCAAGGGCGGTTCCAGCCCCTCCAGCCACCACATGTATTGTCCCATTCAATGGTCCCTTGTAATGATACTTTTCTTGGTTGCCACAAACATTCTGCACGCGCACACACACATACATGCATGCTTAGTTAGATGTGAAAAAACAGACATTATAGAAGCATTTGTAGTTGTAGTAGCTAGTCTCATAGAGAATTACCTGGTGGACGGGGTATGATCTTTCGTAGTTATGGACGTGTCCGTATATGGCAATGTCGACCTTGTACTTATACCACAGATCTGGGAGGCTCTCCCTTCCCATGGGCTCGGCAAATGAGCCTTCCGATGCATAAAACGATGCAGAGGAATATCCCAGCACACGATGCACCAGGAAGATTTGCCATGGCTGCTTTTGTTGGTCCACAAAAGCTAGACATGCAGCTTTCGATGAAGCTGTAAATGTCCAACCCTATAGGTATACCTGCAAAATCCATGGAAGAAACCCCTTAATCCAAATTACGGTTAACAAATGATGCAGATAAGCATAATCAAAATGGACAAGCAATTCAAGCAACAGCTAGTGTACATTTAGGTTGGGTTGTAGCTCCATGAGGAAAAGCAGTGTGTATATAGCCGGGATCTCGCCATCCAACGATCCTTGTTGGGGCACCTACGACAATGAGAGCTCGGTTCATCTGGTTAAGAGTTGTGCTTAAATCAAGTATGAGAGTGCAACAAGTTGAGAAATGAACCCACCACACATGCTGCTGCGATCACACATGCTGCTCCAATCCAATCCTCTGCTGAAGGATTGGGATGGCTGAACTCCACAGTCACCTATTCTACATTTTTTCCCTAAGAGCCAAAAGTTTAATAATTATAATTTGTAAGCATAAATTGTTGAACAAACTCAAGTTGGTTTCAGCTCAAGATTGAGTTAGTTAAGATTGTTAGTTGAGTAATCAAAAGTTGGTATGCAATATATATGGAATTGTATAAATAGCTAAACAATGTATTACACGCCTCATTCATACATCCAGAAAATAAATAAAAAAGCAAATTCTCTCTTCATCTTCTTCCTTTCTTCCATTTCTGTTTTTTTCCGCCATGGCTGGTTTGGTTTGATCTTATCGGCTCGACGTCCCCCAAATGCTTAGTCCGAGGTCTTAATTCTTCGGTGTCGAACTGCATCAGACACCGAACACTTCTTCCTCCTTCTACCTTCGCCCTCCTTCGTTCGCTCGCTTCTCAGTTCCCTCGCTCAGGCAGTCGTTCGTCTTCCTTCCTTCCTTTCTTTCTTTCTTTGTTTTTTTAATTCAAATGTAATGGAGACACCTTTCTATGTTACATTTAACCCTCAAGGGCGCGAGGCAAAATCTATCCAAATGACAAGGGCACCACGCGAAATTTGTCAAACTTTTGTATATCCGGCAAAAATTGTCATACCACAAGGCTACCTTGCAAAATTTTCGGTTTTTTTATGACTAGAAAATCCACCATTTCGTGGTAAACCATGGGAACATGACCTAGTCGGAAAGAACCACGCACCAAGTAAACCGGCTTGTGCCGACCGGTTCAACCCACTAGTAAGGAGCAAGGCAAACATTGGATTTTCACCCAAGAAAATGGGCGGAGGCAAGGAATGAATCCGAGACCTTCTTATTACCCCCTTGCTCTACACACCACTAGGCTACCCTAACTAGGGCATATACCATAATCTTTTATATATTTTTTTTGAAGCAGATAAAGATTAGCAGGCCCGGACCTGAGGCGAGGCCCAACAGGCCGTCGCCTCAGGCCCACTTACATTGGGGGCCCATTGCCCATATATATGTATATAATATATATATATATATATATATATATATATATATATATATATATATATATATATATATATATATATATAGGGGGACTTTCCGGTGAAACGATCCTTATTGTGTAACGTGAGGAGAATTATGGACCACTGGATGGAAAACAATGAATGGTTGAAAAAATACCTTTAAAAAAGAAGGAAAAGAAACAGTTTTTTTCAAACAAAATAAACTGCTCTTTCTTACATACGTACAGTAACTTTTTATTGTTTTAATTTTCCGATATTGTTCGGTTGTTCCTTACCATTTTTTATGGTGATGCTATGAAGTTCTTAAATTTGCACCAACTATATAGTAGGCAACTGGATTTTAATAGAATTAAAATTGAACACTTGTTTCTTTAGAAATGAATATTTAGAAGGTAAAATGTGAATATTTAACATATTAAAATTGAACACTTGTTTCTTTAAAAAGGCATAACGATAAAAATATCTCGTTTCATATTGAATGGAAAAGATATGAATATTTTGTTTATTAGAAGTGAATATTTAAAATACAAAATGTGAATATTTAACCGATTAAACTTGAACACTTATTTCTTTCAAAACCAATAAAATAATTTTAATTTATAATTATGAATATATTTAGTTGGATAGATGTGAAGAATTACTATTTAAATTTGAATAGATTACATCTGATCGAAGTTTTTGAACAAAAGAAATTGGGTAGTTACTCAGTTGGGGCATACATCCGCCAGTTACTACAAAATTGGGTGGAAGGCAGTTTGTTTGTTTTATTTTTTAAAAAAAAAACGATAACTCTTTATTACGGAGTAGTATTTTTTTTAAAGGTATTTTTTCAACCATTCATTTTTTTCCATCTAGTGGTCCATAATTCTCCTCACGTTACACAGTAGGAATCGTTTCACAGGAAAGCCCCATATATATATATATATATATATATATATATATATATATATATATATATATATATATATGTGGGGATGCGCTCCGGTGAAAATCAAAATTGCGGTAGAAACCCATGAGGACCGGCTTTTTAGCTCGGTTCACTTGCTTTATAGCCCGGTTATGAATAGAACCGATCTATAAAGGCATAAATTTTAACCCGGTTTTGAATAAAACCGAGCTATAAAGTCACTATGTAATTTTTAAACATGATTTTTTTAGCACGATTTTTAGGCTTGACCGAGCTATAAAGTCATGTGTTATTTTAAAATTGGAGTTTTTAGCACGGTTTTTAAGTTGAACCCAGTTGTAAAGTCACCGTGTGATTGAGTTTTATAGCACGGGTTTCAAATAAACCAAGATATAAAGTAGTCCTCACGGGTTTTTACCACAATTCGAGGTTTTCACCAGAGTCAATCCCTATATATATATATATATATATATATATATATATATATATATATATATATATATATATATATATATATATATATATATATATATATATATATATTGAATAAACCCCAATACTGCAAGGACAGCCTGGCACCGTGGATTAAGGCTTGGGAGGAGAGGAAGGTGACGCGGGTTCGAGTCCCATATTTTCGCCTTTCTACCTTCTTTTTAAAAAAAATACACGCGTTTTTGCTTTTTTTTTTGGTTTTTATTTTTTTTAAAACACACACAGAAGGTTTTTTTTTTACACAGAAGCTGCGTTTTTGCTTCGTTTTTTTTTTGTTTTTATTTTTTTTAAAACGCACACTGAAGTTTTTTTTTTACACAGAAGCTTTTTTGTTCGCGTTTTCGCTTCTTTTTTTTTTTTACACATGAGCTTTCTTCTTTGCGTTTTTACCTCTTTTTTGTTTTTTTTCTTTTTTTTTTAAAACACAATGAAGCTTTCTATGTTGTTGCTACTTGTTTTTTTTATATATATATACTTTGATGTTTGTTTTGTTATGGTTGAAAATAGTAAAGGACCCTATTTTAAAATCTAGCCTCGGGCACTCAAAATCTCAGGTCCGGCCCGGAAGATTAGCCATAATCTTTTATATATTTAGAGTAAAGGTACTCTTTATTTTCACTAATTTATCTTTTTTTTTTTCTACGAGGAAGAAATCCATCATTTAGTGGCAAAACCTAGACACGTGATCCACCCATAATTAAGTACTCTTTCATGCTTGATTGTTCTTCTCAAGTTTAGCTTACCTATAGCTTACAACTCTCGCCATAGCTCTATATAAGAGTTCTTTATGCAACTTGAATCCAAAACGAACAAATATAATTGTGCTCTCCTCGAAAAATTTTCTAACTCCGCCACTAGCTAATTGAAACCATGCCCATGCCACTCTTGGAAATTAAATTGTCGTCTTGCATGCTTGCATTGGAGATGATCCATGTCGATCATTGAAGGACCAAGTGGCTAGATATAGGGTTGAACCGTTGAACGACTTACATCATCAATCGTTTTGTGGGAATCGCGTTGTCAACTAGTGTGCTTGGTGATGAATTAATTCCATCATATATGATATGTTGTTATATATCTTCTATACTAAGCACGATATATAGGCAACAAATTTGCAATTCGAATTTGTTTATAAAGATTTTTTTTTTTTTTGACGTAATTTGTTTATAAAGATTGGAAGCTATATATAGATCGAGTTAAAGCATCCAATGTTCTCACATTTCATAAAATAAAATGTAATCAATACATTAATTTGAACATGTTTACTCCAAAAACAAATACATTTGAACATGTCATGTGTGTTTAGAACTCGAAGTACGTTTTCATCGATCGGATCTTCATCAGAACTCGAAGTGCAATGAATGCATGTAATGGCATTTTCTGGTACAACAGTGACTCGGCGTACTCAAAGAGAACTCTAAATGCCCTGCCAGCTTTCCATACTCTCTCAACACCGCCCTGTTATCCTCCAGGTCTACAGTTTTCACCATCTGCACCCATCAATTTTAATTAATCAAATTACTTTATATATATAAAAAAGAGACTTGCACTTATATATATGATGCAGGTTGTAGAACTAAATAACTAACCTTGTCAAGGGCGATTCGAGCTGCCTCTCGTTCGCGTTGAATTTGCATCTTGCGTTCTGTACTCTCTTGTTCGTCTCGGATTGCTTTGAGTTTGGTTGAGGTATATGTCTTCTTCTCTTCCGAATAAGTAATAGACTGGCCGGTTTGTTGTATGCAGCAGCCTCTTCCGAGTAGGATAATTGGGGCGATCCTTTTCGACTTTGCCACAACTTTTCGCTCTGCGGGTCATACAATGATCAGTCTTCTTATCCCTCTTCCCGTAGCAGCTATGATGATGATCCACCGTCTCTTGATCGTCGAAACGCCTTTTCTTGGAGATACTCCTCAGCCGCACCTGATGATGATTCCTCTTCTTACTTCCATAATAATCTGAAGAAATCCTTTCACCACCCTTTCTGTGTCCATGCCCTCCATATGAATAACACTTCGACCCCATCGATCTTAGTATTCGCTACGTGCGTCTGTAATGTGTAAATCAAGTACATATGTGTAAGTACGTACTAGTACGTGTAAGAACTAAGATAAAACCCTAAACGTTCTGATCCATCAAATTTAATTAACGAATGCAAATATATGGGCAGAAATATTAATCTATGTTATTCAGATCGATTAATTTAATTTACGGAAATTTCGCGAGGTACCCTTGTGGTATGACAATTTTCGCCGGGTATACAAAAGATTTACATATTTCACATGGTACCCCTGACATTTACTACTAATTCACACCGTGCCCTCCCAAGGTTAAATTTGACTGAGCTCCGTTAGTTTTGAAAAAAAAAAAGACGAAGGAAGGAAGAAGACAGAAAGGAAGGAACCCGGGTGAAATGAGAAGCGAAAGAAAGAGAGAAAGGTCAAACAGAAAGGGAAGAACAGGTCGAACGGAAGAAGAAGAAGAAGAAGTCGAAGGTCGAAGCAGAAGGCCAAACAGAAGCAGAAGAATGAGGTCAAACACAAAGAAGAGGTAGGTGTTGTTTGTAAATTTCGATAATTAGGGTTTCGAATTTGAGATTTTGACTATAAGTAAGTGAATTTGAGTAATGGAGTTGCTATATTATGTGAATTTGAGATTTTGGAGTTTGAGTTTCGAATTAGGGATTTGAAACAGGGGTTTCGAATTAGGGGTTTAAATAGGGCAAAGAACTTGATTTTCGAGGTTGGGTTGCTATCTTTCACTTACATGCTCTTCAGATAACATAGAGTTGTAGGTTTAAGAAATAAGAGAAAGTGTTGCAATTCAGATTTTGCAAATGGTTGTAGGCTCAAGAAATAAGAGAAAGTGTTCACTCTGCTGCAAATGTGACTTGTTATTTATATATTTAGGATGGGGTAGCTGAAGCAATTGAGATGCTAAGAAAATCTGGAATAATTTCTATTTTACTCGTCCATATGAATGATATCAAATAAGAAGAAAGAAGTCATGGCTGCCTAGACTCTGTATTGAATGTGTGAAGTTTGGACATGATGTCTCGTCCTGTCAGCTCAGAAAGCTCAGAGAGAAGGATAAAGATAAGAAGGCTGCTAGACAGATATGGATACCGAAGGATAGGACAGTAGAGCAACAGACGGAGGATTGTGGAGGGATAGCAGAGGGTAGTTCGTCCATGTGCGAACCCGATGCAGCTGCTGTTAGATCACGTCTGAGCATGGAGTTTGAAATTGGGAATGAAAAGCATATTGGGAGGGATACTACGGCTGATCTTATCTTCAGAAATGAGAAGAACAATCAAATAAAGGAGGGAGCTGTAATTTCAGAGGACATAGCAGTACTAAAGAGTAAATCCTAGGGAGGTAAAAATGGTGAATCTGTGGCTAATGCTGCTACAGAAAATCACGAAGGAAATAAGGATGCACAAAAGCCAAAGATGCACAGCTGGTGTACTCATTCAGGCAAGAAAAAGAGAAATGGGAGTGCTGGAAAAATTGACAGAAAGGCAAAGATGAACAATATGATCAGTGAGAGTTGTTTTGCAATCCCGGACAAGGAAAATGAAGTAAAAAATTCAGAAGATTCTTGTTCAAAGATTCTCTCCTTCAATTTGTGAATTGGTATACCCAGATCTCCCCCTTTCTTAGTTCTTTGTTGCTTCTTTCCTGTTGATTAATTGTCTCTCTATACACTGGAATTACCCATTTTGGTTCAATTAGACCAGCCATTGCACTTTATCTTACGATTTTGCTGCATCTTGCCTTTCCATGGCCACAAAATGTTTTAAGCCTATTAGCTCAAATGGAAGAGCATTGTGCTCATGCACAAAGATGTGGGTTCAACTCCTGCATAGGCTCTCTATGTTTGTCTTGTTATGATGAAGTAATATAGGCAAATACTCCACCAAGCTATGGCTATGGCACTTTTACTTCCACTAATTGCAAAAATTTCACCAAGTTAAAGAAGAGAGTTTAGCAAAGAAAAGAGTTCAACTAAGAGTACAAAAAAAGAAGAAAATTCAGTAAAAAAGAGAGTTCTACGAAGAAGAAAGTTCAGTACAGAAAAGAGTTCAACAATTCTTTCAAGCACAAACATGCTCTCTGTTATTGCAAAGTTCAGCAGAGATTCAATAGACTTTCTTTAATAAGGGTTAATATTAGATACAAAGTTCAGCAAAATTTAGCCAAGTGCTACTTTTCATCCTTTAAAATTGGAGTCTATGTGGGAGTTGAACCCACGTCATGTGTAATCACACATTGCTCTTCCTTTGAGCTAATAGACTAATTGAAAACACATAATTGAAAATATGTTGTGAAGACACTGTATTACAGAGGAACAAAGGATAATTTTTATACACCAAAGATGGATTCTCCAAAACTATCAATTCATTTTGGACCACTACCTTTGAATGTTGAGTTGAGGAAGAATCACAACTCTTCTTGAAATACAAACATAATATCAACTGAAAAGAGACTGTACCACAGCAAATAATAAAAATGACGCCCATCTTACAAATCTTAAGTCTTTTTAAGGATTTGGAAATTTGAAAAGGCAATCCTTTGCCTAGATCAAAACCTATAATTATAAATCCAGGTAACAAGACTAAAAATCTTATGTCAAAGCCTATAGATTAAAGAATCTGTGAGAATCCGAGAATCCCGGTCGAGTCGTATCAAATCGGGAGTCGTGTGGGGTTTTTAATTTTGTTTTTGGTTATAAGGTCGGGATCTATCACTTTGCACAAAAGCTTAAGCCAATGTGTAGGGGCTTCTCCCAACCTTATATTTTGGTTTGTTATACCACCCACAATCAATGTGTGATGGCTATTTATATCCCAACACGCCCCCTCAAGTGCAACCCGCCTGGATCGGGTTGACACTTGAACAATTTTTTTTTTCTTCTTTAAATCTTCTCCCGGGTCGAGACTCTCAATCTCTTTATAGGTCGCCCGGTTTTTGGTTTTTACGACGGGGTTCGGCATCTGAATCGCCTGCCCCGAAGCCAGGAAAATCGACCCGACTCGAACCTGCTCTGATACCATGTGAGAATCCGAGAATCCCGGTCGAGTCGTATCAAATCGGGAGTCGTGTGGGGTTTTTAATTTTGTTTTTGGTTATAAGGTCGGGATCCACCACTTTACACAAAAGCTTAAGCCAATGTGTAGGGGCTTCTCCCAACCTTATATTTTGGTTTGTTATACCACCCACAATCAATGTGTGATGGCTATTTATATCCCAACAGAATCTTACTAAAATTCATATGGTAGTTAATCTTCTTGGACCATATTTGGTTGCTGGTAATATTCTTCCAGCATGCGTATGCATGGAAAGCAGCACTTCTCATCACTATCCAGTATCCACCTTACCTGGGTGTTTGGACTTTGGATAAGGAAAAAAAATGGAAAAGGGAAAACCTCCATAAAAACCCCATAATAAGTTGAACAAAAATACATTCCTTTCACAGAATACAAGAGATTTCCCTTTCATTTCTCATCATCTTCAACTTTTACCATTTCTTTTTCTTCTTTCCTAAATATATAAATAACAAGTCACATTTGCAGTAGAGTGAACCCTTTCTCTTATTTCTTGAGCCTACATCCATTTGCAAAATCTGAATTGCAAACACTTTCTCTCATTTCTTAAACCTACAACCCTAATTCTATATAAATCCAGAATTTTAGATAAACAAGTATGGTTCTATGCAAATAAAAAAACCAGAATTATTGCAAATCAAAATTGTATCAAGAAAAGTGGGAAACAAAGAGCGAGGAACCAAAATTGCAGAGAAATCAATCTGTTATCTGAAGAGCATGTAAGTGAAAGATAGCAACTCAACCTCAAAAATCAAGTTCTTTGCCATATTCCAACCCCTAAATTCGAAACCCCTGATTCAAATCCCTAATTCGAAACTCAAACTCCAAATTCTCAAATTCACATAAGATAGCAAATCCATTACTCAAATTCACTTACTTATAGTCAAAATCTCAAATTCGAAACCCTAATTATCGAAAATTTTACAAACAACACCTACCTCTTCTTTGTGTTCGACCTCCTTCTTCTGCTTCTGTTCGGCCTTCTACTTCTTCTCCTTCTGTTCGACCTTCAGCTTCTTCTTCTTCTTCTTCTGTTCGACCTGCTCTTTCCCGGTCGATCGACCTTCTTTCTCAGTTCACCCGAGTTCCTTCCTTCTGTCTTCTTCCTTCGTTAGTCTTTCTTTCCTTCTTTTTTTCTTTCTTTCTTTTTTTTTTTTTATTTCAAACTAACGGAGATCTGTCAAATTTAACCCTGGGAGGGCGCAAGGTGAATTAGTATTAAATGCCAGGGGTACTATGCGAAATATGTAAATCTTTTGTATACCCGGTGAAAATTGTCATACCACAAGGGTACTTCGCGAAATTTCCCTAAATAAAATTACAGTCGGTAGCATATACATGACAATAACCATAACCAAACTTCACTTCTGTAAGATCTTCCTGTTGCATTGCATTGAGCAACCAAACTCACTTCTATTAGGATGATCTATGCGCTACATATAGGGGTGTTATTCGAGCCGAACGTGTCGAGATCGACATGTTCAAGCTTGGTTTGTTTGGTAAACGAGCTGTCGAGCTGAGCCGAGCCCAGTTTTTAAACAAACTTATTTTTTTGATCGAGATTGACTTATTTAGGAAATGAACGGGATCGACCCGGACTATTTTCGAGCTTTAAATAGTTCTATTTGGTCATAACATATTAACTCAATGAAAATTTCATAAAATTCAAGCTATTCGAGCTTAAATCGAACAAGCCGAGCTTTCAACCAAGCTTAAAATCTTATTTAGGCTCGACTTGTTTAGGTAAGTGAACGAGTTCAAATCGAGCTTTTTTTCGAGCCGATCCCGAGCCAAGCTCGAGCTATTTAGTTCATATAACAGCCCTAGCCACATATCTCTAGTTCAGAGGTACTTGGGTTGGATCCAAGGAAGATCAAGTATTATTTCAAAATTTAAGCAAGGCTTTTCGCCTTTCGAAAGAGAAAACAGGTTCACATCCAACCAGTGAAGACAAGGAGATGGTTATTTTGCAGTAAATGGGATGAAATCCAGTTGTTGTACAACAGGCTCACATCTAACAAGTGAGATACAAAAAATAGACTACGTGATACAATAATAACAACTCCAGGGAGATTGAGGTGAATCTATCCAGCAATTTTGTAGGTTGGATTGACCAACTTATCCAATCCAGTAACAACTTGTGCTGATTCTATGACATCTCCAACCTTGAGATCAGCTAAATAATCCTCATTTTCGGTTACGTAACCAAACACTGCGTACCGACCATCCAGTATATTGGCATTGCTTGGGGTCAGCTCACTTTCTTTCAATAGCCAGAATACTTGGCTTGAAGCAGAATTGTTTTCAAATTCCTGCAATGAAAAATCGCGAGCTTGTTGTGTAAGAAAGCCTGAGAGAGGCAGTCGAATCTTTCGGTGGTGCAACACTATGAAAAGGCATCGGTATGTGGAGTTTAAAAGCTTACTTCTCTGGCCATTGCCATTGTTCCGAATGCATTGAACGGAAGCTTTGTTTGAGCCTTGTAGAGACCAAGGTCCTGAATCAATGTCACTTTGTTAGAACTAAGCAACAGCAATGCCTAATTAATTTCTGTCATGTGGCATTTTCTCCAAAAGAAAAGACAACAGAATCATAACTTACTTCAAGTGTTTCTCCATAAAATGGAGCCTTCTCCCCATCTACCATGATCTCCAATGGAATAGTGCGAGTCTTTTCCGTGCTGGGATCAATGAAGCCCTCTGCTGGACCTTCAGGGTCACCAGTTTGCACGACAAATCCATCCGCTGCAGCAAGATTACAAATAAAGCCTATGATCAACTTCGTCGAATGATATGAAAACATGAGTTGCTGGAACAATTTTTAGATAAGCAGCATACCTCTTTGGATCTCCATGCCATCATAAAAGTGTCTTTCAACCAAGTCGACGAAATTGCCAGCAGTTACAGGTGCATTATAACCATCCAGGACAATGCGGAATATGCATTCCTCAAGGTTAGGGTTATCTTTCACTTTAACCTTCAGATCAACAGTTGCCCTTCCCTTCAAGAGAGGCATGCTACGATACTCTTCTGGAACTTCGTACGGGAATCCATCTACCATGTCCTCTTCAACACTGCAGAAAGCCAATCTCCCTCAGCTGCAGTCAATCAGAAGTGCCATCTATGAGATTGAATTGCTTTTTAAGGGTGCTAACTCTTTCAGGCCCTTTCCAACTTCATTACTAAAATCACAAAGTGATAATCAGGATAACATCTAGGTTTCTCTGTCATCTCCTCTCAGTAATGCTCAATGTGGTAAGATTATTCCTTTGATTATATGTAATTTGGCTAAACCATTGGTGCAAATTGCGAAATCGGAACAAACTTATACATGATGACTGAGCAAGCATGAAATGTCCAGAATCATGTTCTTACCCTCCAACATAACTAAGGAGCTCTTTCTGTTTTGGAGCTACTGCATCTCGATTTCGATCTTCCACAATCTTTTGGAAGTCTTCCAGCCCCACTTCCAGCTTGTCAAGCAGCTCCACTCCATGCTCCTTCTTTGATTCAGCCAACCCTGAAACAATCAAGCTCTTGCCTTGCTTGAGATTACGGGATGCCTGCCTCACATTCTACACAGTTGGTTGAAAAGTACCAATTGTTACTGCAAGCTTCCTCAAATCAAAATGGTGCAATTTATACAAGGTACAACAACAACATTCCCAGTTTACCCCCTATAATCAAAACACAAAGTCATGGCATTACCCTAAAGAGAAGCTTACTCTTTCAACAGAGTCGAGTGCCTTCAAGCCAGCAACCTTGAGGCTGTCAGTGATGTCCTCAAGAGGCTTCTGGACCTCTCGAATAGCCTTGTTGTTAATGGGCAATGCGTACCTCAAGAGGGCTCCGGGGTCCTTAATTGGGGGCCCCGAGATCAACACCGACAGCTCCGGAAACGTCGGGGCGGGAGAAGCGGCAGCGAGAGGGCTGTTAGCTACTCCGGCCATCAATCCAGCCGCCAGCGCTATCGAAACCGCGCATTCTCTCCACCTTGTTTTCTGCCCATATGTGATTCGATCAAAACTTTTTGTATGAATAAAGATTGAATCTTGAAATTGATTTTTTTGACTACTTACTTGCAGTTGGGGCTGGGCCTGTATTTGAGGGTCTTTGCTGGAGGAACATTGCGGCCCGCACCTCCATCTCCTGAATCGAGAATCAATTGCAAATTTATGGAATCGAGGAGTGAAGTGGGAAGTAGGCAGTTTGAGACAAGTGAACTTGGAGGAGGAGTAACAATGGTGGGTGATGACATTGAGAGCTGCCATTGCAATTTGGAGAAAGGGCTTAAGCTGGAGGGAGGAGTAGGAACTAGGAAGAGGCCGGCCGGAAGAGGTAACAGATCAGCAACAACACAAAGCAAGCAGATAAGGTAAGGTTATCCGGAGATTGGATTTTGTATTTTCCAACATTCAAAAAACAGATGTTGTCCCCACTCTCCACTCTAGATAAGGTTTATTATTTCTGACTTACTTTGATATATCAATTAGGGCTCTGGTTGAAGTTTTTGCTAGATCCCGACCTTATAACCTAACAACAAAATAACTCCGATACCACTTCTGATTCTTACGTTTCTCATTCAATACTTTTACCACCACTACATTCAATTTCTTCACCACAAAGTAATGAGTTACAACTTCTGGTAGCTAACAGAAACACATCCAAATCCTAACATTAGCTTTAGGATTGAAAATGTGGAATACATAAATAAAATCACTCAGAAATCAAATCATCTGTAACCATACAGAAATGATAAGCAGTTTTTTTAACAAAATATATTTTCAGTGTCTTCCCAACAAACTTTTAGAAAAAGAAAGGAAGAAGAGAAATCCTGTCAGCAAACATAGTTAATCAAAGACAATCATCTGATGAAGTTGTTGGTAAATGTAGTGGTATACATTGGCATCTTGTTCAGGTACCTCAGTATTTTTTCGGCCATCTGCTTAGTGTAGGGATCGCCATGATGCAACGCAGTCACAACTGCAGCAGAAAACAACCTATCCTCTGCAATAACAGAAGCAGAAGAGCTATCTCTGCCTTCCATGAGGAAGTATTCAACCATCCAAAATATCTTCTGCAGCACACTTTCTTTGGTATGTTGTCTGACCACTTTTATCACTCTTTGTGTTGCATTCAGTTGATTAAGAACAAACACGCTCATGCTCACGTCCACTTTGTCATCCAACAAAGTACTCAAGGCCATCAGTGATGCTTCTACAACCTCAGCATTGCAGTGATTCAAGCACACGAACAGTCCTTCAGCCGCCCTTCCTTTGATCAAACAGAAGGTCTTCTCGGAAGAGCAGACACCTTTATGAACACTTCAAACTGGCACTTGGCTTTTTTCTTCTGAAACCCTTTTTATGCAGCAAAATACTGTGGTCTTCTTTATCTCATTTGTTGGCGGTTTCCAAAGGATTATGGACTGTGTTGAGAGCTTCTCCAATGCTGTTGCTGCTAGCCTCTTAACTTCCTCGTCTGATGTTTCCATGAGAAGATCTGTGCATATTTCTGTGAATCTGTACTGGATTGCTAGAGACAGAATTTTAGGCTCGTATATGGTTGCGGCGAATCTGACTAGGATCCCAACTATGCTCTCCATGTAAGCACCTGCGTGTCTGCTTGGTCTTGTCCCACTATTTTGGATTCGATTGATCATTTCCACAATTGGGACTGCGTTCATCTCAAGTAAAGCTAGATTGAGTGTTAGGTTCTGATAGGGTAATTCAGCAAGGAGCTTGGCTGATAGAGCATGCCTTTCTGTAATCTGTATCATGTCAGATGGACATTGAATGAGGCCCTCAAGTAGGCCATGTGATCTACAAATTCCATCGGCTAAAATGTGTCCCATGTGGGGTGAGAGGATGATCAGCAATCTGATTGCTGAAATCTGTAATTCCTCATTAGGATGATTGATGAATGTCAGAAGTCTGTAGCTTGCCTCACTTTCTTTGACTGCTGTCACTAGTGTGGCTGACAGCTTCGCGGACTTCATTAGGCATGAGAGGATTCTAACAAGTCTAATGCTTACTGCATCCTGATTTGAATTCAAGGTCCTGTTAACAATATTGAAAACCGCGTATGCTGAACACAATTCTTGACCCTCGGCGTTCAGTTTTAGACCTTCAAGTTCTAGCCTGTCTCGAGTATATTTGCGAGTGTTATTACAGCTTCTTCAAGCGAGTCCATTGATTCATTTGAGCTCGGTTTCATGAACATCTCTTCAACCATGATTTTGACTACTACATTTTCCACTAGTATTCTGCCACTGGCGCAATTTGATGATATTTGTGCAAAAGCTTTTAATGCCGCTTTCCTATTCATAGCATTGCTACTGCACAGCATCTGGGTGAGTCCCGGACAAGCCCTTTCAGCCACATGGCTGCTGCTGTTGTGTCCTAGTACTATCTCACCCAGGTAGTTGCCCATCTTTAGCTTCATCTCATCGGAACCTGCGTACTTATCAATTTTAGATTATGAAATGAAATAGGTAGATGTCCAAAACTTATAGACTATCAAGAAGAGGATCTATAAAAACGTTTTTTCTTCAAGAATCAGATATAAGTTTTGTTGATGAAATATAAAGAAATTTTGGGTATTACCTTGAGCAAGATTATCAAGAAGAGGATCTACAAAACCGTTTTCTGCCATGCACTTTATGTTGTATGGACACTGACACAGGTTTTTCACAATTTCTTCCGCTGACTCCGAAGCGAAAGCATCTGCTGCTCTGTCATATTTGATCTTGATCAGCATTAGGATCCCACCGGTAACCCATCCTATCTTCTCTGAAAGAAATTTGGACTTTGAAAGTTCAAACAGAAGCGAAAGCGCAGCATGTCTAACTGGCTGGTGGTCACTTGATAGCATTCTTACTGTTGCAGTAATGGCTGCTATCTTTCCAGTCAACTCCTGTGCATCATTTAACATGATCAGAGAACAAAGTGAACCGAGATACTTCGGCTCATTGAACCAAGATAACAAATGAATGTTGTGCCAGTTGCTGCAATATATTCAGTGAGCCGATCCTCACCTTCCTGTCTCTGAACTCCAACAGGTTAACAGTTAACTAGTAAATGTATCATCCCAAGATTGCACACTTGTTTTCTAATTTTGTCAAGCCCTTTCTCATAGATATTGTGCAGGTCTCTTAGTGAATCGAGTATCATACTCTCCGTGCTAGCTGTAGATAAAGTAGAAGTGAACGGATAGCACTAATCCTTGCGGTTTCATTTCTGTCTTTCCACTCCTCTATGATTGCCTTGAGTGCTAAATTGAGGCTCAGAATTCTAGTTAGGAGCCAACTCTTTCAAACCACTCAGTTATGGCCTGCCTTTCATAGGTCACACCGCTTTGTATAGTGACTGGATCATCCATGATCTCCTTGGTCAGCGAGCAAACGAAACGCTTGATTAGAGGCTCTACGTATTGAGCTGCTTCTTGCATGCTGCTTAATGATCTAGGACTCGTGGATCCGTTGCTTACTTCACTAGGTGTGCTTATACTTCTAAGGACTTGCACATTCATTGGACTGCTTGGCGAATGTGAACTCCCCATGGAATAGTCTCTATTGATCAGGTAGGTTCCTGTTTCTGCTGGTGCTACATTTGGTCTGTGTGTCGCTGACAGTGTCGGTAACAATATCTGCATACTCCTGTTCTTGAAATGTTGATGGTGGTAGCAAGCTGAGATCTTCACCTACAAGCTTGATCACACCTTCAAGCTGCTTCACAGTGGCTACCAAGTCATGATCAGGAATTTGCTCTCTCACTTCTTGGCTACCAATTGAATGTTGTTGTATAGAGACTGTAATGCCTCTATTGCATTTGTTGGGGAATGCTCAATTGATTTCCATTCCGTTATTAGAGGGGTAACCCGGTACATGTGGCATCCAAACTCAAGAAAGTTGTTCTGCTCTCGGTCTATGCTTGCAACTGTTGTGACTATCTCCGAAAGAGAAGCTAACATGGCTGTTGCGAGAGTAATCAAGCTAACATTCTCTTACAAAAATATGACTTACATAAACTATGCTATTCATCCTTTCCTTTTTTCAAACTGTCATGTTTATGACTTGTTACAATTCTTGATGAGTCCACTGGAAATATTTTGCATCAGAAAATTTGTTGAGGACAGTTGATCTATTACAGCCTACAAGACATGGTTGATACAATTTCAATCAGATTTACGAGATTAAAGGCGTGAAAAATGATCATGATCTTCACCTTGAATCTAGACATGACATGCTTCATAGTCAGGCTCAGGCAGTGGTTTTTTTCCTTGCTGAAATATCAACCAATGGCTCAATTCATACATCTATATCTGTACATACATATGTGATTCTTTTCCTCTTTACCTGCAACCTTGTCCCCTACACAACTTACACCCTGTGGTAAGAGCTTCTATGTGTGTATATACATGTGGAGTTGGTGTTAAGACTACTAGGAAAATATGACAGTTGAACCAGGCATTATTCTCAAGTGTGTTAATATCTTCTCTACTATCTGCTTAGTGTATTCATCTCCATGGTAAAAACTATTGACCAGTTTGGAATTGAACTTCCTATCCTGCAGTGCAACAGAAGTGAAGTCTTCCCCGCCCAGGCTCGAGAACCTCTCGATCATCCAAAATGCCTTCTGCAGCAGACCCTCTTCCGTATGATCTTTCACTAGTTTCATCACCTGCTGTGTGGCTTTCATTTCATTCAGAATGTTCATACTCTTCTCCATGTCCACGTTGCCGTCTAACAGTGTGGATAATGCTGATAGAGCAGCTTCGACCACCCCCACATCCTGGTGATCTAAACATAATAAAAGTGCCTCCACTGCCCCTGATACAAACAAGCAAAATGTGGTCTGTGCAGAGCAAACACCTCTGTGAATCGGGCAAACTGTGTTTTTTCCGGATGATTTTGATGACCGAAATCTAGGTGAATTGAAAGAAGACATTGATAATCTTCTCTCTACTTTCGGTGGCTTTGATAGCTTTATCGACTCTACTGAGAGTTTCTTTAATCCTGAAGCTGCTAACCTTTTCACCTCAGCACTAGTTGTTTCCATGAGCAGATCTGTGAAGATTCTTGTGAAATCACAGTTGACTACTAGATACAAAATTTGAGGTTCATACAGTGTTGCAGTAAATCTGACCAGTATGCCGACTAGGCCCTCCAAGTAATCACTTGCATACCTGTTTTTTCTCATTCCTGTTGCTTGGATTTGGAGGATTGTTTGTATAACAGTTGCAGCTGCGTTCCCACTGAGCAATGACCGATTGAGCTGCAGGTTCTCGTGTGGTAGCATATCCAGAAATTTAGCAGATAAAACTTGCCTCTCAGTGATGTGATTCATATCAGATGGTATCTGGATAAGGCCCTGAGGCTGACCATGGGTTTTGCAGAGTTTGTCAACTAAGGTCTCGCCCATATGCTGCGCGAGTTTGATGAGTAGTTTAATTGCAGCAACCGCAAGTCGTTCATCTGGGTTGTTGATGAGCTCAACAAGAGTAAAGCACGCTTCACTATCTCTGATTGCGGATACAATGTTAGGCATTGACCACTTCATGAGGCATGAGATAGTCCTAACAAGACTTAGGCTCGTCTCATCAACTGTAGAGCTTGTTAGCATGTAGACGACACTAGCTGCCACATAATCTGAAGAAATTGTATGGCCCTGACTGGTTACTTCAATCTTCTGAAGGTCTAAATCAGACTCGAGTAGATTTGCTAGTATTCCCGCTGCTGCTTTGACTGCATCTAATGTTTCATAGTAATTGCTTCTATTGAACATCTCTTCAGCAACAATCTGAGCAATCCCAGCTTCCACTAGCAATTTTGCATTTTGGTGAAGAGATGATATCGGCACAAGGGCTTTAAATGCAGCCTTCCTTGTCGCAGCATTTTCACTGCGTGCCATTTCAACAAGCGTTGGGGAAGCTTTCTGAGCAACAATGTCACTGTCATCTTGACCAAGAACAACTTCAGCAAGGTAGCCCGCCATCTTCATCTTCATGTGCTCAGAACCTGTTTTACACAGCATCAATGAAGTTCAGTTAACATCTTTAAACAGAATAAAAACTAATGCAGACAGGAATCGCCATGTAGAGCCTTACCTCCTACTAGATTGTCAACAAGTGGCTCCAAGAATCCATTTTCTGCCATACACTTGATGTTGTATGGACTAGACTGCGCCAAGTTCGTTAGAATCAGGCTGGCTGCTTCAGAGGCGAACGTGTCAGTAAATCTGTCGTATTTGGTTCTGATCAGCATTAGAATCCCCCCGGTAACCCAACCAATCTTCTCAGACAGTGTAACAGACTTCGAAAGCTCAACAAGTAGTAGCAGTGCTGCATGCTTTACTGGCTGGAATCTACTTGATATCATCCTTACTGATAAAGAAATAGCTGCTGTTTTTCCAATCAGTTCCTGCAAATAACATTCATACTTGAGATTAGACATGTAGTAATAAGACTTCAATATGGTGAGGTGTGGACTCAAACCTTGCCATCGTCGTCCTCTGCCAGTAGCTTTAGTGTTTCCAGCGTAGCGTGCCTTATCATGCTGTCTTTATACTCGAGAAGCTTAACAGCCAACGGTATGATTCCACTACTGAGAACTTGTCTTGTTCTATAAGGCCGTCTTTGACAGATAGTCTTAAGATCCTTCAAGGCGTCCATGATCATGCTATCTGAGCTAGCTAAAGATAGCGCGGCGTGGATAACTTTGATCTGTCCCTTTTCATTCCTATCTTCCCACTCGTGTATGATCGCCTTCAACGCAATGCTAGGGAACATGGCTCTACTTGACAGCTTCCGCCCCGTGGCTGGGCAGGTAACTTCCTCTTGATCAGCTCGCATTTGAAACCACCGAGCAATCACATCCCTCTCAAAGGTCGCTCCACTCTCGATGGTGACTGGATCTTGGATGATCTTCTTCGTCAGTGGGCAAAAGAAGCTCTCATAGGGAGGCTCCACGTATCGGCCAACGTCTCCTAATGAACTGCTGCTTATCATTGTTTCCGAGTTTCCTAGGATTGAGCAGAGGTCTGTTTCGGACAGGTAATTGCTGCTATCAGAGACATCAGCTTGGACTGAGTAGAGGTCTACTTCCTCCGGTTCTGGAGCTGCTATCGGTGGCTCTTCCGGATGCAGATTGGCTGCTGCTGCTATTGGTGGATCTTCCGAATGCAGATCGGCTGCTGCTGCTATTGGTGGCTCTTCAGGATGCAGATCGCCATTCGGCGTTGTTTCTTCAGCCTCAAATTGAGCTGATTTCATCTCCTCAGAGAGCGAACGGAGTGCAATCTCGGCATAGCCTTGATCCCCAAAAGTTGAAGGCGGGATCGAAGCCAGGCCTTCACCGAGGTTATGAATCACGCCTTCCATCTGCTTGATAACTCCGTGCAGTTGAGAGCTGGTAATTGATTCTTTAGATTCCTGCAGCGAATCCAAAGAGGCCTTGGCCAATCGAACCCTCCGGGACACGGAATCCAGGATCTCCGCGGTGTCTGATGCGCTGTCCGGAGTCCTCTCCAGCATCTTGATGACCGGAGAAGCACGGTACAGGTAGCCAGCGATCTCGAGGAATTTGTCCTGCTCTAATTGTATCCCTGAAATGCAATTGATGGTGTCTGACAGAGATGCTGCCAATGATTCGGCTGTTTCTCCACTTAGCTGAAACACGATTCAACAACACACCACTCGGTTTAGTTACTCGACAAACTGATAGGGTTTTTGTTCAATTCAAGCTTTCAAGAAATTGAATACATCGAGAGTTGGAATTGAAAGAACCGAGGGAGGGAGGAATTGAATAGCAGATAATCGCACCGTTGATGGAAGAGAAGCAGTGGTTGAGAATGACGACATGGCGGCCTCCGGAAACAGGAGCTTGCCTGCAAAACTCATCTACAGTAGTGTATGGAGGAAGAGGTTCCCCTGAAATTGAAATTGAAATTGAAATTGAAACTGAAACTGAAATGAATCATCCGAAACGGAAGAGCTGATCAGAGCCGGCGAATCTCCCCCATCTGCATCCAAGTTTGACCGGGTCTTGAAACTTGAAACTAAATCGTTGAAGATTTTTCTTGTCAGTTGGTAGTTCTTTAGATATTCAGATATTGACGTCCACTTTTAATTGCTTCGACGTCATACTCATAGTCATGATGACGTTTGACCGTTTCTTCCATTTTCTTCTGTTCACATCGTTTTTTGTCTTTTGTTTTTAAATAAAAAGATTTCTTTTTTCTAATCAAAATAAAATGATTTCGAAATACCAGACGACGTTATTCAATAAATCGAGAGGTCGAAGAGAACTCGAGAGATGGAAGACTACCCAAAGAAAAGATCAAAGCAATGGAGATCAAGGCTGACAACGAAGGTGGTAGCACCGACTCTAAATTGGGAACGACTCTCCTAGCTATGACGAAGGTGTGGGAAGCCAAGCACTACTAAAGTAGCACCGTCGGTGCACATGTATAGCAGGAACCGATCTCCTGGGAAAAGTAAAGACGAGACTCCAGGATACAACCTCGACTTGACCAGACACGACTTGTACTACAACTCGAAGTCTCGAACAATAAGGAGAAGATTAAAAAGAACATCGTAGTCACCAAATAGAAAATGTTGCCTCGAACCCATTTGTCAAACAATCAGTGTTTCAAAAAGTTGGTTAAATCTTTTTTGTCAATGTGTTGCAACTTACTGAATAAGCTTCAAATTAATATCTCTTTATATTAATTATTTTATTTGTATTATTTTGGTTGGAAGTGTCTATTATTTTAACAACAGTCTTTCAAAAAAATTCCTTTATTTAATTTTCCTTCAATTTTTTCCTTCTATTTTCTCTTTTTTTTTCCAGGAAAAATGACTCAAAATAATACCAACTATCACATAAGAACAAAAAAAATACGAACAAAAAAAAGTATCAAAATAATACAAATTACCCACCTATAAACCAAAAATAATATAAATCTTAAATTCAACTAAAAATGATAAAAACTATGAAATTTTAACTCAAAATAATACAATCTTTTGAAGTTGGGCTAGGAGAAGAATCAAAACAAAACATTATTTACCAATTACAAAAATATGTGTATATAGTTACACTTTGCACAAATGCATCCCTTTATTTTTAAATACACCAAAACCACTATTTATTCATTCAGCTTTACAAAAAAACACTTTTTATTTTGAAATTAAATACGATCACATTCACATTATCCATAATTATTAAAAAAAAAATAGAATCATATCGAGAGGTTGAAGAGAACTTGGTAGACAAAAGACCGCTCAAAGAAATATTAAAACAATGGAGATCAAAGCTGACAGTGAAGGTGGTGGCACCGGCTCTAAATTGGGAACGACTTTTCTGGTAATGACGAAGGTCTGGGAAATCAAGTACTACTGAAGTAGCACCGTCGGTAGACAGGTACAACAAGCTAGAACCGATCACATGTGAGAAGTGAAGATGAGATTCTAGGAAAATGTCTCATGAAATCGAAGTTGACTGAAACACACAACTTCGACCCTGATCACACGACTCGTACCACAGCTCGAACAACAAGGAGAAGATTAAAAAGAACACCATAGTTACCAAACCGAAAATGTAGCCTCGATATCGAACCCATTTGTCAAATAACCAATGCTTCAAAAACTTGGTTAAAGCTTTTTTTCTGTCAATGTGTTGCAACTTAATGAATGAGCTTCAAACATCTCTATATATTAATTATTTTATTTATATTGTTTTGGTCGCAAGTGTCCTTTTTTTTTTCTAACAATAGTCTTTCAAACACTTTTCATTTATTTATTTTCCTTCTATTTTTTCATTATATTTTCTCTTTTATTTTTTTTCCTTTTATTTTTTTACTCTTTCAATTTTCTAACTAGTATAGTTCCCATGCCTAGCTTGAAGACACAATGTATTTTAAAATTAAATTAATTGATTATGTTATTATATTATGATCAAAGTAATAATAAATTAATTTAGATTATTAAATATTTTATTGGGCAATTTGCTAAAATAACCCCTTTTGGGAAAATCTTTGCATGCCTAACCCCATCCGAAAAAGATTTGCACAATTCCGAATATCCGGATTTCGGGTGCAACCGATAGCAAGTCATGAGGGGGAGACTGGACATTGTGGGTTCGACAGCTGGACAAGTGAGAGAGAGAGAGAGAGAGACGAAAAAAGGGAAGAAAAGACAGAGAGAGAGTGTGTGTGTGCGTGAGAGAAAGAGAGAGTGAGAGGGAGGAGTGAAAAGAGATCTGCAGGATTATTGAAGAGAGAGAGAGATGGAGAGAGCAATTGGAAGGGGGGCTAAAGTAAAAGGAGGGAGCCAGATGCTTCCCGCCTAGCGATGGCGCCAAAACAAAAGAAGGGAAAGAGGAGGGAGGAGGGGGGTATATAAGCATTGAAAAAATTCTGAAGAAAACCATTAGTCCCCATTAATGAACTGTAGAGGAAATTGAACTTGAGGAAGGAGAATGACCGACGTGGGATTTGAAGAAAGAGGGTTGGTGTTCAATGATGTGGGGGTCTATATAAGAAGATCAGAGGAGTGATGGGCGTCACATTTAATCACACTTCCCGAGGGAATGAAATCTGAAGAAAGAGAGAGAATCCATTGAAGAAGAAGCAAGTGGGCCTAGGTTTAGTAAACAGTTGACTTGTACGAAGCTACTTTTCACTGGACAGTTATATCCTACCCACGGGACACGTATTGGAAGATATTGGACATTCCTCTAGTCGGATATAAAATGGGTAAGTGTTATCTCTATGTATGGTAAGTGTTGTTTATATGTAATTATTGCAGTAAAAATGATTTTCTGTCTCCCTATGTAATGCAACAAGGGAAAAATCATCACTTTGTATCGCTATATTGTTTGGAGGATGGTGGGCGTGTGAAGGTGGCACTTGGGTCTTCACGGGGTCAAGGAGCCAGAAAGCCGTGCTGATGGACGAAAGGATTGACTATGTAAATCTGAAGAAACAGTTGATGGACAAGATTAATGTCGATGGGAGAAGGAATGATGTGGAGCTCACATATGTAAAGCCAAAGAAGGAAGGGTCCAGGCCGTTTGCTATCGGGGATGACAAAGACTTGCAGGCCTACAAGTTTGTAAACGGATTGTCTGGAGAAAGAAATTGGCCTATCGACCTTAACGTATCCTTGCGACGCAAGGTTGGTGGAGACGTGGCAAAGACACAAGGATCGACAACGGATGAGTCGGACGACGGTAGATTGTATTCTGCAGGGGTGGAGAATGTTGTAGTGCCGTTAACTGGGCCACCCGTGACACAAGAAGATCACCCACAGGCGGACCCCCCTTGGGGCTTGATGAAGAAGACGAAGATTTGGGAGCACAAAATATTCAGGTAAACCAAACGGATGTCCCGTTGGAATCATCAGATGTCTAGTTAACCCAAACAGCCATCCAGTTACAAGAAACTTCTGACCAGTTAAGGATAAGTGAGGAGTTGGAGTTGGAGTTTGCGAAGAGGGAAAAGAATGTCGACGCAGTTAAACGTGGGAAGCATGTCATTTATGTCAGCAGTGACCTGGAAGATGGAGCCATTGACCTTGGTAGCTCCTCCGACGAGGATGATGCAAGCCCAAAAGTGGTTAAACATAAGCACGGTAGTTCTGGTTCGACGAAGTCTTGTTCATGGGATTATGAGGCGGGGCGAGCGGCGAGGGAAGTCGAGGAAGCATACGAAAGAGGAAAATTGAAGTCGAGAGCTTTTTCGAAGCCTGCTGAAAGTGAACCAATGGTGGCGGGGAACCCATTGGATCCCCTCGAGTGCGGTATTAATCTCCGAGAGGGACAAATGTTTCGAAGCAAGGAGGATGTGCAGGAACTCGTAACGTGGGCGGGTCTATCTCGGTGCTTCACGACGAAGGTGAAGAAGTCGACGACGATCTTGTATGTTGCAGTGTACGCTACTTCAAAGTGCAAGTGGTCATGTCAGGCTTCAACTTACAAGGAAAAGGGGTTATGGATGATCCAGAAGCTTGTGGATGAGCACACGTGCGGGCTGAACGAGGTGGTCAGACAAAAGCGCAGTGCGACATACACGTAGCTGGGGCGACGCCTTGTCGACATGTATGTCACCCTATACGTAAGGCTTAACTGGTCTCTTTCCTCAATTACACTAGACACCAACCGATATACACTGGACATACGTAGGTAGTAACTGGACACATAACAATTCTAACTGGACACCAACCGATATACACTAGACATACGTAGGTGGAAACTGGACACACAACAATTTTAACTAGACACACGTGTTTATGAATGGGCATGTGTAGTTTCGTAGGGTCAAAGAAGCCCCTGGTTCCGGAGCAAGTGCAGTCCATGATGAAGTCGCAGCTGGGGGTCACATGCAGCTACTAGAAGGCGCGCCGAGCCCGGTTGAGTGCGAGGGACAACGTGTACGGAACGGACGAGGAAAGCTATCAGAGAATGTACTCGTACATGTACATGCTGGAGCAGGCCAACCCTGGGACGTACACGAGGATAGAATGCGACACGGAGGTGCGATTCAAGTATACGTTTGTGAGTCTTGGAGTGTGGCGGAGGGCTATCCCCCACCTACAAAAGGTCAGTCCTTCCGTAAATGTAATGTGACGCGCATTTACTTTCAACATGACGCTCGCAATAACAAGACATGACATCTGTTCGATTCTACATGACACCTCTAACGCCTCAAGATGTTTCTTCTCTAGGTTATATCAGTGGACGGGGGATTCTTGAAGGGGAAGTTTCGAGGGTGCCTGCTATTTGCTACCGCACAAGACGGTGACCACCACATTTACCCTGCCGCCTTCGCCATGTTTGACGGCGAGAATGATGGGTCTTGGGGGTTCTTCTTCATGCACATGTTGCGCGTTGTTGAAGACACGACTGATCTGGTGTGGGTATCTGACCGCCACATCAGCATCCTGAAGGGCATACGGGATAGCTATGTATTCGCGAAGCAAGGCATATACACATGGCACTTATTTCAAAACGTCCATTTCCGGTTCAAGTGCGGGGGCATGCAAGACGAATTCATGACGATGTGTAGAACTTACACGTACGAGGAGTTCTAGTCGTTGTACGCGGAGTTCTGTGCACGGGTTCCCGGAGCGGGCCAATACCTCAAGGAGGCGGGGTTCATCAATTGGGCAAGGGCTTTCTACACCGGGAATAGATACAACATCACAACCACTAATAACTCTGAGTGCTTGAACTCGGTGTTCAAATATCCTCGGGATTTGCCGCTAACATCCCTTGTAGATGCCATCCTAGAGACCGTCGGCACGTGGTTCGCCAAACATAGGGAGACAAGCTCCGCCCAGGGGAAAGTCGTAAGTGACTGGGTTGGTAACGCCATCAGAGCAAACTTTGTGCTGCTCATTTCCATGGTCGTTAGACAGCTGAGTCCTCATGAGTTTGAGGTACGCAAGGGAACCTCCACCTGGCTTGTAAACCTAACGGGACGTTTATGCATCTGCAGAGGCTTCAACGTCGACCAGTACCCATGTTCGCACGCAATCGCAACATTCCAATTGCACGAGGTGGATGTGTACTCGCTTGTCAACGACTTGTACAAGGTAGACGTGTGGCGTGCGTGCTACAAGGACGTGATCTACCCAGTCCCATCGCGAGAAACTTGGAGGGTACCCCAGGCAATCGCCAATGAGACTTGCCCCCCTATCAAGGCACGACCTGGCAGGCCGAAGACAATGCGGTACCCGTCCCAAGGGGAAAGGAAGTTCCCGAAGCGGCGCCGCACCTAGCAACCGTTCGCGACATACTTGGTCGATCATATGGATATTACATGATAGACACATCTTTTGACATGACATATTATGGTTAAGACATGACAGTAGGTATTTACCACATTTTGTAATCAGGGCTCACATCTTCGGAAACATTTACGCTCCACCTTTTCCATTTAAGTATGCACTTAAACCGTGTTTTGTAATTAAGGCTTGTTGGGCCTGGGTTCAGCTATTTAAGTATGTACATGACATGCAGTAATATTTACATGCCAGGTGATATTTTGGACATGACATGTTGTAATTGTCAGTTTCAATGGAAATGCGAACGACGTAAAAATATAAGTGTCAACCATCGTACGACCTACATGACAACATAGTTTCGAAAACCACATGACACCATAGTTTCAAAACCTGAGGCCTAGGTCTCCCAAAACGACATACCGTCGATACCAAAGTCAACCAAATAAAATCCAACGAAAACACAAATGTGTAAGCGACCAACAACTGTCCACACAACTTTACAACCGACATTGTTCTTGTAAATGAAGACGGAGGCAATGACTACTGAGGATCGGGGCTGGGTCGGAAAGTACCGTGGTAGATGGCAACACAGAGGACTAGGCGGTAGGCATCGATAAAGGCGTCGTCCACCCCTTTGAATACATGGTCGCCTGATGCGAGCATCTGCATGAAACGGGTAGCGTAGGGGCCGGAGTCTCCTCTGCATCACAAAAAGTAAATGTGTCAAACCAAATTCGCAGCAATTACACTATAATGCAAAAGATGGACAACGACGACTTACGATTGCTTATTCTAAGGGATCCCCTTCACACGGTTGTACTTGAACGGCTGAGGCAGTTTTCCTGCATGTTTGGCATGCACCTCTTGGTGGACATTCATCAGCGGGGGCAGGGTGTGCGTGATGGGCTTCAGAAGGGCGGGCATATTTCACTCAGGAGTCAGACGAGTGTCCGGATCATACCAATGTTCTAAAAGGCGCTAGGCGGCCGCTAGGCGGTTAGGCGGGTGCCCATGCGGTGCCTAGCCGGACTTGGAACAAACTTAATTATTTCCTTATATTTTAACGCATAACACATGTAAATAATTCATAGAATGTAATAATAATCCATAATATCACTCATAAATCCAAATTCGCCATGTTTAACTATCATTAAAGTAAATAAACGCAAAAGTAGGCGTCCGATTAGCGACTCTAAACCTTCTAAAATCCAAAATCATAGGTTGGATTGAAGAACAAATATTTCTAGACATGGGGGATAAAAAAACCCTAAATTAACTAATCACATGCCTAAAAGCTAAAATTGAATAATCGTCGGGCTAGGCGGTGCCTAGGCAGGATTAGGTGGTGGCTAGGCGGATTACCGCCTAGAGGCCCGCCTAGGCTTAAAAATTCCCAGATGCCCTGCTGCCTAGCGCCTAGGCGCGATTTTTAGAACACTGGATCATACACATGGACAGTCCACTCAGTCAGGCCGATCTCCAGCGCAACCCAGTGGCTGTCCTTTAGATTCCAAGGGCCAACACGCGGTCGACGCTGGCGCAAGGCTTCGGAAACCGCTCAGGCAACATTCAGCTGAAGTAGTATTTCAACTCCTCGTCAACGTCCATGTCGGTATGTCGCTGCAGCAGTACCCCGAAGTAGGGGTCGACGACGGCGACAAGTGCGTACTTCGACTCGCTGGCTACCTCCTTTCGGAGGATGCCGCATGTTTGGGCAATATGCTGCAAACGAGGAACACGTGTCCAGTCAACAACATAATTGTCATGTTATCGGAGCACGGGTGAGCGGACATTACCTCTGAGCCAACCATATGCTTTGGCGCTTTGAGGACCCCGAAGAATTCCCTCTGGAGGAGGGTGCCCAACATTGTACGTGCGGGGTCAGTCCCTTCGGCCTCGTCGCTGGTCAACCACATGGAGAATGCATCGACGTTGGCCCTGGTTGCCAGGCCCAAGGCCACGGCGTCAACCCCCACAATGACCTTCTTCCCCTTGGGAACCCGCGGCTTCTTGACCCCCTTGGTGACTTCGTCAACTCCCGCCTTTTCCTTGTTCCCCTTCTCAACCCGCGACTTCTTCACCGGCTAAGTGACTTCGTGCCCATATAATACCGTAGGCGTTCGCATCACCCTTCCCCCCTTACGCTGAAGGGGAACTACGCTCTCATTATGCGCCTCTTATGTTGGTAGACATGACACAAACTTCAAATAACATGACAGATACGTCACATCACATGACAGTAATAGTAACACGACCTACCTCAAGGGTTGTCTGTGTGGTGGGTGCTTCTGGCTCAGAGATGGTTGCCGTGTCCCCAGGCCCTTTCGCCTCAGTCTTAGAGCTCTCAGCCAACACCTCAACCACATTAGCCCGGTCATGATACATGACAGCACACCATTGGCGACATGATAACTAACTGACTTCACATGACACTGGGCGTCGGATGGCTTACCTCAGCGGTTGTGACGGTGGTCAGTGCTTCTGGCTCAACATCGGTCGCTCTTACCATTTCCCCATGCCCTTTGCTATCAGTCTGACCCTTTTCCTTCAAAACTTCCTCACCCCACGCACAGATGGAAAAGAACTTAGTGTCGACACCATTGTCAACACTGACATCACAGTACGACAGGGATGACTTACCTGTGTGGTGGGTGTTTCTTTGGGGGGTGCTTCTGGCTCACCATCCTTCTCCATTTCCATGTCCCCAGGGCTTGTGCCCTTCTTCTTACCCTTCTCCTTCAGATAATGAGTTCGTGTCACCGTCATTCACAAAACTAACATCACAGTTTTAGTTAGAGTACTTACCTCATAGGTTGTCTGGGTGGTTTCTTGTCGATCTGCATCGTTTCCCGATTTCTGGCCCATTTCCTTAACAGTTTCGTCACCCTACGCAAATATGGGAATGACGTTAACATGACGCCTATATTCTTATACATGACGGTTGTGTATACTGACATGACAAGTTGAACATCCTACCTCCTTCGCCTCCACCTCAACATGTGCGGTTTCTTCCCCAGAGGTTCCATCCCTTTCCTGCTAGTGTGTCACCTCATCCTTGGCTTGCTTCTTCCCCATCACCTCCCTTTTCAGCTCCTGTATCGCCGCCTCAACCATTTGTATCCTCTCGTTAAACGTTTCCATTATGCTCCTCCCCAGTTCATCCATCTTAGACAAAATCCTTGACACATCCACTTGGGTAGCCGTTGTACTTCCCTCATCCTGCGTGCCTGACCCGGATGCTTCCGTCATGCTCGCCCTATGTCGCGCTTTGAACTCCTCCACGAGGTCGTCGAAGAACTTATCCGGCTTCTCTGTCACGAAGATGGAGCCAAGGACAACCCCCTTCCGCACCTCCTCGGCATCCGGGAGGAGGACTGTCTGAACAACGTCAAACTCGTCGAACATGCACAGCTCATCCTTCGACTCCTGGACGAGGGAGGTCAGAGAATCGTACATGATGTTGTGCTCTTTCGACTTATACCGCAGGCACCGAGGGTAAAGTATGTCGTCACTGGTGGCAGAAAATTGTCTTGCGACTGGGCGCAAAGCCTCGTACACCCACAACTACAAAAAAAAAAACCTAAGTGATGACATGTGGACACTTTGCATATAATCGTGTTCAGTTTGCATTTTACATTGCACAGTGACCATGTCCAGTGACCATGCCTAAGTGTCCAGTATAAATAAATAATTATCAAGTGAGCTTCCTATACATACCTGGAATGCAAGGGGGAAGCCGGCTAACAAGTACGACTGGCGAGAGCCGCTGACCCGTGCTGGAGCTTGCGCTCAACAGCCCGGTAGAGGAACTCGTGGGTTTGTTCGTAGCACAGACGCCCCTACGGGTAACGCAAGAACGCCTCAGTTTCAGACACCATGTTCACAACCCACCCCTGAATATAGTTGTGGGGTTCCTTCGCGAAGAGCACCCCCTCCACCAGCATTATGAGCGCGTACTTAAAGCGCTTGGCGGGGGAACGCTCGGACTTCATCGTCACTTTGTACTTCAACTCGAAGTCTTTCATCCTCATCTTCTCCTTCCCTAAGAACTATAAGCAGACAGCCCTGTCCGCCTCAGTGTCGACGGTCCGCAGCACGTTAGACGAGCACTTCAGTCCGGTCACCAGCGCGAACTCCGTGATGGAGAACCGGACTATGGAGCCAGGGATCATGTACCCGGTTTCATGCTCCTTTTTCGACCGCAGCAGCTGCTGCATGACGTAGTTGACTAGCTGTGCTGAGAACTCGACTTTGGAACCAAGCCTCGCAATGCCGCCAAACTGGCTTTCACACAAACGGTTCCAGTCTGAGGTGGTCAGGTACCGGTCGAGTTTTAAAAGGATCTGGGGTCGGGCGAATTGATTGCACCGACACTTGAAATGCTGGTCCTCGGGGATGGCATATATCGCCTGCACGGTGGGGTGAAATGTTAGAGCCACTCATCTGTAAAACACTCTACCCTTGTTCGACACTGCGCAAACCATACCTCGCCTATTGTCGGTGTCTGCGTAATCCTTCCTTCTGCTGAACCAGCCATGTTCTTCTTTGATACCCTGCAGGTTGGGGAGCAATACATTAACATTCTACAAACATTTGCTCATTATCATCACACCAGTCACAATGCACATGACGGTAAGGTTATATAACATGCCACCTGAGCATTATAACATGACAGAAACCATATCTCACCCTATATTTATCACACGTACTCCAAGTAAATTTCTACCCTAACCATATCAAATGTCACCGTATTCAGAGAAAACTTTGTAAGCATTTTATAGCTTCCACAAAATATACGTCGCGCAAGTTTGCATATTCACATGACAGGAGAAATATTAAACATGCCAACTTAATATTCAAAACATGACATGATAGAATGTAACAACATTTGCATTCAATGGTTGAAGGTTTTACAAAAGTAATCACACCTAATAACTTGTTCCTGAAATTTTTGAACCCACATCAACGTTCCCCAATTTTCCTCTATAATAATCTATCCAATTTCCTCAATCTCACCAATTTCCCCAGTTACCCCAATTTTCCCAAATTCACACAATGCATGTGTCGATTTCCCCTAATTTGCTTCCCCATTCATGACCTTAACCATATCATCACGGCAATGGTACTTCCCTTCTCTCCCCGTCGCGAACGCCCCCATTCCCACATTTCCACCCATTGTTTTCAAACTTGACGCCGGTTACTTCCTACATGACAGGGGCGGATATTCCACCCTTTCATCCAATTGCAAACCATGGCAAACAAATTAGGTTCTTCAATTGGTTCCTCCTCCTTTCAATTTCTGCAATCGATACTAAATCGGTAGAGTTAGGGTTTACTTACTTGAAAATTGTCGGTCCCTCTCTTCTAAACGCTGTCGGGGTGGTCTTCTAAACGTTGTCGGGTTTACTTGCTTGCAAACCGCCGGCTTCTTCTTCTCCTTACTCGCAGGTTCGTCTTCTTCCTTGGGCTTTTCTTCCTCTCCGATTTCGTATCTCGAATGGCGGTTTCCTGCCTATTGCCCTCCCTCCTCTCTATTTTACACACAGTTGAAGTGACAGGTTTTTAAAAAACCGTCCTCTCTCTCCTCCTCCCTCCCACGTTCGCTCTCTCCCTTCTTTAATTACCCCCAACCACCGGTTTCACCCCACTTCTTTCAACCGGCTAGCTTGTAAATTTTTAGGGGGGTGGGTCTAACCCTTGCAAATTGAACCGAGTAGTAGGTTAGGTATGCAAACCAAACCGGGTTGGGGGTTATTTACTATAATTCCCTCTATTTTATTTGTATCTCGGGTCTTATATGTTCCTTAGTTAATTAATGGTGAGTGTGAAAATAGACTTTTGGAATAGTTGAGTTATGGTAGAGTTGTAAAAATATCTCATATGCTTAAATAATTTTAAATGAATTAAATTTAAAATTCATGAGAATGACCCTAATTTTCATATTTAAGGCAGTAGGTAGTTTTTTTTCTACATTCATTAATTCTATAAAACATCCTAGATTGTATAAATGGCTAATTACTTGTTTAAAGCCTATCTTCAATTAAATTAAATAAAGTTGATTACCATTGCCCAAAATAAAGACTAAACAATCTATATCTATTTACTAAATAATCAACATTTTTAATTTTTTTACATATAAATCTATATATTAGTAATATATTATTTACATACTCATAAAATAAACTCTCGTTTGGTTAGTCATTAAAAATACAGGAAGTTAAAAAACCTATGAAGTAGAATATATTCCTGTGTTTGGTGGACAGAATGAAACATGAATTCAATTTCCCAGGAATTTCAATTCCTCCAAATCGTAGGAAGTTCACTTACCTAGGGGGACTAGGTAAGTTTAACTTCCACCATTTTTTAATGTGAATTTCTTTATTTTCATATTTATATTTCTAAAAACCAAAATTCAACCAAAAAACTTTTTTCAATTCATGGGAAGTGCATTTCACGAGAATTCAATTCATGGGAAGTAAGTTTCCGGGAATTGTACTTCACGCATTCAACCAAACGAGCCCTAATTGGTTTTATAAATTGTATGTTTAACATTTGTCATTTTATATGATTAAATTAGTAGTTCTAGCAAAACAAACTTAGAAATATGTGTTTACTTATGAGCACATAAAAGATCTCTCTTAAACACTTATGTTAAACATCTTTCAAAATATTCCTTTAATCAAAGTGCATAATTATCTATCAAGGAATTACTAATTACAAAATGCTATCAATCATAATATATTGTCAATGAATTACTAACTTTCATTTTTCACATTTATAAGTAAAAATATTCATAACTAATTTACTATTCAAGTCAAATAGCTAGGTTAAGTGTGTAAAATAAATATTAAATTAAATTGTTGATTTTTTTATAAGCTATGAAGATGTTTGATTAATAACCCAACCTAGTAGAATAATTCTTAGAAACACGGTGATGGAACGGAAAAGAAACAATATATTTGCAAAAAGCAGGGCTTTGAAAAGCTTGAGATGAGATTGAAAAGTTAATAAAAGAAAAACAATATCTCAATTTTAATATATTCAAAACTATATGCATAACATGTAAATTTGTAGGGTGGTTTTGGGCAATTTTTAGACTTTTGGTAAGTTTCTGGTGGTTTTGGTGGGTTTGGATGGAATTGTATGTTTTGGGAAAGTTTGAGGTGTGAAAATTGATATAATTTAAAAATATTATATTAATATATTTATATATATGTATAGAACGAGAATTACGCTAGTTAGGGTTGAATGCACAATTTTATGATTCTATATATAGTTTTTTTTACAACTCTATCTAAAGTGGATAAACTAATAATAATATATGTAAAAGCTACGGGTATATATTTTAGAATTTTTTTTTGTTAATACCGAGTATTTTACATAATTAATCTGTTAAAAAAAGTGAGAAAAAAGTCCTCAGATATAGATAATTTGGTGAAATTTTTTGATAATTAATGGCATTATTAATATATATTATCTCATAAAAAAAAAGATAGATAAAGATAATTTTGTTGGTTTATATCCATAAAGATAGAACAGGAGACCGAGCTTAAATTTAAATAGATTTTCTAGGAAGGGGGAGCAATTTACCCTTGGGATTTCTCGGTAACAGAAGATCTATCCATAATTAAAAAAAAAATTACCTTTAAAAAAAGATAAGAGAGAAAAAAAAAATTGAGTACTCGTTGTTTGCTTCCTTGCTCTTTGTGGTTCTCGATCAAGTCAAGCCAACAATATATCTTGAATCTCCGATTGTAAGAGGTAACTAAGACAATCTCGATCCTCTTTCACATCATCATCATCATCATCATCTTTTTAACCACCAAATTCATGGATTATTATGTATTAATTACTGTGTTATTAACCTTTAATTTGCTGTTTTTAATGACATTGATGAACTTCATCAATACGGAGTACTTAATTAGGGTTAGGGTTTACTTTACTTTAAAAGAAATTGTAATAGGTATTGTTTAATTTGGGGGTTTAATTAACAACAATAAACAATGTATGGATTGTGTGATCGATGTGCAGATGGAGACCCAAGACGACGCTTCATCATCATCAGTATCAGTATCAGTATCAGGATGTTTTGCCTCCATCACTCACCTTCTACTTGAGTTGATTTCTAAGGTTGGTCCGACTTAAAGTGTTTTGATTTTATCATCTATCGTCGACAATGTTCTAAAAAACGTTTGGGATATGTAGCCGGATTTCATGGCGAGTCTTTGTAGTCTAGGGGATTTTGACGACGTTGACGGCCTTAGCGGCGGGGTGAGTTCAAGGGTTTAGGCGGGGTCGGTCTTGAAGGGTCTTCGAGTAGTAAAACATCAATGGTTTTATTTTAGATTGGAGGGAGTCCTAGATAAAGTAGTCTTAAATGTATCAATTCTATGAAACTCATTGTTTGAGATCGTGTATGTATGCATATATGTATGTTAATTTGCTTCGAATCTTACATAAAACTCGTACCAAAATAAGATTCGAATCTTACGCAAGAAGGAATATTTAATTTTATTACTCGACAGGTGAGAGATTTATGTCGAGGAAGAGGTAACCCGGTCAGTTCAGCTGTGCAACCAGGCGGCGAAAATGCTCAAGTTGCCAATCAAACGACAATGGCATTGCCGGTGGGAGATTTACGAGGCTCAAAAGATGAAGTAGCTGACGAGGCGTCCCTCGAGCTCATCTCAGCAAAATCTGGTTTCTCCGACGAGGAGGAGGAGGATGTCTGCCCCACCTGCCTCGAAGGTACATACAAAGTATATATGTTAGGATATTGTAATGATAATGCATTATTTCTTATTGCCTCGGCGTTTCCCATTGCAGATTACGACCCTGAAAATCCCAAGATAACGACACGATGTGCTCACCATTTTCACCTTGGCTGTATATACGAGTGGAAGGAAAGAAGTGATAGGTGTCCCGTTTGTTACAGGGTAATGTATCATCCTGCTCGATCTACAAAACATGTTGTTGATCGAACTGCCTCGATCTTTTTGATTGAATTCACATTGGTAATTCGCAGGTGATGGTGTTCGACGAAACAGCTTAAATTCAAGACTAGCTATGGATGATCATAATCCAAAGGCACTTGGAAATGCATTGAGGAAACAACTTCAATTTTGAGACAAGTTTTTGAAAAGCAAAAAGAGATGGAGTAAATTTTTATTTTATTTTATTTTATTTTGGAAGAGGGTTTAAGGCATAGCTAGGTTACCATTGTATGGTTTCAAGTGCAACTGCATTTGTATAGAAGTTCAATTCAGTTCTCATAAATAAACTGGCTATGTTTTTCGATCTTATATACTCCCTCCGTTCAACAAAACTTGTCGTTTACTATTCACGCACGCTTTTTTAGAATGATAAAAACTATATAAAATATTCATTTTTTTTAAAATTTTTTTTAACAAGTTTGTACTTATTAATAATAACTACGAAATTGTTAAAAAAAATTATTTACAAAGTCGATATTTTATATAGTTTTTAGCTCCTAAAAAAGCGTGCATGAATAGTAAAACGTCAAGTTTTGTTGAACGGAGGGAGTATATCTTCCCTATGATCTCCTCTCTTGATTAAACCTTTTCTGTCATGTCAATTAAAGTGGATCCAAAGATCCCTGATTCGAATCCGGATGACCGCTCTCTATTTACCAAAATCAAGGACTATATTTCAAACATTTTATCAGCAGCAGGTGCGCCTGCCCTAGGCCCAATTTTTAAAGGGGTCCAATTCATATTTTATGTGTATATACTATCTCATATAAAGCTCGAAATTTTCAATACTATGCCCAAATATACCCTCTAACTTATATTTCAATAAATTAAAAGACTCAAATATATATTCTTATCTGTAGTAACGTGGTGCAGGCTGAGCAAGGGCGGCGAACTAGATGTTGCTGGATGACGCCGACTCCACAGGTCGACGTCGATACCGTGTAGATGACAATTTTATCACCATGTACATAACAACCCCTTAATAAATTACTCTTTTTTCAACAAGTTTGGAGCATTTGAGCGAGTTCTAACCATTTTTTCACGAGTGGAGGTGGTCATATAAGCATTGGGGTGATTCCGACATCCTCTTGACTCAGTCAAGAAAAGGATGCGTACACCTTGATCTCCCAAATCTTGTTTTAAACAAGACAAACCGAAATTGTTATTTTTTGCCACAATAAAGCTCGATCATTTTCTACTTTAAATGTCTAAAACCGTTTTTTTTTTCCGAAATGCGCACCCTACATCAAATTGTTAATGGTTCTCTCTAACAATAACAAAACTTACGCTCGTACTCGTACCTTTTTTATCTTCACATTTCGTCTTCTTCACACACTAAGCTCACTATAGCTCTTATCTCATTAAGGTAATACAAAGGAAAAGTGAACATAGCTACTATTTGAAATACCTTAAAGCCCTACAACATTTCCCAAGAGATTCTTTCAAATTTATTAAGAAAATGATGGTTGTTGATAGCAGTATTTTATCAAAAACTATCACATCACCTTACAAACCGCGACTATAATATTTTATTATTATTTTTTTATTGATGTGTGGGAGACCTGTTATTCAAAACAACGACTTATTCCCGTTTTAAAGATTTACCAAAATACTTTTCAAGTTTGACTATTTGCCTAATGTTTTAAAATATTTTATTTTACTAATTTGAAAAAAAAAAATTCAAGAAAAGGAATGAAAGGGGAGTCCAAATTACCTATTACACTTTGTATGACACTTTTATACAAAATTATTTTAGATGAAAAATGTTGATAATTTTTTAAAAAAACTATAACGATGTTATAATTGATACAATAATAAATACACATCCAAAACAAATATTTTAAGAACTTATACTAGTAAAAATAAATTTGACAACATAGTGATATTTTATGATCTCTACTCATATTCATTTTTGAGAATTTTTTTTTACAATTTTTTAAAATATTTTTCCTAAATGTAAATGAATTATTGTTATAATTTTTTGAATTTTTATTTTCAATAATTTTGACTTAAAATAATTTTATGTAACAGTGATCTTCACTCGTAAAAAGGGCCGTGTTTGGGCGGCGGCGGCGGCCCGCAAGAAAAGAAGGCCGACTTCGCCGCTGAAACTGATTTGGATTTGGTTTTCTTTTCCGACCAACCCATCCGAATTCCAAACTCAAAACTGATTGGTTTTCTTTTATCTTTTCTTCCAAGTCTCCGCCGGGTTGAAATTCACCTTCTTTTGCTGTATAGAGATCCCAAAACCTGAAGTAATCTAATCTCAGGTCTATCTCTCGGCGATTCCAGTTTGGTAAAAATGCCAACGTTAACAAAGCTCTACTCTATGGAGGAAGTTTCCCAGCATAACACCAACGAAGATTGTTGGGTCGTTATAGATGGCAAGGTCAGCTCTTTAACTTGCAACAATAAGCCGAACCCTCCTAGATTTGGTTTCTTCTTCTTCTTTTGTCTGTGTTTGTTCTGAATTGGTTTCTGATTCCTCTTTCTGTCTTATACATATGCTTAATTTTTCCATTCAAATCTGTCTGGGTGCTTCACTGATTGCAGTCTCTTTTCCCCCTTTTAGGGTTTCTGTTTGTGCACTGCATCTTCTTCTTTGTGCAAGGATGGGATTGTTCAATATCATAGCGAATCTATTGTTAGATGTAGAGTGTGGAGGCTCCCACCCCCTTTCTATGCTATGTATTAGGGTTTGTGATTTTACACTTCTTCTTTGTCTGTTTGTGACATTGTATCATTCATGGTGGTGAACTGGTGATTAATACTGTACTGTGGCAAAGTATTTATGTGTTTTCAGGAAGGGTGCCTCTGTCTTAAAGGACCTTAATAATGAAAAATGTGAAAGAACTATGTTGATCACTGAATAATGTTCACAATGAAACAAAAAAGGTTGATTCTAATGTTCAGCTTAACCACTGCAAAGACTATAAACTTCTCAGAAATGAAGTATTTAGCCACAGTTTAACCTCTCTGCAACTCTTTCCAATATGCTTAAAGGCTCTGATTTACATGATTATATCCAAGAGTTGTGTTTCCTGTGCTGCAGTGTTATCTCTTCGTTATGTGTAGATCATCATAAATTGAAATGATCTACTCCATATTGATTTGGATCGTGTTTTTGAAGCTGTGCTGATTTTCATCTGCCTTTCTACTTTCTTCTCTCGTGAATGTTTAGTTATCCAAAGCATGATCGGATAATTCAGAAATGAATGGCCAGCTATTTTTTTTACTTGTAGATCTGTCACAAGTTTTAGATGTGAAATGATAGGTTAATTGTTTACCTACCTTCATGAAATTATCTAGGATTTTCGTCAAAGTTGGAAGAAAAAAAACTAATCAAGATTCACGAGAAGGTAAAAATAACACAGGGGCCCAATTCTTGAATTCTGATAGTAATTGGATTTGATATGTTCTCAAGTGCACCTGCAGAATGGTGAAACTGATATTGCAAAATAGTGATCCAAATCCAATTGATGCAGCTACATTCACTGGTCACTTTCGGTGAGATACATGATCCCAACAAATATATCAGTTATCTGATCATAGACGAGTATTCCTACATCAACTATGATAATGTTCTACTTGCAATGAGTACCCATACTAGTTCCTTAGTTCCTCTGATTCTCTGCACTCTTGCTCTAACTTATAAGAAATATCCATGGTTCCCTTGGGAGGCCTTTAAATTTTATTCAATGCATACTGCAAGACTCATTGGGGCTTTGTTTGACCCTCTTCCCAGGTGTATGATGTGACGACATATTTGGATGACCACCCTGGTGGAGATGATGTCTTCTTTGCTGCTGCAGGTACATGTTATTGTCTACCATGCACAAACTCCATGAGTATTGATTCGTTACATTAATTTGTATGCCAACTTGTCAATGTTTTCCACCAGTATTTAAATTGTTCACGGTATGTCGGTATCAATGTCAATGATGCAGGAAAAGATGCCCAGGACGAATTTGAAGATGCTGGACATAGCAACAGTGCGAGGGAGCTTATGGAGACCTTCTGCATTGGAGAGTTGGATCCCTCCGCTGCAACACTTCCTGTGCCTGAAGTTTCCTCAAAAGAACCGAGTCTTACCCAGAAGCTCAAGGAAGTAGCCCTGCAGTATTGGGCTGTCCCTGTGGCCATTGTTGGTATCTCTGTTGCAGTTGGCATCTTATACTTGAGAAAGAAGTGAAAGAAGGATCAGATTCAGCACCATGAACTCCCATCTCAAATGAGGTTTTAAATTGATTTGGAATACTCTATTTTGCATGTATGCTGTAGTTAGGAAAGACTACATTGACAGTCCACCCTAGAGCATTATTTTGAATGAGAACAAAATTTTCATGATAAGTGAAAACATCAATGGCAGATGGTGTATGAGTGTATGACCCAGATGGGTCAAACGATCAAATACACAATTCATTTCTCTAAAAATATGTTAGTGTTATCTTCACCTCCCATTGCAGCTCTATTTCCCGTTTTATGAACACTAGACTGCAATTTTTCATTTAAATTTATTCAGAAACTCTTGATTCTGTAATCTCCTGATGAAGACACAGTTAGATGATGAAGAAAGGCTGGAAATTGATTCTGTAAAATATAAAATCACAGCTGATGCATTCACACATTCGTAGTGCTACAACAACCAAAACAGTGAGACGAGCTTTGCTCATATCCCGGTCTTTTTTCACACCAACACCTTACCTTACATTACAGTAATCTAGCACTAATCACAGACACCAATCTTTGTGGTTTTTACTTTTATCAAGGGTTGAGATACTCTGAGGCAGCTTCATGCCCAACAAAAAGACTAGCTCTTATCAAGGCTTGATCGATCATCTCAATCGTATATCTGCTTACCCTCAAACGACTGACCAAACTGCCAATTCGCAGGAGCCACATTGTAAGATGCCACGGTCTTTCCATTGCTCGTGGTTACTTCAAACGACAATGGCTGGCCTTTGAGATTGACACTGGATTCCCAATACTGCCCCCAGTTCCTTGCCATGGGTATCCACCCGGTTCTCGAACCCTTGATTTTCACTGCTGCTACTTCACCGTCCGAATTCACATTGGTGATCAGTACTTGGTAGAAGTTTGCATTTCCAGTCAGTTTAAACTTCATCCCCCCATCTCTCTCACACGAAACCCTGCACAAATTACAACACACCCATCATCAATGCCAAACCGGTGGCTAATTCGTCGAACCCCAATCGGGGCTCTTCAAATTGGAATTCATAATCAGCTCAAATTGGGAATTGGGATTTCTCCAAACCAGTTCTGATTAACAAACCTTCGGAAGTGGACAGGGACAATGTCAGCACTGGTCTTGGCGATGTCAGAAAAGGCGGCCTCCGAAAGCTGGAAGTGCTCGCGGGGGAAATTGCACCATCCCCCGTAGTCGGAAGGGAGGCCAAAGTTAGGAGCGCAGAAATCGGAGGCGGTGACGACGACGGAGGGGCTTCCGGGCAAGCACCAGAGGATGTGATCGACGCACCTCACCTCAAAGCACGCGCCGCACGTGCTGCCCCTGTTGAACAATATGCTGCTTAGCCCAGCACTGTACTCTCCATAGCTGGTCTTCCGAAGGTCCCCGTACCCACAAGCTCCCTCTGCAACTCCCCAAAAAAAAAACCACACCTTCAGTCTTCATCATCACTTGCATTTCTGAAATGTGGTTTTCTTCTGAAAGAGAAAAAAAGAAAACAGCTTTTTTTTTTAATTGCATACCTGTAATGATGGAGCCATTTGTGTCTTTGTTGAAGGTGGCCGTGCCGGATCTCCATCCTTGATCTGAAAATTCCCAGTCGTCATCATCATCTCCACCATCACTTGCATTTGTCAAAGTGGCTGTCAAGAGTGAGACTAAGAAGAAGAGAAGGATGACGAAAATTGAGTGTTCAAGTTTGCCCATTTGTGAATGGGAAAGCAAGCAATACAGTCTGCTTCTTTCTAGGGTTTCTACCCTTTCTTTCTCATTTTTATGGGGATTCTGAATTACGAGGACCCAAGCCAAAGACCAGCAAAAAAGCAGGCTCTTTTCCTTTTGTCACTTTTTTTTTATTATATAAAAATCGTTTCTGCTATATACACGGTAAAGGTTGTCCATATATACACCGCAAATTCGCGGATTAAAGCTGCTAATCAACGTCGGATTCGACGTTGCAAAATTAATTATATTACAACGTCGGATCCAACGTTGTAATATGTGAAGTGAAGGATCGGATCGGGCCAAACTGGGCTAACAACGTCGGATCCGACGTTGCTAGGGTAAAAAAAAAATTCACGCTCACCCACCCACACTCACAAAAAAAAAAAAAAACACGACGTCCTTTTGGACGTTGGAAATCAAATTTTTTTTTGTTTTTTTAATATCTTATATTAGGCCCGATCTGACCCATATTAGCAACGTTCAATTAGACGTTGTCATAACATCGAATAAGTGAAATTAGCACACGTTTTCTAAAAATCACGAAAACGTGCCCCTTCGTCTCCACATTTCCCACATCCGAGAGATCGAGAGAGAGAGATTCCGATCGAGAGTCGGCGACGAGAGAGAGATTCTGAGAAAGAGAGAGATCGAGACAGAGAGAGATGGAGCCGGAGATGGTGGTGCCGACGGCGGAGGTGGCCGGAGTTCATGGAGAGAGACACGGAGATGGAGACGATGGAGGATATGGTGGCGCCGGCAGTGGAGGGTGGTGGTGGTGGTGGTGGGGCGGTGGCGGAGATGGAGACGGTGGTGGTGGTGGTGGTGGTGGTGGGGCGGTACGTGGCGGAGGTGGTGGAGGAGGCGCAGACAGTGGCGGAGGTGGTGGAGGAGGCGCCATAGGCGGTGGCGATGGAGGTGGCGGCCGGAGATCAGGCGGAGGTGGTGGTGCCTGCGATGGTGCCGGAGATGGCGACGTAGACCCTATTACGGCCGTGGAAGCGGCGTAATATGGAGTTGTCTCCTGTCCCGACCCCACCGGTATGTTATTTGAATTATTTAATTATTTTATTTTATATTAATAGTGTTATAATTTTTATAATATAGTTTTATAGTTTTATAATTTATAGTATATAGTTGATAGTTTTTATGGTTTTTAGTTTTTATAGTTTAGATTATAGTTGTTATGTTATATAGTTTTATAATATAGTTGGGGAATATAGTTTTATAAAATAGTTTTATAGTTGATAGTTTATAGTTTCTATGTTATTTTATATGTATAGTTTATAATATAGTTTGTATAATATAGTTTAAATAAATTGAAATATTTGTTGTATGTTTATAGTTTCATAGTTTTCTAATATAGTTTTTATAATATAGTTTTTACAATATCTAAAAGACATTAAAAGACAGTAAAAGCTATTAAAATACAATAAAAGACATTAACAGACATTAAAAGTCATTAAAATACATTAAAAGACATTAAAAATACATTAAAAGGCATTAATAGATATTAAAAGACATTAAAATACATTGAAAGATAAATTCCGACGTAGTTCGATATATTCCGTCACAAGTAGTATCGCTATGGCCGAATCGCAAGACAATCATCGTCTCTAAGTTTGGCAAGTACGAATACGTTCCGTATAGTTCAATATATATCATATGTCTTGTGTTATGTTTATATGTCCACTCAGGTTATTACAGTTTGAGACTTCACATCTGAGTTCTCGGACCCAAATGGTTACGCATTTCAAGGACTTGGGTCTGAAACACTGCATGATTTTAGTAATCAAGCGGTCTTGGACGGGGGCGCCAATTATAAAGTACTGCACATGTAACCTATTTACACTTGCAGATATGGGATTCCATAGTGCGAGGTGGTCGGGTTCACGCTCTCAGGCCATAATTACTGCATCACCTATGCTTTCATGTATTACGAGAACGAAGATACGTACGCTTGGGCGTTGCGTCAGCTTCAAATCTTGTTTGGGACTGTTCAGCCTCAAACTATTATGACTGATCGGAAGCTAGGTCTCTTGGCGGAGCTGAATGTTGTCTTCCCTAGCATCTCCTTTGTTGGGTACATGTCACGAGAAGATGCGAGGAAGTTGCACTGAAGATCACAAAGAATTTAAGTCACGTTGACATCTTCAAGGGAAACTGTTGGGGGTTGTTTCAATCGAAGACGGAGGAATCATTCAATCGACGCCGTCGGGCGCTACACGAAAGATGGCACCCATTCCTAGGTGTGATGGCGTATTTAGAGGCGGTGTGGCTACCGTACAGAAGGAACATCGTACGATGCTACACAGATAATGTTCCCTATTTCGGCACTCGTACAACAAATAGGTACACCGTACTTCCTATCTCCCATTACAATATGATATGTCATCAAACATTTAGTGGTATGAACTTCAATGTTTACGTGAAACTGTGTACAAAGTTGAGGGTCAACACAAGGATGGGATGCTCCTTTTCAAGCTCAGTTTGACAGATTCCGAGCCTTACATGTCGATTCTGGTCACTCTTTACACTTTGTCTAGATTTTATTCCACGAGTCTATTACAATTATGGATGTAAATCTTTTTTTTCGTGCCTTGTAACATTATTCGCTTATTCTCCGAATGAAAAAACCTTAACAATTATTGCTTACCATTTAATTTTCAGTTGCCAATATCACCAAGGCTCGGAATAATTTAAACCCTAAACCCTACCTCCCCTCCCTAAACCCGTCACTTTTTATTCCATAAACCCTGAATCGGTAAACCCTAAACCCTTCGTAACCCTAAACCCTAAACCCAACCCTAAGCCTTCAACCCTAAGTAGGGTTAATGACGTGCTGTTTTGCACGTCCGAACTGACGTGCACTATTGCACGTTTCTTTCAACGTGGAGGCCAACGTGGATTTTTTTCCCACCCACCACATTTACACGTTAATAATGATGTGCATGCACGTTAATAACGACGTGCGAATCCTTAATCATCATTTGCAGTGTATCTAAAAAGACCCTATAAAAATTTGCTTAAATTGTTTTTTAATGGAAAATTGGATTTCAATGGAGGTTTTTTAGGCCGGACATATCTGGTACTTTGAAAGGCCGACAAAGTCGGCAGATGTCGAACCGTCTAAGCATACAACATACAACATAGAAACAAAAAAGTGGTGCAATATAAACGGAGGGAGACACACAAATACCGTCGAACAAGCGGACCAAGACCAATCATGCTGGAGACGACGTAGACTAAGAATCGATGTCAAGCACCACCAAGAAGTGACACCGCTGGCCAGCGGTACATCAAGAGTCCCTGTGGACAGTGAAGACGATCATCCAAGGAAATATTTATAGTGCAGAGTCGCCTTGATACACCCTGCCTTGACCCCAGCCAGACCCGACACTGGACGCCAGAGCTCCAACTCAGCCGAGGAACGCCGCGAACAACCAAACTCACTGCCGAGAACCACCCTTGTACGACACACCAACAGGCCCTTTCGGGATTTAATTGAAGCCCTTTTGGGATTTAATCAGGCCCTTTTGGAATTTATAAACATATATAAAATATATTATTATTTATTCCATGGTCATCCACGCCCAAAAGGAGATGGTTTTCTACTAAGGGTTCGTTTGGTTTAACACGGGAAGAACAATTCCCAGGAAGTTACTTCCCGAGAATTCAATTCCCGCGTATTGTACTTCTCGGTAATTAAAAAAATATGTTTGGTTGGATTTTAAATGGTAGGAATTAAAATAGGGAAATTGGAAATTTCTTTTTATAAAAGGTGGAATTGGAACTTACCTAGGGGGAAGTATGTAAGTTAAATTCCCTTGAAATGTTTTTCATAACTTTCACAAACAAAAAGGGAAAAAGGATGGATGGCAATGAAACTAGACATGGAAAAGGCGTACGATAGAATCAATTGGGATTATATTCGTGCAACCCTCACCAAATTTGGTTTTGCCCCTCAATGGATTACTTGGATTATGAACTGCATTACCACTACCACTTTCTCTGTTTTAGTAAACAACTGCCCAGGTACCCCTTTTCAAACCTGGTAGAGGCATAAGACAAGGGGATCCATTAGCACCATATATATTCATTCTTCTCATGGAAAACTTGTCCAGAGAACTAATTGAGGAAGCACAATTCGATGACGCACTCGTTGGAATCCAATTAGCAAAAAATGGTACTACTATACCCTTTCTCACATTTGCAGACGACACAATTATCTTTGCCAGAGCTTCTCATAAAAGCCTACATACCATCAAAAACATTCTAAATAATTTCTCCAACCTTTCAGGTCTTTCTATAAACTATAATAAAAGTTAATTACAAGTTTCTGAAAACATCAGCCCAAACTTGGCTAACTCTCTAGCGAGAGATATGAACATTCCTATAGCCAAAACTCTTGAAAAATACCTTGGTATACCTCTGGTAAGGGGTAGAGTTAAAAACGAGATCTTTGATGAAGCTATTCAGAGCCTGAAAAAACAATTATCCAATTGGAAAGCTTCTACTTTGACACAAGTCGGCCGTGCTTCTCTTATTCAGGCTAACTTAAGCTCCAAAACCAACTACTTGATGCAAAATTTCCTTCTTCCAAAAGGAGTCCTTCAACAGATTGATCAAATAAATAAAAAAATTTTTTGGAATAAATTACAATCTGAAAAGTACACCCCCCTGATTAGTTGGGAAAAGATCTGCAAACCAAAAGACGAAGGAGGGCTTGACTTAAAGCTTGCTGAAGAACTAAACATAAGCCTCCAAATGAAACTCTTATGGAAAATCTACCATGAGCCTAATAATATCTGGGTTAAAATAATAAAGGAAAAATACCTCCAACAACAAGGGCTAATGGACAAATCCTCACAGAACACTTCTTGGCAATTCAGTAGACTACTACACTTACGAGAAAGCTTCTCACAAGGTCTACTATGGATCATCGGAAATGGTGAATCAATAAATGTTTTGAAAGACAACTGGCTACCAGATCACAATCTAACTGACTACCAACATGATCGTGACCCTGACTTCAAGGTTAACCAGCTGCTCAACACTAATAAACATTGGAACATTCCTCTCCTTCGTGAAATCTTCCCCAACAACATTGTTTGTAAAATAGTTAAGATCAGAGTACCAACTTGGAACACACCAGACAAACTTGTTTGGAAATATAACCCGGTTGGACAATTTACAACTAGATCAGTAAGACAAAAAATAATAAATAACAACAATTGTAATGATGACTATAAGTGGATCTGGAAATTACACATCCCCCCGAAGATTAAAAACCTACTATGGAAAATTACCTCTGACAGTCTTGCTACTAAGGAAAGATTAAATAGGTACTTCAATAGAGTACCAGCTAATTGTTGTCTCTACAATAACAGTACTGAAGATAGCAACCATCTCTTTCTAACATGTCCGTTTACAAGAACCACCATTGCCGCCTATGAACACTTGGTTGGTAGAAACAAACCACTAATACCCAATAACTGTGATAATATTAAGGAATTACTAACACAATCTGTAATAAAAGAGATCTAGAGGAACTTAGCTTCATTTGGCAAAAGATCTGGGAGACTAGGAATGATCTGATTTTCAAGAATAAACAACAAGGGACATCCTATAGCATGGCGGTACGCTGCCTGTCAGCTCTTGCTGACTAGCATGCTGCAAATAATTCTCCCCCAACCAAGCTGGCACCAAGCATCAAGAGGAAACGCAAATCCAGATGGATTTATCCACCTAGGGCTATCTACAAAGTAAATGTAGATGGCTCACTGAAACCCACATACTCTGGCCATGTGGGTGTGATTATTCGGGATCACTACGGTTCAGTTATTGATATTCTTCAATCGAAAACAACAGCTTCAACTGCTATCCAAACAGAAGCTGCAACGGTTTGTGCATGTATTACTCTAGCCATAGCCAAAGGATTAAGGAGAATCATAGTGGAAGGTGACTGCTTGGAAGTTACAAAAGCCATTAACGTCAAGAATCATGTCAGATGGGAAATTTTAAGGGAAATGGAGCTTATCAAAAGCCTGAGTGCCAACTTCGACAATATTGAATTCAGACACTGCTACAGAGAAGCCAACAGAGCTGCAGATTTCATAGCTAAGTCTAGTGATATTTGTAATCTAGGTAATCTCCCTATCCTTAGAGATCTCTGTAACATCATCCTTTCGGATGATCATGGTAACAGCTTACACTAAGTAAGGTTTACCTGTTTCTTACCTACTGTAAAAAAAAAAATTCCCTTAAAATGGAGGAATTTAAATTCCTGAGAGTTTAACTTCCTGGGTTTTCCTGTGACTAAAATTCCAACCAAACACATATATTTCATCTACTTCATGGGTTTTTCTACTTTCTGGGTTTTTGAGTTGCTAACCAAACGAACCCTAAGTATTAGTGTAATTTCTTTTTCAAGATACCAAATAAATAAATAAATAAATAAATAAATATATATATATATATATATATATATATATAGAGAGAGAGAGAGAGAGAGAGAGAGAGAGAGAGTCTGGATCATATGTTGTGTATCATGTACACAAATCTGGGCCGTTGATCGGTAGAAAATGGAAGGATAAGATAGTGCCACGTGTATTGATAGCTTTTTTAAAAAAGTGGAAAATTTCACCCAATTTCACCCTAACAAAATGTGGAGCGCGTGTGAATAATCAACAAAACCTAAATCTCTAACTGGTTCCCAAAATAGAGCCGCCTCCTTGCTCCCATGGAGGATAGCGGATGGGGGATGACAGATGGGGATGGCTGATGGTGGATGGCGATGGAGATGGTGATGGCGATAAGCCCCGGCCTTCTCCGGTAAGCCCGGCCTATCTCCGGTAAGCGCCGCCCAGGCTCCGAAGGAGACCCGCCGAAGTCGCCGAGGAAGAGAACGAGGACCTGCGATGGTGATGGCGGATGACGATGGCGATGGCGGATGGCGATGGAGGATGGCGATGGCGATCGCCGCCCATTGTCTTCTTCACGCCCCTCCCTCTGAAGCTTCGACGATTGCTACAGGGAAAATCAGATTCAAGGGAAAGGTGGCGAGCCTTGCTACAATCGAAGGCAGCCCCGACAACAGATTCAAGGGAAAGGAGGCGAGCCCCGACAATCGAAGGCGGAGTGCGGCCAAATCAGTCCTCGGCACCCCCGAACTCACCTCGTCGGCGATTTGAATCTGTCCACCTGGATGGTGGCGACCAGCCCCGGTCTTCTCCGGTAAGCCCCGGCCTTCCCCGACTTTCTACCTTCATCTAGGGTTTCGTCTTGGTATGTACCCAAAATCGAACCAAATCGACATTTCTGGGTTGTTTTGAATCGACATGGGTCGATTTCTGGGTTATTCATATGTATGATCGATGTTTGTGATACCATTGGGTGAATCAGTTGAAGGTTTGTTATTTAACCAATTGGGTGAGATGAGAGGTATTATGGGGAAAAACAGTTTATGCATAAGTGTGTGTTGATCGATTTGAGAGGTATTATGGGGAAAAGTCGAATTATTCATATGTATGGACTGATTTTGAGCTTAATGAGATGATTTTTTTGGCGGTCTAATAAATGAAAAATGCATCGATATCATCGAATAATCATGTGATACCGTCGAATAATCTAGCGATACCATCGAATAATTTTTAGTTACGTGTTAAAATGACATAACTAACCGAATAATATTCTAACATCATCGAATAATTAAGGTATACCATCGAATAATAAAGCGATACCATCGAATAGTTTTTTGTTCAAAGTTCAGGGCGTTAGCCGATTAAATAATCCATAGATACTATCGCATAATACGTCAATACAATTGAATAATACAGTGATACAATCGAATAATCAAAATGACTAACCTACTAAACAGACACATACGACTGAATAATCCTTCATATACTAGTGCATAATCATTTATATCCGACTGAATAAGCATCTATCCAGACCATCTAGTTTCCAAACACAAAAACACGCCCCACAAAGGGGGGAAACACGCGCCTCAAAAGCTGAAATCAGCAAGTAACCCAAAGAAAAAGGGTGGGACCCACCAATTTCAAATTACAAAAATTGTAAAAGTACCTTTTAATCTCAACCACCCATTTCCTTTAATCAAGGGCCTAGATGTGTGTACATGATACACAATAAGGCATGAGTACACCGGAACCATCCCCTATATATATATATATATATATATATATATATATATATATATATATATATATATATATATATATATATATATATATATATATATATAATGGAGTATTATACTTACGGTTGTGCATGATTCGGTCCAAACCGAATTTTCGGGCCGAACCAACATAAACCGAACCGAACCTAACCGAAGTTTTGCTGTTCGGCTTTCGGTCCGAGAATTTTCATTTTTCGGTTTTGGTTCGGCTTGTGTTCGGTTTCGGTTCGATTTGTGTTAAACCATTTTTTTTTAAATATTCCAATATATATATATATATATATATATATATATATATATATATATATATATATATATATTACTTTTTATACACTACATAAATACTATATACATATATAAAGTGTATACATATATATACGGGATTCACTCCGGTGAAAACCTCAAACTGTGATAAAAACCCGTGAGGACTACTTTATATCTCGGTTTTTTTGAAACCCGTGCTAAAAACCTCAATCAGACGGTGACTTTACAACTCGGTTCGACCTAAAAACTGTGCTAAAAACTCCAGTTTTAAAATAACACATGACTTTATAGTTCGGTCAAACCGAAAAATCGTGCTAAAAAGCTAATGTTTTAAAATTACATAGTGACTTTATAGCTCGATTTTATTCAGAACCGGGCTAAAATTTGTGACTTTATAGGTCGTTTCTATTCAGAACCGGGATATATAGCAAGTGAACCGTGATAAAAAGTCGGTCCTCACAGGTTTTTACCGCAATTTTGGTTTTCACCGGAGCGCATCCCTATATATACACTATACAGTGTATATATACACTAATACACACATATTTTTGTGTGTGTTGTGCGTAGTGTGTATATACACACATATATACACTAATATATATATTTTTTTGTGTTCGGTTTGTGTTAAATCGAATTTTTTTAAAAGAATTTTTTTTAATTTCTTTTTATGTAAATTGGGTTCAACTATATTAAAACCGAACCGACAAATAACCGAACCGAACCTAATGTTTTCGGTTCGGCTTTCGGTTTTGAATATTTAAGATTTTTGGTTTCGGTTTGGTTCGATTCGGTTCGATTTTAGACCGATCAGGGCCGTCCAATGTATTTTTGGGGCCCTGTTCAATACTATTTCCTTATTAAAATATTTGATTTTTTATATAATTTTTAATAAAGAAAAAAACTATATAAAAATATATGAAATTATTAAAAATAAATAAAAGTCGAGTTTTTATTTTTTCTAGACCCTACGAAAAAGTCATATATAAATATTTTACTAGGAGGAGTATTTATTAAGATTTACTAATAAATCACATGTTAAATTAGTATAATATAAATTTATTTTAAAAAAATAAAAAACAAAATAAATTTCATATAGAAGTACTTTCTATTAGATTTTTAGTCATTTTTACTCGTTATGTTTGTATCAATATAACATAAGGTTGTGTTAAATTAACAAATAAAAATAGTTAAAAAGAAGGCCCCAAAATAATATAAATAGTAAATAAGAAGGCCCCGAAAATAATGTAACATGATGATGTATTAAATTAACAAATAAAATTAGTTGATAAGAAGACACAAAATTAATTAAAAATAGTTAATAAGAAAGTCCAATGTAGTTTTACATGTAGAAAAGGTTAAAATATTAAAACAAAATAAAAACCCAATTGAGATTCAAACCCGCACCTATGGGCTTTGTAGTAGCTGGATTTGGTAGGGCTAAGTGTCACTAAGTCATCATAACATTGTGATTCATTGGAACCATAAAAAATATAAGTGATATTAAATTTTTACTTGGGGCCCTAGTAAAATTGGGGGTCCTGTTCTGTTGGGCTCTTTGCACAGCCCATTGGACGGGCCTGAGACCGATGCACACCCTAATTATACTACGGAGTATTTATGTTTATAATTTGAAGAAACAACTCCCCATGGGTCAGATTCATGTAAATTCGAAGAAGGAAAAAATAGGGAAGGATCCCTAGTTACAAAACATGTTAGTATTTTTGTATAAAAATAACTTGTTGACACATACTTCTAGAATTGGTAAAATGTATGTTGAATCGGGAAGTCGATATCGACAAACTATTTTCAAATAAAAACGCTTAATGTCCCCAGAAGTTGATGTTGGGACCGGGGATTTGGCAAAAAAAAATCACCGTACATATGTATAGTAGCTCCCTTGAAGTATTAGTAAATCAACAATTACCAAAATAAAAGTGTCTTGAGAGTACAATAATTATATGGTAATGTTTTTTTTAAAGAAGGAAAAACGGTTCGATCTACTAGACATGCTTAGTGTATTGAGAGACTATAATCAATGGGTGGACTAATTGTAATATAAGAAAAATAATAACAAATGATTTGAGACATAAAAGAAATTTAAAGAAAACGAGAACAATTCCAATCAAAGGAGATACAATCAAACTAGAAATCAATAAAGCATGGAAAGGGTTTGTTATCTGCGATTGTCGTAGTAGAGTGGTGTCCTGCGGTGCGCATGGACTTGGTAGTGCTTCTTCAATACAAGCTGAGTGTCTTGGTCTTCATGTCGGCCTTCTCTCTGCTGTTAGAATGGGTTTCTCACACCTCGTGGTGGAAGGAGATTGTCTGACTGTTGTCAACGCCCTGCATGGGATCGGTACTTGCCCGTGGCCTATTGAGATGGTGATTACAGATGTTCTCGGCCTCTGCAATTCTTTCGACGTCATCGACTTCTCCCACACTTTACGAGAAGGCAACCAGGTCGCTGACAGATTGGCGCACGCTGGTTTGACCTCCTCTTTCTCCGTTGAGATGTGCCCAGTTGAGATTGAGGATTTAGTCTGTAAAAATGCCATTGGGCAGTGGTTCAACCGAGGTTGACCACTCCCAAACTTTCGCCTTGTATAAAAAAAAAGAGCATGGAAAGACACAAGATAGTAAGAACTACTCCCTCCGTCAAAAAATACATGGTCTTTTAGACCTTTGCACGTTGATTAAGGAAACCTATTTATATTTAAATCTCATTACTTTTATAGAGATGAGAATCTTTTAATTTGAATTACTATTGTACTTTTTAAGGGTAATAATTACCCTATAACCCTAAAAACTCATATATTTTTCACAAAATTTCAAGGCCTAAAAATCCATATATTTTAGGACGGAGGGAATATTCTAGCCTTTGGATCCCCCCCCCCCCCCCCCCAACTCTCTCTAAATAAAAGATCTTTGGAGAACATGAATACAACCGCGATCAATACGATCAACAAAAGCACATGACTGTTGTCTCATCCGAAACAATTAGAATGACTCCCATTGAACGGTGCATCAACCAATATCAAAATAGAACAAATATTCCAAGGTTGAAATAATGATAATGAAAACTAGTTAATTACTCCATAAAAAACAGATACTCCCTCCGTTCGGCAAAATTTGTCATTTTAGAGTGTTATTTTTGTTAAAAAAAAACTTGTCATTGGAAGTATTTTGCACTCCACTTTACAAAAATACCCTTGATGTGATTGATAGTTTGTTAGTAGTAGTTTTCGACAAAGTAAAAAAGGAGGGTAATAATTAAGGGTAAATTAGTACATTTGATAATTGCCTTAAAACTTGTGAAAGAATCTAAAATTATAAATTTTGCCGAACGGAGGGAGTACTTAATTGTAAAGTCAGCCCTTAACATAAAGGGTTCAGACACAAATGTTTTTTTTTTTTTTACTGGATTTCAAACGTATTGCTCAAGGGTTTCGTCGCTTATGAAACTCGATCAATTGTTAACGAGTCACACTTGCAAACCTTTCAAACTTCCTACTACATCACAAAGAGTTTAACTAGGGTCCGAGAAAGGGGGGAGGGAATAAATAAAAAGAGAAAAGCAAAACTAGTTTAGCTTAGAATATCTAAATTTGGATGTATTATTGATAAAACAAAGAATACAAGTGAGGGGAGTGGTGAGAGCATTAAATTGTAGTAAAAGGGGAATGACACTATCATTGATTACAATTAGGAATGGCGTGGAGTGGAAGGTTTCTCTCTCTGGCCTTGAAAGTTCTTTAATCTAAAACAAGATTGGGAGGAAAGGATGAATGAAGAGAGGAAGCGCCCAGTTGGGTGATTTAGTGGTGTGGAGTAAGGGTTGGTAAGGAAGTTATTTGTTCGATTTCTGTCTCCGCCTCTTTCATTGAATGAAAATCCACAGTTTGCCTTGCTCTCTACTACTAAGTCGATCGACGGTTGGCACAAATCAGTTTACCTGGTACATGGCTTTATCGGCTGGTCACGTGCTCGGAGTTTTCTGATCAAGGGGGTTATTCGTCATCAAAAATAAAATAAAAATTGGGACGAAGGAGCGAATAAGAATCGCTTCAAACTAGACTAGACCCGATAGGTTGAGAGATCAAAAAGATTGATATAGATTATTTGTCATGAAATTAAGAATAAATTAAAAGGAAAAAAACTAAGGGTAGACACAAATATGGTAATTCTCGGTCTCATCTCGATCTTGATGGGATTTGAAAAAAAAAAGTGAATCTCGTCTTGGTCCTGTCTTGTAACAATTATGCGGTACATGATGCAAGACGGGAATTCCTCGTCCCATAAATCTTGTCCCACTCCGCATATATTTTAAATAAGTTTTAAAATATATATACTCCCTCTCTCTGGAAATACATGTCCTTTCACTTTTTGACACATTTTGATACAAGTTAAAAACTACTATTTTCAAATGGAGATAGTATATTACTACTTTTCTTTTCAATTTATGATATTCTTTTAAATTTACTAATTTTATTTTAATGTCTTTCTATTATTTTACTTTTGCATATAAGTTGTTTATCGGGGTTCAATATCATGTAACTCATGTTAGTTGGCTCTATGTTGGGTCGATTTAAGACTATACTATTATATAGTTGGCTCTATGTTGGGTCGATTCAAGGCCCTTGAATCAACTTGTTTTTTCCCTTGTCTTGATAGAATTTTAGTCCTTATTTATATATTTTTTTAGTTGAAGAACAAGACCCGCCCTGAACCTGCCCCCAAGAGCCGTCTTGGACTTGTCCTATCTCGTGAGGGATAAAGATGGGTGGAATTAAAAAAAAAAGTGAATTCCACCTCAATTTTATCGGATAAAAATTATGAGGGATGGGACACGGGAGGTTCACAATCCCATACACCAAGAAAAAGCAATGAGATATGATTATATGAAGTTGTCACAAACGAACGATAGTAAACTATGAACAATGTGAGTCTTCTCTTCCACAATGGGTACGTAGAGGTAATACAGAGTATAAAAGACCGAAAAAAAAAAACAAATGTTGAGACCTCATATTTAAACTCACCTATCAGTGAGTTGTTATGCTTCAACCACATGTCCATATCCTCTCGCACAACGACAGAAGAGAAAAACATAAATCTCACAAAAAATAATGTCACTACTAAAATCAAATATCAAACCCCATATATAAGTTGAGGAAGATCCCCCTTGATCCATAAACTCGGCAAAGACAAAATTGCTCTCAGAGAAGGAATTATTTACGCAAAGAAAAATAATTACCAGAAGCTAATAATTGAAGGTGACTCACTTATTGTCATAAATCACCTTAAATCTAACTCTTCATGTCCTTGGGAAATCGAATTGCTTCTGGGAGATATCAATGGATTGTTAAAGTCCTTTTGAGATATTTCTTTCTCTCATGTGCCCCGTGAGGGTAACAAGACGTCTGACAAGGTTGCACACATTGATCGTCTTGTTAGCAGGTCAACACTGGATTCTCATCCAGATCTTCTTGATCTCATCCGTCGGGATAATATCAGTTATGATTTCCAACCGAATTCTTACCTAATAATAATAATAAATAAAAAAACTCGGCAAATCACATTAAAAAAAAAAACCTCAAATCCTTAAACAATACTTACGATTTATATGAAATTCACCAATTTCACTGAATAATTTGTTATGTACTACCGAATAATGTTTTTTTTCCCATGAAATTTAGATGGAAAAAAACCTCAAATCCTTAAACAATACTTACGATTTATATGAATAATGCTTCATATTTCACCGAATAATCTCATATTTATGTGTTGCGATAAAAAAAATGTATTTTATAAACGAATAATACCTAGAAATTCATCGAATAATGCTGGTATCACACCGAATAATGTTTCCTGTGTAACACATAAAATTAACCATTTAAGATTTCTTTAAAAAAATGACAATTATAATGAATACAATAATATTTAGAATTTAAGATTTCTTTCAAAAATGACAATTGTAATGAATAATATTTTGAGATTCACCGAATAATAATTGTATTCAGAACTCAACGAATAATATCAAATACCTTATAACTCAATCACGCGTTGATTTCGAATTATAAAATACACACATGCATTCTATCGAATAACTATTCAGAATTCAACGAATAATATGGATCGACAATCTCAGATCCCAATTGTATTTCGAAATACAAAATACATGCGTTTCGCTGAATAATTATTCAGAATTCAACGAATAATATCGACAAATCTATCTCTCAATCACAAAATACACACATTCCGTTGAATAATTATTAGAGATTTACCGAATAATGGTTGAATTAAAAATAAAATTCTTTCATAATGAAATAAGTAGCAGCTAACTCAACTAGACATTCTCGTTAGGCTTCCAATTGCACCATCCTCCTTCCACAATCAACCGCATCGGCTAGTTCGACATCGCACGCATCGATTTGAAGGAGGCACTGAAAACCCATTGCTTGGACAGTTGCCGATGTGATTGGGAAGGGCAACCACAGCGGCTCGTTCAACCATCGACCGCAGCGGCTCATTCAACCGCCATCGCACACATCCATTCGAAGGGCGACCACAGCAGTTGTAAAGATCCTCGAAACGATCGGAAAGGCTGGTCGCGGTGTTGGGAGGCAAGTGGCGGCGATTGGCATTGACGTCGAGGGCGAAGAGGAAGGCTGGTTGCAGCGTATCGAATCGATCGACGGCGGCGGCGGCGAGATCCAATCCAGGCGGCGGTGAGATCCAGTCGAAGAAGATTGCCCTTCGCCGCTTCTGATAGCCCAAAGCCGTCGACAACCTTTTCATCTAGATTCGATTCCGCCGGTGTCGTCGACCTTGCTTTCGCCATCCTTCGCCGCCGGTTGTTCTCCTTGGATCCATAGGATGAAGAAGCACGTTGAAGAATACTCTAATTGAGGATTTAGGGTTTTATTCCCCACCAGTACCACACCCCTACACGCGCTACACGCTGCAATTTAGATTAGTTTTCAATTTTTTTTTTAAATTTATGGTACACGTGTCGCCATCTCATCCATCTATTTCATTGAGATCAAGGGTCCAGATCTGTGTACAAAGTACACCCTAAGGGGTGTGCACAAGTTACCCATTCTCTCTCTATATATAAGTTGAGGAAGATCCCCTTTGATCCATGATAAACTCGGCAAAGCAATTGCTCTCAGAGAAGGAATTATTTACGCAAAGAAAAATAATTACCAAAAGCTAATAATTGAAGGTGACTCACTTATTGTCATAAATCACCTTAAATCTAACTCTTCATGTTCTTGGGAAATCGAATTGATTCTGGGAGATACCAATGGACTGTTAAAGTCTTTTCGAGATATTTCTTTCTCCCATGTGCCCCGTGAGGGTAACAAGGCGACTGACAATGTTGCACACATTGGTCGTCCTGTTAGCGGGTCAACACTGTATTCTCATTCAGTTTTTCTTCATCTCATCTGTCGGGATGATATCGGTTAGAATTTCCAACCGAATTCTTACCTAATAATAATAATTAAAAAAAACTCGGCAAAGCACATTAAAAAAAATATATATATCAATCAATTAGGTGCAACGAGGGGTCGATGAAGTCATATGAATATTTGTGACAAATTAAATTGATCCCCCAAATTTGAATGGATGAAAGATACCATACAAATATACAATACAAAGGCATTAATGGTGTAAACCTACCTTCATCCAACTGCCTAACTCCATTAAATACCCCTCTCCTCGATCTCCCGTCCTTCCACTCCTTTAACACTGTGCCCACTTCAACATCTCTATCTACATAGCTTCCTCTACCCTCCCACAAAGCAATCAACTCATCATATAGAGAGTTGAGGGAGAAAGGGATTGAGATCGATCAAGTTGTATAAGCAATTAATCATGGCGGATAAGGACGTTGTTGTCGGAATAGCGGTGGAGGAAATGGAGGGGGGAAGGTGGCTGAGGACGGCGGAGACGCTGCTGAGGCTGTCGCCGGTGGGTCTCTGCGTGGCGGCGTTGGTGGTGATGCTCAAAACCTCTCAGTCCACCTACTATGGGACTGTCTCCTACTCCGATCTCGGGGCTTTCAAGTACAAATCCATCACCGATCTCATATATACTTTTTACTGACTTTTATTAATTGTAATTGTACTAACTACTGATCCATGGATCAGGTATCTGGTGCACGCTAATGGAATCTGCGCCGGCTATTCGCTGCTCTCCGCGGTGGTTGCAGCCGTCCCCCGCCCTTCGACCATGTCTAGGGCTTGGACCTTCTTTTGCCTAGATCAGGTCACTCTCTTAACTGTCTCCCTTATCAGCTAAGCTAGTAAGAATTGTATATATACAGTCGAATTGAGATTATGGCTGTTATTCGAGCTAAACGAGTCGAGTATTGTTAGTTCATATTCAACTTATTTATAAACGAACCGAGCCTAAATTTAGTCTCGAGCTTAAAAATGTGCTCATACTTGGAGCTTTTTTCGAGTATTAAACAATCTGATTTGCTTAGAACATAGTAATTTAAAGGAAGTTTTAGAAATTTCACAAAATTCAAGCTATTTGAGCTTAAATCGAGCGAGTCGAGCTATGAACTCAGATTAAAAATGTGTTTATACTCAATTGTTTAAAAAATGAACGAGCTCAAGTTGAGTTTTTATCAAGCCGAGCTCGAGCTACTCGGCTCACACCTCTGATTGAGATTGAAATGACTGTGCTTGCAGCTTCTGACATACATGATACTGGCGGCCGGAGCAGTGTCAACAGAGGTGGTGTACTTGGCCTACAAGGGCGACGAAGGGGCCACCTGGAGCCGAGCCTGCGAATCCTTCGGCGGCTTCTGTTACAAGGCCAGAGCTTCGGTCTTCATCACCTTCGCCGTCGTGGCTTGCTACGTGGTGCTGTCCCTCATCTCCTCCTACCGCCTTTTTAGCAAATTTGATGCACCAGCAGCACCCACCAGCAACCCCGGCAAGACCGTCGAGGCGGTGGGGTTCAGTGCTTGACCGATTCATGTACTACTGGGTGAATTGCAAAAACCAAACCTCTCGATCTACTCCTTTCCCCTAATTGGCGTCAATTTCGGTTCAAACCGCCCTTTGTATAACACTAAAAATATGTGACCATCATATAATGTACGCTACTATATATGTGTTACACTACTATGTTAATTCACAGTCATGGGCTTTCGCTGTTTCTGTTTACTGTTCCATTAATTACCCAATTAGCTTCAATTAGAGTAATGATGATAGTCAAAATAGAGTTCTGATAATGAGTATATCTGATCGTTTTCTAACATTAAAGGAATTAAAGTTGATATATAAAATCGTCCTAAAGGAAGATGTTTAACTTATGTGTGAAAACAGATTTTCGTTTATAACCCTAAACACAGATAAGAATCCAAAATATAGAGTGCAACAGATAAAGAAAGAGAACATCAGAGTTGTTGACGCAGTTCAGTTTCCCTACTCTGCGGAGCCTCAAGAGGGAGAGACTCAAACCCAATAATCCACTAAGTATGATCGAATACGAGTCATGGATACACGAGTACAGATAAACAAGCAAGACAACCCTAGATCTAGCAGCTCGAGAGTGAAACAGATATGGAGAAACACGAAGAGAGGAACAGATACTCCCTTTCACTTCATTTGGAAACGAAGAGGCAGGAGGTTGATGAAGACTGGACTCGAAAGGTCATCAACCAAAGGCGAGGCACTGTCTTCTTCCTTCTTCTAGCAGGATCTCCAAAGCTCTCACATGGAACTTGAGGATTCAAGCTTCCAATGGAGGAAATCACCGAGGAGAATCGGAATCGCCGTCTAGTAGGGTTTGCTCTCACTCTCTCTCTTTCTCTTGTGGGCGGAAGCAACCAGAATGAGCAAGCCAAGCGTCTAGGGTTTGGAAGATAGCTCTTATAGTGGAGCCTTCATTAATCCAAACGCAGCGTTTGGACAATTCATGCCGTTGGAGCATCTTCGAACACAAAGGGCCATACAAGAGAGAAATGGGTCGGGCCATGAATCCGAGTAATGATCTGCAAAGATCTTCACCATCAGACACTTCGAATCTTGGCGCCAATGCAAAGGAGCTTCCCATGGGTTCTTCATCTCCATCTTCAATCACTCGAGCTACCTAAGATCTATGATCATCTATACACTTATCTATGTACAAGCAGTAACCATGACTCTTTGTTTTTACATGCATCTGGATTAACTAGACATTACATTATGTCTAAGGATATAGTCTAAAACAAAGACAAAACAATTGTCCTCCCATTATTGTATGTAGATTTTGTAGTTGGTGATTTGAATGATGTAGAAAACGACACATGAAATGGGGGTCATTCAAATTAATGTTTGAACAAATATGAATTTTATAACCTCAAGTTGCTCAAGTAAAGCTTATCGCTTCTTCTCGTGTCTTTTCTTCGAGGTTATTATGTATGAAAACACAATCGAATCCCTAAATTCTATCCTATTGCAAATCATTTTTCCTTGGACACTTCTCAATTCTCATCTTCCGCTCTTAAGTGCTCGTTTGGATGAACTTAGAAACACTTCCTATGAATTTAATTCATGGGAAATGAAGTTTTTTGGAATTGAACTTCCTATAATTTAATAAAACATGTTGGATAAGTTTAACTTCCTGTAAATTAAAATCATGCGTTTTGTTTGGTTGAATAGGAACTTTCGTGAAAATTTGTATAAAATTACTTTTGTAACCCTTATTAATAAAAGCTATTTATTTAACTTATGGGCAAATATGTTATTTGTGATTCAAAAAGAAAAAGAAACATTTTTTTGAAATAAAATAAAAAGGGTGGATTTCGACTTTCTCACCCCCACATGATAATTTTAGTTCCTCCATTTTGGTGGAATTGGAATTACCGGGAATTCTACTTCCTGTGTTATTTAAATTCCTGGGGTTTTTAATGTAATCCAAACAAGTACTACTAAGGTATTTGATCTTTGTTCTTTGGATGGATGTAGTGCAGGCACATAACTAGGGACGGGATGGGATCTACTCCAGCCCGTCTCATTTTTTCAAAAATTAAAAACTAGGTAAAAGAAGGAAAAATTAATAAAAAAAATTATATATATTTTTTTTTGTTAGAATAAGAAATTTATAATGAAAATTGTGAATATATGAAAATTTTAGTTGGATATATCTTCGCTCCTTTGAATAGTTTTACTTGTGGAAACATATCCATAGATCAATCAAACTCTTTTTTTTGATTCAATAGATCAATCAAACTCTAACATTAAGCTCTCCAGGGAACTTTATCTTCTTGGTTCCCATTAGAGTATTAGACACACGAGTCTTACAACTCATTAGAGCCCATTTTTGGGCGAGTCGTCGATAGAGTTGCATATACCATGGACCATTGTCAAAGAGCTTGATGATTAGGGTATTTCACCAGGCTCTCCACAGTACTCTCTTCTTGTTTGCACTCAAGGTGACCATCAGACATACTGTGTCTTCGTCTTCTGGGACCATTTCATCCTCGGCATCAGTGTTCATCCTCTTCTTGTTCTTGATCTGTTGGGTTTGAGTGGTTGGTTGCGAAGTTGTCTCCACTGCCATTAACAAGCTTACCTTGATAACTGGCCTCCACACCTCACTTTCTCCCCTTCGTTTCATTGAGGGACCGAAAAATGGCCTGATCCCCTAGGGTTTGCCTTGCTGATGGTGACTCCAAACAGTCTGACAGGGAGGATACCTTCCTGGTTGGCTCTGCTGAAGTGGACAGACATTTAGGAGCATCTATACTAACTAACTAATCAATGATCCAGATAACCTATAAACAGATCAGCATCATGTGGACAAGGGACTGACATTAAGGGACTGACATTAACTCAGTCTTTACAACATCACTGATTGTTCATGACCTGAGCTTGATACAGAACCTGAACCTGAAATTAGATGAAAACAAAGGCAAGAACAAGAATGAATGGCGCAGAAGACAAATTCATTAGGGTTCTTCACAAAGCTGAACTGACTCTTGAAGTCCTCGTGAGCTCAAAATCGGTACTATGCTAGTAGAACCAAAATTCCCATACAGCAAGTAAATAATTGCACGGAAGGGAAATAAGAAAGCACAAACAAATTGATACAAGGACTGCAGGAAATCGATCAGCTTTAATTTGGAAGGGTGAAGGATGCAAAAACACTCTACTGTGCACGATGCATAGATCAATAAAGTCCTGTGGCCACCAACATCAGCCAAAACGTGCCACTGTTCGAAACTCTCTCTCTGTTAAGGAGGTGATACCAAATTGGTCTGGAACTGCTTCCTCTTCCATGCCTTCCAACGCTGGGAAACCACGCTGCCTTCCAAGGACCCACTGATCAATAACTCCACAATTCATCGCATACTTTAGCGTATGTTCTAAGTATCCTTTGTCAGTGATCAAATGTGGCTGCACTGACAGCATCCTCATGAGAGCTGCAATAATCAGTGAAATACCAAGGGTTATTTGTTTGTTTTAGGTTATGAATAAACACGGAATAAAGGGAATGAATGCATGGAAGTCATGAGAAGTCATTGAAAAACAAGTTGCATCATTTTACCTGCAACTATCCCATCCCCAGATGCAGACATGTCGGATGTGTATGGGGTAATTGGTGCATCCTCCATACCAAGAACAGAACCATCTTGATCATTAGTATAATAGTGTAACTTAGACGTCCCATTTGTGACAAACAGTACCTTCAGATTTTCATGCCAAAGTGGGGCTATAACATCCGGGTCATAATGGATGAATTCTGATGGATGGTGATCCTTGGTTTCAAAACTATCGGAAGGTGTAATCCCACACAAAAACTCAAGCTCTTGCTTGGTGACCTCAATAATATCTGCAAGATTCCATACCTGCTGTATAAATGCTCTAGTTTCCTCGTAAGACTGCCACAATGCAAATGGTAGATTCAGGTCATAGAAAATGGTGCTCCCCAACTTCTTTGCGATTCTGAGTGCTCGTAAGGTAGTTTTTCTCATGTTTTGATCTAGGAGGGAAGATGTACTTAGATAGAACATCTTTGCCTGCATGTCATATGGAGGACCATAGTAAGTACATTATACATAGTAACATAGATAAAAAAAACACCATCCTATAATTCTGCAAGGATGGTTTTGTAATCTTCTAGCATAATGACTAGTTTCTGCAAAAAGATACATTTTGCAATAGTTCATTGGACATGAAGAACAGATTTCCAGAGCATAAACAAATCAACTTGTTCACAAATAGGATTAAGCTGGTTGAATCCCAAGAGGAAAATTGGCATTGCAAATTTAGGAAACAAGTTTTAGATCAGATATCCAACCTCTTTCAGCACATCAATGTTGATCTCAGTCCTTGTTAAGGAATCCTCTGCACAAGGTTTCGCAGCTGTCATCCTCAAACCACCCCTCTTAGCAATCTTCATCTTAGAGACAGCGGTTTGCCTCCTACTGTCAATAGAAACCGCTCGTGTTTGAACTTTACTAACATTTAAATAATATAGCATACTCTGGCCATACTCATCATCCCCTAATTTCCCCATAAATGCAACCCGACCACCCAGGGTAGCAAGTGCTATTGCAACACTACCTGCAGATCCTCCAGGTGCCCTCACAAAATTTTCAGGTTCCCACAATGCATCCTTCAACCTTTCATGGATCTCATAATCTATAAGCCTGTTAGCGGGTCTTCCTGATGGTATAAAGCCGTATTGAGCAGTTCCAAAGCAACAAATAAGAGGAGGCCATTTGTAAGTCAAGCTGGTGCCATCATCTTCATCCTTATCCAACTCTAAATCAATTTCATCACTGAAATCTTCATCCGATAAATACAACGTCCCTTCAGCATCACTTGCTTCTGCATCACTAGCTTGGGCACTTATCACATCAACCTTTTTCTTGGTCCTTCTTCCCCTTGACTTCTTCTCAGTTTTACTTGCTGCATCATCTTCATCTGAATTGTCGATACCCACATCAATATCACTGATCTCTGCATCACTTCCTTGATCATCCATCTTGTTGGCCTTATTCCTAGATTTTCTTCCTCTTGATTTCTTCTCAGTCTTTTCCACATTATCTTCACTTGCATTGAAAATTCCACCACCAACATCACTATTTTGAGCTTCTCCGTTATCAACAAGTACACTTTTCTTACTCTTACGTCCCCTCGTCTTCTTCTCGCCCTTTTCTTCTGCTGAAGCAGATGTAGCTGCACGGCATTTCATTCATCACCATTACCATTTATGAAATGTTAATTTAGTATTACTAGACTTAGCACTAACTTAAGGCTCCTTTGATATTATTCGGAATTCTAATCTTTTTTAGTTTTCTAGTTTCTTGTTTTCCTATAATTATAAAAATTGTTACAACTTCAATACACTAAACTTAAATTTCAAAACTATGATTCTAACTCGACATTGTGAACCAACAAATCTGTTTTAGTTTTTCAAGTACTCGAAACAGAAAACTCATGCCGAAAATTCTAAAAGATTATAGTATCACCTTTACTTCGAGTTCGCCGTTTGGGTTTATCCTCAACTAGTTCAGAATTATCCTCTTCATTTACCTTTGACGCCTTCTTGCCAAGTCTAGAAGTAGTTCCCTTAGCCCTAGGTGCTTTCATCGAACTATCCCCCTCAATTGCATCCCCTTGTGCAACATTCAGCACCACTTTACTCCTTGGAGAGGATGACAAAATTAAACTACTTGAAACACGGTATTGTGGAATTTGGACAATACACACTGAACCTGAAAGAATGAATTTTGAATTGCACCTGCAAAATTTCCAGTCAGACGACGATGCCTTTGAGGATTTCAAACCCTTGAAGAGCTCTCAAGTTAAAACTGATACGCTTAAGTGTAAATTAGCTCCAACAACCAAATTCAGGAGGCCTACGAATCCAAATAGGCCAAATCCAACAGCGGTTTTCAATCAATTTTGGATACAGTTGGGTCAAACAAACAAAATTCGGAATCCAGTGAAACCATAGTTTAGAATATCGAACTTGGACATCCAAAATGGGCAGCTCTGCAGAAATATAATAAGTGTTGTTCAGGGAGGGAGGATACCTGGGTGGCAAAAGAGATTGCGAAAGTGAAAGACGCGACATGGGAGAACCGTCAACAAGCAAATCCGAAGCAGCTGGAGCTACTGACCTTCCAGTCTCAAGGGTTTTAGGAGGGGGGAAGAGAGGGAAAGAGAGTTAACAGAGTTGAGCGGGAGAGGATGAGGATTGACAATGTGGTAATTCCTAGTGTGTTTTTTTTATGGAAAAATTGCAGCAAACCACCCTTTAAATATAGTAGGTTGCAGAAAATCACCCTTTAAAATACATTTATTTAAAAAACACCACCCATCAACACTTTTCATTAAAAATCTATTAAGTAAATTTGCCCCCCAAAATATATACTACGTATTACTCACTCTGTCTCATAATTTAGGTCGTTTGCCTTTTTAACACGCTGTTTAATGTATTAAAAACTCCATAAAATATAATTTTTTAAAAAAAAATTTGAAAATAACTTCAAACTTATTTCCTGAATTATGAGATGGAGGTGGTATATTTCAAGGTTGTTAAAAAGAAAACAAATTGTCTTCGTATGCTTTTAATTACAATCTACTGAATGTCATTACATCCGAATTAATATCTTCTTTTTCACTTCTCAAATTTAAATCTTTATATATTATATTAAATCTATATCTAGTATGTATTAATTTATAAGAACTTAAGATAATGCGTCATCTATATCTACTTTTAATATATAAGCCTTTATGATGATTTTTCATAACCCACTTTTTTTTAGAATATCATAACCAATTTATTTTTATGTGTTTTAATCAATAATATAAGTTTCAATTACAATTATATTTTAAAAATTCCTTAAGATATTCTACATTTTTTAACCTAATGAATTTAGAGGGAATTGCACATACTAACCCAAAAACCCGAAAGTGTTGCAAGGTTAACCCAACCCGGTTTATAATTGGGTGAAACCGGATAATTGGGAAACCCTTGGAGCCGGTAGCAGGTAAGGGAGGGGGGTGCAACCTTCCAATGTGTGACACCTGGCCAGAGAGAGAGAGGGGGGGGGGGGAACAAGTCCCGTCTGCAGAGGAGAGAGGCGGAGAGAGAGAAAAAGCAATTGAGAAATGACAGGAGGGAGGGAGAGGGAGAGAGGTGAAAAAGAAAAGTGAAGTATGAGAGGAGAGAGAGATCAGTAGAGTGTCAGTGAGGGGGTATAAAAAGATATTGTTACTCTTTCACTTCAAAGAAGCATTTGGGCGGGGGTTTATTTGCATGTTGACGTGTCAGCAGTTAGTTTTAAATGGACACCCAAAGCAAAATCACATGACACATATTGGAATCAACTGGACAAGATTTATCGGAGAAACAGATTCTCCATCGACTTCGGATAGAAAATGGGCAAGTTTGCTTTCGATAAAGGTTATGCGAGAGGTGTCTCCCTCAAATCTCAAGCAAATTTACCCATTTTCTATCTGAAGTCGATGTTGAATATGTTTCTCAAATAACTCATGTCCAGTCGATTCCAATATGTGTCATGTCGTTTTGCTTTGGGTGTCCAGTTAAAACTAACTGCTTACATGTCAACCTGCAAATAAACCCCACCCAATTGCTTCTTCTTCGAAATGAAACAGCAACAGTAAAGTTGTAGAGGAGAGATGACCCTTCCATCTCTCTCTGTCCTATCCCCACTGATCTCTCTCTCTCTTCTGCAACTTTACTTTTCTTTTTTCACATACACACACACTCTCTCTCTCTCTCTCTCTCTCTCTCTCTCTCTCTCTCTCTCTCTCCCTCTCCTCTGCAGGCTTTTTCTTTCCACCGCAAACCTTCTTTTACTTTTCTCTCTCTCTGTCTTATCCTCACTAATCTCTCTCTCTCTCTCATCTGCAACTTTACTTTTATTTTTCACTCCTCTCTCTCTCATGTCCTCTATCTCCTCTGCATACTTTCTCTCTCTCTCTCTCTCTCTCTGATTTTTTTTTATCGAAAGCAAACTTACCCATTTTTTATCCGAAGTCGATGGTGAATCTGTTTCTCCGATAACTCTTGTCCAGTCGGTTCCAATATGTGGCATGTCGTTTTTCTTTTGGTGTCCAGTTAAAACTAACTGCTTACACGTCAAACTGCAAATAAACCCCAGCTCGATCACTTGCTTCTCCTTCGATGGGTTTTCTCTGAAATTTAAGATTTAATTCAAATTATATTAATGGTTCGATGGTTTTTCTCTGAAACTTAAGATTTAATTCAAATTATATTAATTCTCCCTTACCGTCACTCCCCCCCCCCCCCCTCTATCTTTGTCTCTGTCTTATCCCCTCTATTCTCTCTCTTTTTACCGCCTGAGTTTAGGGGGGAGGGCTACACTAGAACCAGGAAAACATTAAACCATACCTCGCCTGACTACTACAAACATGACAGGTTGAGTTATAAACATGACATCTGACTACTACAAACATGACAGAAATCAAAGTGTCGGCAAATCCATTAAATGTTCAAAGGCATCGCAAGATTAAACATATCCAAGTCGCCCTACTCCTGGTATTTCGTATTCCACATAGCCGTTCCCAAATTTCCCCAATTCCCCCCAAATCCCCAATTCCTCCAATTTCGCCAATCCCCCCATTCCCCCAATTTCCCCATCTAACTACAACCAATATATCCATTTTCGGGGTGTGTGGCCTGTTTGATGTCCGCCTCTTCTTCTCCTCTGCAGACTTGCTCTTGTTCTTCTTCGAACTCCTTCATCTTCTTCCTTCCGTTTTTTATTTTCTGTGAGAGAGAGAGAGAGATGGAGCAACTATCGACAGTTGAATTGACATGCTTTTGTCAATTAACTCCCCCCACACGTCTCCCTCTCTCTCCTCCATCAATGCAACCGGTCTCTCTCCCTATTGTAACCGGCTGGGCTGCAAATTTTAAAGGGTTTGGGCTAACTTTTTGCAAATAATATGGATAGGGGATAGGGAGTGCAACCCAACCGGGTTTTTAGGTTAGTTTTGCAAATAACCCATGAATTTAATTCAATACATTGAATTAATATATAATCTATATCTATATGTAAATATTTATATATTGTATTAAGTCAAATCATTTTTTAATGTTTATCTCTCCTTGGACTGATATAAAATTATATTTAGTTAAATCTTTTAAATAAAATTACAATCGCTATATCGATAACGTAAAAATATAGCAAAATTTTTTTCTAACAAACTTAAAATAATATATATATATATATATTATTTACTTAAAATTTTTTTAATAAAAAGTGATGATGGGTGGTGTTTTTAAATGAATGTATTTTAAAGGGTGGTTTTTCACAAACTACTATATTTAAAAGGTGGTTTGCCGCAAAATAAAATTTAAAGGGTGGTTTCTTACAAACTACCCTATTTATAGGGTGGTTTCCTGCAATTTTGCCTTTTATATATAAGGAAACCGTTCGAGAGATCGGAGTTACTTGATCCTCGAATTGGCCGATGAGTCGACAAACGAAAACCGTCTAAACATACAATAACAAGACAAAATACAGGTGCGATGAAAAAAACACCAGCGAAACTCAACAAGACAAATCAAAGCAAACGTAGAACTAGTAAGTTGAAGTCGTAGGCGAAGAATGAAGTCAAACACTACAAAAAAAAAGTTACTGTGAGGTAATTCCTAACTATTTTTTATTAGGTAAAAATTCGAGAACAGACAAACCTGGACCTCGAAGGCCGAGAAGTCGGTAGACGGATAACCGTCATAAACAAGCAAAATACAAAGATGGTGCAGATTACAGGCAACAGAACTCTACAAAGCGACACTAAACACAACTAAACCTAACAAGATGAGGACGTAGACGACAAACAAAGCCAAGCACGACCCAGAAGCAGCACTGCAGGCCAGCGGTACATCAGGAGTCACATGTGTGTAGTGAAGACGAACCTCTAAGGAAACAACCTTCCAAGAAAAGGAGACGCCTCGATACACACTGCCACGACCCTAGCCTGTCCCGACTCCGAATAGCCAGAACCTCATCAAACGGAGAAGAAAGTCCAGTCTCGCCAAACGTAAAGTCCCACACCGCTTGAAACCAAAAGCACCCGAAACCCTGGCGGGAAATAAGCAAACCCAATCGAGAATTATTTTGAATATAAATATATATATATATATATATATATATGGAATATATTTATTTATTTATTGTTTTAAAAGAGTTCGGACCTCTTTGGGCCAAGGAATAGCCTTGGACCCAAAGTACTAAAGGCAGGCTGAGACCACCAAGCTCGGGCCACCTTCGGGCCCAAGGCAAGCCCAAAGCCATAGGAAGCATGACTTGGGAAGGAGGAAGACAACCAAGGGTTTTGCAAACCCATTACGCAGCCGCGTAGCTGGGAAGAGAAGGAAGATGGACTTGCGGGTAGTACCCAAAGGTCCCCGGTTCGAACTCCGGATGGCCGCTCTTTATTTACCAATTCAAGGGAAGAGAAGGAGCAAGCCAGGGCTAGCCAACGATCGCTGCCTCTTTAATCGAACGATGGGAGCGAGCAAACCCGTTGTGAGCTCGAAAAGAGACAGATCGGAACCCCAAGATCTGAAAGGACGAATGCCATAGGAACTTAAAACTACAATAGCCCCAATAACACGAGCAACTAGGCCAATTAAAGAGCATCAGAATTATCAGCAGCAACCACCACGTTCGACGGCGGCGAGGCGACAGAGGAAGAGAGCGGAGGAGGGACGAGGAAGGCGCTTTGATGTGACAAAGGCAGCCCGAAACGACCACCACATCTGCGTTCTCTGCCCGAAACCAGTAGAAGGGAGGTAGGAGGCGGAGAGGGAGAACGGGCGTAGCGGTTTTCGACCTCCAAAGAGGGGTTTACAACCTCTGAAGAGGGGATTCTGGCCTTCAAAGAGGGTTTAACAACCTCCGAAGAGAGAATTCTGGTCTCCGAACAGGGTTTGTCAACCTCTGAAGAGGTTTTCCAATCTCCGAAGAGGTTTCCCATAGGAGAGCGTAAGCGGTTGTGGGTATATTTTATTTGATTCAAGCTATTTTGTTGTTCTTGACTGTATGGAATAGAAGTTTCTTTAGTTCGAAAAAGAACAACCGGTGGCAATTGGTGTTGATGATGAAGTTTTGTATTGGGTTTTCATTTTTGGAATTTTAGAGAGAGAGAAGCTCTCTCTAATTCCTAAGTATTTGATACTCGTTACACACGACACAATATTTGTTTATTTTAGGAAAAAATTACCAAAAATAATGCGAACTATCAGTCATGAAGCAATATTAATATATACGAACTTTAAAAACTACCAAAAAATAATATGAAATATCAATCTCTTGACTTTTCCATATTCTTGACATTCGTGGTCTTCACTTGATCTTCCTCGATTTTCATGCTGCCAGTCTTGTTTTGCTAGGATTTTCTGGTTGTATTATGACGGTTAGTTCGTCAGCCGCTTCTTTTCATCCTCTCGATTTACCAAACAATGGTGTTGTTTGGGATTTCGAATGTATAACTTGATTAAAAAAAAAGTATGGCTTACACTTGATATTCAACTTGAACCTTGCCACAAACAACTTAATTATAAAATAGTCATTTATGACATAACAGGTAAACCTAATAGGTTGACCCATTAGCATGGGAGTAGTCATTGGGCATGGGGTGGCTCGAGTCCATCTCTAGCTATGAAGGTAGAATAAAAAAGAAAAAAAATCTTTATTGTAATTTTGACTCATTTTAATAGTAAAATAGTATGAAAAGAGCAACAAAAAAAATTAGTTATTACACCCCAAAACAATATATGTGAAAAATAAGAAAACCCTAACCCTAAAAATCAACCATTCTTCAACAGTCGTCACTGCTGCTACTGTCCTCCATGGCCTACTATCCTCACCAGCCAGCTTCTCCCTAAGCCTCTTTCGACAGGCCTGCCCGCCTGGCTCCCTGTCGCCCTGATCCATACCCTCAACGCACTCTCCCTGCCACCTGGCTCCATGACTGGACACTCTTCAGTTCTGCCCATATTTGGCCTCCTGCGACTCCGGCGAGACGATCATTCTCGCTCTCCTGCCGCTCGAGCTTTCTCATTCTCTAATGCAACCCTCCCCATCGACTTCGTCAGCGGCTTTGCCCTCCTTCCGTCGTGACGGGGCCGGGCCTACGGTGCCGGTGATGCAACCGTTCTCGCCTTCCCGGCCGCCCGAAGCTCCCCTTCCGCTAGAGACCTCTTCATCAACTCCCTCCCCATCGTTGTCTTCTATATCCACCCCAATCTTTACACCGACTCTCCCCAACATGTTGTCTCCCTCCTGCTGTGTAGTCGAGATCGAGTCCCTCCATGTCACTGAAGGCCTCCTCCTTCTCCTCAGTCTCCTCCCCCACCACCACACTAAGCCCGGAGTCTCCCTTCTGCATTTGCGCCCGGTGCATGTCTTTGTGCCGGCCTCACTATCTCAGATCTATCCCCCCCCCCCCAAAAAAAAGGGAACAAAACGACCTCAGAAGCATATCCAATTCCATGTCTACCAAATCTCCAGAAAATCTTTCTACCAAACAAAAGAGTGAAACGAAAATTGCATGAAAGCCCGACTTTTGAACCAATTTGACCATCCACCATAACCCCCGGTTTTTCTCTGTCCTTGCTGTCGGTGACGAAATTGACAAGACGCTCCCGTCCGGCCCACCAAGTGTTTCTTCGGGCACCGCATCCAGAACCAGAACCGCAACCGTCAGCGCCTTTTGTCTTTCAACCTTCAAATCCCAAGTTTTTGAGTCTGAGGCATCACATGCAACATGATTGATGAACAAAGTTATCGCTTTCTAAGCCAACAACGCCATGTCTACTACTCCCTCGGCTTGCATGCAAGTCGCCTAAGCCGTTGATGAGCGGTTTTTAGTCGCCTAAACCGTATCAAAATAAATTCGAACTTACTAACTAATGTAGTGTGGTAAGCACGAGTCGATCCCACAGAGAATCAAGTTATTCCTAAGTTAAGTCTATTTACCAATTAATAGAAAGGGGGGTTTTGGTGTTATGAAAATAAGAAAGAAAACAAAATAAACTATAAACAAATAATGGAGATAACAATTAAAGGACTAGTTTCATCTACAAATATCCACTTTAGTTTGACTAGTTGATCCTTGATTCTTCTTCAAGTTCTCTTTTCGTCCTATTATTGTTCCTGTCCTGATCTTGTGTAAATTACTAGTCCTACGAGTCCTAGTAACCCTTACTAATTAGATAACCTTAACACGGTCAAGATTTAACCTAATAGTAGCATTAAGATTAAGGATTAACCAGGATATATGCAACACCAAGCTACGAGTCAGCATTTAACATATAATTGATTCTCTACACACCAGTTTAGTCCTACGAGTCCTAAAAAGGCATGATTGCTACTATGGATTAAGGTTCGCTACGAGGAATCTACAAAATCCTAGCAATAATCTCAACTAGTTGTACGGACTAGAAGAAATCAACAATATTCGCAAAAGAATCAATACGAATCAATAGGAATAGAACAAGAATAGAAATCTCACAACTTTATCAAACCAAAGCTTCAATCCATAGATGAAACGAAAGAGTTTAGCACTCCATGGCCATGGAGGCTCTTCTCTAGGGTTCTCTCAATTGATAGTCTCCAAGTGAATAAAGTAATGAATTAGATGATGAGTTAGATGTCTAAGAAAATAACCCTAATAGTCCTTAAATAGCCTCAAAAGAGTCGGCCAAATAATAATTCTCAAAACCTAATTAAAGAGATAAAAAGTCCATTTGGCAGATTCGGCGTTTCTGCAGAGGCCGCGGGGCAGCCACCACAGGCCGCGGGGCGGCCAGGCGATCAGCGAAATCGTTCGACAGAGCTTCGAGCCGCGGGGCGGCTAGCTTGGCCGCGGGGCGGCTTTTACTGTTCACAGCGAATTTTCCTCTTCGAATTTGGTCCCGATGTCAACACGAAAGTTGTAGATCTCGGAAAGATCTTTCCAACGCATGGTCATAATAGTCAATCGGACAACCGAGGCCTCCAGAAAGTGCGAAACAAGTTCAGCATGTCTGGCGACAACTTCTGCTGACTTGTTATTTACTTAGGCTCTCTAACTTCGATTCCGCTCCCGAGCTCTTCACTTTTCCTCCTCCTCTTCACTCTTCCTTCATCCATGAGCTTCCTCATTCCTCGTCGGATCCACATATACCTGAAATAATCCATAAAAGCATGTAGATTCCGACTCTACCAACAAAACAAGTATAAATGCAATTCTAGCCTAAACCATGCATTATATACATCTAAATCATGATAAATGCATCCTAATATGCCTACCTAAATGCATGCTATCAAATTCCCCCACACTTAAGCCTTTGCTTGTCCTCAAGCAATTAAAACCAAAATCAAATCAACACCCCACAGACAAGCAATCCATGTAATAACTTTGGTAAAACAGTTAAAAGCTCAAAATAGGGAAATAAAGATTGACAATTAACATCATAGCATGTATAGGTGCAATCCAAGGAATAAAGCAAGCATATTCATTCAACCTCACCAGGAAAATGTGTTTTCACTCTCGCTCATGTGTTTAGGGTTAAACATTCACGCTCAAACTCAATCCTTGAAAACTTAGCTACGACAAAATTGCGCCAGTGGTCTAAATCTCCACCGCTAGTGATTTCACATGTAACCAAAATCATGAGGTCTTTGTATGGGTTGTAATGGGGTCATGGTAGGAACATAGGGTATGGAAATTATTTAGGTTATGTGGTGCTAAAAATCCGGGAAAAAGGGTTAGTAAACAACCAGAAAAACACCAACACCAAAACACTTCATATACCATTCCAATAACATGCACTCCTTCACAATACAATGCAAGCATACTTCTTAAATAACCACGCAAACTCATTCATTTTTTTTTTCTTTTGATAATGATTTTTTTCTTTTCTTTCTTTTTATTTTCTTGACTTTTACCCCTAAGTGAATTTTATCCTCCTTAGGTCCCAAGTAATAAGCACATAAAAACCATCTCTATGAAGTACAAATGAATCACCCAACATAATTTCTCAACTCAAAGCAACTCCATCAATACATCATGATATTCACCAATTCTTCTCCTAATTCCCGGATGGGTCAGGCTAATCATTGGCTAGGAAGATTTTGTGGAGCTAACAAAATAGGCTTATAAGGCTCAAATTGGCTTCAAGCAAAGGATAATCTGTACGGGTGGATAGTGTATATTATGGCTAAAAGAAAATCATGCCTCAATCACTTTAAGGTTACATGCAAAAATCATATAAATGCAGCCTCAATAGAGATATCTAAACGCAATTTAAAGAGGAAGTAATCAAGGAGAGTATTCACACACAAAGAAACTAGAGGACATATATGTGTAGTCCCAATAAGGCCAAAACAACTCACAAGGTCAATTTGTTAGAACTTCAATACCACTTAAATTCCAAAGACTATACATGCTCAATTTTCTCATCAATCATGTTCCCAAAAAGTCTATAAAACAATTCAAAGTTTTAAACACTTCAAGCAAGTCATGGGGCACATGATAAGATAAATATAGAGGACAAGTAGCCTAGATGGGAAAATAAGACCTAAAGTGTATGCAATGCATGATATTTTTGGATTTTTTTTTTTAACAAATGCAATATATGAGTAAAAATAAATATGAAAACATAAATAAACATGACATGCAAAATATATCTATATGCAATGCAATCCCTCCCCCACACTTAAATGTTTCATTGTCCTCAATGAAAATTAAAGACAACAAAATATAAAAATACGAAGGAAAGAAAGAAAAACTGACTTGCTGATTGCATTGGTGGTAGGTCAGGAGGGAGGTGAGGAAGGGAAACTTGTCTGTCCCGTCAGAGGCCGCGGGGCGGCCATGCTAGGCCGCGGGGCGGCCGGAGACAAGACCTGGCCGCGGGGCGGCCCGTACAAGCCGCGGGGCGGCCTTTTCCCTTTTCAGCTTTCGGCCTGCAGTGTTAGTGCCCCACGAAAAATGCCCAAACCAAACTAATTCAATGAAATTTAAGAAAAAGAAATCTAGAACTACTTACCTTGGGTTGCCTCCCAAGCAGCGCCTTTGTTTAATGTCATCGGCATGACTTATTCTCAATCTTAATTCCTTACCTATCAGATATCGTCAAGGCCCTCAACAACCTATCATAATCCTGTGCACACATCTTAAACAGGACATCATACCCCAATAATAAATTGAAACTATATAATATAACACTTAAATACCTTTTCAATTTATCAAAGAGTTGAGCATGACTCTCTGATGGAGGAATATAATACCACCAGTTAAGTTCCACTGGTGGTTTCTTAAAATAGCAATTAAAAGGATCAACATAATCACTATTACCTTCCAAATTGCAAAAGTTTATCTTTATTACCTCTTGAGCCTCAGCAGGTGACTCTAGACATGGTTCATCAACGGGGGAGATCAGACTAACTTTATTGGATGGAGTAGGAGACACAACATCTGAAACCTCATGCGTCGACTCATGAGATTCCATGTCAGGAAGCACTGGACCATCTTCTCCATCGGCAAAGAAACTATCGTTGTCTATGAACAATTCCTCCTCGTTATGAAACCAACTAGGAGGGAATGAATTAAGAACAATGACTTCGACAGGATCTTCCATTCTTGCATCCTTCAATGTCTCAGGGGATGACGGAATGGGTTGGCTTTCTTTATCAACTTGCGGGGTAGCCATCTTCTCTTCTATTATCTCACTTGATGTTTGAGTAAGTTGGCTAATTTGTTCCCCCAAGTTTTTGATCCTCTCAGCATTCTCCTGCACTGCTTGAGTAAGGGCTTGGATTTCATCATCCGGATATATGACAGAGTCCTTCATTGGTGGAGATATCGAAGTGAAAGATTCTTCCTGTGCAACATGGTAACCCATGTAACAAAAAAAATCCCACATCCCCGACAAACCTAACCGTGCTAGGCCTCCATTACTCATGTGCTCAGCAAGCGTCCGTGTCTCAGCAGTCATCCCGTCAATTATGCAAACAATCATATCTCGGATGCTGTCTTGATAACCCCGTGAATCACGAATGTCAACATATCTCTGCAATCTGGTAAGATATTGGTGAAAGTTCTCACCTTCAAACTGCAATAACCTCAACATCTAAAAAGTTAGTAGCAAGGGTGTTATGAACCGTAAGATAGGTTCACAACAAATTAGATATATACAAAATTGATAAACACACAAAACAAAGAAATAAACTTTGATTCCCCGGCAACGGCGCCAATTTGATGAGCGGTTTTTAGTCGCCTAAACCGTATCAAAATAAATTCGAACTTACTAACTAATGTAGTGTGGTAAGCACGAGTCGATCCCACAGAGAATCAAGTTATTCCTAAGTTAAGTCTATTTACCAATTAATAGAAAGGGGGGTTTTGGTGTTATGAAAATAAGAAAGAAAACAAAATAAACTATAAACAAATAATGGAGATAACAATTAAAGGACTAGTTTCATCTACAAATATCCACTTTAGTTTGACTAGTTGATCCTTGATTCTTCTTCAAGTTCTCTTTTCGTCCTATTATTGTTCCTGTCCTGATCTTGTGTAAATTACTAGTCCTACGAGTCCTAGTAACCCTTACTAATTAGATAACCTTAACACGGTCAAGATTTAACCTAATAGTAGCATTAAGATTAAGGATTAACCAGGATATATGCAACACCAAGCTACGAGTCAGCATTTAACATATAATTGATTCTCTACACACCAGTTTAGTCCTACGAGTCCTAAAAAGGCATGATTGCTACTATGGATTAAGGTTCGCTACGAGGAATCTACAAAATCCTAGCAATAATCTCAACTAGTTGTACGGACTAGAAGAAATCAACAATATTCGCAAAAGAATCAATACGAATCAATAGGAATAGAACAAGAATAGAAATCTCACAACTTTATCAAACCAAAGCTTCAATCCATAGATGAAACGAAAGAGTTTAGCACTCCATGGCCATGGAGGCTCTTCTCTAGGGTTCTCTCAATTGATAGTCTCCAAGTGAATAAAGTAATGAATTAGATGATGAGTTAGATGTCTAAGAAAATAACCCTAATAGTCCTTAAATAGCCTCAAAAGAGTCGGCCAAATAATAATTCTCAAAACCTAATTAAAGAGATAAAAAGTCCATTTGGCAGATTCGGCGTTTCTGCAGAGGCCGCGGGGCAGCCACCACAGGCCGCGGGGCGGCCAGGCGATCAGCGAAATCGTTCGACAGAGCTTCGAGCCGCGGGGCGGCTAGCTTGGCCGCGGGGCGGCTTTTACTGTTCACAGCGAATTTTCCTCTTCGAATTTGGTCCCGATGTCAACACGAAAGTTGTAGATCTCGGAAAGATCTTTCCAACGCATGGTCATAATAGTCAATCGGACAACCGAGGCCTCCAGAAAGTGCGAAACAAGTTCAGCATGTCTGGCGACAACTTCTGCTGACTTGTTATTTACTTAGGCTCTCTAACTTCGATTCCGCTCCCGAGCTCTTCACTTTTCCTCCTCCTCTTCACTCTTCCTTCATCCATGAGCTTCCTCATTCCTCGTCGGATCCACATATACCTGAAATAATCCATAAAAGCATGTAGATTCCGACTCTACCAACAAAACAAGTATAAATGCAATTCTAGCCTAAACCATGCATTATATACATCTAAATCATGATAAATGCATCCTAATATGCCTACCTAAATGCATGCTATCAGCCGTCAGTTTATATCTGAAGAAACAAGAGTTTTAATTTCCTAGACATTTTAAAATTTAAATTTCTGTAATTGTAATCTTAGATAATTTTTTTTACTGGTGTCCCTCTGCGTAGGGTCATTCAAGTCATCTGTTGATGGCTTCAAGATCGCTTTCTCAGTCTACTTCTTGCTCACTGTAAAAAAAAGTAATGGTGTTCATACTAGACGTGATAAAATATTACTTAATCCCGATCCAATCACCTGAAAACTTTAGGATCAAGCCCCTAAAGTTTGGACTCGAAAATTTTATTTGACCTGAACCCAAACAACTGATAATTTTTTCGGTTAATTGTGATATCTCCACCATCCATAACTGTCGTTGACGTCAACTATGACATCTCCCCCCCCCCCCCTCCCCCTTTCTGCCTTGCAGGATCTCCTTCATTACCGCCAGCTTCATCTTTTAATGCCAATGTTGGAATATTTAGCTAGGAAATGAAAAGAGATGTAAAAGTGAAAATTGGGATTACAGAGCCGTAGATGAATCTACCGCACTTGAGCGAAAATCCACCTAGACATCTATGCATATCATACAAGACGGCTCACTCCAGAGTTAACTCTATCCTCAATCGACAGATGCGCTCTCATCAATCGAGATGGAACTCATGCCTTTTCATGTGTTTGAAACCAGGAAGGAGAAGAAGAAACCACGCTGTTTTCTCTTACCCCAAAAAACTCAATAACCACCATTATATAGATCAAATAACCATAAGGGAGAAACTTAAGGATAAGTACAAGTAGTTGAGAAAATTGAGCCTTAAAAGTAAAACAAACAAATTATTTAAAAAATATTTTTTCCCAACAATTCCCCACATGTTTTAAAATCATTTGATCGAAAAAGATTTTGAAAATAACTAGTATTGATGTCTTACGACTTGAATCAACACCAACATATGAACATCGACTAAGAGTGTCCTAGCTAGGGAGCTTGTCAAAGACTCCTCTAGTAGACTACCTAACCTTAACACTCACTTAGGTGACTCATCAAGTTTGTGTTTGTCTCACACCCCCATACAGGAATAAGTTATTAAGAGACCAATTGTCTCATCCTTCCAACTAACAACATAAACGGGACTTTATCAACATCAGATATCACTCGCACCTTCGTTTGGCCACATTAAACCAGGAATTGACCATTTTTGGAATTTCTGTTTGGGTATCTAGAACGAGTTACCCGATAAGGCATCACAGTCTCATATCCATGATTGTGTCCAACGACCTATTTCCTCCACAATCCAATTTGTGTCAAGGACCAACTTCCTTCACAACTTTGCATTATAAAGTCAGCTAAAAGCCTCTCCAACCTCAAAATATCTCTATTGAGATTCATATTGTTTTCACACATACATGATAGAGCGAGCTGCACAAACCTGCAAAATCAAACTTTCATAAGTTAGCTTCTCCATCATTTAATTACATCCAAATGTCATCAACTATAAGATGTAATATATCCATCATCGGGGTCCTATGCACATTTTTCCAATGTATGCCCCAATAACAATGGGCGGGTAAGGACAAAGACAAAAAATTAGATTTCACAAATCATAATTATAAGTCTACTCCCACGCAATGCATCCAATGATTTGCTCCTCACATCAATCTGTAGAAAGACTAGCACACCAACTCATTAGCAATAACATTTATCACATGAACTCACCAGTTCCTTTAACTAGCATAAATACACATATAAGCGAATTAATTTTTATTATTGCCATAAGTAAAAATTAAATGCAATCACCACCAATTAGATACTTGTTGTCCTTTGAGATTTATACATGTAAAGAAATGAAGCTCATGATCAAATTTGACACAAATTAATGTCTCATCTCAACTCCATAGAAGAAAATTAAATATCAATGTATGATTAAAACGAGCATATATAACCAGGCAAAACACCTTATCTTCACCTACAATATTTCAATCAGCAATTAAATTTATTGATTAGGTGTCAGAACACAAGAGTTCTTTCATATAATATCCATGAATTTTAATCAAGGTCAAAAGATTTTGGAAGCAAAATGGGTTTACAACAAGTAGCATCATACCATCTCATAAATGCATGAGTCAATGAATCTTAACAACTTGTTTAAGTTTTGGTTACAAGTCTAGCAAATTAAATATACCTTTTTATAACTCAGTTAGATTTCTGATGAACCACAAACTCGATCTATCAGTGCATTTAAATTATAAAAAAAAATACCTTTTTATAATTTTTGGATACTTAATATATTCGATCCTATAAAGATGCCTTGAACTAGTTTGGTCTACTTCAAATTACATATTACATAAGGAATTAGTGTCAATTTGGTGTGTATTTGTATTTTTTTTTTACTTTACTCGATCCTATAAAAAATTAAAAGCGGGAAAATGTAAATGTATGAAAAAGATGAAGAGAAAAAAGAAAAATAATAATAAGAGAAAATTGTGATTAGTATAAAAAATTTAAATGAAGGAGTTGTTGACATATCATCAAAAATATTATAAATTAAGATATTATATCGATAGATTTTTTGAATTAAACCCAATGATTAGTAAATGAGTAAAAAATAAAAATTAAAAGAAAAAACGTGATTGGTTAGATGGGAGTGGAATAAGGAGAGTGCGCCACGTCAGCGGAAAATATACGAAATTAAGTAATTATATATAGATATTTTGCCAATAAATGATATTTTTTTTGTCTGAAATAGCAAATTTTCTATTTCATAAATGTGTTTTTGGTGTGAAATTATAGTGGAGTGAAATCTATATATGTACGTGACATACCAACTAAATTAGATAATTAGCCATTTAGCCTTGAATCATAAATAAGAAAATCCAACTTAATATTATATGGATGGACTCCGGTGAAAACCTTAAATTGTGGTAAAAATTATGAGAATCACTTTATAGTTCGGTTCATTTTAAAACCCGTGCTAAAAATCCATTTTTTAAAAATTACATAGGGACTTTATAGCTCGGTTTAGCCTAAAACCGTGCTAAAAATTTATGTGTTTAAATTATGCAGTGACTTTATAGCTCGGTTCTATTTAGAACCGGACTAAAAATATGGTTGGCTAATAAATAACTAGTCCTCACGGTTTTTATACAATTTTGGTTTTCACCGGAGTGCGACCCCCTCTCTCTCTCTCTCTATATATATATATATAGTATAATAGTATATCGTTAGCATAGCACTAGACAAAGAAATGAACAAAATCTCAAGTAGGGCTGGAAAAAACCCGCGGGTACCCACTCCATCCGTATGACCCGCTTTATTTTTGCGGGCGAAATCCCGTAAAAAAGCGGGTGACGGGTGGAGCGGGTGCGGGTGAAGCGGGTGATGGACGGATTATGGGTGAAGATTTTTCACCCATAACCCGCCCCATTAACCCGCCCATCAACCCGCCCCGCACACCCGCTTTAAACCCTAAAATTATATATATATATATATATATATATATATATATATATATATATATATATATATATTATATAGATATTTGTGATATTACAATTTTACCTTTTACAATTTTAACCTTTAGAAACCCTAATTGCCTCACTTTCGCAGTGATAGACGACATTGAGTCTCATACGGCATACGCTCATCTCTCCGCCTCCATTCTCCATCCAAGCATCCACTGATTAGGGATTTAGGGTGTGCTCTTGGCATCTCTATCCACCGATTAGAGTGGCTCTTGGCATCTCCATCCACCAATCGAACCAGGGTCCATCTCGGCATCTCCATCCATCGATCGAACCAGCGAAGCCGAAGTCGAATTGAGGTATCTTTTCAGTTTCCACTTTGTTGGGACACTTGTGAATCTCACATCGGACCCGTTGCGTGGAGGTCTCAGTTCCAACCGGGCTAGACTTGTGATGGATTCGCAAGTGAGAGGGGGATTTGTTGGGACACTTGTGAATCCCACATCGGAAGTGGGAGGATTCTGAACCTAACATATATGTGGATGGGCTACTCCACCTAATGCCAATTGTTTTTTTTTCTTGACAGGAGATTTTTTTTGGTGAATAAGATGGCAACGGTTGACAGTAACAAGGTTGGTCAATCAACTAATTCAGCATCATCACCCGCTTCACTAATGGAGGCACAAACACAATCGGTTGATCCTAGTCTACCTGAATCTGTCGGTGGTGATTCGAGCATTCCTGATAATGAGATTGTGCCAGCTGCTACTAACCGCAAGACTCGAGCAGTAAGATCCGAAGTATGGCATCACTTTGAGAAAATTAAAGTTGGAAGCCTAGATAAAGCAAAATGCATGCATTGTGGACAAGTCTTATCAGCTGGAAGAAATAATGGAACATCGCACTTGAACGATCACATCAAAAATAGGTGCTCTCAAGGGTATGGTAAGGGTGATGCGAGTCAGATGCTATTGAGCTTCAACAGAAAATCTGATGGGACTGCTAGGTTGGAAAACCACAATTTCGATCAAGAGGTATCAAGGAAGGAGCTCGCAAATATGGTCATTATGCATGAGTATCCGTTGAGCATTGTTGATCACATTGGTTTCAAGAGATACACTGCTAGTCTAAATCCAAACTTCAAGCTAATGAGTAGACCTACTCTGAAAAGTGATATGATGAAGATGTTTCAAAGTGAAACGGCGAAGCTTGGAAAGACATTTGAAGATCATCCGGGAAGGATCGCAATCACTACTGACATGTGGACTAGTTCTCATCAGAAGAAGGGTTATATGGCCGTCACAGCACACTTCATTGATAAAAAATGGAATCTCCAAAACAAGACTATAAGGTAAATTACTTGCTGATTTTTTTACTTAAATTATACACTTACTGTTTTTTCTACTTAAATTATACAAGACTATATACTTGCTGTTTTTTTGGTACTTAAATCAGTACTTGTTCATTTATTTTGATTGAATTGCTAAATGTTTACTTAAATTATACACAAACTATGTTGTTGTTATTGAATTGCTAAATGATTACTTAAAATTTAAAACACATATTTTTTCTGATTTTCTTACTTATACAGTTGCTGTTTTTTTTTTTACTTAAATATATATAGGTTTGTTTATGTACCTGCCCCTCATACAACAGACGTCCTTTCTGGTGCCGTGCTTAATAGCTTATATATTTTTAATATCCATGAGAAAGTATCTTGCATCGTTGTGGATAATTGCTCTACAAATGATAAGATGATAGATAAAATTCGTGAGAGATTTGATTATAATATTATGATGTTGGGTGGAGATTGTCTACATGTGCGTTGTAGTGCACATATTTTGAATCTGGTTGTGCAAGATGGCTTAGATGTGATAGCTTCTGGGATTGAAAAGATACGTTGTTGTGTCTCTTTTTGGAGTGCCACTCCAAAAAGAGTTCAAATGTTTGAAGACAAGGCTAGAATTCTGAAAATTGATGTCTCTAGGAAGTTGGCCCTTGATTGTAAGACAAGATGGAACTCCACATATTTGATGCTCTGGATAGCTATACCTTATAAGGATGTTTTTGCTAAGTTAAAGATTCAACATCCTCATTTTAAGTTTGATATTCCTTCTGAAGATGAATGGAAGTGGGGTGCAAATATTTGTGATAAATTGTCTAAGTTTCACAAGGTGACAGAGTTGTTTTCTGGACGATCATATCCTACGGCCAACTTGTTCTTTCGTAAAATATGTCAGATTAAGATTGCGTTGAAGAGTTGGCTAGCTAGTGATGATCTAATCATTCATACAATGGCTGAAAAAATGGTGGCAAAGTTTGATAAGTATTGGTCAAGTATCAATGGGATTTTAGCTATAGCTGCAGTTTTAGATCCTAGGGACAAGATGGCATCTGTGGAATGGTATTTCAATAAGATTTATGGTGATTTGGCTAGTATTGAAATTGATAAGGTGAAAAGTTTGTTGTATGCTTTGCTGGTTGAGTATCAACAAGCCCCTACTTCAGAACTTGACAATCAAGAGTATGTTTCTGAAACTTCTGATGTGTTTGGGAAACGTCGTGCAAGCTCCGATGATGATGAAGATGATTTTAGTCAGGCTAAGAAAAGCAGGAAAAAGAAGATTAATGTGAGGTCCGAGTTAGACTTTTATCTTGATGAAGCTGAGTATCCGGATTCTAAGGACTTTGATGTTCTCAACTATTGGAAATGTGATCACAAGTATCCCACTTTGCGGAAGATAGCCAAGGATATTCTTGCTATTCCTGTATCCACAGTTGCATCCGAAAGTGCCTTTAGTATGGATGGTAGAGTGGTGAGTCCTCATCGATCTTCACTCCATGTGGATACCGTGGAGGCCTTAATGTGCTTACAAAATTGGGTTGGAGGAGATATTGTAGGTTAGTACTTTTATGTTTCAATTTAATTACTCTATGTTTCAATTTAGAGAACATATACACTTTTTATGTTTCAATTTACTTGCAAATTTAGCTACTGTTTATGTTTCAATTTCCACCCTTATCTTTGGATGACCCACAATATGCTCAAACTCTTACTATATTAGAGGATGTTGATGTTCCAGGAGCAAGCTCGGTTATGGAAAATGTAAGTTTTGTTTCTAGCTATTTTCCTTTCCAACTACTGATTTTTTTCCAGCTGCTGATTTTTATTTTCCAGCTACTGATTTCTAATTTCCAGCCTTTGTCTATTGACAATTTGACATGATAGGATATTGCAGTGGATGAGCTAAATTATTGAAGAGTGAAGAGTGAAGACTGAAGACGTGCAACTTCCACGATTTTACTATTGTCGATTCTTCTAGTTCTAATTTTCAGCCTTCATTTTATAACTTTGTACCACGTTATTGTGATGATTTACATGTATTTGACTTCCACGAACTCAATTTTCTAGTATTTGTAAGTTACAATTTAAGTTTTTATTCATCTTTCAATTTTCTTAAATCAAATCATATTTAAATGATCTCACCCATTGGGCACCCGCTCCACCCGCATCACCCGCGCGGGTCGGATGAGGGTGAAAAAGTTTGCGGGTGATGGGTGGAGCGGGTGGAATTATAAACCCGGGGGGCGGGTGATGGAGTGGCTTCATCCACCCATAACCCGCCCCATTTCCACCCCTAATCTCAAGGGATGTTGAAATCACAGAAGGACACACACACACACACACACACACACACACACACACACACACACACACACACACACACACACACACACACACACACACACACACACACACACACACACACACACACACACACACACACACGGAAGAGGAAGCGTGCTTCGCCCGCGGTTGTTACATCGATCACAAAACTGTGGAACTTACATCTTGCTAATTTCGCATCTCTGTTATGTCACTGATTCATCTATTTCTAGAGCTAAAGAAGGTGGATTTTTAAGTGATTGATCGGATAAGCCATTTACCTAAAAGGTGGACTTGTGGTGGTGGTTCTCTTTCTTCTTTGAAGGAGCCAGTTATGCATTCCTTGCAGTTGGGCTAGCTGCACCTTTGGTTGCACCATCCAACTCCTTTTCATATTTCTTTTGATGCTACCTTCTTTTCTTATTCCTTGCGGAAGCTGAAGACTTGTTCCTCTCCTCCTTTCTCTTATTTACATTCTTCAACTTTGAAGGGGCTACATCCTTCCTTTTGTGTCCGTTATCAAGGCCGACTCCTCTCTCAGCTCCGCCTTGTTCCTCTCATCCACCGCCTACAAGTTAGGTTTCATAATAAACAATTCTCATAATGAAATATTTTGGTCTAGTACTGGGTAAATAAACAATTCTCATAATGAAATATGTGGATTAAGCACCTTTAAAATGCGTCATAAAATCTTATGTCATGTTGGATTGTGTAAAGCTGGCAGATTTGGCCTACATTCGGCATCAGGTCAACACTGGTCAGATTACTTCGTAGTCCATACCTCAAACTTATTCAGGGGCGGATCTACTTGTTAGCTTGGGGATGCTCAAGCATCCCCACAATATTTTTTTTATTATTTTTTTAGTGTTAATTTTAAAATTTTTACCCTCAAGCATCCCCACCGTAAAAAAAAATACAAAAGAAAAAATAATTTATCTTTAAGTATAATCGAAATGATAAAAACTTTATCTTCGAGCATCCCCGAGAAGTCGGTCCAGGATCCGCCCCTGAACTTATTCCAAATTTCAAAGTTCAGACACGACCTTCAATGTTCATCAAATGAACCAACTCAAATACTTCAAGAAATCTATAAACCGGCTGCCTAAATATCAACATATAAATTGATAACAGGGGACAAGTTAAATGTATCCATAAATCATCCCCATAGATGAGGTAAAAACCTGTAACCACATGAGGTCGTTGTGTTTTCAACTTCATAACCAGTGCCCATTGCAATCACGAACCATCATTTTCTCCTAAGAAAACAGAGGGTAAACCAAAATAAAGTATCCCTATTGCCTGGGGACCTTGGACTTAAATCACATGATCATTAGTAATTGAGCACCCATATCCCATTGATTGTAAGAAGGTCCTTGCAGGATCTCCTTCATTACTGTCAGCTTCATCTTCTTTGTGGAAGATGTGAAATTAATATCTCACATTGATAATATAAGGAATCTAAGTCTTACATATCAGTTAGTTGGTTACTCCTCTTAATGCCAATGTTGGAATATTTAGTCAGGAAATGAAAAGAGATGTAAAAGTGAAAATTGGGATTACAGAGCCGTAGATGAATCTACCACACTTGAGCGAAAATCCACCTAGACATCTATGCATATCATACAAGACAGCTCACTCCAGAGTTAACTATATCCTCAATCGACAGATGCCCTCTCATCAATCGAGATGGAACTCAAGGCCTTTTCATGTGTTTGAAACTGGGAAGGAGAAGAAGAAACCACGTTGTTTGCTCTTACCCCAAAAAACCCAATAACCACCATTATATAGATCAAATAACCATAAGGGAGAAACTTAAGGACAAGTACAAGTAGTTGAGAAAATTGAGCTTTAAAAGTAAAACAAACAAATTATTTAAAAAATATTTTTTCCCAACAATTCCCCACATGCTTTGAAATCATTTGATCGAATAAGATTTTGGAAATAACTAGTATTGATGTCTTACGACTAATCAACACAAACACAAGAAAATCGACTAAGAGTGTCCTAGGGAGCTTGTCAAAGACTCCTCTAGTAGACTACCTAACCTTAACACTCACTTAGGTAACTCATCAAGTTTGTGTTGTCTCACACCCTCATATAGGAATAAGTTATTAAGAGACCAATTGTCTCAACCTTTCAACTAACAACATAAACAGGACTTTATCAACATAAGATATCACTCGCACCTTCGTTTGACCACATTGAACCAGGAATTGACCATTTTTGGAATTTCTGGTTGGGTATCTAGAACGAGTTACCCGATAAGGCATCGCAGTCTCATATCCATGATTGTGTCCAACGACCAATTTCCTCCACAATCCAATTTGTGTCAAGGACCAACTTCCTTCACAACTTTGAATCAGAAAGTCGGCTAAAAGCCTCTCTAACCTCAAAATATCTCTATTGAGATTCACATTGTTTTCACACATACATGATAGAGCGAGCAGCAAAAGCCTGCAAAATCAAACTTTCTGTAAAATCAAATTTTCATAAGTTAGCTCATTCATCATTTAATTACATCCCAATGTCATCAACTATAAGATGTAATGTATCCATCATCAGGATCCTATGCACATTTTTCCAATGTATGCACCAATAACAATGGGCGGGTAAGGACAAAGACAACAAATTAGATTTCACAAATCATAATTATAGATCTACTCCCACGCAATGCATCCAGTGATTTGCTCCTGATCACAACAATCCGTAGAAAGACTAACACACCAACTCATTAGCAATAACATTTATCACATGAACTCACCAGTTCCTTTAACTAGCATAAATACACAGATAAGCGAATTAACATTTATTATTGCCATAAGTAAAAATTAAATGCAATCACCACCAAGTAGATACTTGTTGTCCTTTGAGATTTATACATCTAAAGAAATGAAGCTCATTATCAAATTTGGCACAAATTAATATGTCTCATCTCAACTCGATAGAAGAAAATTAAATATCAATGTATGCAGTGGCGGAGCTACGAGGTGCTCGAGCACCCCCCTACCCGGAAAAAAAAATACAATATTTTTTTTTTGCATATATTTACTATTTTTTAGGTAATATAAAATTTTTAAATGATGTTTGAAACAAGAATGTTATCTAGCTCAAGTGGTAAAGGAAATAATTAGGAAAGAAGAAGAGTTAAAAGGTCTTGGGTTCAATTCTCAAGTTTTTCACTTTTTATTTGCTTTACTATAGCATTAATTCTCCTAAATGTCTTTCCATATTTTTTGTTTCTATCAACTATTTCATTAAAAAAATATCATATTTATATTTACATATTATACATTTAACCTCTTATTTTAATATTGTTTTAAAAGTAATTCTTTGTGATTTTTTTCTATATATTTTTTTCTCTTCTATTTTTTTCGTCACTCTCAACTATTTAAATTAAAAAAAGGGAAATTCCGTTTGGTGCCCTTGTAGTTAAGGCTATTCCGGTTGGTGTCCCAATGTTTTTTGTTTTCCGGTTGGTACCCCTTAATTTTTGCAAAATTCCGTTCCGTACCCTAACTCAATATTAACTCTTTAACTCCGTTACTTATAACACAAAAAACATCCATTCAAAGCTCCAGTGAAAGCTACAGTAGCAGTGAATGCCGGAAATGGTCAGCCAAACAACCCACCACCACCAACCCTCATCATCGACCATTCAACCAACGGGACTCAACTGAATGTTACATGAAGAAGAATTTGAACAAAAGAGAGGTAATTTACTCCATTATAAACTTGAGATTTGAGGTTTTTTTAACAAAAACAGTGAACAAAATTCAAAAGTTTTGGGGTAAAGAATTGAATGGGGCATGGGAATTAAAGATGGGCGAGGGAATAGTAAGAATCAAAATCAGCAGAAGGTGCTCAAATCCACCGCTAACAGCCTACTTCTCCATTTCTTTTCTTTTTTTCATGGTTTTCGGAGAATGAAGATGATGGTCCTGTGTGCGATTTTTGGATTTTCACATCCCCATTAAAGAATCAGAGATCAAATTGCAACAAGAGTTGAAAAAAAAGCTGAGAAATGGATCCCCTTTTATTTGGGAAACAACAAAAACCCTTAATCGATTCCATCACTGTCAATTTTTGCGAAAATCAAAATAGTAAACAAAATTGATGACTAGGGGTTTGAATTGAGGGTTTTTCGCACAATAGATTGAGTTAGATGGAATTGAGGGACTTGGGAATTGAGGGTTCTTCGCAATATAGTGAACAAAAATCAAAACAGAGCAAAAGGGAATCGATTAAGGGGAGACTGGGAGTGCTTGGGAAAGGAAACAACAAAAACCCTCGTCATCAATTTTTTCTGGTTTTTTTTTTTTTTAAAAAAACAGAGTTAGATAGTTAAGGGCACGGGCCGGAATTTTTCAAAAGTTAAAGGGTACCAACCGGAAAATAAAAAGTCTTGGGATACCAACCGGAATACCCTTAACTACAGGGGCACCAGATGGAATTTCCCTTAAAAAAATCATTAAAAAATCATAATTTTAGTGTTTTTTCGATAATATTTTTAAAAAATCTTCTTAATAGGTATACACCAAAAAAAAATTTACAAAAATTTTTAGCACCCCTGGCGAAAATCCTGGCTCCACCACTGAATGTAAGATTAAAACGAGCATATATAACCAGGCAAAACACCTCATCTTCACCTACAATATTGCAATCATCAGCAATTAAATTTAGGAAAAATGACCACAAATAATACAAACTATCAAGCGTGAACCGAAAATAATACAAACTTTGAAAATCACAAATTGGTATACAAACTATTGTGTAATAAACCGATTTTGATATGAAATCATTTCAGACAAAATTTTCGTCAAATTTTCTGATGTGGCAGTCAGAATGAATGTATTTTAATGACATGGTTGCCATGTCATCAAAGTCTAATTATTTTTAAAAAAATCCCCAAAAATTGGGAAAGGTCGATTACAGTGGGTTTGTCTCCCATCTTCTTCTTCCCTTTTTTTGGTTGTTGTTGCAGGGGAAATTGAACGCCGTGGAAGAGAGAGAATCACGGAGGTCGGGCTTCATGGAGGTCGAAGGTCGGGTGACTGTTCGGTGGAGACGTCGTCCGATCTAAAAAGGGAAGCCTTTAGATCGGCTTCGGGGAACACCTCCAGATCTAGCAGTCAGGAATGAGAGAGAGGAGGAGGTCTAATCAGAAAGTACCAAGGGAAGGGGCTTTGGGGTGCTCGGAAGTCGAGTTGCTGTCAGGAGAGAAGTCGGATAAGGAGAAGAGACGAAAGGAGGAAACAATGGTGGCAGAGAGGGCGGAGACAAGGGTGGCGCGGTGTCATGGGCGGAAGTTGGGTTGCTTCCCGTCTTCAATTGGCAGGTTCTGGTGGTCAGTGGTGCTCGATCTTCTTCTTCTTCTACACTGTTCAACATTTGCTGGGTCTAGGGTTCCCAATTTTGGTAATAGTTTTTTTTTTTCATTTCAAAAATATAATCATACTTTGATGAATGACATGGCAGCCATGTCATAAAAAATACAATAACTCCGACTGCCACATCAGACAAGTTGACTGAATTTTTTTTGAAAATGATTTCGTATCGAAATCGGTTTATTACGCAATAGTTTATATACCAAATGGTGATTTTCAAAGTTTGTATTATTTTTTGCTCACGCCTAATAGTTTGTATTATTTATGGTCATTTTCCCTTAAATTTATTGATTAGGTGTCAGAACACAAGAGTTCTTTCATATAATATCCATGAATTTTAATCAAGGTCAAAAGATTTTGGAAGCAAAATGGGTTTACAACAAGCAACATCATACCATCTCATATATATAAATGCATGAGTCAATGAATCTTAACAACTTGTTTTGTTTTGGTGAGTAATACCATATATTGGATATATAATTTCAGTCTAGCTAGCTATCTTGTGTACAAGTTTTGGTTACAAGTCTAGCAAATTAAATATACCTTTTTATAACTCAGTGAGATTTCTGATGAACCACAAACTCGATTTATCAGTGCATTTAAATTATAAAAAATACCTTTTTATAATTTTTGGATACTTAATTCGATCATATAACTTACTTATCAGTGCATTTGTTTTTTTTTACTTTACTAGATCCTATAAAATGGTAGCTAGCTAGCTAAACGTGTTCATAAATTTTGTGCGACTGCTATCAATTGGCTAATTAATTACTAAGGTGTAATAACAATGAATAAATATTAACCTTCCAAATAAAAATAAATCATGGCTTAATTAATTACCACTTAAACAATACTAGAATATATCTAGTGTACATCATTTCCGCTTAATTAATTACCTCATAACGGCGATCACGACGGTTACTGCTGGTGGCCGTCGAACCGTCTGCTTCCTCCTCGGCGGTAGGGCTGTAGGAGCTAGGTCTTCCTCGCCGGCAACGTGCGAGATACACCGGATTCAGGTTAGTTTCTCTGTCAACTTGACTAGGTTTTTGAAATAAAATTTTGCCACTTTGCCATGGATAAGGGGAAAGATATACTACTCACAGAGAAGGAGACTGCCGTGGTTGAAGGTTTTGTTGAACTGGATGGTCATCAGGAATGGGGGTGTGACAACGTTGGTGGGGTCTTTGATCACAAACAAACCTTTCAATGCCTTTGCTCTTAGGGCAACAATGAAGGGTGCTTGGAGGTTACAGAAAGGGTTTGCTTTTTGAGAGGTTAAGCAGAACGTCTTTCTATTCCAGTTTGCTACTGCTGAGGATGCCCGGAAAGTCTGGAATGGAGGTCCTTGGTCCTTTGACAAAGCTTTACTAACGTTGAAGGAACCGGGGCTTGAGCAGCCTTCAAAAATCAAATTCACCCATGCACACTTTTGGGTTAGGGTTTATGATATCCCTATGGCTGCGATAATCGAAAGACGGCAGAGGCTGTTGGGGAATGCATGGGAGGATTTGTGGAAGTGGAAGAGGATGAGCTTCTGGTGAGCGGAAAGTTCCTTAGGGTTAGGGTTAACATGGATATAACAAAACCTCTTGTCTGGGGATTCTTCATGAAGGTCGGAGGAAAAAAGATGTGGGTGAGTGTCAGATATGAGAGGCTTCCTAATTTCTGTTATAGATGTGGTCTGATCGGGCATACTGAAGGGGACTGTGAAATGGAGGAAAGGGATGAAACTTGTAATGAGTATGGGGAGGATCTTCGGGCATCACCTACTAGGGTGGGGATGGGTAAGGAGGGAGTAAAGGACCCGGACAGGGACCTAGTCAAGCGGTGGAGGGAGGAGAAAGGGAAGGGGGAGAAAGTGGGAGTGAAGAGTGTGGGAGGCGGAGGGGATGTGCAGAGAAGATCGTTGATCGAGATGCTGGAGGAGTTAGAGGATGTGAACGAGGGTAGGGAGGATAGAGAGGAGCTGAATATTGAGACTACAGAATTGGTCAAAAAAGTGAGAGAGGTGCAGCTGCAGGGTGGAGAAAATGGGAAGAGGGAGGAGGTGAGGGGGGATCTGGGAAGGGATGATCTTCAAAGAAAGGGAGAGGGGTTGACTGATGGAGGAAACGAAGGAGAGATTTTGGGGGAGGAGAGGGATGCCGGGGAGGGGAAGGGCGGGGATGTAGAGATGAGACAGGAGGAGGGCGAAGTGAAGGGGAGCAAGGGAGGAGGTGAAGGTAAGGAAAATAAGGAACTAAGGGGAGAGGGGGCGGGGACAACAAAGGTGCTGAAACAATGGAAGAGGAGGGAGAGGACGATTCCGGGAGTGGGGAGTGAGCATAGTCTGTGCGTGGGGAATAAGAGGAAGGGAGAGGAGATTGGCCTTGGTGGTGATGGGAGAGAGGAGGAGAAGAAGGCGTCGGACATAGATAACTTGGGACTGAAGAAATCGAAGATATCGACGGGAGAGGATCATCACCTCTCTTGCCGGTCGCAATGATTATCCTCAGTTACAACTGCCGGGGATTGGGGAAGGACCCGGCAGTTGGTAAGCTCGCCTCGCTGGTGAGAAGGGCGGACCCCAAATTGGTGTTTCTGATGGAGACGAAGTGTGATAGGAAGAGGATGGATAAGGTTAGGAAGATGCTAGGGTTCAGTAATTGTTTTGCGATAGACAATGTGGGTAGGTCTGGAGGCCTAGGGTTGCTATGGAATGAGGAGGTGATTCAGATTGCTATTCAGTCGTACACTAACCACCATATTGATGCAAAGGTTAGGGATTGGAGATTTACGGGCATATACGGATGGCCTGAGCAACAGGATAAGAAATACACTTTTGCACTCATGAAGAAGATTAAAGAGGGAGGGAGCCGTGGGTGATGGTTGGGGATTTCAATCAAATCATTAGCGCGGAGGATAAGGAGGGTGGCCAAGAGTCAAATTTCAATAACATGATAAGCTTTAGAGTTGCAGTGGAAGAGTGTGAGCTTCGAGAGATTGGTTTTGAAGGAAATCGGTATACCTGGGACAATTCAAGGAGTGGCGAGGGGTTTATCCAAGAGCGATTAGACATGGGATTTGCAAATGAAAGATGGCTTGAGAAATTCCCTACGGCTCGAGTTAGACATCTGGAGAGAGTGGGATCGGACCATGTTCCGATTTTGCTTGATTGTATGGGGGTGGGAGGTCGACAGAAGCCGAGAGGGGAGAGGCATTTCCGCTTTGAAGTTATGTGGATGGAACATGAGGAGTATATTGAGGTGGTTAGGAACGCTTGGTTGAATCCGGGAAGTACTATGGCGGAGGAAGGTATTGTGGGCAAGGTGAGAAGGTGTGGGAGCGATCTCAAGGAGTGGGAGGCTGTGTCGTTTGGCAACATTGGGAGGGAGCTTGGGAAGATAAGAAAGGAGCTTGCGCAATTAAGGGAGAAGGGGATGAGGGCTGAATGGGTTGAAAAGAGAAGGGAGCTTGAGAGCAGGGAGAGGGAGTTGATGAGAAGAGAGGAGATAATGTGGCATCAGCGAGCTCGGGCAAATGAATTCAAATGGGGAGATAGAAATACCAAATTCTTTCATCTGAAAGCTAATGGGCGGAAAAGGAGAAATCGGGTAACTAAACTGATAGATAGCGAGGGGAAAGAGTGGAGGAGCTATGAAGGAATGCCTAAAGTGGCAATTGATTATTTCAAAGATCTTTTCAGGACTAAAGTGAGGGGCTCCCCTGAGGCGGCTTCTCAAGGTATCGAGCCTATTCTGTCGGACGAGGATAACTGATTGCTGCTACGACCCTATACAGGGGATGAGGTACGTACGACTCTTTTTTCTATGCATCCTACGAAAGCACCGGGCCCGGATGGTATGCCAGCGCTGTTTTTCCAACGGCACTGGGATATGGTCGGGCCTAGTGTTACTCAATGTGTTATTAATATTCTCAACGGTGCTCATTTTCCGGATGGTATGAATCACACTTATATAGCTCTTATACCAAAAGTCTCAGCCCCTTCATCCATGAAGGAGTTGCGACCTATCAATTTGTGTAATGTGATTTATAAGGTTGTGTCAAAGGTGATAGCTAACAGATTGAAGAGTTGTTTGGATAAGGTGATATCGCAGAGTCAAAGTGCTTTTGTGCCAGGAAGAATGATCACGGATAATGTGCTTGCAGCTTTTGAGTTGTTCCATTACATGACGAAAAAGGAAGGAAAGAAGGGTTATATGGCTCTTAAGTTGGATATGGCGAAGGCGTACGATAGGGTTGAGTGGTCTTTTCTTGAGCAGTGTATGAGAAGGATGGGATTTGCAGAAAGGTGGATAGAGCTTATTATAAAATGCATATCCTCGATCTCCTTTGCTGTACTGATGGAGGGGATTCCCACGTCTGAGTTCAAACCCTCGAGGGTATTACGGCAGGGTGATCCGCTCTCTCCCTACTTATTCTTGATGTGTGCAGAGAGCCTGTCCAGTATGATTCGTAGGAGCGAGGAAAAGGGAAGGTTAGAGGGGATTAAGATTGCTAGAGGAGCTCCAAGGGTGTCCCATTTATTCTTTGCAGACGACAGTGTCATATTTGCGAAGGCGTCTTGTCAACAGAGCACTGAATTGATATCTATTCTCCATGAGTATGGAGCGGCGTCAGGACAGCAAGTTAACTTCGCTAAGTCTGAACTTTCGTTTAGCAAAAACGTACTGGATGGGGTGAGGAATCAGATCCAGCAATTGTTACAAGTTAGAGAGGTTCAGAAGCACGACAAGTATTTAGGGTTGCCAACCATAGTTGGGAGATCGAAGAAGGCGATATTTGCTAATGCCCGGGAGAGAGTTTGGAAGAAGCTCAAAGGGTGGAAGGAAGCGAATCTAAGCAGTGCTGGGAAAGAGGTGATGATCAAGGCTGTGGCACAGGCTATCCCTATGTATACGATGTCGTGCTTTTATATGTCGGATGAGGTTTGTAAGGACATTGAGGGGTTGATGGCTAAGTTCTGGTAGGGTGACATTATGGGTAAAAGAAGGGTTCATTGGATAAGTTGGAAGAGGCTCTGTGCTTCAAAGGATTGTGGGGGTATGGGGTTTCGGGACTTGAGGAGTTTCAACTTGGCACTTTTGGCGAAACAAGGTTGGAGACTCATTCAGAAGCCGGATTCCCTGATTGCTCGGATGCTCAAGGCAAAGTATTACCCCAACGGGACGCTACTTGATGCTAGCTTGGGCCATCGGCCTAGTTACAGTTGGAGGAGTATCTGGCATGGGAAGAGGCTGTTAGAAGAAGGAATGGTATGGGCTGTAGGGAATGGAGCAGATATTAGTGTCTGGCAAGATAGGTGGATCCCGAGGCCCACCAGTTTCAAGGTTATCGACAACCCAACAGGAGCTACGGGAGACCTTCGAGTGCTTGATCTCATTGACTGGGATGGAGGTATTTGGAGGGAGGATTTAGTCCGTGAGGTTCTATACCCTTGTGATGCGGAGGCTGTTCTGCGAATACATCTAACCCGACATGATGTCCTTGACGATAGGGTGTGGATTCATTCAAAGAATGGAGAGTTATCGGTTAAGACGGCCTACCATGTTTCATTGCAACAAGAACTTCTGAGAGTAGGGGATACATGGGGGTTGAGTGACAATGGATGGAGACCGTTCTGGCATAAGTTGTGGAAGATGCGCACAATTCCGAGAGTGAAAGCACTATTTTGGAGGGTCGCCCGCGACATTGTCCCGTGTAATGTGAGGCTATGCGAGAGGAAGGTGCTAGAAGAGGACCGGTGTGAGGTTTGTGGTAGGGGGAGACCGCTCTTCATGCGTTGTATGAGTGCCCAACCGCGTATAGTGTTTGGGAGCTTCAACCAGAGTTGTGTGAGATTGGAGAAGGCTGCAGATATGTCAGGCATTGGTTGGAAAGGGAGATTGAGCAGCTGTCTGAAGAACAATTGCAACTATGGGGAGGTATGCTATGGAATATTTGGTGAGCTCGAAATGTGAGGATCTTTGAAGGTGAGGTGATAGAGAGAGAGGGTTATGGAGAATGCCAGGATTATGCTTGAAGAGAGTATGGGGAGGTCGCCGGGAAGTAGCGAGGATCAGGAGCCGACGGGGGGCAGACCTGAGGAGACGCGGTGGGTAAGACCAACAGATGGTTGCATGCATAAAGGTCAACTGTGATGCTGCCGTTGACATCGAAAAGGGGAGCGATGTGGGCGCAATTGCACGAGGGGATGACGGAGAGGTGCTCTTTGCTGCTGCTCGACGGTGTGTGGGTTTTCCTGGTGTGGAAGTAGCTGAGGCTGAAGCGATGGCCTGGGGGCTACAGCTGGTGGTCGAGCATGATATGGAGCATGTGGTCGTCGAGTCCGACTGTGCTACGTTGATAGCGAAGGTGAATAGTGACCGGACAGGGCGTGGACAGCTGGGGGCTATGGTGGCAGCTATCAAGGACATGAAGACCAACTTCCGGGGCTGTCGAATACAGTTTGTCCGTCGGGGAGGGAACCGTGCAGCACATGTTCTGGCTCATCTGTTGCAGGCGGAACCGAGATACTATGTAATGGAGTCTGGTTTACCTTTTCATTTGGAGAATGCTGTTAAACTAGATTTAATTGATAAGTAATCTAGTTCTGTTTTGCTCAAAAAAAAATAATTAATTACCTCATAACCGATTAGGAAATAGGATTGATTACTTTGTAGATATGATTTGTAGATGCACGCCATTAGATAAATTTAGTAGATGACCACCTTCTATAATTTGAGAGTCCGGCTTCCGTCCAGTACTGCACCCTACAGTTTGTCAATTTTCCACCATCCAATTACACCAAGGGCTAGGATTAAATTATAATTTTATTTTATTTTTTTTTTAAAAAAAGAAGTCTTGAGTCTTGACTCCTAGTCTCCTCCCCCACCAAATAGAGCTCTTCTTCCTCCCGATAGGATCCGGATTCCGATCTGAAAGTCGGTGAGGCCGTTTAGATCAACACAAATCCCTCTCTCTCTCTCTACTCGCCGCTGCAGCCCACCCCGCTCTATCCGTCCATCTTCCCGGTAGAAAATCGCCCCAAATCACCCTAAACCCTCTTTCCCACAAAATCTCCTCAAATCGCCCAACTTGGAGGATGGGTCTACTAAGCCAAAGAGCGGAGAGGACTGATATTATGACTGGTTATTGAAGACGCAAGAAGGCAGCGACAACGTTGGTGTGTTGCGCGGTGGTAAACGATAGGTATATGGATCAATTTGGAGTTTCAGAAATTTATGGTTTATGGGCTTGGAAATTCGAGATTTGTGGTTCAATTTTGGGAATTGAATGGATTCATGAGTCAAAATTTAGGGATATTTGGGTTTTTTGGTTTCAATTTGGTGATTGTAGCTTGAATTTGATGATTGTGGATCTGACTTCTACCATCTAAAACCCTAAAGTGTACCAATTGCTAAGGTTTGATACTGAATTCTTGACCTTTCCAATCTAATAAGCTTAGTATGAACTGTTAGATTATATTCTAACAGAATTGTCATATAACAAGTTTAGTATGAAACTGATCGAGGGGCTGCATCTTGTGAGCATTCCCAACCATTGTAGCTGATGTATTCTAACATTGAATTATGTGATATATGGTGGTAGAAATTTTGTTAACTTGTGCTGGAATTTGATGCATTATGAACTCTGTTTGGCATGGGTTACTATTTGGATTAGAGGTTCATTCTCCTTTTTGTGTAGGCTGAATGAGTGCAGGTGAATTGGCAACAAATTCTTGGCATCAACTTTTTTTTTTATTCAACGGATCGCGAGAGCATTTATTCAAATGGGAGCAAGTTTAGTGAGTACAATCTGAAACTACAAGCAGGAGGTTCTGAAAATTCAATAAACAAAGAAGATGAATGTAATGACCAATTAGCAAGGCAATGAGTTGCTGCCTTGTTTCCCTTCCATCGGGTATGGCTGAAGCTGACTTGCCAGCTACTAAGGCAACTAATCGGCGGCATCTCGCAATTAGGTGGAAGTCGGGGTGGCAGTCTGGAGCTCTGTCGCTCATCAGCTTGTACGCAGAAAGCGAATCTATCTCCACGGTAATTCTAGACAGCCCCAACCGTAGTCCCATCTCAAGATCGTGACAAGCCGGCCAAAGTTTCGAGGCCAGAGCTTCGTAGTGACCACATGTGAAAGCAAATGCAGGCATGAAGGAGCCTCGATGGTCTCTGAAATCTCTTGGCATCAGCTAGCTGCAGTGCAAAACAAAGACCACACAATGAAGGTCCATGTAGAAATTTGAATACTAAACAAAGCACTCCACTCCATTCATATTATCAAATCTTGGTGAGTGTCATTTTTATGGTCTAATGCTATTGTAATAGAAAAAATGTAAGTCTATTAGCTCAATGGTAGAGCATTGTGCTCACGCACAAATATGTGGGTTCAAATCCCGCGTAGGCTAATGTCGTAAAAATTAGTTGAAGTATAATGTGTAAAATAATTGGCTATTGATCGATTAGCTTCAATCGCAAAAACACACTACGATGCCTCCATTGAATATGGTAAATAATTTAAAATATAATGGGAAGAGACAGGAGTTACACTTCTTTTTTTAAAAAAAAAAAATTAAAAACTAATTCTAGCCCTTAATTTAATCGGATGGTGTAAGATTCACAAACTGTAGAGTGCAGTTTCTATAGCAAGCCGGGTCGATAATTTGATTATATATACTTTCCCGTTACATTCAAAAAAATTTCCAAGTTAGTTTCTTGGATTTGATTTACTTCTCTAATTAAATGATTACTTCTAACTTGTGTGTGTATATATCCTGATTGATGAATCGATCCTGAAGCTTCACCACATTTCTCAATTACCAATTCATCTCTTCCAATCGATCGATCCTCTCAAATCAAATTAAAGATGAACAACAACTTGTTTTCATGCATTCTCTCCAACCCTCTCTACTTATCATACTTCCTCTTCTTCAACCCTTACCTTGTCGAGGTTGTTGCTTCTCTCTCTCCACACACCACCACCACTACCACTCTCCTCCTCCTCACTCTCCTGATCACGCTCCCCCATGACACCTCCATTTCCCCCCTCTTGGAGAAGCTTGTACAAGAGAGCCGCCCAGCAGTTGAATTGATGATGATAGACAAAGAAGAAGAAGAAATTATGCTGTCTCTTTTGAAAGCGCATGGAGTCGCCAAGGAGGAGGAGTTGCGGAGGAGGCTGGCGTGCCTACTCTCCAAGGAGGAGCGGCATGATGCTGGTGGCACTGGTGGTAGCGACAACGGGAGTGTTGGTGGCGTCGATGAGAAAGGACAAGATGATGAAAGATCTGATTAGATTGAGGAGCCGCGGAGGACGCTGCCAATCAGACCGATTGAGGAGCCGCGGAGGATGCTGGCAATCAGACCGATTGAGGAGCCGCGGAGGACGCTGGCAATCAGACCGATTGAGGAGCCGCGGATGACGCTGGCATCCCTACTGTTCGAGGAGGAGCAGCATGATGCGCAAGTGGATCACCACCATTGTTGCTTGCAACCACTGAAATTTTCAATCTCAAAGGCTATCAAAGGGATTGGGATTGGGAGGTTTAAGATCCCAAAGGCTATCAAAAGGATTGGGTTTGGGTGTCTGAGCCACCACAACAACCACCGCCAGGCGCCAGCACTACCAGCATAGTGGCGGCACTTCCGAGCTCTTAGATTGTTCCTTTTCTTTTTCTTTTTCTTTTGTTAGTTTTTAATGTATATATTTAAGAATTGTTATAACGAGAACGATAATAGCGAAGAAAGACACAGAGATTTACGTGCTTCAGCAACGGTGTGTTGCCTACGTCCACGGGCAGAGAACCAGATTTCTTATTAGAGGAAGCGAAAAACAGATTAGGTTACAGGGGTCGGCGTTCCATGAGTATATGAAGAGACTCATGGAACCCTAAACAGACAATGGGCTGAAAACCCAAAATAGACAGACGATAGGCCCATCGAGACCACCGCCGGGGGCTCCGCCCCCGGACCCCCCGATGCGTCGCCGGTCAACAGTCGTTCAAGGCACATTAACAAGAATCTATGTTGATCTCTTTCAGTACATCAATGTTGATCTCAGTCCTTGTTAAGGAATCCTCTGCACAAGGTTTCGCCTCTTAGCAATCTTCATCTTAGAGACAGCGGTTTGCCTCCTACTGTCAATAGACACGGTATTGTGGAATTTGGACAATGCACACTGAACCTGAAAGAATGAATTTTGAATTGCACCTCCAAAATTTCCAGTCAAACGACGATGCCTTTGAGAATTTCAAACCCTTGTAGAGCTCTCAAGTTAAAACTGATGCACAAGTTAAAACCAATCCAAATCCAAATCCAACAGCGGTTTGCAATCAATTTTGGATACAGTTGGGTAAAACAAACAGAAATCGGAATCCGGTGAAATTGTTTTGCCAATAAATGATTTTTTTTAAAATCCGACTTAATATATATATATATATATATATATATATATATATATATATATATATATGGATGGATTCCGGTGAAAATCTCAAAATCAAATTGTGGTAAAAATCATGAGGATCACTTTATAGTTCGGTTCATTTTAAAACCCGTGCTAAAAATCTATTTTTTAAAAATTACATAGGGACTTTATAGCTCGGTTTAGCCTAAAACCGTGCTAAAAACTGATGTGTTTAAATTATGCAGTGACTTTATAGCTCGGTTCTATTCAGAACCGGACTAAAAATATGGTTGGCTAAATAACCGGTCCTCATGGGTTTTTATACAATTTTGGTTTTCACAAAACTGTGGAACTTACATCTTGCTAGGCAAAGAAATGAACAAAATCTCAAGGGAGGTTGGAATCATAAAATGCTGCCACTAGATAAATTAAATGGTAGGCTTGAGATGTGTAAACGTTGAATCTCATGTCATGTTGGGTTATCCCGCTGTTACATCGATCACAAAACTGTGGAACTTACATCTTGCTAATTTCGTCTCTGTTAGTGTTATGACACTGATTCATCTATTTCTAGAGCTAAAGAAGGTGGATTTTTTACCTAAAAGGTGGACTTGTGGTGGTGGTTCTCTTTCTTCTTTGAAGAAGCCAGTTATGCATTCCTTGCAGTTGGGGCCGCTGCACCTTTGATTGCACCATCCAACTCCTTTTCATATTTCTTTTGATGCTACCTTCTTTTCTTATTCCTCAGCGGAAGTGGAAGCGGAAGCTGAAGACTTGTTCCTCTCCTCCTTTCTCTTATTTTCATTCTTCAACTTTGAAGGGGCTACATCCTTCCTTTTGTCTCCGTTATCAACACCGACTCCTCTCTCAGCTCCGCCTTGTTCCTCTCATCCACCGCCTAGAAGTTAGGTTTCATAATAAACAATTCTCATAATCAAATATTTTGGTCTAGTACTGGGTAAATAAACAATTCTCATGATGAAATATGTGCATTGAGCACATTTAATGCGTCATAAAATCTCCTGTCATGTTGGGTTGTGTAAAGCTGGCAGATTTGGCCTACATTCGGCATCAGGTCGACACTGGTCAGATTACTTCGTAGTTCACATAATTAGAATTTTGCAGTTCAGTTTTAGGATGTCATCATGATTTTTAGCTCTATTGAATTTTCATTTAAAAATTCATATTTACACAGCATTTAGTTAAGTTCTACAAACTATACCAATAATAATATTCTTAAGGCAGTTGGATCTTATTTTGCCTGTTCTATTATCATTAAGTGAACTTACCTGGTTTAGGCATGCGACTTTTAGATTCATGGTGTCAAATTCAGTTGTCTGTTGCTCAAGAAGGCTGTCAGTTTGTATGCAACAGTCCCAAAGGTGATCAACCGCATTTACAAGAGCTTGTAAAGCATAATCTTTCAAGTTGTCTAGTACCCTAAATACATATATGAGGGATGAAGACTATTAATATTAACCAAAAATGAAGGCACTTTCCATGTATTCATGGTAAGATAAATAGGATAGAAGAGTATTGGCTTACATTTGTTTCTGCTCACTATGAATGTAAGACTTCTCACAATATTCAGTAGCAGAATAAAGATGTGGGCTCAAGTTCTTGAGTTCCTACAAAATCCAGACATATAAGGAGGCTCGAACTTTAATCGACCGAACAAATTGAAAGCATAAAAGCAAGATACCAAATGCAGAAATAAGCTATGGGTTGAAAATCAATAAAAATAATGTGTAGAGAAAACATTAAACCCCCTATGAAGGAACCCAAATACCATCAACGGTAGAGAAATTGCATATATTTTGACAAAAAGAAGTTGAAACAAGAGCCCAGAGTAAAAAGCTTTGAGTTGGGATTAGCTTATGTGCTTAAGAGGAGACAACAATTGCAAAAAAAAAATTAGGACAATTGTTCTATCACTCTAATCTATAACACGTGAAGCAGGATATGAAGATCTTTGGAAAGAGAGTAATGGAAACAAACACTTCTTTGTAACAGACCATGCATAAGTTTTCTAGGCTATCAATAATCATAGCAAGCTAAAGAGAGATTCAGGATTTGCCTATAAGTTGGAGAAGAACAAAAATCGATCAGCCTTAAAACTATATGAAATAAGCTTACCGAAATTCTCATTGACTGCGGGAAACTTGTAAATGGCCTTACGCAGCAAATCGTAACTCGAGGCTTTCAATGGTTCCATACGCCTGTGAACCACAAAGGTAATGTAAATTCCAGTCATACGTTTCTCATTAACCAGTAGAGCAAACAAGTCATGGAACTTATAATTGACAAGGAAAAAACCAATCCACACTACTCGTTGTCGTTGCATCAAATGTCATAAAGAGATAAGAGAACCAATATATTACATTTCTGTTGCTCATCGTCTCAAGTATCCAAATCATATATAATTTCAAAGCAAATTACATCAGAAAACAGCTACAATTTCGAATGAACACATTATTTGACATGCACATGCCAAAGGAACTCAGTTTCATGACATCAAATGGGAAGCATTTTACTTACCAGCCATCTCGGGTATCCTAGGGTAGTGTTTCGGGTCCTTAAAAGCAATAGAGCTCATTTACAAGAGTAAACAACATCAATGATAAAACATTAAAACCCCAACTAAACAGACAGAAACGCAGCTAAATAGGCAAACATAAGAGGCCATTTGCAAAAAAAAGCTTAAATTTGCAAATCATCCTTAAACAGAAGCAATGTATTAACAACGGATAAAAAAAAAGAAGCAATGTATTAACAAATGATATCCACATAAAAAAAATTCGTCATCAAGACGATCTCTTCAAAATTGTATGCTAAGACAACCAAGCTATTAGCTCAAAGGACATAGAACAATTAGACCTTGCCTAATGAATTTTAATAGAAAACCCTAAGCACTCGTCCATAGAACTATTAATCACTAAAAATTAATTTCTTTCCAGATTTCAAGAAGCAGGATACACATTCCTCAAATACAGACCCTAGAACTGTTCTCACTTCACAAATAAATTTACAGAGAATTAATTAATTAAGCCTTGATTTGCTCACAGAATAAGTAGAGCCCGTGATTTAACAACAAACTTACTGAGAATTGGAGAAATTAACCTAAAATTGGGGGAATTAGATAAGAGGGAGAGAGAGAGGGAGAACAAACTCTGATGAGAAGGGTGAAGAGAACGGTTGATAGCTTGGAGCCCTCTCACGGGCAAGCATGGAAACATAGAGAAATAGGACTAACAGAATGAATCGGCGCGAAAGACAGTGGTGGCCAGCGAATGCGCGAAAAATGTCAGAATCGAGCCCTAATCATGCTTCTTGGTCTCTAACTAATTGAATTGAAACTGAAATTGAGAAAGATTGGAGGTCAGCGATTCAAAATGAAGACTTAGAATCCCTTCGCCCACCCTCTAGCCCTGTAGCCATAGGAGAAACAAATGAACACGAGGTGGAACTGAAAAGACCGAATGGTACACCGAAATAAAAAAAATAACATTACAATTGATTCGAGATGTGTGGAAGAAGCCAAATTCAGCAACAACCCAACCTTTAAAATCAGAAATTAGTCAAATTACCTGCGATGTGATTCAGAAGCACGAGAACAATCTAGGAAGAGCAAAACTTGTATAAATTTAAATCAAAATATAATTTCTTTACCTTGAGAAAAGAGCATGTACTTGACATGGAATTTTGCGGGAAAATCAAAGGCAGTATCTTTTTGGTAGGTGAATAGTTATTTCTTCCAATTTCAAGAGAAATCAATGAAGATCCATTTGAGAGACTCACTAAAGGAGCGATTGGGTAGGTTGCACGTGGTGGGGAGAAGAAGAGATGGGGAAAAGAGGGCAACCAAGAACACTTAGGAGGAGCTTAAGATCGGACCTTTTGTGAAAGAAGAGGGAGAAATGGGACATGACCCAGCTCTTCCATTGATGGTTTCTCTTGAGTGCTTGTTAAGGTGTTCCTCATTCACTGGCTCTTCAGAGAGAGGAGATAAGCGACTCATTTGAATGGCTGGCTATTCATGAGCACTCGCTACAATTACCTAATGCCAACATATAAATTTTAGAACAAAAAAACCAGCAGAAATTCAATGCACAATTTTTTTTTTAATTCAATAAACACCTAATTTAAGAGAAGAAAGCACACAAACCTAATTAAAGAGAAGAAAGCGCGCAGATCAGAGGCGGCATGAACATACCTAATTGAAGAGAAGAAAGCACAGATCAGAGGAGGTAGATGTTTGATATCAGAGGAAGCATCAACGCGAAAACCTCACAATAAACCTTTTGAGAAGCTAAAATGGTGAATTGAACAAGTGAAATTCAATCAAGGAAAACCACAAAACTCCATTGATGGAGAAAAAAAGAAATGCTCTCAGTTTGTTACAAACTCTCAACTGCAAATGACGCCTAAAACCACAATTATAAAACCGAATGTCTAACTTGATCATTGGGTGAAATGACTAAATTGCCCTTGAGCTATTTGCCTATTTACATTACAACTAAGGCACACATATGATCCTATATACCCCCTCAAGCTTGGCATGCTAAGGGAAGAACAAGGCCAAGCTTGGACGTGAGGAACTGATGCTGATGAGCTCCCAATGCTTTAGTGAGAACATCAGCAATTTGAAGAGGAGGAGACATGAGCAGTTTTAATGAACCCCTGTTGTACCATTTTAATGATGAAATGGCAATCGATGTGGACATGCTTTGTCTTTTCATGGAAGATAGGATTGGCAGCTAGCTCCTGTGCAGACTTGTTATCAAAATTCAGTGTGATGGGCAGAGGAATTTGAGCCTGCAAATCTGAAAGAAGACCTTGAATCCAAACCAACTCACTGGTAGCAGTAGACATGCTTCTATACTCACTTTCAGTGGATGATTTTGAAACCACATTTTCTATTTCTTTGTCTTCCATGACACCAAGGAAGATCCCAGAAATACACAATACCCAGTTAAGGACCGGCCTGTATCTCTGCAATTACCCCAGTCTGCATTACTAAATGCAGTCACTTTGAGGGAAGAAGACACTGGATATGACAAGGCTAAATTGAAGCTTCCTTTTAAGTATTTGAGAAGATACATCACTGCATTCCAATGAGGTTCCAATGGATTATGAAGGAATTGACTGAGCTGTTGTACTGTATATGAAATGTCAGGTCGAGTCAATGTGAGGTATAACAATCTCCTTACAAGGCGGCTATAAGCTTCTGGATTAGAAATTGGATTGTCATCCATAGATGACAACTTTGTGCCATGCTGCATAGGGAAAGAAGCTACCTTGCAAGCCTCCATCTTGGCATCCTTTAAGATGTCTAAGATGTATTTACGTTGATTGAGTAAGATTCATGTAGAAGATCTTGAAATTTCCATCCCAAGGAAATATCTAGCAACACCAAGATATCTTTAATTGTAAAGGCTAAGTGTAGAGCTTGTTTAGTGGAAGCAATATCAGAGCTAAAATTCCCGAGTAACAGAATATCATCAACATACACAAGAGCAATAGTAAGAGATAAGCATGATTGTTTGACAAACAATGAATAATCATGTTTGGATGGCACAAATCCCAAACTGATCACGAACCTGGTGAGTTCATTGTTCCACTGTCTACGCGCCTGCTTAAGTCCATATAAGGATCTATGCAACTTACAGACTTGATCCTTACCAACATTACTACCAGGAGGAGGCACCATGTAAACTTTTTCCTCTAAAAATCCATGTAAAAACGCATTATTGACGTCTAACTGATGAAGAACCCAACCCTTAGCAGCAGCTAAAGCAAGAACAATTCGAACAGTAGCAAGTTTAGCTACTGGAGAAAACGTTTGCTTATAATCCTTATCCTTAACTTGGTTATACCCCTTTGCCACTAACCTTGCCTCATAACTTTCTATGGAACCATCTGCCCTATACTTGATTTTAAAAATCCACTTGCAACCAATTGGTTTCTTGCCTGGAGGAAGATCAGTAATAGACCAAGTGTGATTTTTCTCAAGAGCCTGCAACTCATTCTTCATGGCTAACTCCCAATGCTCAATCCCTTGAGCTTGCCTATAGCTATTTGGTTCAAATGTTTCACACATATGCACCAATGATTGCACATAAGCTGGTGAAAGATGGGCAAGATTTTGAATAGAGAATACAACAAAGGAATGAGATAAAGAATCAGTTGAAGAAGTATCTCTAGATGGAACACCTGAGCAAATATAATCATTGAAACGAGAAGGACGAGTGACTTGCCTTTTTGCAGGAAGATCATGAGCAATATGGGATAAGTGAGTAGGATCATCATGAGAAAAATGAGCAGGAGATGTTGCATCTGAAGCTGAAGAAATACCAGGAGAAGTATGAGTTGCAGATGGAGTGGAATGATCCACTGATGTGGTATGTTGGGGTTGAGTAATAGATGAAGAAGGCTCCAATTGAGAGACATCATCAACATCATCATCATCAAACTGACAAAGGACAGGAGGGTGACTTGAAGAAGTGCTTTGGCTTTTAAAAGGAAATACAGATTCCTAAAAAATGCACATGCTTGCTGATGATGGTTGTCTTTCTGTCTAAATCAAATAGTTTAAAGGCTTTCTGACCAGGTGGATATCCTAAGAACACACATCTCCTAGCAACAGTGCCCAATTTATCCCTATGATAATTGGGTTGCAAAGCATAGCAAAGACAACTTGTTACCTTCAACTTGTCATATGCAGGAGCTACCCCATACAATACTTCAAATGGAGATTTCCAATTTATAACTGCACTAGGCATTTTGTTGATGATATGTGTTGCACTTAGAACACAATCCCCCCAAAATTGCACAGGAAGACCAGAATGAACTCGAATAGCTCTAGCTGTCTCAGCTAGATGCATGTGCTTTCTCTCAACACGTCCATTTTGCTCATGAACACCAGGAGCTGATTTGTGATGCATCCTCTCTGAGTAAACTCAGTACCATTGTCAGTCCCCTCTGAGTAAACTCGGTACCATTGTCAGTCCTTATCACTTTAATGGACCTTTGAAATTGAATTTCAACCATATTAACAAACCCAGTAATAACTCTAAGAACTTGCATCTTATCTTGCAACAAATATACCCATGTAGACCTTGAATAGTCATCAATGATAGTCAAAAAATACTTAGAGCCCCACACAGAAGGAGTCCTATAGGGCCCCCATAAATCCATATGCACAAGCTGAAAAGCAAACTCAGCAATAGATTCACTTTTATCAAACTTTAACTTGGAAAGTTTAGTCATAGAACATGTATCACATGTAAAGGAGTCTAAAGCAGACATAGGACACACATTTAAATGCTTTATCTTGGACTTTGACATGTGACCAAGCCGAGCATGAATGGTGTGAATGTCAACAGATTTATTACAACCAAAAACACTAGGCAGAAGATCAACATTACTCACATCTGTAACAACATTCAGTCTCTGAGAATGAAGAAGATGTAATCCACCATGTTCTTTTCCTTTGGCAATAATCTCTCTATTTGTAAGGGCCTGTAAGCAACAATACACACTGTCAAACTTAAACTCCAATTGCTGATCTTTGAGCATCTTTGACACTGACAATAGATTGTGCCTAAACTGGGGCACAAATAAAACATTGTTTAAAGGTAAACCTTCCTTTAAAACAATAGTCCCATGATGTTGAATTGCAATACTAGTTCCATCAGGTAGCCCCAATGCAATAGGACAAGATAAAGCAACAATATTCAGAAAAATATCTCTGTCAAAAGCTATGTGATCAGTAGCCCCCGAGTCCACAATCCACACATTTTTGTCAGCCTTATTCCCCCCTATTAAGAAAGAGACACTTAAAGGACCTGCAAAATGCACCATGGCATGGTTAACCGAGCTCTCTGACTGATCAGCATGAGCCTTACCCTTCATCATCTTGATTACTTCATTGAAGATGGCATTAACCATCATAGGATCAGGCTTTGGCTCAAAATTCCCTTGCTCCAAGCCTCCAAGGGAGAATCAAATTGAGGAACCTCCATTTGAGCAGTAAATTTTGAGCAATAGAAGGGAAAGTTTCAAGAATCTAGATCTGTTAAACACACACACACACCCCATGCACCCTAAATTTCAACATGACATATAGTTGACAAATAAACAATAAGTAGTGAAAGCCAAAAGTCATTAAAAATTCACCTGGAAGGCTAATAGATACCATGCAGCACATATACACCCTTTTCTTTCCCAAACATGTCAACAACTGACACCTTCCTCAAACATTTAAATAAATGTTGGTAACATTCACGACCCCAATGATATTTCTCGAATTTTTCAGAATCACAAGCAAGCGCTAAATGTTCCAAGTTGGCAACTTCGGAACGTTTAAACAACAAAATCTTCCCAATAATCAAAAGCTTCGCCATCACTAACATTTTTGGAGACTTTTTAGGCTTGGCTTTTAAAAATCTTAACAACATCATAATAAGACACACTGGTCTTGCCAAAGAACTCTTTAAATATAACATGCTTAAGAGATGAAGGATCATATTCTATAATTGGAAGACCAGTTATAAGATGAAACTCCACTAAAGAAAAACGAGACAAAAGACCCCCAACTCTAACCCAAATTTCCCACAATTTTTCAATTACAATATCATGCATGGCCATATGATGAACTAACTTAAAACGAAGTTTGGAGCCCTGCTGAAAAATTAAACCAAAACATCTATTCTCCAGCTACTGAATATCGACAGCCGACAAACCTTTTCTAATGATTCGACAAACATCAGAGTAAGAATACATACTACAATGAGCAGGAAACCGTTCTTCAGCACTAAGCTAATACGGATAATCCTACAACCCACAAATATAAACAGTTAACATTACCGAAAAAACAACGGACAAACTGAAAAATAGAACACAACGGACAAAATAAACTACACTCACATTAAACTTGTTTTTATACTGCAGACATGCGAAGAAAACAACAACTTGGAGTATCTAAAAAAAATGGTATCTGAAAACCCTTTTTTGGCCAAGAAGTACGCGCCAGCGCGTGCTACCCTTCTTCCCCCAAATCCCCAAACCAGAAACCCTAGATCCAGACTGCACGATATAGCTTCGTGTGATTTCTCTGTTAAACCCCCTGCAAATCTGACTTCCAAGCTTCCAAATAATCAAAACAAGTATAGTGTATTCAAATCCAAGTCTCTAGTCTTCTGGATATGGCACAAAAGCTGGAAACACAGATGGGTTGGAGTGTGGTGTTGGTTTCGGGCTTCCACTGGCTCTATCTTCTCCCAAATTCATCCATGGGAAGCCTCTGCAGAAATCATTGCTTCTACAAGCAATCCTCTCTCTCTTGGCCCTCTCTTGGGCCGACTGACTCGATTTGATGAGTCCTTTGACTGGCGTGGACTTCTTCGTCTTCGCAAGTATGGCACCCCAACTTTGGCCTTCGGAATTTGCCTTCGCCATCATCATTTGCTGAGTCTGATGGATCCCCAGGGCTCTATTTTCGGCCTTGGCAGGTATGGCTCTAATTCCCCCATCTATTTGGATTTCCAGTTGCTTTCTGGATGTGCGGACTCACATAAGCTGCTTCTTTCTTGCATCCTCTATTTAAGCTTCTGTGTTCTAACATTAAATGCTCACACAACTACTTCTCTGCTTCTGCTCTTCTCTGCTCTTAACCAATCTCCCTCTGATTTCTCTGGGTTCTGCTATTGGCACTTGTACCTACTCTGCCTTGCTCCAATGGAGTCAAACAAAATCGACACAAGGGAAGGGGATCCTCTCTGAGGAACCACCGACACCCAGAAAAACCCACAAGAAACCAAAAGTTCCTAAGCCACTGAAAAGTGAAAAAGGAAAAGAAAAGCTCGATTTAAGCTCCTTCTTCACCCAACTTCAGCAGTTCCAACCATAATACCGCTTTCTAACCAATGCTAGGCTCTATGGGAGGGCCTTTGGTGCTCCCATAGACTTTAAGAAACTCAAATCCAAGCTCAACTTCGGCTAGAAGGGATTATCTGGTGATCTTCAAATTGTGGAGCTTCCAAACCATTGGTTTGAGGTGAGATTTACTGACCCAAATGATTTACTTATTATCTGGGTAGCTAGACTCTTTCATGTCTATGGCCAACTTATCATCTTGAGGCACTGGTCAGATGCTTTTGATACTATCACTGAGAACTCCTCAGCCATTAATATGTGGGTGAGAATTACCTCTATCCCTGATGTGTACAAAAGCCTGGTGCCCTAGCCCTTATCATTGAAAAAAACAAGTTTGGAACCCTTATCAAAACTGATCCAACTATGGATCCCAGTGCTAGATATCTAGGGTTTGTATCAACCTGGATCTTGCTCTTCCTGTGTCTAACACCATCCTCATCCCTGTCAACCAACTTGAGGTGTCTGCCCACATTATATGGTTTGAAGAGTTCCCTGAGGGTTGTGGCAATTGTGGGGGTCAAGACCATACCTTCAACCACTACCTTAACTTTATTCCCAAACCAAAAAAAATCCAAGTTACAATTAAGAAACCAAACAACATGATCCCCAAACCTGCTATGGGTGATGGCTAGGCTACCATTGGGAAAAAAGGGAAGATTCTAAAGCTTCCTAACCCTATCCATGCCTTTGGCAACAAACCTTGCTTATCTGGAAGAGGGGGTGTGGCCATTGCTTTTGAAACCATCTCAAACTCTTCAAACTCATCTATTGGATCCAAATCCCCAACTGATACAAGTACTCTCCCTGACACCCCATCTGTGCCCACCCCATCTGGTGTGATGCCTTCCTCTGCTGGGTTGATTGGTCCAGGCCCTTCTCCCTCCTTGGCTAGCCTCATTGGTAACCCTGCAGGTTGGATACCTGTAGTTGGTTTCATTGTTGGCCCGGGGGGGTTGGCATGCCTGGTTCCTCTGCTTCGGGTGTACACTCTACTGAGCACCTTCCCAGTTCCGAACCACTTGTGATTTCTGACTTTGAGAATACAAAAACCTCTGATGATGATCCTATGGAAGCTGCCTACCTTCTCCCTAACCCACAGCACTACAATGAGATTGGAGCTGAAGTAAACTCAGAGATCCTTCATTGTCTCCTCTATGACTATGATGAGGATGACTTGCTTGGTGGAGAGTATGATGAGGGTCACTTATTGCTGGATGAACCTATGACTGATCACCATGTTGATCTGATATTTGGGCCATCTTTTCACTCCCTCCACTCCAACACTTCCCTGATGAAGATGCTCACTACCTCTGATGCTCTACCAAAGGATTCCTCCACTTCTGGCTCTCTCAAAAGGAAGGCTGTGGGTGGGGATGATGACATGGCTAGCTCCATCCTGAAGAGGGGCAAAAACAATGAGTAATCTTATGGAATACAAGCTTTTGCAAAGCAATGGGATAACTGGACCTGGCCCATGGGTCTGCTGTGATGATTTCTGCTTATCTCCATCACCTTTTGAGAATAATCCACTAACTTTTGCAAAACTCTCAAGTCCTATTTTTTGGCAAAATCTTGATTTGCATTTTGGCAAACCTAAAGCCTCTTTGTATTTGGTTAATTTTAACTGCACTACCCATGTATGTTGTTGGCACTGGTACTCTAGGGCTTTCTTGTGTCCTGCTTACTTTGCTAATTCAAATGCATGTAATCTATCCTTGGTTATGAATCAAAATCTATATTATGAACTACTATACTGTCAAAACATGCTTTTGTGGTTTTTGGTTGACCAGATTTCAATTTTGTTACTTATAAGAGTGTTACAAACCCATCATAACTCGACTTCTGTATTATACCATCTTTGCACAACTCTACCTACTCTTAACCTTATTTCTTCTATGATTGGGTGCTTTTGCCTTGATCATGGAGAACTCTTACCAAAATCCTCTGCTGTTGATTTTCTGGAATCCCACTCTAGTTGTTCTAAATCCCACTCTCAGACTAGCCATACTAATTTAATGTTGGAAACTTTCTTAGTCCTGTTGACAACTAGCTTAGAACTTCACAACTGTCTAATATCTGTTAGAATTAATCTAGATCATTTATCTAATTCAAAACAAGAACCAACTATAAAACACTCTACTAATCCAATAGCTTTTGCAAAAAACTCTAGTTCTATTTGCTGGCAAAATCTTGATTTGTATTGTGAAAAACCCATAATATCCGGGTATTTGGTTAGTTATAACTACTTGAGCATTGTTTGCTGTTGGCTATGGGTTTCTAGGGCTTGCTTCTATCCTACTCACTTTGCTACTCCAAATGCTTGCAATCTATCTCTTGTTATAAATCAAAATCCATATTATGAACTATGGTATTACCAGAGCATGCTTTTATTGCTTCTTATTAATCAGATCACTAATTTGTTACTTGTAATATTGTCACAAGCCCATAATAACTTCACTACTAGCTTCAATCATAACTGTATAGCTATACTTAATTTTAACCTTATTTACTCCTCGATTATGTGCTTTGGCATTGGTCAGGAAGATCTCTTACTTAAATATTCAGCTGCTAGATTTCTGGCTTCATACTACTTTTGTTCCAGGTCCCAATCTCAGTTCAGACATACCTATTTACTGCTGGAAACTTGCATTGTCATGTTACCACCTAACCTACACCTACATCACTCTCCTATACTTGTTAGAATTAACCAAACCTATTTATCTAATTCCAAATATGAACCTATTATAAAACACTCTACTAATCTTGCTCGAGGGAGTCATTCCTTTGAGCAACATATTTACTTGCATACTTTGCAGCTTCTGGCTTGGTTCGGTTGGCCTCATGGTATTTGCCATGGTGGTTTTTGGAATCAAGCTCAGGGAATGCTCACCCACATGCAATCAACACTACTGATATGGATCCACGCTATCCACTCGGATGACAGCTGCCTCAAGCCACTTCTCAGCTTAAGTGAGCTCCCTTATGCCACCTTCAAAACTTTTTATACTAGCTGCTCGTGGGGTGGTTCACTTATTTTGTTTTATAAACCAATGTTTTATACTGTAAACTACATACAATATGATCCATATTCTTTTTTATCTAATAGCCTATCTGGTGGATACTTATTCACTAACCAACTTTTGCATCCTCAATGTAAATCATGGACAATACAAACTCTTCAACAGGTCATTCAGATTAATAAATATGGTTATTTACCCCGATTCTGTTATGAATATTAGCTTTTCTAACGTTTCATCCTTGATCCAAAACCACTATTTGGGTTCTAAATTATTTAGGACCCAATTTAATCCTTTAGGCCTTGGACCCATCACTCCTAAGTTATACATCAATTGTTATATTAATAATACATAATTTAACAAAAACAGCTCGAAACATAACCAAAACAAAGAATTTTCGGCTTTAGTGATCCTCAAACAAAAACTTACACATGCACTCACAAGGATAGATGAAACTTATAACACTGATCATGAACAAACCAAAATCCCCATTAATTGGAGAATCTCTACTCTGATAAATAAGGTTCCCAACCTTCTAACTACCGTTTCCCCCTCAAAAGGTTATAATGAAGTTTAGCTTTTGGAACATTAGAGGCCTAAGCAGAAAGAATGTTTGGACCCACATCAAAGCGACTACTAAAGCGGAGCACATAAAAATCCTAATTCTAGCCGAAACAAAATTAACAAACCCTCCTCCAGACAAATGCTGGAGAAAACCGGGTTTTGACAGAATGCATTTCTGTCCATCCAATGGACTTGCGGGAGGGCTTTTCCTCCTTTAGAAAGAATCCCTTTTCCATAATGAAACCTTTACTATTAGAAACTCTACAGACCGAATCATTCAGGCGGACTACATAAACACATCACTTAATATTAACATCGAAATTTTATTCGTTTATGCAACACCTTACGCAAAGGACAAAAACTCTTTCTGGGCCTCTCTCTCAGACTATATCCGCAATGCAAAGGACTCGCTGATTATCCTAGGAGACCTTAATGAAATATTAGAGCCAACCGACAAAATGGGGGGCAGGGTTCCATCTGCAAATAGGTTTGCAAGACTCCAAGATACTATTAGACTATTAGTACTTACAATCTAGTGGATTCCCCAACGTGTGGAAACAATTACACTTGGAGAAAACATGAACATGGTAATGATAATATTTTTGAAAAACTAGACCGCGCTGTGATTAGCCACCCTATCCTAAAACAATTCCCGAACCTTTGTATGAAAAACCATGCTTTCCTTAAATCAGACCACGCGCGGATCACCTTGGACCTCATGGATAACCGCAAACCAAAATTACAACCTTTCAAATTTGAAATGACATGGACTACGAAACCAGACTACGAAGCAGTTGTGCGATCTGCATGGAGGCTAGACTCTCCTGGCTCGAAAATGTTCAAATTGACGAAAAAACTGCAAGAGGTTAAAAGAAAAAGCAAGCTTTGGAGCAAAGTAACTTTTGGAAATGTGTTTCACCAAATTAAACAAGTTGAAACAGAACTTCTAGAATTACAAAAGAATCTTCGTAATGCTTATAACCAAAATTTGGATAACAAAATCAAAAGGCTCACTTCAAAGCATTCTTCTCTCCTTTCCTTCCAACAAAAATATTGGGGGCAAATGGCGAAAAGAATGCACGTAAAATCCATTGACGCCAACACTAAATACTTTCATAAAATAGCAACCGAAAGACGAAATAGAAACATAATAAAACATCTCCAAACCACGGCTGGTATAACACTTAGCAATGAAGAAGAAATTAGGAACCTAATCAAGCACGATTTTAGCCAAAGATTTACGCAACATCCTAGACAACAAACACAAAGCAATCTACTTCATTATGTGGGAAATGAAATCTCAAACGAAGATAATGAATGGCTAACTCGTCAAGTCACAAATTCTGAAATTAAAAATGCTGTTTTCAGTCTTGCCAACGACAAATCACCAGGACCTGATGGTTTTCCAGCTGGCTTCTTCAAAAAGTACTGGCATATTGTTGAACCATCAGTCATCAAAGCAGTTAAAAGCTTCTTTCTTAGCGGAAGGATTCTGAAATAGACAAACCATACATTCATAGCATTAATACCAAAGATAGACAACCCGACCACAACATCTCACTATAGGCCTATTAGTCTATGCTCAACAACATACAAAATTATATCCAAAATACTAGCATCAAGACTCAAAAGGGTTATCCCCAAAGTAACTAATCCACTTCAAAGTGCCTTCTCTTCTGGCAGATCTATACAAGATAACATCTTAATCGCAAACGAAATTTTCCACTCTTTCTCAAAGAAAAATGGAAAATCGGGTTGGATGGCTGTCAAGCTTGACATGGAAAAAGCATTTGATATGGTTGACTGAAACTTTTTACTCTCAATCATGTTTAAACTTGGCTTCTCACCCAAATTCACGGAATGGATCAAAGAATGCATAACTACAGTCACATACTCGGTACTAGTGAATAATGAACCCACTGATATATTTTTCCCCAAGAGGGGATTACGCCAGGGATGCCCGCTATCACCATATCTATTCTTAATAATTTCAGAAATTTTAGCACGTGGGTTACAACAAGAATCGGAAAACCACAAAGCCATCTAGGAATCAAACTAATGCGCGGAGGTACGAAAATCCCATTCTTAGCTTTTGCAGATGACGTTGTCATCTTTGCATCAGCAACCAAAACCGGTTGTGACTAAATTAACAAAATACTGCAAGAATACTCAGATCTATCAGAACAAAGAGTAAATAGGCATAAATCCCAATTCCAAACATCCAAAAATGTTTCAACCACCCAAAAAAATCTTATTAGAAACGAGCTTGAAATAGCACACACCCCTAAATTGGCTAGGTATTTGGGCTGCCCGCTCATAGAAGGAAGAATGACGAAGGAAGAATTCAAAGAACTTCTAACAAGCACCAAGTCGCAGCTTCACAAATGGAAGGCAAATTGCCTCTCACAAGCGGGTCGTTGCACATTAATCAAAACAACGCTAGCAGCCAAACCTTTACACATAATGCAATGCTTTATGCTACCCAAATCCGTTCATACGGAACTCGATAGGATCAACCGGAACTTCCTCTGGAACAAGGGCCCGAACCATAAGCCCCTCATCGGTTGGTATGAGGTTTGTAAAACCAAGGAAAATGGAGGGTTTGGTCTCCGTAGCTCTGAGGACATGAATAAAGCCCTTTAGATGAAATTACTTTGGAAACTATTAGCGGAACCAACTAGCCCCTGGGTTACATTAATCAAAGAAAAATATCTTAAAAACCAAAACATTCTCACGTATCGAAAGCATGGAACCTCATCCTGGCAATGGACGCAGTTAATAAAACTAATCCCTTTATTCAAACAAGGTCTAAATTGGTCTATAGGGGACGGCTCCTCTATCAATTTTTGGCAAGACCTGTGGCTAGGCCAAACGCCTATAAATTCATTTATCTCAGGAACACAACATATAGACGAAACAATCAACATAAAACATTTCCTCAAAGATAACAAAACATGGAACCAAGAAAAACTACAGGAAGAGTTACAAAACATCATTCCAAATAATCTAATTGAAACGATCAAGACAATACCGATACCTCAACACAACCAGGTCGATAGACCGTATTGGAAATGGAGCAAAAATGGCTGGTTCAGCACGAAGTCTGCTATTGATATGATACATAACCACAAAAACCATGAAATTTCAGATATAAACTGGGTTTGGGGACTAGATATCCCCCCGAAAATAAAATCGTTCATGTAGAAAATCCTAAAGAATGGAGTGCCCACTACTGTCAGACTAGCTTCTCGGCACCTTGGTATTCCGAAAAACTGCCCCCACTGCGACTCTTGTTATGAAGACCTAAACCATCTCCTATGGAACTGTCTTGTTTCGAGGGAAACCCTGATTGCAAATAACCCGGGTGCCTTTATGAAAATTAATGGTTGTTTCAGCAAAGATGAACACTTGAACGACACACTCTGGGACATCAAAAATACAATTGGAACAAAAAGCTTTGAAGAGCTGGCCTTTGTATAGTGGGGTATTTGGTATTTCAGAAACAAAACGCTATTTGAAAACATAAACCCGGATATAAGACGTATCTTATCCTTCATAAAGGAACAAATATTTATCTGAAAAACATCACATTTGGATTCCCCGGACTACTGTGCAAACAACAAAAAAATCATCCACAAATGTTGACAAATCAAGATCAATATCAAAGAGAAGAAGAACCAAATGGGAACCCCCACCAAATGGAACTTATAAACTAAATTTTGATGGGTCCCTCTCTGCTGATGGTAAGGGCACTTATGGCTACATCCTTCGGGATTCCGTAGGTTCTCCTATTTTCATTGGCAACGGACCATCACCAATCAGTTCGGTTTGTGGCTGTGAAAGCTTGGGTCTCTGGAAGGGACTTCTGGCTGCAAAAGAACTGAAAATAACCAACCTTATCATTGAAGGAGACAACTTAACAATAATAAAAAGTCTAAAAGGTTTGAGGAAGCCTACTGGAGACTCTGAAATGATTGTCTCGGACAGTCTAGTCTCGCTGGGCTTCTTTGGTTCTGTTGAGATTCGTCATGTCTTCCGTGAGGCAAATCTGGTGGCTGATCGCTTGTCACGTATCGCTTCTGCTTCTAACGGATCCTTGACTCTTGATGATTCTCTGTTGTGCAGTCTCATCCGCAAGGATGCTCTTGGCTGATAGAGCTCAGCTCTATGGTCAAATTTTTTCCGTTTAAAAAAAAAATACTCCAGACATGCTAGTCCATGTGCAAAATTGAACATGTTACAAAGAATTAACCCTAGGTTAAAAAAGAAGTTAAACAGTCAAAGCCTGGTTCATACATGCAAGGAAACTCTAACAAAAATGCTACATTACAAGAAAACTAACCTTCACATGCCATTGTTGTTCAAAAATAGGAAATGAACATGATGATCGAGAGAGAAAATGAAAATGATGACTGTTCAAAAGCAACGAAACAGAGAAACTAAGAAGCGAGAGGGAGAAAACGAACGAGATAGAAGACGTACAGTAAAACGCCAAAAAGGTGCTCGATAGGACAATGAGTTAATATGGACTACCCGGTGGATAGTTAGTTAGTTGGTTTACTATAAGGTTGAGACACTCAATACACGAAAAACTCCCTCTAACTTCTTTAACCTAGGGTTCTTCCTCTTCTGGGTACGCATAGTTTTCTCTGCATGCAAGAGCTTCTTGTTCCCCAATCTGTATGTGATTCTAGCTTTAGAGGGAAGATCATAAGTCGTGCTTGGATCTTCATAAAATTAGTCATTGGTACTCGATGATTATTCGTATATAATAAATATATATGGATAATCATATCTACTTAAGGAATAGAAAGTCCTTGAATTAATCCAAATCCCGGACCCATGTCTAATCCATGGTGTGTGATTGGCGTAAATCATAAATTGGGAATATGAAGGGTGTTACACGTACTACAGACCGGATAAGAACAGTGTTGCTATCATACACAGTTGGTGTGTGGTACCACTCTGCACAAACCGGGCCACTATATCGTTTTGGTCACGTTCACATTCTAACTACTCCATTAAGTTGGGATGCTTTATGTTAAGGTTACCATACACATATACCTTTTAATTATTCGAACCATAAATCATTAGTGTGTTTTTTTTGAAAAAAATTATATGTATTATTAATAAAGTTATCTTTATATGTTTATAAACTTTTACACAAAAATCTACTTCTAAAAATAAAAAAAATATAGTTAGTAAAAAGATCAATCATATTACAAAATAACTATATTTTTTAGAAGCAAATATTCATAATGAAAAATTTAAAATTAATAATTATAATATTAAATTTAAGCTATCTCACAGAAGAAATTAATTACCTACTTTTGCAATCAAATAATTATTCATTATAAGTGAATAATTTAGTAAGTATAACTTAATCACTCTTAACTAATAATCTATTTCAAGTGAATAAACTACTCAATTTAAGTATTGGTTGTATATAAATAACTATCCATTATAATTAAATATCCACTACAATCAAAGAATAACACTCTGAATAATTACTCACTTGTAGTGGGTTTTTAGAATCCCGTTCCAACAGGTTTCAGGATCAAGTAGAATGCGAATGATCTTGGGTCATCGGGCTTACCTGATATGTGTAATGAGATTTTCGTTCACTCATCATAACCTCAGCCGATCTGAGTTTGAGCTTTCCGCGGACCACCTTCCTCCCTTGGACCACATCAAGTGTCATCAAGTATCGATTCTTACTAGCCGAGGCGATTCCCGCTCGAAAAGGAGCTCTCAAAGCTATGAAACCCGCCCTAAGCCATTAGAGATTCCAAAAATCGACCTTTGTGGATGAGGCTTAGGGCTCTATATATAGCAAGCTCATCTAGCACCTTGTCCAACACTTGTCTCATAGGTGGCGACATGTGTTGTTCGAATTAGGACACATGTCATTAGGATTGGGACAAGTGTCCATGATGGTGAGTTAGTGGATTTTCTCACATTTGACCACTTTGAACCGCAGACGATTTATCATCTGCGAATGCCTTGAGTCTGAATCGATCGACATGCGTTTGCCCATTTTTATCGTGCAATGTAATAACACCCTTTCAAACGACTCCTCACTAGAATTGAATAACTCATGTACTAAAGGACATCAACATCTGACAACACATTAACGATGACTTTGCCCTAATGTAATTGAGAGGTGACCCTTGAAAGAGATTATCCAAATAAAAAAATCAAACATTTATAATCCTTATTTCAAAAACATTTGATGTGATTAATAGTCTCTACAATAATTTGTACAAACTAATTGCAAAAATCGTGGTCAATAGGCTAAAACCAATGATATAAAAATCATTAATCTCTTCCGGGTGTGAAAGGAAGATCCATTCAAAAAATTATTCTTTTTCTAATGAGTTTTTCGCTCATTTCATGAGAAAAAGAAAAAAGGAAAAATCTCGATGGATGATGTTAAAACTAGATAAGGAAAAAAAAACGAGTGTGAAAAATTAGATTGGAATCGGATTTCATCGAAAATTAAATTGTTGGGGTTGCATCAACACCCTCATTTGGGTTTGGATCATTGGGTCAAGGATGAGGAGTTTTGAGCTTCTACTATAAGCTTCTTCAACTTGGTAGCTAGATTCCAAGTTTCTTTCATTCTCTAGAGGCATCCACAAGCCTCTTTAAATTGGAGAATTCTAGAGAAACCGCCAAGCTTCTCCATGCTTCCTTCAACCATCTCCTCTTGATTTATCTAGAAACTTCTTCCACCCTTGACTTCCATGGCTTCAAGCCTATAAATAGGAGGCTCCTCCCCACATTTCAATCAACCCACAAATACTTCCCATCTACGCACAAATTAGTCGATCTCCTTCCAAGCATCATATTCCACTTTGTTGTAAAATAGAGTCTTGTTCAATACCCCTTATAATCCATACAAGGATCGTTGTACTCTGTCTTATTTGATAGTGGATTTGTTGGCTCTTGCCACCCGTGGGTTTTCCTCCCGGTACTCAGGTTTCCCACGTAAAAGTTTGTGTGTTCTATCTTGCTTTACTTTCTCTCTATTTTGTGATTCTGTTCTTTTCGTTGCGCATTCGTGTTCTTATTACCACGAAATTCTAACATAAATCATTCTTCTCGTATTTGGTTTTAGTTCTAAATGGGTTACCTAAGTGATGAATTGTATAAGAATCACATCCTTCTCATTCTTGGTAAACAACTCAATCTCGGAGGAAACATTAATTTGTTCCTTCTAGGGGTATTTTGATCCCGACCCTTTTCAAAATTTTGGATATGACATCCTCATTTTGGCAAAAGCTACCAAAGATGTTTGGCTAGAGTATACAAATTCTTTATGAATTTTCTCAGAGCGCGGGCTTAATCCTATATACTATTAAAGCTATATCAATCTCTGTACAGAAGATTATGCCACGTGACGGGCAAAACATTTAGATAAATAATTTTTTTTCCTTTTCTTTGCAGAATTCATTAAAGTTAAAACCGCTTCTTCTCCTCCTTCCACGTCCAACTTCTCCTTCCTTTCTCTGTTACTCTTCCTATGATAGAATTCCTCCTCTTTCTCTCAATCGCCGATCAAGGTAACAAAGCTAGCTCATCGCTAATTGCTAGCGACAAAGAGCAAGGGAGATGCAAGGGACATTGAGCAAATTGATGTCGGATATGCGTCACTATATGTCACCTTATATATAGTATATACTTAAAACTCTATACATACATAAGCATAGGGTTTTTGATCCCAACCTTCTAATACATGCTAAGTGTGTATGATATATGTATGTATAAATCATTCCGGAATGGCTCACTGGAAAGGACTTGCGGGTAGTTCCCAAAGGTTCTCAGTTCAAACCCCGGATATGGCCGCTCTTTATTTACAAATTCAAGATATATGTATGTATATAATGTCCATGCCCTGATCTACCAATTGACTTAGCCTAGGACCATCCAATATTCCTAGGTCTAAGCTTAGATTGGGTTCCCTAATTCCACACCAAAAAAAAAATGCTAAGGGCATAAAAAAAAAACCATTTGCAGGCTTGTTGGGTCATAGCCCCACGATATTGTTATTTTTATAAAACAAATCTTTAAATGAAAAAAATGATTAACAAATTTTTTTCAAAAAAATTTACACTGTCAGGTCATAGGCATGTAAAAAGTGGGATAAATTAAAACCCTAAAAGCTCTCAACGAGAGCGTTTGCCGCCGCCCTCGGCCTCCAAATGTCGGTTTCCACCGATTCTTGCCCAGCAGCAATCTTTGCCCTCGTCCACCGGTTTCCGCCAAACGCCGCCACCTACCATGGCTCTCCATCACCCATCCTTGGTTCCGCCTTCGATCTCGGCTCACCATTGCCCCTATCGGCCTCTCCTGGTTCTCCCCTTGTTCAGCTGCCCCCAAACCGGCGCTTCCGCTAACAGATCCTGCCACCACCGTCCGTCTTCCTAGTTCCAGCTCACCACCGCCTGCCGGTTTTGTCTCACAATTCAAAGACCTCCTGCCGGTTCTGTAGCCTCCCTTGGTTGCCGCCACCGCCTTCGCGCCCGATTTTCCACCGCCTCTAATGACCTGTTGCGGCTGTCCACTTCGTCTTCAGGTTGTTCCCATGGTTTCTGGACCATTCTCTCCGCTCTCCTCTTGGTTTTCAGCCGCCCTTCACGCTTAGATGTGAATAATCAAATTGTTTCGTGGGTTTTTTGGAAATCAAAATCAGATTAGGATGGCATGTGTGCCATATGTTTTGTTCGTTTTGTGGCTTTCGAACCAATCTCAATTCGTTCTTCTGCCTCTATGCTGTTTTACTGTTGTTCATGTTTCTGCTTTGGCACATTTCATTCGCCTCTATTTTGACTACCTGATAGTCGCCTACGATCTTGTTATCGTCTTTGAGGGTATGGGACAGGTCTTGGGGGTTCTTTGAACAATGGTTTGGTTTGGTGTTGGATTTGCGGGTTGGTGTGTTGTGCTGTTCTTGCTTTGTTGCAGGCTTCTTATTGCAGTGTTTGATTTATCATGTTCGATGACGTCGTGGAAGTGCGTTGACATCTGACGGCTCTTTTGAGTTCATAATCTAAGGTGTCCGCTGATTTTCCCCAGATTTCTCTGTTTGCGCCGTCCCTTTGATAGATCGTTTCATTTGTCTCTTCTGCTTGTGATTTTAGTGTAGGATGGCTTGTACGTTTCCTTTGTAATTTTAATTATGCCATTTGCTTCTGTGATTTTGTTTCTGTCATTTGTTTCTGTCATTTGCTTTCAGATGTACATGATGGTTAGTCCATCTACCGGCTTGTCCGGTCTCTCGGTTGCTTTAGATTTGTTTAGAGAACCGAATTATTATCTTGCTTAAAAAAAATAGGCATGTAAAAAGTTTTTTGTTTTGCATTGGGAATAGGCAAAGTCCGAAAAACCACACATTTACACTAGGGGTGGGCACAAATCCCGCAAATCCCGGTCCCATCCTGGACTCGTCCCGGTCCCGGTGGGATTTGAGGGGAAAAAAAGTAAATCCCGTCCCGCACATATATATAGGTTGGGTCAGGTGTACTCACCCCTTATGGTGTTAAATGTTAACAAATCTGGGTCATTGATTGAATGAAATGAGTCGCTGAGATTATTTGACAATTTTGGCTTTTTTTTAATTGAAAATCAGTGGGATCCACCTCATTTCTTGTCCACTTGCTAAATTAGAGGAGCGTGTGATGTACTGCTTGAGGTTTTGTGGAGCACGATTTTTTTCCTGTAAATTAGTCGATGGAATCACTAAAAAATATTCGATTGTATTGCTTGATTATTCGATGGTATAACATGATTATTCGATGATATCGATACATTTTTCATTCATATGACCGCCAACATAAAAAAAACCGTCTTGTAAGGCACAAATTATTCGATTGTATTACTTGATTATTCGATGGTATAGCGTGATTATTCGATGCTATCGATGCATTTTTCATTCGTATGACCGTCAACATTAAAAAAAACCATCTCATGAGGCACAAATTATTCGATAGTATTGCTTTATTATGTAGTATGATTTGGACAATTATTCGATAAATTCATGAACAATTTGTGTGAATTTCAAGAAGCCCACATCTAATTACCCAGATACATATGAATAGTTCTATATTATCATAGAATATTGACTCTAAACTTGTCGAATAGTCGATAAATTCATAAACAATTTTACAAGGTGTTTGAATTTCAACTAACCAACATCTAATTTATGAATAATTTCTAATAATCAACGAATAGTTACTCTGAAATGGCCGAATAGGTGCCCTTATACATATGAATAATTTCTAATAATCAACGAATAGTTACCCTGAAATTTCCGAATAGGTGCCCCTATACATATGAATAATTTCTAATAATCAACGAATAGTTACTCTGAAACTGCCGAATAGTAGAAGTCGGGTTTTGTTTAGGTTTCGGTGGGGGTGGAGACGTGGAGTTGGTTGCTGCTGCTTTGGGGTCTTCTTGCTGCTTTGGTCGTCAGTTTGCGAGCCTTGGTTTCAATTTCGGTTTCGGCTTGACTTTAGCGGGACAAATTTAGCCCTCTTCGTACTCAATTATGATCGCCATTGTTGAAAGCTTCAGATCTCACAAGGAAATAATACCAATTTGAGAAAGAATTGAGGACTATATTGAATTCATTACCTTATGAGACCCCAAAATAGGAATCTTAGGCCTCCAATCATCGCCATCATCTTGCGTTTGCAGATATGCCATCATCATAAAAATCGTGGATTTCTCGGGCTGATACACTTTGATGCTCTTGTCGGGGATTAAATTAGACGAGGGAGGAGTCAATCCTCCATTGTAGCGGAGGGAGCGACACATAGGGTTATGTCGATCGAATGGAAGAAAACCATGGAAGACTCGTGCTACCAACGATTGAATACAGAGAGAAGGAGTAAGAAGAAGGAGACGTCGATCTGGGAGGTTTGTGGAGATCGATTAGGATAAACGTAGAATTTATAGGGAATTAAAAAACACGCTCCAACAATTGAGAGTAATGCGATTTTTTTAGTGGGCCTATCTTTATAAATAAATAATTAATTTAAATTTTGACAAAATCTGGGCCATCCATCTTTCCTCAATCAAGGGTCCAGAGATTTGTTAACACAAAACACAATAAAGCTTGTTAACATTTGATCCATACTCTATATATATATATATAGGATATATTATTTATATATACATATATTATATATATATTATATATATTAATAATAGTGATTCTTTTTTTTTTACATATATATTTTTTAAGGCAACTTTACAATTTTTTATTTACGTATTTAGTTCTTGTTTATACATTTAAATTTTAAACTCTACTGATCACATATTGTAAACCATTGCCCGAGTAAAGTTATTCTAATGTTTTAAGTGGCAGTGTATATTTCTTTGTATGAATTTTTGTTTTTGTGTTTTTTTGAATAAGTAAGATGTTTTTTTAAGTGGTAGTGATGTTTTTTTATAGGGCTCGTGTGGGATTCAAAAAAAAAAGTGAATCCCGTCCCGGAAAAATTAAGCGGGACGGGTCCCGTCCCAGTCCTGTCCCGTCTCTTCCCGTCCCGCGCCCACCCCTAATTTACACTGTCTGGCCATAGGCTCGGACAATGTTTTTTTAAAAAAAATAAAATAAAGCAAAGTCATCAGGTATGAAAAGTATAAAAAGAAAAAGAAAAAGAAAAAACAAGGTCGGGTCATGGCTCTGAATAGGGGTGTTATTCGAGGCGAATGAGCCGAGCTTGGCATGTTAAAGCTTGGTTCGTTTGATAAACAAACTCGAGCCGAGCCGAGCCCAATTTTTAAATGAGATTTCTTTTTTGATCAAGCTTGGCTCATTTAGGAAATGAACGAGCTCGAGCCGAACTTTTTTCGAGTTATAAGTAGTTCTACTTAGTCATAACATATTAATTTAAAGAAAATTTTAGAAATTTCATAAAATTCGAGTTATTCGAGCTTTAATCGAATGAGCCGAACTTTCAACAGAGTTTAAAATCATGTTCAGGCTAGACTTGTTTAGGTAAGTGAACGAGCTTGAATCAAGCTTTTTCGAGCCGATCCTAAACCGAACTCAAGCTATTCAGCTCATATAACAACACTACTAGCTCTTAGCTCTGAAAGTAATTTCATTTCAGACCCGACAGGCCTGAAATTGACCCGACAGACCTGCAAATTTCAAGCAACTTTGGAGTACAATTTTAGTGCCTAAAATATTTTTTATTTTGGTACGATTAACCGGCCGGAGCCGTAGTAAAGTGTAGACGTCTGCACTTTCGACCACGTACTGATCGATGAACTAGTTCATTGCAGACCACTTATCAAGTTCCTAGCCTCAAGGGAAACCTTCACTACATGTCAAGATTTTCTTCTAGGAACTCCCACATGTCCTTGAAGTCGGTTGGTCAGACTCCTTAAAGAGTAAGCAATGCAACCATCAAGACAAAACAGACTAAGGGTACGTACTCTAAAGTCGGTTGGTCAGACTCCTCAAACTTCAAGACACGATTATACATGAGTAAACTGGAAACAAACTGAATTCAATTATATCTAAAACCCAAAACAAACAAAATATTTACCCTTTAAAGAATATATATCTCATAGATATTTTTTTTTATTAGAAAAGAATTCGGACGAGCTAGCTCTACCCGGCAACATCCTTTCGGATGAGGTCAGAGAGACCTGAGTTATTGTAGATATCGACACCCCTGGCAGAGTGGCAAATGTGTGCAACCTTGTCAGCCACTCTATTGCCATTTCGGGGAACATGAAAGAGGGTAGCTTCTCTCAAGGTCGATAGAAGAGTTTTAATGTCAGATAATATAAGTTCGATTTCCCAAGGGCATTTGATACGGTTGTTTAGATACTTTATGATGATGTTGCAGTCTCCCTCGATATGAAGTTTGTCTATCCGGAGACTCAAGGCGTGTTGGACCCCCAATTTTAAGGCAAGTGCTTCAGCTTTGAGGGCGGTCTGCTTTCCTAACTTCTGATAGCATATGGTGATGGGTCGGCCTTCCCAATCACGTAAAATAGCTCCCGCCGAGCTATCCAAATTAGGAAGGGAAGACCCATCGAAATTTAATTTAAGGGTGTCAATTGAAGGTTTTCGCCATCGCACACTATGGGTGTTGTGTTTCTTCTTTATTTGCCTTGGTATTGGTGCCTTTAGCATGGGTTCCTCATCAAATTCACTCTTTGTCTGAAAAGTTCTGCCTCAATTGCGTATGTGTGTTTTGATCAGTTGAATAGTAGCCTCCCTACTTGGGATGTGTACTTGTCTGAATATATATTGATTGCGAATGTACCAGGCGGACCACCAGGCAAAACCTAGGTCACACTTATCCTTCGGGGTGAGGCTGTTTCCAAGAAAAGCTAGGATCGGTTTAATATCCCGAGATTGCTGTATCATACTTATAATGGTTGCGCCAACTCGAGGAGACAGCTGGAAAAGTGAGCACACGTACGGACATTCAAACAAGAAGTGGGTGTCATTTTCCGTGGGCCCATTACATAGGCTGCAGTTGGAAGGGACTGGAACCCCCCGGGAAGCAAGTCTAGATGTTGTAGGGAGCCCGTCCTGGCATACTTTCCATAAAAAGTTTTTTTATCTTAGGTAGAATGTTAATTTTCCATATCCAGTTATTGATGTCGACGTTGGAGTCTGTGTGTGATGTGATTAGCTTATAGGCGCTCGAAGTGGTAAACCAACCAGCTCTGTCGGGCCACCAATACAGGCGATCCTCAATAGAGGAAATCGGAAGTGGAATGTCCAATATTTCAGACACTATAAAGGGTGGAAGCACACTGTTCAGTTTCTCTTCCCACCATTTTCCTCCTAGGATATAGTCACTGACAGTTTCCTCAATGTTGCAATCTGCAGGCCAGACGTCCCTATAACCTAGCGAGGACGTTGTGATCCAATTATCTGTCCAGAATTTAACTGACCGCCCATTTCCTATGGACCAAATCAGTTCTAATTTGAAATTCTCCATAAGGCTAACCATTTTTGTCCATTGCCATGATGTATCCCCGTGTTTTTTGTATTCCAAAATGTTAGTATTCTGAAGATAGTTATGTCTGATTATTGAAACCCAACTGTTGTCTGGTTCAGCTAAGATTTTCCATAGTAGCTTCATTTGGAGTGCTTCATTCATTTCTCTGAATTTTCGAAGCCCTAGTCCCCCTTTTTTTGGTCTGCAAATCCTATCCCAACCGATAAGAGGTCGGTGTTGGAGGTCTTTGTTCCAAAAGAAAGTTCTGTTAATTTGATCAAGCTCTTTGTGTACTGAGTTGGGTAGCATAAAGCTTTACATTGTGTACAGGGGTTCGGCAGACAGGTTTGAGTTGATAAGGGTTGCTCGACCCTGGTGTGATAGCGCGTGAGCACGCCATTTGCTTAATTGTTCTCTTGATCGACAAATGATATCTTCGAAAGTTTGTTTATTCACTCTACCATTAATAATAGGACAACCGAGATATTTTTCTAGTGATACTTCATTTGTAATGTTCAAGCGACTAAGGATTTCAGTAATTCTGGAGCTTGATATTCCCTTGGTTGCTTGGAAGCATGACTTATGATTGTTCACTTTTTTATCAGAAATCTTACAATAAGAATCGACTATTGTTTTGACTTTGTGAGCGGCATCCAAGCTGCCATTGGTGAAAATGATGATGTCGTCTGCGAAGGAAAGTAACGGGATCCGGGGGCCGTGTCTTCTGAACCGGAAACCAATAGGGCTACTAACTGAGATTGACTCAGCAGAGAGTTTTCGTGCTAGGATTTCGGCCCCTATGTTGAATAAGAAGGGGGATAGGGGTCTCCTTGCCTAAGCCCACGGAAGGGGAAGAAAACTTATGTGGGACCGTTGTTTACCAGTACTGAAAACGAAACAGTTGTGACACATTCCATAATCCAAGAGATGAATATGGGGTGAAATCTAAAATTTTTTAAAACCTTCATAGTGAAGTTCCAATTGACTCTATCATACACTTTTTCCATATCTAATTTAATAGCAAGCCATCCCTCGCAACCCTTGCGAGATCTGAAGGAGTGGAAGATTTCATGCGCTATCAACACATTGTCTTGGATGGCTCTATCAGACACGAACGCGCCTTGAAGAGGATGAATTAGCCTGCCAATGACAATTTTGATCCTCTCTGTCAAGATTTTTGAGATTATTTTATACAAATTAGAACACAGACTTATAGGTCTGTCGTGATTCGTGTTGGTCGGGTTATCTCGTTTAGGAAGGAGTGTGCTGAAAGTATGGTTTAGTTGTTTTAGAAGTTTGCTAGAGCGGAAGAAACCCTTGACAGCTTTGATAATGGATTGACCAATGATATCCCAGTACTTTTTATAAAATTCTGCTGTAAAGCCATCGGGACCTAGTGATTTGTTGTGTCCAAGGCTGAACACAGCCTCTTTAATTTCAATGTTTGAGGGTGGTCGAATAAGGAAGACATTTTCCTCATGGGTGATAGAGGGATTGATTAGACTTAGCATTTCCTACAGTAGTTGGTCATCTGTAGCTTCCTCTTTGAATCTTTTCTCAAAGTCATTCTTGATCTCATTTCTGACATTTTCCTCACCTATTATCAAAGTGCCCTCAACGGAGGTAATGTTGCGGATTTGTTTCCTATGCCTACGCCCTGAGGCAACTCGGTGGAAATATGTTGTGTTTGTGTCTGAAAGTTTAAGATGTTTTGTTTTAGCTCGTTGGTTCCATAACGTTTTTTGGAACAAAAGCAGTTTCTCCTTTTTTGTGATAAGATTTTTCTCTCTTGTGTTACTAGCCCTGGTGTTACCCTCCGCCGCGAAAGATTGGATATTGAGGAAGTCAATCTCAATTTCATGTAATTGGCAAAAAATGTTTCCAAATGTGCGCTTATTCCATTCTTTGGCTTTTTTCTTTAAAATTTTCTGTTTAAACATTAGTTGATACATATATGAGCCAGGACAATTTGCTCGCCAGGATTGTTTAACTATATTCCTGAAATCCTTCACTCGATCAAGTTAGGGGGGGGGGGCGCTGAAGACTGAACCACAGTCTAAAGTAATCGAAATGGGGCAGTGGTCAGATGTAGAAAATGCCCTATTGTGCGTGATTAGGTTTGGGAATTTCTGAACGATCTGGTGATGGACCATCACTCGATCAAGTTTTTCACGAATATTTCCTTCTTCGTCTTGGCTTTTTCTCCAGGTGAAGGGGTTCCCGAAGGTAGGGAGATCTTCAAGAGCGCAATCATTTTTAAATTGACAGTATATTGATTAGGAACCGATAAACATTATGATTAGTTTTTTCAATATTTAAAGATAAATATCTCATAGATATATTTTTATATAAATATGAGTAAAAAATCTAATTTAGTTATAACTTATAACCTAAATTTAAAAATCAAATTGAAACTTCTATAAAATTAAAGGATGATTTAACTAAGGGTGAAATTGTTAAATATCCAAAAAATTGCTCTAATTAGGGAAGTGTCCATAAATTTGTAAAAATTGGTGAAGTATCCATCCCCTTTGCACCCTCAGCCCCCCCCCCCCCGCGCGTGTCCAGTTTTTTTTTTTTTTTTTTTTTTGCGCGTAAGCATTTTCTGTTGTGCAAATGTAACCTGGTGTTGTGCTTATATAATAGTATATTGTGCAAATATAATTTTATGTTGTGCAAGCTTAAATAACCTTATGGAAAGGATATGCAAATGCATTTGTATTTTAAAATTGCACTAATATATCTTCTTTTAAGCACATTGTTCTACCATTGACCTAAGAGGCTTTTAAAGCTCAATTATTACTAGACCATTGCCGATGTTGTCGACGTTGATGTTACTGACACTGACATTCCTGACACCGCTAGCAATGACATTGTTGACATTGCTGACACTGTCACCACTGACATTGTGGACACTACTGACATTTTGTGTGTCAACATTGACGCTGATGTCGGCTAACACCGACATGCTTTTTTTCATGTCAACACTTTTTTTTCGTGTCAGCACTGAAATTGACATTGCTGTCGCCGACATCAGAGATGCTGACGTTGACATTGTTGTCGCCAACATATCAGATTTTGATGCTGCTGACATCGACGTCGATGATGCTTTTTTCGTGTCAACATTTTATTTTTTCGTGTCAACACTGACGCTGACGTTGCTGACGCTCACATCAGAGATGCTAACGCAACTGACGCAGACATCAGAGATGCTGACATTGCTGACATTGTTGACACTAATATCGAGAATGCGAACACCCCTGACATATTTCGTGTCAGCACTGACGCTGATGTCCGATGACGCCGACATCGGAGATGCTGATGCCGACGTCGAAGATGCTTTTTTTCGTGTCAGCATTGACGTTGACATTGCTAACACTGACATCGGAGATGCTGACACTGACGTTGACGTTGTTGACACCAACATCGGAGATTCTGACTCTGTTGATACCGACGTCGGGGATGCTTTTTTTCGTGTAAACACTTTTTTTTCATGTCAACACTGACGCTGATGTTGCTGACGCTGAGATCGGAGATGCTGACGCCGACATTGGAGATGCTGACATTGCTGATGCCGACATCGGAGATGCTGACATTGATGATGCTGATATCGAGGATGCGATGCTCTTGACGCCAACATCGGAGATGCTTTTTTTTTTGTGTCAACACTTTTTTTCGTGTCAACACTTTTTATTTTTCGTGTCAGCACTGACGCAGACATCGATGCTGCAGACATTGACATCGACCGAAGATGCATTTTTCGTGTCAGCATTTTTTTTCTTTCGTATCAGCACTTTTTTTCTTCGTGCCATCACTGACGCCGACATCATGTTGCTGACGCCGACGTTGAATATGCTTTTTTTTTCGTGTCAGCATTTTTTTTGTGCCAGCACATTCAGTTGAGCATCAAGATTTTTTGTGTCAGCACTTTTTGTTGTGTAAATATAACCTGATGTTGTGCACATATAATATTATGTTATGCAAACGTAACTTTATGTTGTGCAAATGTAACTTTATATTTAATATATCTTATTATTGAACATTTATTAGAAAATTTTGCAAATTACTAGAATTATTATAAACTTTAGCCTATGCGGGATTCGAACCCACGTATTTGTGCATAAGCACATCACTCTACCATTGAGCTAAAAAGCTTTTAATTATATATAACATAATATTCAGATAAACAACATAACCCTACACCAAACTGATGTAAAAAGAAAAAACATCGCTCTACAGAAAAGACATGAAGTTGAACAAGCTCTAATTCACAAAGAAATTTGAAGAAACAACCAAACCTTATCCATAGTTCAACAAACTCCTTTAAATGCTCCAAAAATATATTATCAAATCAATTTATAAAAGAAGCAAAGGTTTTCTCATGTCAGCACACAATTAGAGACCATGTCACAAAGAAATTGACCCGACAGGCCTAGAACTTTGGAGTACAATTTTAGTGCCTAAAATATTTTTATTTTGATACGATTAACCAGAGCCGTCGTAAAGTGTAGACGTCTACACTTTCGACCATGTACTGGATGATGAACTAGTTCATATTACAGACCACTTATCAAGTTCCTAGCCTCAAGGGAAACCTTCACTACATGTCAAGATTTTCTTCTAGGAACTCCCACAGGTCCTTGAAGGACTCAAATATATCTAAAATCTCCAAAAATATCTCTACACACATGCATATCAAACACTTCAAGAGTAAGCAACCATCAAGACAAAATAGCGACTAAGGGTACGTACTCTAACAAACTCGGTTCAATTAAGTCGTTCCAGAAAGGTCTTCCCCAATTCACAATTAATAACATGTGTTAACATTAACATGTATATAGTATAAATAAGTATTGCTATATATTGTATTGATTAGGAATCGATAAACATTACAAGTAGTTTTTTCTATATTTAAAGATAAATATCTCATAGGTATATATTTTTTTTTAAATGCGAGTAAAAAATCTAAAATAACTGACTTAATTTTAACCTAAATTCAAAAATCAAATTGAAACATCTATATCTATAAAATTCTAAATTTAAAAATCAAATTGAAACATCTATAAAATTGAAGGTTGATTTAACTAATATGATTCATATGGGTCCGATTTAACTGAACTCCACTTTGACCTGAAATTCGATTCGATCGAACCCTTTTTGCTCGAAATATGAAATTGCTTGATCGATTTGAACTTGAAAACTCAACTATATCAGATAAAATCAATGCTTGAATGAATTCGATCTGTTTTGAACCGAATTGTACACCATATAAGATATACAACAACAACAACAACCCAGTATATCCCGCGATTAGGCAGGGTCTGGGGGGTCAGGATGTACGCACTCTAACTTTCCCCGAACAAGTTGAGAGAATGTTTCCGATATACCCAAAACAATAGGGCACATGCATCATGACAAGATTCAGCTATGTCTGGATCTTGTTCATCGATCACAATCACAATCACAATCAAGCAAGTAACGAGATCGAGAATCAGATCAAACCTGTACCACCAGATCGAAGTGTATGAAATGAGAGGAAATTTTGTTTTGTATTTCACTCTCTGGATATGCTTTGTACAATCTGATTATTTTATTTACATTCTACAATTGGGTATATAGACCCAGGATTGTTATGCCTCTTATTCCACTATAGGACCTAACAAACTAACTACTCTACACCCCCCTCAAGGTGGACATGTGTGGTGAAACACAAGGCCCGACTTGTAAGCGAGGAAAAGGTGTTGCTTAGTCCTGAGAGTCTTCGTCATGATGTCCGCTAACTGAAGATGGGAAGGAACGTGGACTGTCGAAACGAACGCATCAAGTACCAAATCCCAGACAAAATGACAATCGATTTTGAGGTGTTTAGTACGTTCATGGAAGACCGGATTGACGGCTAAATATTGCGCAGCTTTGTTGTCGCAACACTGAGGAATCGGAAGATCAACACGCACTAAAAGATCCTCTAGAATGCCTGCTAGCCAAACCAACTCACTTCCCGTCATAGACATACTCCTATACTCACTTTCCGCAGAAGATTTGGACACCATTAAGTTTTCTGCTTCTTAGTCTTCCAAGAGACTAAGGAATCTCCTAAGTAAACGCAATACCCCATAAGAGAACGACCCGAGAAGGGGCAAGCGCCCCAATATGCGTCCGAATACGCACGAACAGTCAATGGGGATGAATGCGGGTAGAACAGAACAATTTATGGTGCCCTTCAAATATCGAAGAAAAAAATATACAGCTTTTAAATGAGGCTCATGAGGGGTAGCCAGAAATTGGGTTAGCGGTTGGACCGCATACGAGATATCCGGACGAGTCATGGTGAGAAATAGAAGCCGACCCACCAGACGCCGATAGGATTCAGGATCCGAAAGTAACGACCCTGCATCAGTGTTGAGATGGAGGTGGCGCTGCATAGGGAAACCAGTCGGCTTGCAATCAACGAACCCAGAATCAATTAGTAAATCAGTGACGTACTTACGCTGATTTAAGAGAATACCATCAGGGGGAACGACCTATCTCCATGCCCAGAAAATATCAAGCGAAGCCGAGATCTTTAATAGTAAATGCTTTGTCCAGTGACTGCTTAAGATGAGCAATCGCGCTGTCTAGATCTCCAGTAATGAGCATATCGTCAACGTAGATCAAGGCAATGGCAATACGAGATCCTTGAATAAGAGTAAACTAGGAGTAATCGTGCTTTGATTGCACAAACCCTTGAGAAACCAAATGCTTCGTGAGTTCGATGTTCCATTGACGACTTGCCTGTTTTAATCCATATAGAGAACGACGAAGACGACACACCTGACCGGGCTGAGCCTTAGTGTAGCCCTGAGGAGGAACCATATAAACTTCTTCGTCGATGTATCCATGTAAAAAAGCGTTGTTTACATCAAGTTGATGCAAATCTCAACCACGGCATGATGCCAAAGCTATGACCGTTCGGACAGTAGGAAACTTCGCAACCGACGAAAATGTGTGTTTATAATCGTGATCCTTGACTTGATTATAACCTTTCGCCACTAAATGAGCTTTGAACCTCTCAATTTCGCCATTTTGTCTATACTTTACCTTGTCGACCTATTTTGAACCTATAGTCGTATGTCCTGGCGGCAAGGAAGTAAGATCCCAAGTGTGGTTGGTCTCAAGGGCCTGGAGCTCTTTATTCATGGCGTCGACCCACGCATGATCTGATTGTGCTTGGGCAAAAGTAGATGGCTCATGATTCGCCAGAACATGGCAAAGTGAATGTACAAACTCGTCGGTGTAATGAGCAAGATCAGCCATTTTAATTACAGTAAACGTAGCAGATAGAGACTCAGATGGAGTAGGTTGAAAAGACCGTCGAGGCAACAAATCACAAACAAAATCATCCAACTTGGCTGGACGAATTAAGGGATGAAGTGCCCGTAACTTGCACTGCTCGGGTACCGCCACAGATTCAAATGACACAGAGTGCTCAGGTGAAACCAAGGAATCAGACACTTGGTGCGACATAGACTTAGAATGCCCGGGTGGAGTAACATCAACCGTTGATAGAGTCGGAGACTATGGAACCCCATTAGAAGTGTCATGAGGCAAGGAAGGGGTTACCTGTAACTCCTCTTTAAACTGAACAAATGGCAAAGGATGATGACTAGCAATAGAAGAAGTTGGGTTGTAGCTTTTAATGGAAAAACTGACTCCTTGAAAGTGACATGTCGACTAACAAAAGAAATATGATCCTCAAGATCATATACTTTGAAAGCCTTCTGCCCGGGTGGGTAACCAAGGAAAATACAACGACGAGCTGTAACATCAAACTTTCTACGATGAGATTTCAGTACCAATGCATAGCAAAGGCACCCCATGACCTTTAGATTCGTGAAATCATGAGGTTTATGGAATAGCACTTCATAAGAAGTCTTCCATTGAAGGACAGCTAATGGCATCAAATTGATTAGGAATGTGGTTGTGAGAACACATTCTCCCCAAAACCTTTCGGGAAGACCAACCCTTAATCGAAGTACCCGAGCTGTCTCGACCAAATGTCGATGCTCACGCTCAACCCTCCCGTTCTATTCAGGAACAAAAGGGGCTGATCGTAGATGGACAATACCCTTTCTTAGGAAAACCTCTCTAAGCTTATATTGAACAAATTCGGTTCCGTTATCAGTGCGAATCATTTTAACACCAGTGCCAAACTGAGTGGTAACAAATGCCAAAAAATTGATGATTAATTGATGTACCTGTTCTTTGCTGCGTATGAGAAACGTCCAGGTACATGGAGAAAAATCATCAATTATCGTGAGGTAATAACGCCCCCCCACACAACGAAGAAGTCACATACGAGCCCCCATAAATCCATGTGCAACAGATCAAAAGGCACCGCGACACGAGAATCACTAGTAGGAAAAGGAAGCTTGTGTTGTTTGGAAACCAATTAAACAAGTGTCGCAACTGAAGTCATTTAACAAACCAAGCTTACAACCATCTAAATGCTTCATCTTGGAATCCGATAAATGTCCTAATCGATCATGACTTTCTGGATGTAGATGATGATATCTATACAGATGGATCTTTTATTTATCATACAATGAAGTTATTGAAGTACCACATGAGTAGATAGATAGGAATCCCAATCTGCCGAATCACCCATGTGATGATCTTCTACATCCTAGGTCTTCCCGTTCCGTCATCTGGCTTATGTTCTTCATGTAGCATTCAGACCGAATGACTCTATGAAATTACGTCGATACTTCCACATATACATATTATGGGTAACGTAGGAGACATCTCTATTTTTCCCCGGGGAATCTTTAGACACTGCTTAGCTTTCAATTCGCCTCTGACCATCAAATGAAATGTGAATAACCCGCCCTCCTCTCTTTGAAAGAAGGGGCGCTTCTGGTTCTGTCGGTGCTTAACAAGTGCAAATGTTCAATGTTTGTAATACCAACAAAAGAGTTCAAAGCAGACTCCTGATTATTCAGAGCACAAACCTTATTCGATCCAACAGAAGAAGCAGAGAGACGAAAAATTTGTGGATGCTGCAAGTGACAATTGAACCCATCAAAGTGGTAAAGGCTCGCCTTCCGTGCGCCAATGAGAACCGATCTCTCAGTTGAAATGTCCTGAAGTTCACAGTGAGTTTTATAAAAATAAGAACACATGACCCTCAGAGTCCAAAAGCTTTGAAACATAGAGTAAATGGTGATGAAAGGACGGCATAAACAGCACATCATGAAGCAATATAGAATCTGCCAAAGCAACAGTCCCCGCAAACTGAACCGATTGAATCACTCCATCAGGAAAACTAATCCGAATGGGATGATCAAGAGGCTTTAATTCAATGAACGTATGCTTATCAAAAGTGATATGATCTGTGGCACCAGAATCGCCAATCCAACTTCAAACCTTGCATGCCTAAACTATTGTCTGAATAAGAGGTTGCATTAACATTACCTGCAAAGTTCACCGAACCATGGTGATTGGTGTTGGCACCTTGACCACGAACCTTCTTCACAACCTCGGCAATGAGAGCATTAATCATGTGTTCATCCGGCATCACCTTCTCTTCTCCTGCAATCCGAAACTCAGCATCCATTGTAAGAGGATGGTCCATCTGCACAGACCGAGAGGGCGATATCTCCTCAACATTGCCTACAAATTTCCCGACGCCTGATTGACCATCCTTTTGAGCCTTAAGCTCCTTGAACCAGTCCAGAATACCCACCAACTTGTACCAATGGAGCATTGGATTCTGATAATCGTTCCAATATCTCATCCAACAACTCACGAGCAGAAGTCACATACATGAACTGTTCATCAATTTCAGGCTTCATGGAGTTTACCACCCAACACATCACCATGAAATCGCACCTTATCCACTTCTCAAGCTCCTCAGTACCTTCCTCAGGACGGCCACAAGTGTCATTGATGAAGTCGAGCTTTACTTTAGCTCCAAGTGCCATCCTAATGGCGTGGCTCCAACTCTGAAAGTTGCTGCTGGAGAATTGGACTGCCACAAGTTGCATTCCCGGGTGATCCGAGTTAGTGAGATGTAGTGGATCAATGAAGGTCGCGTTCAGAAGAGGTGGACGCTCAATACGACCGGAACCATTAGCATTATCAGCATTCATGTTCGAACCTGACGAGATACTGTAGGAAACGCAATCAAATCGGCCAAATTCAGTCATCTAGATACAGATACTAAACAAGTACAACGCATCAAAGCAATCTCAATCAGCGCAGAAACAATCAGATCATAATCGCCGAGCACGATCGGCACAAAAACCCTAAGGTCAGACACAGATCGCACCGAAAGATCACAAAAGAACACATAAATTGATCGCACTGAACCTCAAACATAGATCAACGTAGAAAATCACAAAAAAACGAAGACAGATGCTCAAATTGCCAGAAAAAAGCCAAAAAGGGAAAATCGCTGTGAAAATCGCACTGAACCTCTCTCCATTTTTATAGCTTGCGAGCCAAACCCAATCTTGAGTTGTCCACTAATACAATATCGTCAGCAAATAACATGCACCAAGGGACCTCTTCATGGATTCGAGATGATCCAAAATCGAAATGATGAGACTCAGCTCCATTGTCTGATTGCCACCTCCAGGGTAGGGATCGCAATGGGATGTTATACAGGAAATTTATGTTAGTATGTTATACAGGAAAAATGTGTTTGATGGAGCTGTTACTTGCTAGTGACATTTTGAAACATTAACTTAACCAAAAGCTTGGTGTTTTATTGAAATATAAAAGGTTTGTAATCCTATAAATATATGTGCATATAATATAAACATTTATAGTATATATGTAGCATGCAATTAATTATTGATTTTTTTTTTTTTTTTTTTTTTTTGTTCTTTTTCAGATTTTGGCCATCCAAAAGATCGAAGATATATTGTGAAGACACCATGCATTCAATCACCAGATTAACAATATAATGTTATTCTAGTTTTCAATTATTCTCCCACTTATTTATGAATTATTATGTTCCGTTTTGAATTTGGTACTTTTTTCAACTAATTTGATTTTAGATGATTTCATAATATTTTACTGTATTATTTTTGTTTTGATTTCTATTAAATACCCCCAAAATACATGTATTCCATATCGATTTATTTTTAGATTTGGTATATCCACTACAATTTTCTCTAAGTTATAATGTGAACGTACAAAAAATAAAGTAAATAGCTAGAATACCAAACGGGGACCCTCAAATAGGAAACGGAGACAGGATAATTTATAGTTCTCGGGCGAGGACTTGGGATGAGGGCGAGGACGGTGTTAATAAACGACTACGATGACGGTACCTCGCCCTGAACCCGCCTCGCTCGTTCCCAATATCCCTACTTCAGGGAGGATAGCTCATGTAACAAAAACTATACAACATATATAGTAATTTCGACCAAAAAATAAAACATTATACTTTATTTGATTCTCACTTTACTAAAATAAATACAGTGCAAAGTATAGCCGACGTTATATATTCCCCATTTCCTCCTGAAACGTATAAATCAGTGAATAGCTCTCAACAAAGCTTACCTGTTAGCTTAGCTGAACCCACATATACTAATCTTCTTCCCCCACCAAAAAACACATGGACCTTGTTCTTCCAAGTAACACTTAACCTAACCATATCCTTCCTTTTCTCTTCTATAAGACCTAATTCCTTGTTCACACTCCAAAAATTATTGTCGCATAAACACACACACCCACACACACGAATCGGGAAAAAATGAGTCAGTGTGTTCCTAATTGGGATGTCGACGATGCCAGATTCGATCTCCGTCCTCACCCTTCCACCTCCACCTCCTCCGCCCCTTATGTCCCCATGTAAGATTTATAGATTTCCTGCTCTGCTCTGAGCGGGATATATATGGGATCGATGTAATTAATTAATGTTGGTATTGCAGGTTGGATTATGAAATGGCAGAGCTGACATGGGAGAACGGGCAGCTGTCAATGCACGAGTTAGGGCATCGACGGCTGCCCGGGAAGCCGAACGAGAAGTATGGGGAGTGGGAGAGGCCACGCGCCGCCGCCACGGGGACTCTTGAGTCTATCGTCAACCTAGCCACTCAGAAGCCTGCCGCCGCCTGCGACGACGACGTCGACCTCGTCCCGTGCTTTGGCGGGCAGCACCGACAGGCGTCCGGGGGCGGGGAGGCGCTCGTGCCGGCCTGTCAGGCTGCCGGGGACGAGGAAGGGCGGCGGAGCGCTGATCCTCGGTCGGTGGGGGTCAGCACGTGCCTCACGCGTGTGGACTCGTGCAGTGGAGCTGGAGCTGGAGCCGGCGCGTGTGAGCCGACGAGGGCGGTGGAGGACGGGGACGAGCGGTCCGTTCGGACGAAGGCTAGATTGCTGCCACGTGTACAGAGCGTGAGCGTGAGCGGCACGTTCGCTGGGGATAGCAGCTGGCACGTGCCGACTGTGGACACGTCGGAGAGGGTCGGGTTCACTTCGACGACGTCGTTTTGCTCACAGGGTAACACTTTGAGCACTTCCGGGCGGCCCTCCTGCACCAACAATACCACCACGGTTGATGACCACGATTCTGTTTGCCACAGTAGGCCACAGGTTTCCTCCTTGTCTTTTCTTTTTTTCTTTCCTAATTAAAATGATTTTATATACTTTTATACAAGGTTTTTACTTTTTATGTGCTCCATTCAATCTAAATTAATTTATGATTTTTAGGTGAAAATATTTATTTAATGATAATATATAAAACAATATAATGATTAACAAAATTTTGAACCTAAAAACACACTTTGATCATGTATTTAATTTAATTGATTTGATTTTTAAGAATTAAGAAACATTGATTTCAAGGTATATTTATTAGATATTTAATTTATCCAAACTAATATTGATTAGATTTATATATACAAGTCATAAAAATATTACTTAGCGTGGCTAAAAGAGAAGGGTTATATTATGTTAAACAAAAATGCATCACAATAGTAATAAATCTCTATCTAGTATACATATATAGGTTTTCTTTTTAACATGTTTTTTAATGATAATAAAAATTATATAAAAATATCAACTATTTTAATAATTTTTTATAATTTTATATTTATTACTAATATAGATGAAATTATTTATAAAATTTTTTAAAAATGATTTAAATTTAAACGGAGGTGATCGAGAGAGGCGGCTAGGGTCGCCGTCACCGGAACAGAGGGAGGAATATTGGAGGAGAGGGAAGAGCAAAAATGGAAGAGAGAGAGGCGGCTAGTGGACTGGGGGAAACGAGAGGGAGGGGAGACTGATTAAGGGTTTGTTTATTTCATTAAAAAAAAAATTGGTAGAAACGCCACGCGAGCTCTCAGAAATATTTCTTACCATTTCGTTCCAATATTTTTGGTCAATATTTCTGACCTCTCAAAAACTTTTCTGGTGCGTTTCTCCGGATTGAGGGTCCGTTTGACAATGCATGTAGCTTTTCGGAGCTTTTGATTTTAATAATTTATAGTTTTAAATAAGTTAAAGATAAGGTTTTAATTTAGTTAGCTTTTGAAATTGGATTTTCAACAGCTATTAACCGCAAGCTTTTCAAAATTCTATTCATTTTCTCTTATCTGATCAGCTAGTTTGTATCAGCTACTCTATCAGCTGGGTTACCAAACACCTTACTAGCTTATGAAAACTTCAATTTAACATATATTTAACACACTTAATTTATCAGCTTCAGCTACCCCATCAGCTCCGTGTTACCAAACTGACCTGAGTTTCAGAGTTTCTCCACTCCTACAAACTTGAATTGAAACCCCTCTGGCATTTTTGGATATCATAGAATTTAATTTATATTTATAGTGGTTTTTAGTATCGATCTTACCAAAACTTGTCAAAAAAAAAAAATCAAACATGGTATCAACTATTTTGATATGAAATGAGTAATACTACCTCCGTCCAAAAATACATAGACCTTTACTATTCACGCACGTTGTTTTAGAAGTTAAAAACTATATAAAATATTAACTATTTTATTAATTTTTTTAACAATTACAAACTTATTATCTTTTACTATTCACACACGTTGGTTCATTTCACTTGTTATTTGTATTTCGGTTTTTAGGTTGTTCTGTTAGACTGTTCGCCGTCTGCCGACTTTGTCGGCCTCTCGATGAGTCAGACCTATCTGACCTTTGAATTTTTACCTAATAAAAAAAATTTGTAATTGTTAAAAAAATTAATAAAATGATAATAAGTTTGTAATTGTTAAAAAAAATTAATAAAAAAGTTAATATTTTGTATAGTTTTTAACTCCTAAAACAATGTGCGTGAATAGCAAAAGTGCATGTATTTTTTGACAATATTAATTTTTGTGTTGTTAATTTTTAAAAAAACCTTGTGCATTTGATTAAAAACCGATTCTTAGTTAATTAGTATTCTTAATTGATTTTTATTTGATAAAATATAGTAATATACTCACATATTTTGGATTGGTGGATTATGAAACACAGAGAGGGACAGAGAATGAGGAGGAGAGGAAGAAAGGGAATTCATCAAAATCAGCATCCTCAAACAGAAGAAGCAGGGCTGCTGCTATTCATAATCAATCTGAGCGTGTATTTATTTACTTCCATCTTCATTTTATTTATTAATTTTAAACTTCCCAATTTTTTATATTATTATTATTATTGCTAATTTCTGTAATCTTATAAATCAAACTTGTGTGATTTAATTTTCAGAAAAGACGAGACAAGATCAATCAAAGGATGAAGACTCTGCAAAAACTGGTTCCTAATTCAAATAAGGTATATTATTCTCTATACGCAACTTCATTTCTCATTTTAATTTGTTTGTGTTGCTTTCCCTTTGCATTATAAATAATTTAATTTATATCAATTGGTTATAAATTTATGCATTTAGTAATTAATTCATCAACATATATACTAAAATTTTTTTTTTTTTTCCCCAATGCCACCCAAGGAAAAGTAGAACATGACATGCCAAGCAATCCGGTCTATGGTACTAAGTGTAAAATTATTTTTAAAAACATATATTGAAAATTTTAATATTTTACTTAGTTTTTATTATCATAAAAAAATGTGAATAAATACTACATGACATTTTTTTTCATAACGGAGGTAGTAATTTTAGACAAATAAAATACACTCACATTTAATTAATTTGGGGTTTATAAAATTTGACCTTTTTGTACTAATTTTATTTCATAACATAATCACCTTTTTGTACTAATCATAGTTAGGTACTTCTTAATCATTATCCAAAAAAGTGAAGAAGAAATTATGTATTTTTTTTTAAAAGGAAAAAAAAAAAAAAAAACAGGTAAACTATTGATGATATTTTGGAATACATGTCGTTTTGGTGTTCCCTCATCCACAAAGAATAAGGATACAATTGGGGCCAAAAAACACATGGCCAAGAGGGTCGGTCAGTGGGAATGGGACATTTATAATTAACTTGAACCACATAAAAAATAAATAAATAATAAAAATGGATAGATATTCAAACTGGAAAAAGAAAATGTTCCATTTTGATAGGATTCATATTATATTTTGTCAAGCTAAGAGATGTCGTGGAAATGCGATCGACACTTATTGATTCCGTTCGGAGTCCAAGTTGAGGTGTCAGCTAGTGATCTACAGAGTTCTCTGTGAGCGTCTTCCTTTTGACTGGTTGGTTCTTTAGTTCTGCTTGCCTGTAGTCTACAGTGGTGAATGGCATGTACTTTATTTCTGCATCTTTCTTTCTGTCATTTGCTTCTTGTTATTTCAATTCATTCATTTGTTTATGTTATTTGTTTCTGATTGTACATGATGGTTTGTCCATCTCCCGACTTGTTCGGGCTCTCGGTTTCTCTAGGCTTGTCTAGAGAATCGAATTCCTTTCCTTATATCAAAAAAAAAAAAAAAATATTATACCCAATCAAGATTATCATCATATCATATATCATAAAAACAGGGCTTCAATTGCACTGCAATTAATTTTGGTTCTTAAATCACTTGCAAGGCCGGTCATATGCATGTGTAAGCATTTAATTTGTGTGAAAATGATTTTGTTCTCATTAATTCGACCGACAGCATGTTTGGAATGTATTATAATTAATTACATTAAGTTTATAATATGGTTTTATAAATTGTATAAATTAATTATATTAAGTTTATAATATGATTTTAAACAACAATAGTGATCGATTGTTTAGTTAACATGATATTTTCGTTTTTTTTTTAATTCTCTTTTATTTTATTTTTAATTATTATGGCAATATGTATATAATTGTGCATAAATATAAAATATGTGTCTTGTGTGAAGATCCAAGGAATTAATGTATATAAATCTTTTTGGGCTCCAAATTGTAAACAATCAACCGGCAAATGATTGTATGTTTAATAAATCAGTTTTTCTATTTTATGTCCTTGGACATAGGATAAGATTCTCATTTTGTAAAAAAAATATTTTCTTAATTTAATTGTTTTAGCCAAATTCTAAATTATATTCTTAGGGTACACTTCTTTTTAGTAAATTAGATTCTTAGGTACCTACCCTTGCTTCAAAAGATGAAATCACTCATCCCAACTGAGATTGTGAGATGAGGTAAATTATGGTGACTCAAATATGACAACTGAGGCTGGGATCGGTGCTCACTGTGCATTATCGGTGGTGAGACTCAATCCTCGATCTCTTGTTTCAAATGCCACTCCTGTAACCAGTTGAGCTAACCAGCTACCTACCCTAATTAGATGAAGGAAGATAGATGTTAATTTATTGATAAAAGTTGTTAACATACATAATGAAATTGAGAGTGCTTAATTACAGACAGATAAAGCATCAATGCTGGACGAAGTGATAGACTACCTGAAGCAGCTGCAAGCACAAGTCCATATGATGAGCAGGATGAGCATCCCGCCCATGATGATGCCCCAACTGGCTATCCAGCAGCAGCTCCAGATGTCGATGATGGCCGCCGCCGCCACTCCCATGGGGATGGGGATGGGCTTCGGCATGGGGATGGGGATGGGGATGGCCGCCGTGCCCATCCCTGCAGGCTCCATCGACATCAACATGAACCACATGAACATGAGCCTCCCTCCCATGGCTCGCCAAGCAGCAGCTGGCGGCGGCCTCCTGCAACCCGCGGCCTTCATGCCGGCCTTGGCCGCCGCCTGGGACGACCGCTTCCCATCGGCCCAGCCGGTAGCTGCCACCGCCGTCATTCCCACCGACCCTATTTCAACCTTCCTTGCCTGTCAGCCACAGGTACGTTACCGGCCAATTGCGCAAGATCGATTCATCCTTGACATCTCGATCGATCTTTCATCTGATCAAAGAAATTAAACTAATCTATAGGTCGAATTAATGTGTTGAATTTTGTGTGGTGTGTGCAGCCGGTGACAGTGGAAGCTTATAGCAGGATGATTGCAATGATTCAGCAGCAACAACAGATGAACTCTACTTCCAAGCATTAATTAATGCATAATTAATGCTATGAATTTGATATATATCTAGCTATATGTATCCAATAATATATAATATATATGCATCATGTAAAGCCTGTACAATCTATAAAAGACATGGTTATAAATATTAGATGGAAAGGACATGTTTGTGGAGCTCTGCATAACCTAAGCTTGGGCATGATCTGCTGAAGCCGAACACCAGGGAGAGCCTTAGTAAGACAATCTACAAGCTGGTTCGAGGTGCTAAAATGTGACAAATCGATCAAGCCTTCAAGCAATTTTTCCCGGGCAAAGTGACAATCAAGTTCGATATGTTTTGTGCACTCGTGGAACACGGGATTCTTGGCAATGTATATTTCCGCTTGATTGTCGCACTTGATGGGTATAGGAGTGATGCCAGGCACACCAACCTTGACTAGTAACCGGCTCAACCAAGCGGGTTCAGCACACACTCGTCAAAGGGATCGATATTCAGCCTCCGCTGAAGATAACCCAACGCTTTGTTGCTTTTTAGATTTCCATGAAATGAATGTTGAACCCAACAAAATGACGACCCCACCGACAGATCGTCGGGTCTGAGGACAAGTAGCCCAATCTGCATCGCAAAACGCTTGCAATTTAAGCCTATTAGTTGAACTGACAAGCAAACCATGATGATGAATACCTTTAAGGTATCGAAGCACACGAAGTTTCCTGGGTCGTTGAAGAAATTGGCTCAGTACTTGAAGAGCAAACGCAATATCTGGTCGAGTATTGACGATAAAATTCAGCTTGCCGATTGTTGGGGAAAATCGTGAGTAGCTAACACTCGATCACGTGTGACTCGGATAGATCAGGCTCCACTTATAAATGAGAACTTGTATTATATATGTACACAAGTACACCTCTCACAAATACAAGACTCACGTACACCACTCGACTCAAGAGACTAACCTCACTCTTTGGTGGACCACATACTCGTGTGATCGAGACGCCCTCATGCTCAATCGATCACACGTACTGACCAACCCACACACTCTAGTGTATGATCGACACACCCTCATTCTCAATCGATCACACACTAGGACTCACACTCACTAGTATGTGATCAAGACGCCCTCGTGCTCGATCGATCACATACTAGGCTACACAACACCTTCCATACTCACACTCATTTGGAGGAGCACTCACCACGCCCGCTCACCCCCTAACTCACACACCACTAAGCCTATTTATAGGCCATGCTATCTCTTACAAGGAGCTCCTAGAACATCTCTAGAATACTCCAATACTAGAATCATCCCTATGCTTCTAGACTCTTCCATACATTTTCCTAAGGTTCTCCAAGCTTCCGGAGAACTCTACACATGAGTCTAGACACACCTAGACTCTTCACGGTTCCGGAACCTTCCATAAGATTCCGCACGCTTCCAAGGACTTCCGCACTCTTCCATATGCTTCTAGAATATTCCACCACTTTCCGGAGACTTTCGCCACAATCCACATTCTTCCGGAACATTCCACAATTTAGCCAAAAACACATTTTCATGTATGTGAAATATGAATTATTGTCCAACAATTCCTCCCTTAATTCATATTTTCACATACCTTCATAGCATTCTTGATCTTCTCTTTCATTCGCTCCTTGACTCCAATGTCGTGGCATCTCCCATCACAACGTGTTCTTCAAAGAAGCAAATGTTCCTCTTGACTTGTGTCGTCTGCACTTGATCAAGCCCGGTTGTGAGCACCTTGCACCCTCTCATTGTGGAGAGCGTCACACGTACCTTCCAGCTTCTCACCATCCACTAAGTCGAGGGACCAAACTCTCCACCCATCTTCAAGGTCTCAAAAGTGCCTGATCCCAACACACTACACATAAGACGACACCATCCATCTAGCCGAATTAGAAACCTTTCCATCTGTTACTAAGTGGACACCATCATCCTCAACCACATCATTGTAGGAGCCAACGCCACTCTTTCACAAGGACGTCTCTCTCATCATCATCACGTCCTCCCTCAACAGCGGACATCACACTACATGTGACCCTTCTCCCTACTATGTAACACACACGTCAATCATCTCAACATGGACGTGCTTGTGCTCTCCATCTCAGGTCACCATGTCTCTCTCATAATGGCTCCTCCCTCACTCTTGGAGACGAGCTTCCCCTCAACTAGAGTGCATGACACATACTCTCCCTCCTTATGTGAAGTTGGCCTTCCCATCAAAGAGTGGATTCTCGAACACCTCCGACAAGCCTGATGTCATCACATCAACACGGAATCCTTCCACCAACAAACGCTACCCCGATTCTTCGACTCTGACACCCTTCGTAACCTTCGGCTCTGATACCACTGTTGGGGAAAATCGCGAGTAGCTAACACTCGATCACGTGTGACTCGGATAGATCAGGCTCCACTTATAAATGAGAACTTGTATTATATATGTACACAAGTACACCTCTCACAAATACAAGACTCACGTACACCACTCGACTCAAGAGACTAACCTCACTCTTTGGTAGACCACATACTCGTGTGATCGAGACGCCCTCATGCTCAATCGATCACACGTACTGACCAACCCACACACTCTAGTGTATGATCGACACACCCTCATTCTCAATCGATCACACACTAGGACTCACACTCACTAGTATGTGATCAAGACGCCCTCGTGCTCGATCGATCACATACTAGGCTACACAACACCTTCCATACTCACACTCATTTGGAGGAGCACTCACCACGCCCGCTCACCCCCTAACTCACACACCACTAAGCCTATTTATAGGCCATGCTATCTCTTACAAGGAGCTCCTAGAACATCTCTAGAATACTCCAATACTAGAATCATCTCTATGCTTCTAGACTCCTCCATACATTTTCATAAGGTTCTCCAAGCTTCCGGAGAACTCTACACAAGTCTAGACACACCTAGACTCTTCACGGTTCCGGAACCTTCCATAAGATTCCGCACGCTTCCAAGGACTTCCGCACTCTTCCATATGCTTCTAGAATATTCCACCACTTTCCGGAGACTTCCGCCACAATCCACATTCTTCCGGAACATTCTACAATTTAGCCAAAAACACATTTTCATGTATGTGAAATATGAATTATTGTCCAACACCGACAAGCCTACGATACACAAGGGGATCAGACAAAGGAGCCCCAACATCAGAAGTCAAATGTGTATCCAAAACCAGTGGGCTGGCAGCTGATGACCCACAAGGATATTCATCTAGTATCTCAGAGATGAACTTGCGTTGACTCATAACCACTCTGTTTTGATGAATTCAATTCCAAGAAGGAAATTGAGGGATCCTAAATCCTTAATACGAAACTGAGTATCAAGAAAGTGCTTAAGATCAGACATCTCATTTATATCATCACCGATAAGCAGGATATCGTCGACGTAGATGGAAACAAACACATTAGAAGTCTCTGTTTTCCTGTAAAATAGCGAGTAGTCATTCATGGACTGCATATAGCCTCTAGACTTCAAGGCAAATGAAAGTTTGGCGTACCATCGTCGTGACACTTGTTTTAAGCCGTATAAGGCTTATGCAAGTGACAAACCAATGAACGATCTTGAATAGCCAGACCAGGGGATGGCCTCATAAATACTTCCTCGTCCAAATCCCCGTGAAGAAACGTGTTGTTGACGTCGAGCTGAAACATTTTCCATTTCCTCTACAATCCCACTGAAACCAAGGCTCGAAGAGTAGTCATCTTGATGACGGGGGAGAAGGTTTCGGTGTAGTTGATCCCTTCCTTTTGGGTAAAACCCCGGACAACCAAACGTGTCTTATATCTTTCTACATAACCATCTGCCTTTCGCTTTACCTTATATACCCATTTACAACTTATTGCCCTCTTCCCAGCTGGTAGTGGCACTAGGCTACACGTGCGATTAAGGTCTAGAGCTTCAAACTCAGCCTTCATGGCATCCTGTCAGGCCTGGGATTGAGACACTTTAAGGTATGATGTGGGCTCAATATCAGGCTCCACAAACAAAAGGAGTAGGAAAGGCTAATGTGGAAGTAAGGGTGTGATTGCATACATGAACATCACAAGCATTGCACACATAAATCTGTTAGATGTGAAGGGGGATTGCGAGTGCGAGTGGACCTCCGTATTATCGGTGGTTGTATTGGTTTTGAAAGCTCACCAGTTGGCAAAGGAAGAGGTTCTGTATAATCAAGAATATGAGCAGGAAATGGAGTTTGCAATGAACTAGGTGCGAAAGATTGCAACAACTGAGAATGCTGGGGCTGAAACGGGAGAACAGACTCATGAAACACGACATCCCGAGAAGTGAACACCTACTTGGTTGTGAGATTCAAAAGTCTGTAAGTTTTTTGCCCAAACGGATGCCCCAAAAAGACACAAGGAACAACCCTTGCTTGGAATGCCTTGCTGCATAGTTGATGCAAAACACAAACACCTGAAGGTTCTCAGATGGTCATAAGACGGAGCATGGTCAAACAACATTTCATATGGTGTTTTCTATTTCAGCAGGGGAGTCGGAAACCTATTAATAAGGTAAGTCGCTATCAAGAGGCGCATTCCCCCTAGAACCTAATAGGGAGATGAGAATCAAACAATAATGCTCGAGCTACCTCCAAGAGATGTCGATGCTTTCTCTCTACAATACCGTTCTGCTGCGGCGTTGCCACACATGATGTTTGATGTTGTATACCCTGCTGAAATAAAAGATCTGAATTTTCCTTTCTCTTTCCCAATTCTAAAGCATTATCAAATCGAATCACAACAACTTGATTCCCAAACTGCCTCTGAACCATTGCCAAAAACCCTTTCAAAACCCACGAGGACTAACCGTGAGAAGTCATCGACTACCGTCAGGAAGTATCTATGACCTTCACAAGTTGGGACCTTGTACGGACCCCAAAGATCTATGTGTATCATCTCAAACACACGAGAACTCTTGATGGTACTTAAAGGAAAAGACAATTGCACTGGCGATCTTTGATCAACTTACCAACTGATAAGAGCTAGATTACACTTAAATGGTGGAACAAATAACACATCTTGCAAGATTAAATCACTTAGCAGTTGAACTTGACCGACCATTTGTACAGTGGTGATCTCTCCGACCGATAGTGTAATTTGCAGGGGATAAACCAATTTTTCTTTGTTCTTAAACAAGGACAAATCACTGCTCATATGACAACTAACACCACTGTCTATAACCCAAGCGATATTATTCAAAATACCATTGAACTTCGGAGTAGTAGAATTACCTGCAAACCCGGTTTACGACTCTTCCTTGATGTGTGGATTTCGCCAGCAAACTTAGCAGTTGTGCTACCTAATCTGGCGTAAGATCTGATTTTCCTCCACCATGACCTGCTTCCACATATCCTGCAAACTTATTTTCTCCTCCTTTCTTCTTGTTCTTATTTTGCAGATGTGCAGGAAAACCTATGAGGTGATAGCACTTCTCAACGGTATGATTCGACTTCTTGCAATTAGTGCAATGTTGTTGTTTCTTCTCTGAATTTTCTTTCCCCATCGATTGAGTACTAGCGTGCATCGAAGTGGAATCAAATCATATGGAACCAGGAACATGAACTTCTCTCTGTTTCTCTTCCTGAGACAGGAAGAAATAGGCATAATGCACATCAAGAAGTGGTTTCATCATAAGAATTGTACCTCTTGTTGTTGTATAAGTCTCATTCAGTCCCATCAAGAACTCAAGCAACTTATGTTCTTCTATATAATCAACAAATTTCTTCGACCCTCCACAATTACATGTAGGGAAGTTTCGAAGGCTAGCCAATTCGTCCCATAACGACTTCTACTTGTTGTAATATGAGGCGATCATGTCTGTGCCTTGAACAATTGAGCTTGACGTACTCCCGCTGAACTACAAACAGTTGAGCGCCAATCGCTTGTCTATACCTAGCCTGCAAGTGCTTCCAGATTTCCGACGCTGTGTCTGTGTAAATTACACTGCTACAAATCTCCGTGCCAATGCTCATGATCAACCAAGAGATGACGATGTCATTGCACCGTTCCCATCGCCTGAAGTCTGGATATGTTCTTGTTGGTGCTTGAATTGTTCCGTCAACGAATCCGACTTTGTTCTTCGCCGATAGGGCAATCTTCATTGATCGGCTCCACTCGCCGAAGGTTCTGCCGTCGAATGGTGGTGAAACAAGAACAAGACCGGGATGGTCACTTGGATGAAGATAGTATAGACTCGTGATATCCACTACTACCCCTGTTCTATTTTCTACCTCAACCATGGCTAAGTTTCTGGTGAAATTCTCATTAGAAAATGAATTAGCAAAATAGATTCGGCAACAGGAAGACGTTCCTACTCTGATACCATGAACGAATTAGAGCAAGCTCAACAATTCCGTGAGTAACCGCCATTGAAGATGCCTAATAAATCAGGCTTTATATAGCTGATCTGGGCTCATGGGCCTTACATAAACAGAACCCTAACCCAAGCTAGCCCATATCTATATCATCCTAATAGAGTATGTGTTCAGCTTTGGCGATAAAGCTTTTTAGGGTAAACTACATCAAACAACACAGAGACCGTTAGAGGAAGACAAAAATTAAAGATCTAGATGAGGAAGAGATAACCAAAGAACCAAGAAACAATTGGAATAAACCACGCAGACCAAAAATCATAAAATGGAAAAAACAACGTGAAGGATTCATGAAACTAAACTTCGACGGTTCTAGGACCACCAATGGAAATGCTGCTTGAGGTTCTGTCATCCACAACGAACGTGGTAGAATTCTCAACTTCCAAGCATAGGGTCTGGGTCTATATGGGTTGTAGAAAGCTCATCGGCTGAGGATTACTCATCTTAAGGCGGAGGGCGACTGCCTGACGGTTATTAACACCGTCAAGGGTGTGTGGAGATGTTCGTGAGAGATTGAGATGATGATGCCAGACACACTCGACTTCAGTCGATACTTTGTTAGTGTGTCGTACTCCCATACATTCAAAGAGGGAAACCGTGTTGCGGATAGTCTCACTCACCTTGGTCTGTTGCCAACTCTTACTGACTAGGGATCTAATGTTGTAGTTGACGAGCTCGTCCGTAAGGACGCACTTGGGTGAAGGTTCAACCACGGTTGACCACCCCCAAATTTTCGTCCTGTATAAAAAAAAAGAATTCATTTGAAAAATTAACATACACACGGTTAATAAAAATGAAAGAAGAATAAATATTGGAAAAATTTGGAGAAAAGAAAAGGCTCGAATCAACGTGTGATCCGCACTACTCGTCTATGATCTTATTTGTTCTGTATGGTGGAGTTGTTACCTTAGGTGTGTCTGGTCTTAGTTTAGGTAAAGGTGGCAGTCTCGTACGCCCTGAGTATTGAGTTGATCGCGGTCATGCATGTGGCTTTCGAAGATCCCTCTTCTAAGTGGGGGAACGTCGTCGATCCACACTACCCAAGGAGATGTCCAGGGGTAGATCCAAGGGTGGGTGACACCAGGTCGTCGCCCACCCCGACCAAAAAAAAAATATAAGAATATCTGTGTGATGTAAAAAAATATTTAAGATAATATACAAGTATCTTTAGCGCGCGGCTTAGTGGTTGAGCCCAACCACATATTTTCATTTATTTTTTCCTCAATCCATTTTCCATTATTTTAAAATTCTTATAATTTATTTAGTATTTTATAATTAAATAAAAATAATTTTTCTTATAAATTTAAGGCATTTTCTTCATATATATTTATATATTTATAAAAAATATTTCTTATAAAAATAATATAAAAATTATCCATACAAAATTGTGCCCACCCCGAAAAAATTTATGGATCTACCCCTAGAGACGTCACTTCTCCGTTTGTGGGTTTCTGCTACCTACCGTCTCTCCGGCGACGAGATGTCGTGGTGGCTTGTGGCCTCCCCATATTCTCTTTAATTGCAATTCATCTATAGGTCTTTCTCGACTTCTTATAAGACCGATCTGATTATGGTTATGTTCTTTTTTTTATTAGGAAATAATTCGAGAGCCAGGCATACCTGGCAACTCGAGAGGCCGACTAGGTCGGCAGACGGTGTAACCGTCTCTACATATAAAAAGGTGCAACAACAACAAAGTGGGAGGCGTAGAAACCCGGACGAGCAAGCGAGCCAAACCCGTATATGCTGGAGACAACGTAGACTAGGATCCGATGCCAAGCATCCCCAGCCGGCGACACCATTGGCCGGCGGTAAATCAGGGGCAGTCTTGGGGGCGGTGAAGACGATCCTCCAAGGAATTTCCTACACACGGAGTCGCCTCGATACACACCGCCACGACCCAAGCCAATCCCGACACCGGTTGCCAGAGCTCCAACATGGAACAGGAACGCTAAAAGCAACAGGGATCACACCAAGAACCACCCTAGGAGCCACGCACCTTGAATCCCTTTCAGGCGAAAGAGACTTTATTTAAACCCTAACGGGATATTCAAGCCCTTACGGGATTTAGGCCCTTTCGGGGTATGCTCAAAGAGTGGTTTCAACCCTTTCCGGTTTTTTTTTGCTCCAAACCCTCGGCCCTAAGGACCCGAAGCTTGGGCCCGAAGGACCCGAAGCTTGGGCCCGAAGGACCAAGGAGGAGCGAGAGGGTTTCAGCCATGGATGCCCACCCGAACGGCGGCGACGACGGCCACCGGAGAGCGGCGGAAGCGCCCACCGATGGGAGGACAAGCGGCGCCCCAGGCCGAATGAAGGGGAGAGCATCGAAACCAAGACGAGGAGAGAGGTACTGGGACTACCCAAAAGACGTCGACGAACAACAAATTGAGGGTTGGAAAACGATGATGGAGGACATGGAGCCTGAAATCAGCCAACGATCAAGCCGATTGGAGGGAGGAGAGGATGATTTGTGGAAGGGACTCGAGTTTAGGCTTAGGAGGGGGAAGCGGTTCGGCGGACGCACAAACTACAGCCACCCAAGATCGTTGATGGTGGTGAGGGGAGCTGATTGATGGTAGACAGAGCGAGTGGCGTTGGTGGCCGGAAATAAGATGAGATGGTGGTGGTTGTCCGGGGTGGTGGTGGTTAGAAGGGTTAAGGGGTTGGGTTTTTTTTAGAGAGAGGCAATCTCTCTCTTTTTATGCGATTATGGTTATGTTCTGCTGGACTCGGATCTTTTAAAAATACTTTTTGCACACTTGTTTTTCTTTTTATGCTTGGAATCGGATGTTTCCTTAAAATTTTCTTCATTTTGCTTTTAGATCATCTCAATCAAAATGCCAGCAAATAATCTGTAGTCCTATCCAATAAGATGCATGTCATAAGTTGTCATTTGTCAAAAACATGCATCTGATTATGAGTTCTTACTAATGGAAGCCGTCAAAGCTTCACTGTTGAATGAAATTCATAAATCAAAAAAGACAAATTTAAGCAAGTCACTTCAACTAAATCCAAACTTGCAACTTCCAAATGTCTTTCTGGATAGAAAGGGTGCATTTCAAGTTCACAACACACAGTGGTTGCATCCTTCAAGAGTCAACTGACACCCACACCACTTACACTATATAAACAAGCCATAATTCATCACAAGATTTCTTGACTGGAATTAAGTGAAACCCAACGGGGTTCTGACTCAAAATCAATTGGCAATGAGAGGAGTAGCCCTTCAACTTTATATGTTATTCAAGCATTCTCTAGATTACCGATGTGTGACAACCACGTTCCAACACCTTACATATCAAAAGCAATCCAAGAAGAATGAAAATACTAAATAACCACAAAACCTTCTCTAGGTAGCACGGAATTACTATGCAGTCCAAACCCTAATCACATTACTCAATTCATTTGGCAAGGAAGAAAGCCTCCTTCGAAGTTATGATGGGAAAACCACAAGGTATACTACTATACTGCTATACCCAGCAAATCACCAACAAATACAATAAACAACATTTCTATGCCTAATCTCCTCCGATCGAACTCCTTTCATTACAATTCCTCAAATATCAAATTGCAACTACATAAACTATAAAAGGATACTCCCTCAATCCACAAAGGCCTATGGAATCGCATAGTTGACCATAACAAAATAGGTAGATCTAATAACATTCTGTAAAATAAATGGAAAAACAAAAAAAAAATCCCAACTGGCAATAGACCAACAAACAAATCCCCATTTCTCCCCTCTTCGAAGGCATTGATGGTCGACGTACTTGATAGATTAATATGGAAACAAAATGCATATGGATCTTTCACAATAAATTCAACCTATAAACTCATTAACCTACAATTAACAAGCGAACTTAACTACAATTGGATTTGGAAGCTTGATACGCCCCAGGATCAAGAACTTCATATGGAAAGAAGCAGTTGATGCCTTGCCCACTAAATCACGATTGAATAAATATTTTAACAGGATGTCCTCACAATGTTTTGCCTTTGTTATCTACATGAGACGAAGATGCTATCCATCTTCTTCTTTTTTCAACTCTCTTTGCTTCTTGTGGCATGGATTTGGGAGCTGAGAAATAGAATCATTTTCAACAAAGATATAAATACAACATTTGTAGAGGTTGTGCATCAAACGGTTACATCCATAAGCAATTCGTCCTAGGCACAAAGAATAGAAGACAAACCCAGAAAAAGGAAAGCAAGACTACATAAGTGGGAAAAAACACCTAAAGGCTACTACAAACTAAATGTAGATGGCCCTGTCAAACCCTTGGGCGACTGTAGTGTCGGAGGAATTTTGAGAAATGATAATGGTTCAGGTTGTTGATATCTTTCATCTTGGGATCCTGACTCGATGACTGTTACAAATAGAAACAACAAATTTCTGCATTGGTATCAAGGTTGCAATAAGAAAGGGCATCAGGAACCTCATTGTTAAGGTGACAACTTAGGAGTGATCAATGCACTTAACAACAGTTCTAAAGTGTCATGGGAAATTCTCATAAAGATAGAAGAGATATATTCATATACTCATGCAGAAGAAACTTCAGCAACATCTGTTTCAAGCACTGCTATAGTGAATCAAATGCTGCTGATTTTATTGCTAAAGATACTCAGAATTGTACGATCGCAACACTCCCTTTGTTTAAGGAGCTTTGTAACACCATCTTAATTTAGAGATAATCAAGTTTGATCTTTGCTAGGCAGAGACTAATTCCTACTTTTGCCTACTATTAAAAAAAAAGGTGTAGTCCAAAATCAAATAACTACATTCAATCATGACATATAAAGAAAGCAGCTTCTTACAAACAAACACATTGCACATAAAGCCCTAAAATTAGTCAATTAATTTGCTGCAAGAAAAAGTTTTTCCACTTGAAAAAGCCCTAATTTACAGCCAACAAACCCTAATTTAGTCAGCATATATATAACACAACTAGTACAGAAAACAACAACCCATCATCAAACAAACACAGTAAATATAACATATATGCTGATTCAATTACTTCACCAATCTGAGGGTGGGCTTGGAAGCTGTTCCATATGATCAAATATATCAGCGGGCAGATCATCAAAAAACCTATCCGGGGTCAAAGGATTATCATCAACAGCCAGATCACTCCCACCTTCCACCTTGATCTCCGCACTCAATTGCTGATCACCGAATCCGGAAGCTTGAAGAGGCCCGAGATAATCAGCCATCTCCGAAGATAGCAGCATCAGCCCCTCCTCATGGCCAACAACGTCTCCACTTGCGACCAGATTGTCAGCTCTCGGAAACACGCTCAAGAAGTCCAAATCAAGGGTTCGGATGAGCTCCTCGTGCGCGCTGGGGCACAGAAGTTGCAGGTCCAATGGAGGGTCCGGGAAGCACAGATTTTGCTGATCATCCACTGGGATTGGATCAACACCAACACTTGCATTGTTAGGTCCAATCAAGCTATCCAATGGAACAATCTCTAACTCCCCGCCCGTGTGGTGTAATGAACTACTTGATTCCGCCTTATTCGATGAAGGCTCAATCATTAGAGGATCGCTGCTCGCAGCCTGCATATATATCAGTCAAATGAGAGATTGTATGTAATGTAGGGCTTGTTTAATTATAATTGAAATGGGAATGGGAATTACGTACCAGAGAAGGTGAAGATGGGAAATTGGATTTGGGAATGGGCTGCTGGGAAGTAACAAGAAGCCTAGCGAGCCTCTTCTGGCGGCTACTCCAGAAGTTCTTGACGTCGTTGTCGGTCCGACCGGGCAAGTAGGTCGAAATGTTGGCCCATTTGTTCCCAAGTTGAGCCTGCAACTCGATCACTATCCTCTCTTCCTCAGCGGAGAACTTGCACCCACTAAACCCCAACATCAGGCACCATCACCATCGATCAAGAAAAGAAAGAAACAAGAAATGAAGAAGAAAAGAATGTACTAACTGACTTCTTCAAATTGGGGCGGAGTTTGTTGACCCAACGGAGGCGACAGGACTTGCCGGTGCGGTGGAGGAGGCCTTTGGAGAGAAGGGAGCTCCAGTCGCGGGGGCCGTACTTGTTGACGTGCTTCAACAGGGCTTCGTCTTCGTCGGCCTTCCATGGCCCTTTCCTTATCACAATCTCTTCTGAAGACGAGGAGGAGGAGGAGGAGAAGAAGGTTAGCCTTCTTCTTCTTCCTGCCTTTGCCTTTGAGCGGCCCTTCATTCTCTCACAAACTTCAGTTCTCTGTTGTTGTACTTTTACTGACGGTTAAAAGGTTGAAAAACAGACGGTTACATAGAGCCCACTCCCCCTACTCCCTCCACTTTCCCCGCTTTTTTCTCTTTTATCCGTTTGCTTCTTTTAATTTTGTGTTCACACAAAATTAAATTTCAATAATACAAAAAAATAAAAATAAAAAAATAACTTGGCCTCAACAAGGGCCAAGTTATAACAATGGTTCCTGTGCTTTGTTCAGGTTACTAGGGTTTTGCACCTGATTTATAGGTTGGTTGTACAGCCAAATTCAACAAGGGCCAAGACTTTTGCAGATGCATTTTTATCATGTGGTGGAATAGAAACAGTTCTTGTTCGTTCTCCTGCAGCGTGAAGCAAAGGCTGGTGATTATGTTCCATCTGACTCTATATTTGGAAATGCCAGAGAGGATTTGTCTGTGCATATTTCTGAAAGCAAGTTTGACATAGGAATGCCAAGAAAATATGAAGATAAGGATGGAGATGAAGATAAAAAAACACCTTCACTTGAGGAAAAAGCTTCTGTTAATAATATTCTTGCATCAAGTTTGTCAGGAATGCCTTTAACAAGATTGACATCTGCTGCGGAGAATTTTTTTACTCAAAATGTAGGTGGCATTAACTTTTCAATTAGTGCTGACAATGCCCGAAACAATGTATACAATGTTGACAGATCTGATGATATTGTTGTTGGAATCATCAAACTGTTGGGCATTTTTGTTGTATCTATTTAAAACTTGGATCTCAGGCTTCGTCAGATGCTACAGGCAATCTCAGGCTTCAAAAGGCTTTCCAGGCAGCACCAAAAAAGGCTTATGATCGACTACCCGTACGGCCGTACATACTCAGCTCTATTGGGAGCCTCGGTATGTCTTACAATTTACTTGTTTGTTTGAATTACTACAGGGAAAGTATTGTCACCAAATGTGTTGAAAATTTTGTTCAAGATGTTCTCACTGTGATTGTGATTGAGAAATGACAGAGACTCTGGACAGTGGAATTTATAACAGACACTAGTCAATTTTGTGATCCAAAAGGGTTATACAAGTGATGATCAGTGGAGGTTCATTTACATTGCTGATTAATGTGGTTCTCTTAATTTTCATCTCAGATAAACGCTACTTCAACTCATGATGGATTGAACTTGTATGATGATTGCTATCGGTTTGAGCATTTAGAGCTTTTACTGCTTCTTCTAAGATCACTTCCCTATCCATCTACGATACTGCAAAGCCAAGTGCTACAGGTAGGGATAAGGATTTTCACAATATTCTGCATACTTTTTTTTTTGGTCAAACATTAAAGTGATCTACTTAACATCTTCAGGAATGATGCTTGTCCCTTCCCTTTGTCTCTGTTGTAGTACATGTCATAATTTTCCCAAGTGATATACCCATGGTTGTTGAAAATTGATGGACATGGTCCATCAAAGTACTCACTATGAAATATTGATTTTTTTTATTAGTCTATCAGCTTCCTTTGCTTCGTCAATAATGACTGGGTTTTCTATATCAAGTATCTTCAAATATATAGTTTTTGAACTATCCCTCTATGATTTCAGGATCTTCTGTTTTTGGCTTGCAGTCATCCAGAGAACAGGAGCTGCATTACCCAGATGGAGGAATGGCCTGACTGGATTCTTGAAGTTGTTATTTCAAACTATGAGGTAGCACCATCATTATTGGATTTATCAAGGAGTGGCTAAGTTTATACTATAGTCTGCTTAATTGGATCAATGTTTTCCGTAGTGACATTTCAAATATCATGTCGGTGTTTACAGAAACCTTGGAAGACAGAGAGGATCTTGTACACAATTTTTTAATCATCGATCATGTTGGAGCATTCTATGAGACAAAAGGATGGGTAGGGTTTATATTAATGGGTATTATTTGAATTTGAATCAATTTGCAGTTTAAGTTAACTCTATATAGGTACATATCTTTGCCTTGGTTTTATTATTTAAATAGAATTTCAATGAAGTTATGCTACATATTGTTAACCTGAAGGGCTGTGAGCTGACAGGGATGATTTCTGGAGTCTTTGTAGCTAATATGTTAAAATCAGCTTTCTCCCTTTATATTATACTGTATTGCTGATTTGATCCTTGAGCATCTGAAACATATATATTACCTTAGTGCAATTAATTTCATTTGTTTTTATTATCATTACAAAATTCCAGTTTTAATATTTATGTCTTGGATCCTATTCAATTTCTACAGGATGTTGAAGCAACCATCCATTGCATTTTCGTGTTTGCCCATTTAATTACGGATTTGTGTTACACTCCACCTTGATCATTTTTTCTCTTTCAAGAGTTTCACACAGGATTGAGACTACAAGAAGGGAGACCTTTATGTCTCTCCTCCATGTTGTCATGGTCAGCGAACTCAACCATGTGCTAGAGCTTGGCCTTGTAATTGGATTAGATGATTTGGTTCTTTACCAAAAATGGATTTATTAAGGTAGGGTTAGAACCTGTTAGGCAATTTGGATAACATGTGACATTCCCAGCTGTATTTCACCCTTTGACAACAAAGGTTTGTGATGCTTCTATGGTTCTTTGTTTCCCATTTTTTATGAACAGAAATCTTAATAGGGTTTGAGAAATTTGGGTAATAAATCACAAGTATGATATATGGACAGCATTAAAGGTAGCTGAAAACTCGAATGTAACTTCCTGGATGATTTTCCCATATGCTATGCAGACCTTTTAAAAAAAATTAGAAATCTAATTCTATTCAAGTAAATACAATATTTGAATCCACTATCATACTCTTTGAAACTGGATTCTATATGTTTCTTAACCAAGATGAAATGCCTACTTTTTTATCCAAAAAAAAAATTCTAAAATACAAGTCCAGGATCAAATTCTCATTAGCTAACAACATGCACCTATTTTCTTTAAAAGCTACGATTTCAATGATACCATAAGATTTTCTAAAAACTATGTATTTAAATTTTATATGATTTATATAAAATTTAAATGATTTTCTAAAAATATTACTTATTTTCCATAAGATTTTCTAAAAAATTATAAAACATGTATTTTCATCATTTTTTTATAAACATATACTAGCAAGTGTTTAAAACATAAATATAATTTTTGAATTTTTTTTTATTGCAAATTTATAACATAACTAATTTTGTGTTACACCTAGTATCACACAAAGTGTTATAGAGGATCTTCATTGAGTTTGTACAGTGTGGTTAATTAGTTAGGGGGAGTATAACGGCAAGATGTCTTTCGTCTATTGTCAAGACGAAAATTAGATATTTACGTCGAGGTTGTTTTCATTTTTTACAACATTATTACGGAATGGCCCGAGAGACGAAAAAATCGAAATACCGAAGTGTCGAAAATTACATCAATCTTGTTGAACGTAATGAAAAACAATAGATAACATTAGTTGTTAAGTTTTTACAATGAGGTTGGTGAGTTTCGACATTTTTTTTTTGGTTTCGGCGTGATGTATATCTCGACAAAGTTCTTTAAGGCTTGAAAGACCCTACGCAGAAGTAGATCGACAAAGCGATCTTGAAGCCATCATAAGACGGCTTGAAAGACCCTACGCAGAGGTTCGCTAGTCAAAAAGAAAAAAAGAAAAAAAATCTAAGATTACAATTACATAAAAATTAAACTTAAAACATCTAGAAAACTAAAATCCTTAATTCATGAGATCTGGATCGGTGGTAGACGGCTTGCATGCAAGCTAATAGACGGTTGTAGATCTGGTTTCGAATGTGTTACGATTGATTGAAAATTTGGAATTAGGGATTTAAAATTGGTTGAATCTTTGGATTGGAGTTTTGGATTTGGATTAATTCTAAATAGAAGGTTGGGGTTAAAATTTGTTGGTTGAGGATTATATGTACTGCATAAGAAAACGGATGGGTAAAAATTAAATCTGGATGGACAGGGAGAAGAGACAGGGAGAGTCGGGAGGCAGTATCAGTGAGTGAAGCTTGTGGGCATGCATGTGGGATTGTGTTGACAACTGGATCTGGAGGAGGAGAGGCGGCGGCACTACAAAAAAAAATGAAATTTGCTTCGGCAAAAAGCCGTGGCAAAAGGCCTTCAAGGGGTGGCAAAAGGCATTTAGCTTCGGCTAAGCTACGGCAAATAGGGGGGTGGCAAAATTTTGTAGCTTCGGCAAATAGCCGTAGCAAAAAAATTTAGCTACGGCTATGCTACGGTAAGCAACCCCTAAAGAAAGAGACGCCACATTTGCCACGGCAAGCTGCCGTAGCTAAAGTGTGGGTGGAAAATAAAAAAAAACCTGCTTTTTAGCCCGGATTCTTCATACCCGGGCTAAAAAGTCCAATATTTAAAAAAAAAAATTAAATAATACACACATTTTATATATAATAAAATTTTATTATTTATACAAAATTTACATATAATAAAATGTCCAAGGAGAGATCTAGAAAATACAAATTATTCACAAATGCTTCCAGTTTCATGCATTGCCACTTGAGAATTACTAGTGATATTCCGAGTGCTTCGAAATTCTATTTGTAAATTTATGTAAAATGTGTTTTTGAGCATAAAAACAATCAAAATCGAACATAGAGCGGACAATTATCTTCTTAGGCTGCTGTCTTTTTCAACTTCACAAGTTCTTGCCTCATTGCTCCAACTCTCTGTGTAATACACATACAAGGGGCAAAATTTAGGATTGGGCCAGACATCACAAATGAATTGGAAATATATACAAGTCCAGAAAAGTTCAACATCCAATAAGCCGAATAGGTTAATAGTGAATGTACAGATTTAAAACAAGCAGCCAGAACACAAGTGAATTGGAAATATCCGTCCCTTGTAGTTAGAGTGAATCTTGTACTCAGTTTCACTTTGACAATCTATGAAACTTACCAATTTATGTATTAAAAGGGGAAGGGAAACTTATCACGAGTAGAAAATCATCTAGTTCCACATCCAATTTAATCTCAAGTTAAAAGGCATTGCTAATAATACTTGTCAAGGTTAAAAAGGAAACCATCCATATATAATAAAATAGCATGATCAGCATCATTATCAACCAGGAAAAGTGAAAAGTATGACTTACAATAATCCCAAGTTTCCCCATCAGCGGAATATCCTTTTTTACAAAACTCTCCCTACAAGAGTTGACACAGTTCATCATCTAACTCGACATACCAATAGATGTCAAACTAACCATGACAATTTCATCTAACTCATAGAATTTCAGTAGGAGGGTCAAGCTCCCCTATTATTTTACCCAACCTTATCAAGAAAATGCTAGTTTTAGTAAGAGGGTCAATCACATCATTTTCTTGTTTCTACTTTTAGATTGCAATTCATTATCCATACACACCCCATCATACTCTTTCTGTGTAATCTTTGCTGCTCAATTCCATCTTACTGCTTGATATTAACTTTCCTAAAAACGAGAAATGTACGCTTATTCAAAAGACAAGAGCCACTGATCACTACAAGAGCAATTGGAAGTCATAAGAAGAAATCATTGAAGATGTACAAAAGCAGTTGTGGAATTAATAATGAATCATTTGAAAGACTAATTAGATATATTTATCAAAGGCGCTAATAAGTTAAAAATGAAAATATAAAATATACAAGTACATTATATGCATGCAACTTTCTTAATTCAAATGAGTAGTAACTAAGCCTGTAATTTACACATGGCATATAAAGCAATTATTAGTGAAGAGCTTATTGTCCTATGATTTGAGCAGGTAATAAACAAGCACTACCATAACTCAAAGACAGAAATCACATTTCTTAAACATAGGAAAGCACATTACCTCCAAATCCAATGATCTCAGCTCTTGAGGAAGCTCCTTCAATATTCTTACTTGAGGTTTCAAGTAACTGAGAAATTGCTCCTCCTAACATATATCCCCGGATCGACTAAGAATTATTAAATATACGCAGTCAATCTTCCATTTAAAGCACTCTTAATAATATGGAAAAGTAATTAACTAAATAGTTCACAGAAAACATAAGATGGATATATATATATATATAATATATAAGGGAAGACTGAAAGAATACGGAGGATAAACTCTTATCGATGGATCAAGACTCTGAAGATGTATACAGAATTTTTATTTTTTATTTTGAGTTAAAATGTATACTGAATTTCAATCAACAAAGATGGATACAAAAAATTATACTGATTCACTCATTAAAATAATAAAAATGGCTACAAGCCTATAACTAAACAAAGCTGATAACTCATGATCACCATTTCACATTCAAATGGCCAATAACTAAATCCAAGATCTACATTCTCAATTTAATTAAAGTTGAGATCAGCAAAAAAAAAACACCACAAACTTCAAAACAGAGAAGCAATTTTGACATGTAACAATCAAATTTCCTATCTCTACTAATAAAAAAAATCAAATTTCCTGTTAAAAATAAAAGTCACGAAATGGAACAAGTGTGAGAACTGAAAAGGCAAAGAGTTACAAGAGAGCTACCTCACATCTTTCCAGACACTACTACACATAAATTTGGGAAGAACAAGGGTTGCATTAAGCAGCCGAGCAACTGTAACAGGATTGCAGACCTGTACAAGTCAAACACAACATCATCAAAGAATAGAGAGAGAATATCACTTTAACATCAAAACTCAATAATCATATCAAACGTTATGATCACTTAAACCAACATTTGCAGTAATCATCACATAAACATTATTCCCCTCTGTTAAAGATTTAACAGCAAGGGAAATAAGTTGCCGACAGGACATAAGAAACCTACAATACCATCACTTACCCTGTAGTTTCAGTATCAAATTATTATTAATCATGTATTGGCTATTAAAATAAAAACATTGAAGGCATACGCTAAGGCACAAGAAACTCCAAAGTATACAGAATTTTGACATGAAAACATGGGAAATCAGTTAAGCAAATCACTTAAGAACATAGGGATGGGAACAAAAGAAGAAGATAGGGACAAGATCCCTTAGTGCTTAATCCGAGACTTCACACCAGAAATTAATAAGCAAATCACTTAAGAAAAACCGATTTCATAAGAATGCCAATAAATCCAAGCTAATCAAAACCATATTTCCCAATCCAAGGAGAGACATATACTCTTAATTTTTAATTAAATAAATGAGCATGGATTTTAGACTTGCAAGTGCTTTCTCAGCAGCCTATAGAACATAAGTAAAATGTAAGGTTCATGTTTTGTTTACTTGATGTGATGCAAGGGTGCAAACAATGGTCAATACCTTGACTTTAGCCTCGTCCCTTGTTAAACTAGTTCCTCTAGAGAAGATCTATCCATTTATTTCTACCTGCATCAAATAAACAGAAGCAAACAATAAGTTAGTTTGAGAGTTGCTACATCATACAACAGCAGAATACCCATAGCTCCACGGTAATAAGCTGCATTGGATGTACAACCATTAGAATGCTTCAAAGTCATCCAACAAAAAATTGTTAGGATGCATAGAAGTAACAACGTATGGGAATATCTAAGCAAGCAGAACAGATTCAACACAGTTAAAAGGGTTCAAAAACCGCATAAGAATTCAACCTAGTTGATTGCATCTTGGGGAGCTAAATGAATCCATAAAACTCAAGCATGCCCCAAACAGAAAATCAAATAGAATACGGGTACTTCTGTTTTCCCTCTTTCTGATTACCTATAATGACAAGTACAGTAGTTGACAACCAACAACTAGCAATTCGAAGTAAAAACTTGAAAATATATTACTAAATCCCAAACCCAATCCATTTCGATCATATCTACATTATAGAACAAACAATGTATATTAAACTAAGTAAAATTAAACTCCACTTCAGTGATTAATTCATAAAATTCCCCCAAAATTCTCAATTCGATTAATTCATCACCCATTCGAAATTAAAATTCACTGTAAATTTAATGTCACAAAAACGAATTCAGTTATTCACACGAGCAATTCATTGTCAATTTCATTGTTTGAATGAATTAGGTCTACAAATGCAGCTTTAGAGAATTCGAATCAGCTTTAACCCTAAAAACCTACAAACCACAACTTTCAATAATCAAACAAACGCACAATTTCAAACTCCGACCTCAATCAGACGGAACAAAGAACAAATCGAAATACGAAAACTAAAAATAGTGCACCTTGGCCTCGCTTTCGCTGTTGCTCTCCTTCTTCTCACCGTCTTCGTACATGGTCGACCCCAGATCTAGAACCGGGGGGTAACCAGCTTCGTCAACAAAAGCTCGAAGAATCTATGGATGAACAGAGGGGTCGATGGAGGCGCGAGAGGGGCGAAAAGTTATGTGAGGGCTCTCAGATCCGGTTCTTCTATGACCTTCGCCGTTGTTAGCTCGTCTCAGATCTAGATGAGAGAGGAGGCGGAGACCTGGTGTGGGAGGGAGACGGAGAGAGGAACGAGAGAGTTCCAGACTTCCAGACACAGTGTGAGAGAGAGAGTACGAGGACAGATCTGAGATCCAAGGGGAGAGGGAGATGGAGAAGACCGATCGATGGTGATGGAGATCCCGTGAGAGAGAGGCGTTGGAAATTTAGGTTAGATTTTAGATCGAGTGGCTGCTTCTCTTTTACGGAGTGTTTATTTAGGAAACAAAATATTCCTTTTTTTTTAAATAAAATAAACAACACAGCCGTCGCTATAGCGTGGCAAAAGGCTACCAATTGCTACGGTAAACCTCTGCCGAAGCTAGGCAGCGTGGCAAAATTAACTCAATAGCCACGGCTACCCTTGCCGAAGCTACCATCAATGGCTATTTTCTCTTTTTCACACCTGCCGTGGCTAATGCCGTGGCAAAAGGGTACCAATTGCCACGCCAAGCGCCTGCCGAAGCTAGTGAGGGTGGCGAATTTCATTTTTTTTTGTAGTGCGGGTGGCTCCGGGAGGAGGATCAAAGAGCCGTCGACGTCAGAGCAGGGCTCGCAGGACAGTCGAGATCCCTCCCGTTGAAGTTCTTGGTGGTGATTGTGGGACACCCTTCTGGTTGTCGTCGCCGGCGTAAAGTGCCCGCCAGGGAGGCTCAAGAGGGAGATCGGGAGATCCCCCTCTGCTGCAAGTGTTGTTGTGGAGGCTCAGACCGTCGAAGATGGCGCCACCACTAATAGAGGACGACCAACAGGCCGACGGGATGGGTGGTCAAGTGGGTGAGGAGGATTAAGGTGTGGCAGGTGACCACTGTTGAGCCAACAGGGCCAGCGGTGGAGAGGAAGCGGAGGGCGGCGCTGAAGGTCTCCCCAACGGAAGAAGCCAGGGCGGCGCCGGTGAGGGTAGATATTGGGTTAAGGGTTAAACTTCACCTCATCGGCGCCGCCGGAGTTCATCGCAACCAAGCCAAGGAGGCGAGAATGGGCTTGGAGGCGTCGATGAGGGCTGGGTCGTGGCGGCGAGGCCGTCGGTTGAAGGGTCAGTCAGGAGAGTGGGGTGGATAGGGTTTTTTTTTGAGGAGAAGAGAACGTTTTTTTAGGGCCAACCTCATATACAATGAGTATGTTAAAATCACCGCATCTTGGATATATGAATCTATACATATATACATGCACATCTCTATCTATCTATCTATATATTTTAGTTGATTAACAAAAATATAAATATTAAATATTTCATAGTCATACTTACCAAAAATATTAATAGATAAATATGTAGTATTTGATAAGTGCTATTTTATTTATTTCTAGATTATTTTTTGTTGAAAAAAATTATTGATATACAAAAAATTATTTAATAATAGTTATTTTATTTATATCTATATTATTTTTTGAGCCTAAAAATATTATGTAGCCACAATCCTCTCTGCATAGCTATTTTAGTAAACTAACATAATAAATATATCATATATATTTTATAAAAAAATAAAAAAATATTTTTAAAAATCAGTTATCTATTAAATTACATAAGATTCAATTAATGGTAGATTAGAAAAAAAAAAACCTTTTACCTTATAAATGTGAAATTTGTTTATATGTTGAGAGAATCTACATAAAATATACGGATTATTTAGATTACATATAAGCTATCAAACTAATATTATTTATATCTATATTATTTATTGGTGGAAAATTTATTTATATTTATATTATTTTTATTTTTATTTGTTGGAATCTATCTAAATTATTTATAATATTGTATTCATATCTTCTCCGTGCAGAGGTAAATAGATAGTTTTAAATAGATTTAAATCTTGATCAATTAGAGGTAAATAGATAGATTCGGATTACAGAGTAGATAGATTAGATGACATAACTAAAGACACCAAAGCAGCAGCAGCATGAAGAAATTAGTTTCCGGGTTCGTCTTCAGACGTCTAAGTTAACTCTGAAAGCACAGCGTTGCCGCGCCTGTCATCTCCGCCCCCGCTCCCACCAACCCCACTTCTATGGCCGGCGGCGGTGGTGAAGAACTGCCGCCCCGTAACGGCGGCGAGTTCCTCCTCCGCTTAGTCCAAAGGCCCCAACAAATTCCACCCCAACCCTCTTCCTCTCTGCCTCCGCTCCAGCCCCATGGCGTCTCCCTCGATCCAGCCGTCGCCGCCGTCGGGCCCACCATCCCTCTCCCAATCAACGGCCGCCATTACCCCAACCCTCCTGCTCCCTCCACCGACACCTCCTTCTCCCCGAACTTCCTCTTCCACCCGTCTTGGCCCCGGCAACCCTCGCAATCTCCGCCTCCGCCGTCCCTCTTCAACGCCGCCCCTCTCGTTCAATTCAACAGTATACAAGAGCAACTGCTCCATGAACGGAGCAAGGTTATGCTGGGTAGCATGCCTTTCAATGTCGTTTCTCAAGATGGGGCTTTGAGCAATCCGCGCCCCAAATTTAATTTTGATTTTGATCCTCGAGGGGACCTCCAAGTCAATGGCTTGCACTCGAGTTGGGGGTTCAACGCACCTGTTAATTCGGGATTCCGCGCCAGCACCGACGATAAGGTTTACAACCCCCCTGAGATTAGGCATCAGCCGGGTCCACCCCCTGGGTTTGCTGGCCAGCCGGCCAGACCTAGGGCTCGGATTGAGCAAAATTTGCTGTTCAAAGGACCGAGCACTTCCACCGATTTGAGGTTCAATCAGAGGGCTTTTGGGGGTGATGACAGCAAGGGTAGTTGGATATCTGGGGAGAGTGAGAGGTCTCGGGAAAACGAGATTAATTCCACATTGGCATCAGAAATTGAGGGGTCCTTGCCCAATGCTCGTGCTTTGGCAGTTGATCATCTGGATCATGGAGTTGGGCATGCTAGGCAGGTTAATAAATTGAAGATGACTGATAGTTGGGAATATATAGGTCAGGATGAAGAGATTAGTCAGCTGAGTGAACACTTTGATGAATCTTTGGGAGCTGCTCTTGTGGATGAACATGATGAGAAAAGCGATAGGAAGAAGCATCGTGACAAGGTAAACTCTTTGTTGTTTCTCTACTCTTCCCTGCTCTGCAAAAAGTTTGCATTTTTGTGGACATCTATGGTAATTTAGTAAATTTGCTAAATGAAGTAGCTCATCTTTTTGTGTTTTGTGTGGTTATTTATATTGAAATGTCTTCCTAGTTTAAGTTCTAATTGTTAAATGTCTAAATATAGATGCCTACAATATTTGTTTTTGTTTGTTACTGTATTTTCTTTCCTTTGTGGTACTGGTGGGTATTTATAATGGTTAGATATGCCTTTTTACATAACAAAATCATTAGTGTAGTGAAGGGAACTTTGGCCATGATTTGATCTTCATCAATGCAAGCCATGAGAAGGCTACTAGTTTTTCTGCTTCATATTTGCTCCAATCTAATAAGGGCAAATTCTGTTTTGAGATATTCTGTTCCTGAAAGGTGCCTAGCAGACTAGGCAATTGGAAATGAAAGATGAATGATTGCTTGAATGTTGAAATCTGAAATCTTCTATTCAGTATGTGAAGGAGAGTGTTTGTCCACTGTGGCTTTTAAGACATTGTGGTATGTGGAGGCTTCGTACAAACTGCTAGAAATTTGAGACCAGCTTGTTTTTTCTTTCTGATCCTTGTGTTCTAGCCTTATTGTAAGTTAGCGATTTAGCATCTAAAGGAGAGAATTTGTCCACATGAGCCCTTGTTTATCTTTATGATTTTTGGTTATCATGGGGTTGAAGAAGAAAGGGGGTGGGGTTGAAAGATGAAAGAATGAATATGGGGGTATTTTTCTACTCATGGTGATTAATCCTGTATTCTCGATGGTCTTTTAGATTATGAACTTTGTTGCAACCAAAAAGAGTGGGTAGAAATAGATTAAAGAAATGTGATAACAAAAAAGAGAGATGGACAATGTAACGAAGAATCAAAATGTTTGTTTGTGTGAGGGGTGCTACCCAAGTTTTATTTCTACGTGCAAAATGGATCTAATAATCTAGTTATGGTGGACCACAAGTTTTAGCGGGATGTTAAGGTTTTGTTTTATTTGCATGTGAACAATAACATATGATAAATTTTTAGGAAGTAACTTTAGGTTATGAGTACCTTTACATAAGTATTTGCTTTTGAGTTTCATCATGTCTTCAGCACTCTAGAAATGAATAGTAATATTTATGATTTATCGTCCCTAGCAAAATATGATTCATTTCTGTACTTGTTTATGCAATTTTTTTCTATGCCCTTACGGTGTGTTCACCTTCATGCTTGTTAATAGGATTTTAGATCAGACCCTAGAGGACAGCGGACTCTCTCCCAAAAGATGAGGAACTCAAAACGCTATATTCAGTGTAGAAGTGACATACACAGGTTTAATTCAAGTTTTCTTGAGATTTACGAGTCTCTTAAACCAGCCGAGGAGGAAAAATTAAAGCAAAAGCAGCTATTGTCACAACTGGAGAAGTTGGTTTGCAAAGCATGGCCGAATGCTAGGTTATATCTATATGGATCATGTGCCAACTCTTTTGGAGTCTCAAAAAGTGATATTGATGTCTGTCTAGCGATTGCTGATCAAGATATCAACAAGTCTGAAGTCTTGCTGAAACTAGCAGATATTCTTCAGTCGGATAATCTGGAGAATGTGCAGGTATGCCTATCAGGTTTCTTCTTCAGATCTCTTGGTTTTTTTTTTAATTATTATTATTATCTTTGTGTGCTTGTGGACTCTATGCACTCTTTTCCATCACTTATTTAATCCTATTTTATCCATAGGCATTAACACGCGCTCGGGTTCCCATAGTGAAGCTGAAGGATCCAGTTACGGGCATCTCTTGTGATATCTGCATAAACAATGTCTTGGCTGTTGTGAATACAAAACTCCTCCGGGATTATTCAGAAATTGATGTAAGACTTCGTCAGCTGGCATTTATTGTGAAGCACTGGGCCAAAACCAGAGCAGTAAATGAGACTTACCAGGGGACACTGTCGAGCTATGCGTAAGTGATTCATCTTCCAATTAGTCAGATCTGTCAATTCCCATACTACTTGGACAAAGCCTTAGCTCATAAAAGTGATAATTGACCTGAATGACCCTTATATAAGCAAATACCTTAGAAAACCATCTTCCCCGACAAAGAAACATCTAGTTGCTGAATTTGACATAGCACGGAGCTTTTGATAGTTAAGGAGTACCTTTTTAACACATTTACATGGTGATTTGTATAATTAAGAATAGTCCTATTTGGAAAGCTGAAACACACACAAAAAAAAAAGCTTATGAACTTGAAAACACATGATATAATGATTCCTTCTTCATTGATTAAAATTGATATTAGTATAATACTAATTTGTATTGTTTCTGAATTTTTGCTCTTGTGAATAAGCGGTCATTCTTTCTATTTGTAATGCCAAGTTTTTCACTTTCTCCTTGCTTACACATTGAATCTCTCTGCAGCTATGTCTTAATGTGTATTCATTTCCTACAACACCGTAGACCAGCTATTCTCCCTTGCTTGCAGGTTTGTTCCATCATTTTCCAGACCATGTTTATATTCATGAACTGTTTTGTCATTCAAGTTTTAGGTTTACTTGAAGTCTTTGACATGTTCCTATCTGGTCTCAGTTAAACGACATCCTACCTGCCTTTGTCATTTTCAACTATGTTTTTTTTTTTGGTAAATTCATTTTCAACTATGTTAGTTGTATGGATTATCACTTTTGAGGGATTTGCTACCACCCATGATGATAAATATTTAGTATCAGCAATTTGGTAAAGGTGTTTTTTTTTAAAGTATTCTCATTAGAATTCATAGGAAAAGTGAGCTATTGTGGTGACACAGCCAAGTTTTGAACTGGTTTGAGGTTCAATGGATTCGAGTCTTCTTTGTTGGATTTTCATCAGTATTTGGGTCCACTTTGTGGCCCGACTAATCTCATGGGGTTGGAGCTTGTAATGTCTCATTATGTGGATCTACCTTTCCATTTACACAGCGGACCACCCCAAAGTTAATGCCCGAGTGGCTGATCATCCCTTGGTCTCAAAGTTTTAATCCTCGATAACCAACTAAACTGACTAAAGTTGGTCAAGTGTTGGGACTCTTTTGGCCTACCTCTTTTCTCTTGAGTTTTTTTTTTTTTAATCCAAGTCTTATATCAATTTTTTAAAGCATTTTAGCTAACTTTAATTAGTTTTTTCACATAGTTGAATTTAGTTTTCTGTCTTATTCTTAGAAACACCCTCTCAATTTTCTTGGGGTAAGGGTGCTGGGTGAATACATCTCGAACCCCTGACACTACTTTGAGTGGGATTACAAGCAGATAAATTAAGTGTCCAAGCCTCTCATGCTACTTAATATTATTTCAACAGGCAGTGAACACTTGTTCAACTGCAAGAAAATGCTGTTAATTTCACCTTCCAATAACAGTTTGAATGGCACACATCGTATAAAAGGTAGATGTAAGTAAGACTGACAACTAGTATACACTTACGATGAACGGAGGGTAAAATAGTTAATTTAAGAGATTAAAAAACCGAGAGTTCTTTGCTACTACAGACAATGACTCGTATTCATGGTCCTCAAGATTATCTCAATCTTCCCATTGGCATTTGGCAAGGAAAAACTATTAGAGCCAGTTATTAACAACACCATTTGAGTACCTTGTCATTAGGTTAAAATAACCAATAGGTTAGAATAATTACGAGGCCAGTTGCTGAATCACGACATTATGATTTGTTTCTGTTGTTTAACCTATACTGTTAATGACAGATTGTTGGAGTTTGTTTTAGACTAATATGGGCTTCTCTACTGTCAGGGAATGGACGTAACATACACAGCTACTGTGGATGATGTGAAATGCAGTTACTTTGATCAAGTCGAAAGGCTTCAGAACTTTGGTGCTCGAAATAAGGAAAGCATTGCTCAACTTGTGTGGGGATTCTTTAACTACTGGGCATATTGCCATGACTATTCCAACTCCGTTATATCAGTCCGTACTGGAAGCCTCCTGAGGTAACAAACCACCCATCCTTGATTCTTCCCAGATTAACTGTTCTTATGTGAAATGCGCTTACTTCATTGTCCTTGTTCACTGTACGGTCTACAGCAAGCACGAGAAAGATTGGACAAGAAGGATTGGGAACGAACGACATCTGATCTGCATAGAGGATCCATTTGAGACATCCCATGATCTCGGTAGGGTTGTAGACAAGCACAGCATTAGGGTTATCAGGGAAGAATTCGAGCGTGCTGCTTTTATACTGCAGTTTGATCCGAACCCATGTGTGGAGCTGTTCAGGCCCTATGTTTCTTGTTGATTAGATACCTTGTCCTCCCCGCTTGTCTATCAGTTGCTGTCGTCTCATAGTATGTTTCATCGCTCCTACAAGGATCCATTGACAGCTAATTTTGGACTCTGGTTTTCTGGTCAATATGTATAGCAAACCTGATGGTATCCGTATTTATGCGAGTTATCAGTATTTGTAACTTATGCAGCTATGAGTAGGTTTCGTTCTATGGTGTCTCATGTTGTACAACAACACTTCTCGCCTCTTCTTCGTTATGCTATGCGCTTTTTTTTCTTCTGTTTTCGATAGATTCGTCATATATTCTCTGGAAATTTTGCGAGGCAACCCTCAATTATTAGTTTTTTCCTGAGGTAAACAAAGGCCTTGGGTATTTCGTGTGGTAAACCTGTGTTTTCATCTCTGTTTTTAATTTGTTTTGTTCTGTGTAGTAGTGTGTTGTGCCCATTTTGTTAGTTTAGGGCAAAAATGTGGAGTTTGTATTGGGCAGCAATGAAGAGCATGTTCATTAATCATCACCATACCCCATCTCAAGATAACCCGGCATCAACGAGCCAGGCTGGGGGACAAAGGCCGATCAGAAACCAGAGGTGGCGCGATGAAGGGTTACACAGTGACACATTTATCCCAGATTAACTGTTCTTGTGTAAATGGTGCAAATCAAGAGATCTAAGCTAGTTTATCTCAAAATCATGAAACAAACCAACTTTAAAATTTTAAAATTTGATAAACATAGATTTGAGCTCAGCTTGGATTCAAGAAGAAAAGCCTTAATGGGAAGAAGAATGAGAGTTTGGATCTTATTTTTTGTTAGAGACATTGTGGAAAATATATAATGGCATATAAAGAGATTAGGGTTCGAACAAGTTAAATTATTTTGTCTGATTGTGACATGTTGGTTTAATGTTATAGCAATTAGCAATGTGACATGAGAATGTTACAAGGTGACATGAGAATGTTACAAGGATTGTTGGTGTATGTTTATAAGAGAATAATACTACCTCCGTCCAAAAATACATGTCCCTTCTACTATTCATGCACGTTTTTTTATGAGTTAAAAACTATATAAAATATTAATTTTTTTATTAATTTTTTTAATAATTATAAACTTATTATCAATAAGTTTATAATTATTAAAAAAAATTAATAAAAAAGTTAATATTTTATATAATTTTTAACTCCTAAAAATATGTGCTAAAAAATAAAAGGACATGTATTTTTGGACGGAGGGAGTATTAATTTATTGATGATATTTTTTCTACTTTTTATGGCACTTTTTTGTATACATCAATGACACTTTATCGATGTTACATTCTCATTGATAACACTTTATTGATTCCACTTTTATTCATCGATGACACATTAGTGATTAAACCTAAATCTTAAACCCTAAAATGTGTTAACGATACGTTCACCTACCAAACTAAAACCTTAGAACATGGGAGCATAGACCCTAGAGGGGGTTGGCTAAATTATGGTTTATGGTTAAGGGCTCGTTTGGTTGAAATTTTGGAAAGGAAAGGGAAAGGAAATGAATGTAGTCCAATTATAATTTAAGATACATTGTCAAAAAATTTAATCATTACCCTCTCCTCCCGACTTTTCATACAAAATTGGTTTTGTCCATCCTTATTTCAATTACTAATTTGAGGAAGGGGTAATTAGGGCTGTTCATCGGCTCATAACCGATCCGAACCTGGCCAAACCGAACCGAAAACCGAAATTTCAAAAAACGTAAACCGATAACCGAACCGAAACTAATAGGTTTGGTTCGGTTTTCGACCGGTTTGGTTTAGGTTCGGTTCGGTTATAAACCTAAGTGAACCGATTTTATTTGACCTTTTTTTTTCGATTTTATTTGATCATTAAAAAAAAAATTGTACACTGTACAACAATGCTGGGAGTCTAGGACTGCTGTGTTGTTCATCGGCAGTAGCAGTAGCACATAGCAAAGCAATTACACATTACCCTTTTAAAATTGAATTTTGGGCTACCAAATGTCACATGAGAAAGAACCTATTGCTTTCATGCTTTGTACATCACAAATGTATAACAGTGGCTCCAAATAGTAGTTGTACAGCAGTGTCTAAACTTTGAAAATGAACAAAAAATGTGCAAATAGCAAATAAAAAATAAAAGAAAGTGCAAACATGAAAGTATGAAACATGATAAATAGCAAATAAAAAATAAAAAATCGGTTTTCAATCGGTTTAACCGAACCGAGCCTAAACCGAACCTAAAACCGAAAATAAAAATTCCCTAAACCGAAAACCTAAACCGAAACATATAGATTCGGTTAGGTTCAGGTTTTTTCGGTTCGGTTCGGCCCAAAATTTCGGTTCGAACCGAAAATGAACAGCCCTAGGGGTAATCATATCCCCTATACTCCTCTAATCATTAGCCCTCCCATATTATTTTTTACACAAAAAAATAGCTAGCATTCTAATCCTCTCTAGATATATTTTCCTATACAAAATTTATTTTTATTCAGTTTACCTTGCGTTCTTATACCAAACGAGCCTTAAGTCTTAGGGTTAAGGCCAAGATATGTTACCAGTACACTATGTATTGCCAAATAAAAACCCTAGAACAAGGGAGAATAAATCCTAGAGGGGGTTAGCTAAGACGGGGAAATCTTCATTCAATATGGTACACTTTAAATAGTAAATTAATTCTGTATGTGAATATACATTTTATTATTTAATTCTATGTCATCGAAATTTGACATCAATAAATAATTCTCCTAGTAAAGTGTTATTAATAAAATGTGGCATCAACAAAGAATTCTCCTCGTACACTTTAAACATTGAATTATATATGTCCCCTTAATATGCCGTTAGTAATTATCTACTCAAACCACTTATTATAACGTGTTATCAACTCAAAAAATGTGGCATCAATGCAAGGAATAAAGTATGGAATTAACATAGTGTCACATTAATGCATATATAAAAATTCAAGGTCTATGAAAATGTGGTGTCAATATTAGTTATATAAGTAAACCCACATATTTATAATGTATCGTCAGAAAAAAAAAAATGGTATCAATGTAAGCAATATAATGTGGAATCAATGCATACAGTACAACGTAGCATCTATGTTAGATGAAAAAAGTGGCATAAAAAAGTGGTATCAATGAATTAAAAAAAAAGTGACATCAATGTTAGAGGAAAAGTGACATTAATGGTTAAAAAAAGGGTCAATGTTGAATGTTGACCGAACAATGGTTAGACATTGACCGGTTAATGGCACCAATTGGAATTTTAGAAGGGGAACATAGGCCAAATAAATTTTGTTTGATATCTAATATCAATGTTTCATACCAAATACAAATATAAGACATCAATCTCATACCCATATCTTGATAAACATATATGATATTTGATATCTATATGCATAATGGGCATGCTAAGAAAAAATGCACGAAAACCTTGGTTACCACGTGAAAAACCTTAACGCTTGGGTTACTAGGGGAAATATCTGAAGAAAATAAAGTTGATTGGAAGATCGGAGATTAAGATGATGTGGAGGAGAGAGGAGAAGGGAAGTGGAGGCAATGGTTAGGAATAAAGGTGGATGCATGGTGATATATGATGGGGTAAGAGAAGTGGGGGATTATATCATACTTATATAAAGACGGAATCTAACTCCAAAAGAGATTTACATGAATACCAACTGTAAAGTGATTGGATTGTGGTAATGGATTTAGGCATATGGGATTAGGTGTTTTTAAATAGTTTATTTATGGGGAAAATAATCTTGAAGAATAAAATAGATGATAAGGATGCTTCGGATTGTATTGATGAGGATGTTAGGGGAAGAGCTACTCCTCGTCGTGTGCCTGTTTAGCCAATTCGTTTGGCTACTCGTTGCTTGTACTTGAGAGGCTTGCCTCTAGGTTTACCAAAAAAAAAAAAAAGATGATGATGGTGATGGAAATTAATGATTGAAATTTTCGTTCCTTGATTGTAGGTGACAAATAATTGATGATGGAGGTGGTGGATGGTCACTCACCTAATATATGGATCTATTTGCATCAGGGTCATATAACAGTTTATCCTAAAAAATAATGGCATAAATTGGTAATATTGTCCATGCAGTTTAGCTTAAATAAGTATTACTCTACTTCCAGTAACAAAATTTTGCCATAAAAACTAAATCTCTATCATCAAATAATTTAACATTTTTGTTCAAATGACGAAAAGAGAGATAGAATTGGTAATTCTTAGGAATGTTTTGATGCGCCTATTATAACTTTGTACTTTCTCTCTTCCATACAATCAAATCATCTACCAGTTGGTTTGATAATTTGTGAAAAGATTGCATCTTCATTGTCTTCTGAAGGCAATGTAACCCTAGATAGGTCCTCTTCCTCTAGGTTTAGAGTTCTTAAATGCATGCTGATGTTGCTATTTGGATTATGTTTCACTCCTTGTTCCGAGACAGAACTTGTTTTCTTGGTTGAATTCTCATTGGCCTCTTGTAGCTGCAAAGCAAACTCGAGATTCCACAATAAGTCACTCATTGATGGTCGATCAATTCCGTGGTCAGATAAGCACTTGGAAGCTGTCTCAACAAACTTGTTCAAACATTCTGGCTTGATTGTCCCCTTGATATGGGGATCAATGATGTCCTCTATGGTTCCTTTACGCATATTAAGTAGTGCCCAATCAGCCAAACTAACTTGTTCCTTTGGAAGGTTTGGATTCAAGGCAGGTCGGCCACATAAGATCTCAAACAAAACCACACCGAATGAGTATACATCTGATTTCTCTGTCAATTGTTGCCTTCTAAAGTATTCAGGGTCCAAGTAGCCAAAACTACCCTTAACCACTGTGCTCACATGGTTTTGGTTAACATCGGGTCCAGTCTTGGAGAGCCCAAAATCTGACACCTTAGCCACCCAATTCTCATCGAGGAGGATATTAGTTGTCTTCACATCACGATGTATTATGGTGTACTTGGCGCCAGTGTGTAGGTAGTGAAGCCCTTTTGCAGATCCTATCAAGATTTCAAGTCTTTGTACCCATGTTAGATTAATCTTATTACCATTATATAGGTGCTCTCTTAGAGTACCATGCGCCATGTGGTCATATACTAAAGCCATTTCCCCTTCTTCTTCACAATACCCTATCAATGACACCAAATGCTTGTGTCTTAATTTGGAGAGCATCTCAATTTCCGTTACAAATTCATTAACTCCTTGCTCTGAAGATGGATTTGACCGCTTGATAGCAACCTTCATGTTTCCATCTATTATTCCTCGATATACCTTTCCAAAACCCCCAACACCTATGACATAAGACTCATCAAAGTTCTTTGTAGCCTTCTTAATATCTGCGAGGGAAAAGTAGCGACAATTGGCAGCTGCCTCAGAAGAAAGTTGTGCACTAGCCACCGCAGAGCCACCCATGGTAGACTTGCTTGCCGTGTGGGAGTTTCCATAGATAGGCAACCAGCTTGATGTTTGGCTAGTAGATTTGCTTTTTGGATATGACCTGCTTAATGATCATATTGAAATTTTATTGTAAGACACTTGAGAATGAAATTCATTATATTTATTAATTTCCCTAACCTAGTTCTCAATCAATCTTGTTCTAGGTTAAATTAAAAAATTATCATTTTTGAATTTCTAGTATTAATATAGAATTAACACTTTATTTTCCATTTGATATTGGACTTGTAAAACAATTATTATACTTATTGATATTACCTTCTCTTCTTTCGGCATGCTACAAGGCCCACAACAACTGCTGCACCAAATGCTGCAGCTCCGCTTGCAGCACCAATGACTTTACCATTTTCTCCAAAAAAACCTAAGCCCTCAAACTCTCGTCTTTTTTCTTCGTCTTTAGCCTTGGCTTGTGACAAAGTTGGGTTAGGGCCAGCAAGATTCTTGTTATTGTCATTAATCTTATAAATTTCAAGCCCATTTAGTATTGCATCATAATATTGTGGCAAAGAGGAACCTTTGTCGTAAGGATGAAGCCCTAACGAGAGTATAGTATCCCCATCCTTGGTGCTACCACTACCACTCACGTAGATTGCATAGTCCTTATACGTCGGAATCCCCTTTCCTCCGGTCCAAGCAATAACATCGGCACCAACATCGTTCCCTAACACACTTTGATTATTTATGTATATAAAGAAGACGCGTTGGTTTACTTTATCATACCACGGCTCACAAAAGTGCATCCTCACCATATATGTAAAGTTAGCATCAACCTGAAACCAATCGAATTCAAGAAACAATAACCTATATGGTTAAATAAAATTCCCCAAGGAAAATAACTAAATGATCAATTTATAGGTTTATTGACATAAATAAAACACATATTTCAATCAAGAAGCATGAATTTAGCTGCGTGTATGTGTATTTAAGAAAATTAAGATAGAATGAGAAGTTGGTTGAGGGGATGCCTGAAAATTCCATGTGAGATTGTATTCACGTGTAAGTTTCGGGTCCGGGCCCATGTTCCTCCATGTTCGATAAACATCAACCGGAGCAGCCACCTTGGATGTTGGGTCTGGATATGCTATTGTGACATTGGTACCGCCATCGGGGGCTGTTACACCTGCATTTGCTCCGGCGAGATAAGGCGTGTCATCATACCACGTCCTAAGCATTCCACCAGAGTCATTTGCAGGGGGCAAGAAGCTCCCACCAACATTCAGCCTCACCATTGTTTGCAAATGGGAAGTAGAGGTGTCCACTTGCTGGTCCCCGAAGCCAACTAGGTTCGCAGGGGTTGCAAACAAATCTGCAGCCTCAGGAACAAGCTCAATCCCATTTATGAATGCAAACGCCCGTGGGTGCTTATCGGAAGGCTTGAGAGTCAGGGTTAGGGAGTCGGAGTCTAATGCGGACAAAGAGAACTCCCTCACGATGTAGGCTTGGGTGAAGGCATCGGCCGTGATGGTGGCGGAGAAGTTGTTGAGGAGAGTTATCCCGTTTGCGGTAGCTGAGAAATATGAATCATCAATAGAGAGGGGTTTGTTGCTCCCAGATTGGGTGTAGGCAGCAGGATAGAAATGGAGGCGGAGAAAGTATCGATCGGTTGTGGTGATTGGGAACTTATAGGAGGCTTCCCCACTGACGATGACTCGAGCGGACATGTAAGGGATGTTGGAGGGGAGGGAGGGGTCTTGAAATTGGGCTTTCGCCGGGGATGCTTTCTTCGGATCAGATGTTAGGAATTTTGCATCGGCACCCCATTTTTGACCGTCGGCATCGGTTCCGTCAGTGTCGGACCCACAACTCAACACCATTGGGGCGGCTACAACTGCTTGTAACAATACATGGCCATTTAGGAAGAGAAAGAATAGGAAAACAACACCAAATGAGTTTTTTAATTTCAAGTTTTGCATTGTACAATCGATCCGGATGGAGGTCTTTTGGGGATTTAATTGAGATATTAGATGACGTACAGGAAAACAACCCTGTTCTTAGGAGTTTGCAAAAAAGTTCTCCTGTACGCCTGGAGTCACAAAAATCCAGGACAAACTTTCCCCCGAGTTATATCCCGCTATCCTTTTTCCCATATGGATCCATATGGGTATATATCTTAACTTGTGACTGGGTATCGTTCGCTCTCATTTTTGATGATTTTGGATTCGTGTGTTATTTTTACTATTCCATTGATATATGAGGTAGTTGGCCGGAAGATTGCCGTCTATAGAAGATTTTGAAACTCCCAGGCCCGGGATGAAAGCTGCAACCTAATGGACACAAGAAGGCAAAACAAAACTACATAAGGTGTTTTAGGTGGGAAGAAAAAATGTGGTGAGAGTTTGTGAAGGAAGACGCCTACAAAATGTGATTTGGTATTTGGTAAGTGGTTTGATACGGTGATCTCCTAGAACAACCAAATGAATATTCAAAGGTAGAATTATCAAACATACAATTGATGTTAACCGATAAAAAGGAGAAAGCCCAAGAGCTAATCTCCACGATCAAAACAAAAAAAAGTCACGGTCATGCCCCTTCACGACCAAGAAACGTATTGGCAATCGGTTACAAACTTCTTTTTTGGGGTGATGATCGATAGAATGTTTTTTTTGTTTTGTTTTGGGTGTAGGTGAGAGGGGGAGGGATTAGAGAGGAGCGAGAAAAATTAGGAAAGCTCTATATAATTTGTAACATATTCTACAGTTTAAAATAGTTTGTTTTTTGTTCTAAAATATTAAAATCAAATAATTTCTTTATAAAGGCACTAGTTTAGTGCTCGTTCCCAAAACATGATCATTTTTTAAAATCTATTTTTATAAAATATCAAATATCATGTATGGAGTATTACGTACATAAGTTTATACAATATTAGTGGCATAGATGATCCCCTTTTTTATTTAGGATATAGATGTTTCTTGGGATTTGGTTATCTTGTTAAAAAAATTGTAAACAAATACGAAAGAGATTATAATATAAAAAAAAAAGCAAGCTATGAATATGAATAAAATGAACAATTCAATATGGAAAAGATCAAAACAAAATAAAAAGAATAGGTATCCTTGTGTTCAAATTAGGCCTTTCATGTCATTCATTTAATCCACGAAATTTATAATAGTCGTTTCACCTTACAAGTCATAATATTGATCCACTTTAATTATGTAACAATAAGACAAATTTGGCATTTGTTTCTTCCTCAATATATAAATGATCTGTCTTACTAATATCTCATTCACAATCACAAACAAACCATCACATAGTGGAAGAAAGAGAAGATTCATAAGACAACCAGCACTCCAACATAAGTAGCAACACCAAGATTTGGTCGTATCTTACTACATGATTCAACTTCTTTCTGCTCATATCTAAATGCTTCCAATTGCATATCTTCCCGTTAATGCATAATTCGATGAGAGGTTTGGCTTTAGACAAGGCGGGTCTCGGTTCGATTCGGCAAAGCAGATCGATGTCGCACTCGGCTTTAGTTCCACATCAATAAGTTGCTTGGCTCCGTCTTGCGTTAGTCAGCCATCAAGTGGGGAGAATGAGGCCTGATCTAGCATCTGGCAAGAGAGTGGTCCAACGGATAGAGAAGAACTTCGCTTGGGGACAATGGTGCTGCTACTAGTGTGCACGAATTCAGTCGAGGTCGGCGATGACACGTCAATGGAGGATACGAGCAGATGGAGAATGAGTGACAATAGAGGAGTTATTGGAGGAGGGAACTAGGCTTGGCTCTGGCTAAACCTGATGTAGGTCTTCTTCTTCGCAAAGGATACGATCCCCGTATTCTAAGTCGACCTAGGAGAGCGAGAAGGTGAAATAGCTCAAGAACAAGGATGAGAGGTGGAAAGTGTAGAGAGATAGAGAGGATAGTTTGGAAGGGGCGGCGGTTGTTGAGCGAAGCCATGAAAGAAGATATTGAGATTTTGATTTGGGGTTGCCGATGGCGGATGATGGAACTGTGGAGGATGAATGGGAGGTTGGCAAGGAAACTGAGATCCCACATCTCATATCTGAAAATCTGGGAGGGAATTTTGGGGTTTGGAAAGTGGATTTATAATCCTTATATGGTGTAGTCAAGGTTAAATTATGGGATATCACAAAATTATTTCACTATTCTTCAAATTGTAAAAATTCTACAAAATTAAATTATAAAATGAAATTCAATCAATTTTATTTAAATTGAAAAATGCTACAAAACCTCAAATTACAATTTCATAACAAACCCTTGAAATGACAAAAATAACCGAGTATATTTAAAATAAAATTTCCTAAAATCAATTTATAAAAATTGTAATTGTGTTCTAAATTTTATGAAAATGAATAAATAAGGTAAATAATGCAATATAAACACATGCATTAATATATGCATTAATTCATGTTGATAAACAATATATGCCTTCATAAAATGGATTAACTTCGACTCTATAAAAATAAACATTTTTTAGGTTAAACGCTGATCGATAAGGTAAATAGTGTTTTCATATTTGAGGTTATATGATGATTAAAAGAAAATAAATATTTTTAATAATGCAATAAGGTAAACAATGCTTTCGTATTTGAAGTTAAACGACAATTCCATAAAAATACATGAATCAGGATATTCGATTTCACAACTTTAACTTTCACATACGTGCTATTTCTTCTTTTATTTACTAAGTTGATCAACCACCCTCATCATATTAGCTACAAGAGCACACAGTCAAGATTTGCTACTCCTCTCTCTACTCCCTTCCCTACTCCACCAAAGTAATTTAATATTTATTTAATATTTTAAAAATTAAAAATTATATATTTACATTCCTAACATCTATTTTTATCTACTTATAAAAATTTATTTTGAAAATCATATTTAAAATTTTATAATAATTATATTTTATAAAATATAACATTATTAATTTTTGAAAATTTTAAAATATGATTTTTCAAAATAAAATTTTATAAATATATAAAAGCAGATGTTAGGAGTATAAATATAATTTAAAAAAATAAAAAAATTAATGTTAAATAAATTAATGTTGTAGGGAATGGAGTAGGGAAAGTGTAGTACAGGATCTTAGTTGAAAAGCAAGACATGTAAAAAATGTCATTTGTATGTAATGCTTAGTTTGTGAATGAATTAAATATTAATTATTTATTTAACCAAGTTCACAATTCATTCTACTCTAATTTTCACTACACAACAAAACTTATTATTAAATTTAAGGCTCCGTACATCGCATGATTATAAATGCCACCCTAGTTATAATAGAATAGCATATACCTTCAATTTCAAATATCCTCATTTGAGAAGCAATAATATCATAGGATAACTACAAATTAAATTTGGTATAAGTGTATATAACTAAGGACATGTGGGTCACAAACTTAAAACTATGGCTGTTTGGCCACCACTTTTGACACATATGTTGATATCCATTGCTATAAAATTATCCACAAAGATCGGCCACGTACAAGGCATGACTAAACCTTATTATTAGATTAAGCACCAATGTAGAGTAATGATTAAATTAGTTATAAACTTTTTGCAGCATCCATCCTATAGATTATAATGCGGGTGAGTTCGCCACCAAACAATTTCGAAATGGTTCAGCCAAAAAGGACTTACGGCGCGGGTAGTACTCAAATGTCCCTAGTTCGAACCCCAGATGACCGCTCTCTATTTACCAAAATCAAGAGTTCGCCACCATAATTAGACATCGTAGAATTATGTTTATGAAACTAAGGTTGGTTTAGTCATAAATTGGATTAATTTGGGAAATGTTGCCAAAAATGTCATGCCACTCCTCAACTGTGACTAAATTTTATGGTTGTGTTCTAAATGAAAAATACAATAAAAATCATCTTTGGAGTCCTACCAATTCTTATCAAATAAAATCAAATAACCTATATATATAAATGATTTTAAAGCAAAAATGTATTCTTGAAAAATTAAAATAAATATCAAGTACTTTATATATACATAAAGAGATTTTTTAGGATTGGTGTAAATTGAAAAAGGAAGTATAGTGATTGTATACAAAAGCCTTCGATTTTGCCTTGAATCAGAGTTGTAAATCATGGGTTCTATGAGGTATGGGAGTCATCTCTTATCCGTATCACTGCCTTCATCCAAATCAATCTTATAATTTTTGTCTTATATGTTTGTTGTGTTTTTAGATGGCTCGATCTCTATGTTAATTGAGTTCACCTACTATAAACGACGTTGTTTGTGGCGAAGATTCATGAGGTAATTTGGGTGGGAATTCGGTAAATACTACCAATCAAAAGAGTTAGCAGAAGTTGGTGATCATCATGAGGATGAATGACAAGAGATGACGTACAATTATTGAAATGGACTCTAACTACAATGATGAAACACCTTGTGATGCTTCTGGGCGTGTAACAATCGATTTCCATGGGAGATCATAAATCTACTTGAGTTTTCTTTCATGCTATTGTAGATTTTTAGGTGCCACTGTTGTTGTGTTTTTTCCCCCAAACTTTTATACCTTTTTGGTTAAAGAAGTGGATTAATATCATTTACTCTCACCACAATTGTGATTGGATTATACATATAGAAATTTCAAAGATAGATGAATTTAAGGTAATAATTACCTCCATCCAATCTAAAATTCATATAGTTTAGTTTTTAATAAGAGTAGCAATACAAATAAATTTTAAAGTGTCTATACAATGATAAATATTAATATTTTCTTTATCAAATTGTAGATAACTTATGCTTGGGATGAGAATAAAGTAATAAAAGCCATTTGGAAATGGAAAGCTAATGATATTTATGGAATATTTTATGCACAGAACGGGTGGTAAATCATAAATTTGACTGGACCAATCAACAAGATTAGGAAAAGATGTAAAAAATGAACCTTCAATGATCACCCTATAGTCTATGTCATGTGATAAATTACTCGACTTTATAACACCAAAGATAAAGGTTGTGGAGAGAAGTAATTGGTTTTGGTTACTTTTGATAAGTTAAATATTATCATTTTAAGATTTCAATGCGTTTATAAAATTATGTGTAATAATTCAAAATATTTGCATAGGTTTTGACAAAGATATAATATTAATAGTTTTTTTAAAGGTAAATGTATAGTGTGTACTCCCTCCGTTTCTTAATATTTGTCTTTTTCAATTTTGCACGTTTTTTTAAGAAGGTAAAAATTATATAAAATATTAATTTTTTATTCAATTTTTTTTAATAATATTATACTTATTACTAATAAGTACGAAATTATTTTAAATTTTTTTTTAAAAAAATTAATATTTTATATAATTTTTAGTACCTTAAAAAACGTGTTTAAATAGTAAAGTGTCAAATATTAAAGAACCGAGGGAGTAATAAATTACAAAATTAATAGAACCAAAATAGATCTATCCTAATATGGCTTCTGAGCATGCCCACAAATAGGACCCTATGAACAAAAAAACACCATTCAATTCTACCCTTAATAAACTCATATTCCCCCACGTTCAAAAGAATACCATCTACTTCACATTTCTCCTAATCCACCCCTTCTCCCTCCATGTTTTGCCTTTACACTTGGTAGATTCTATATTTACATACATCGATAATATACATTGCCTGTCTATTTGGACACGGTTACCCACAAACAATAACATCATTTCAAGCAAGCCACGTATAGTACATGAATGCACGTATAACAATTAGCTTAGCTTGAAAACATCACCCATTTTCATCGTCTTCTTCTCCGTTGTGAACTAATACAGCTAGCCCAAGATGACATCATCACGATCCAGAAGTTCAGCCCATCCCTACATAGCATGTTGTGCCTCTTGAACGGTTGTGCATTGAAACCATACATGCTTCTCAAAGTACTCCTCCTCTAGGCCACAAAGTTGACACATTGCGGTATTAGACCCCTTCCAATGTTTCACCACTCACCCCTTTTGAAGTCTTTTGTGCACAACAACCCAGACAACAAATGACCACTTCTTGCTTTGAGCTCCCTTCCACAACAGGTCCCCCAATTCCACCAATTGTCGCCCCAGTGTCTCAAAATATCATACACCTTTACACATGAGAAGACACCATTATGATGTGCAATTGACTCCCAATTACCTGTCAATTGACTACTAATTACACTTTGTTTTTTACACTAGACATCTAACAAATACTTTTTATTTTATATAAATTAATATTTATTGGTTAACAATTATGAAAAGAAAAAAATATTTTAATGAAAACAATATGACACTATCCCCCATCACACCCTTATATCCACAACCGTAACAATTAATTTTAATCTTATACAAGTTAATATTAATTGATTTGGTTTATTCTCACCGTTAATTTAGCCACAAATATGACCAAACCATCACCTACAAGTGTAGCCACATATAGCCACGGCCGCAAAGACAAGTAACAGTAGTGAAAAGTTGTAACTAAAGATGGTGGATTGTTGCAATGTGCCTGAGATTAATCACGAGCCAAAATCCCACATAATATTGAGCCACCGTGGCAGAAGACATGGCTAAACCCATGGCCTCTAAGTGGCTAAATGTGTGGCAAAATAGTGGCTAGTGCCTTGAAGTGGCTAATAGTTCTATTGTTGGGTTGAGATGAGCAACTATTAACGTATCATGTGTGGGGTTTCGCATGATATCGCATTGTCAAGGTCCACAAACATTGTTGAGTATTGCAAGGGGAGCTCGTTCCTGTAGCAAGCACAACAATCCAAGGGTGAGAGGGATGCATATGATTGGTACTTGGTAAGATAATGCCAAACTCAGTTAAAAAAAGCTTTGAAAGATTCTTATAAATTACAATTGCATTTTGATCTTGATTGATTTAAGATTGCTAACAACTCCACAAGACTTGACATCAAATAGAGATGGTTTGCAAGTTCTTTTAATTTGACTACTATCAAATAAACTTTTTTAATTTATCTTTTCTACGCTAAAGCTCTATATATCTAGTTATGAAAATGAATACAAGCCTCATGTTAGTATATGGAGGAACATATTAGTCAATTATAAGTCTACACGTTCATTTCTTCGGTATGATTCAATTTACAAAAAAAACATATTAGTCAATATTAAAGTTTAGAGCAAGTTACAATATCTTAGAATATTAGCATATGCGGGAGTTGAACCTGCATCTTTGTGCACAAACACATCGCTCTTGCCAATTGAGCTAATATGCTACATGTCAATATACAAATTGGGAACAAGTTCAACAACAAAGTCAATCTAAGTCCTGAAGCCAAACACCACTCAGCTTAAACAAGTCAATCAATATCAGTCAATAAGTCATAACACAAGTTCTATGACAATGTGGGAAACAACCTCAATGAGAATTACTTGATGGTAAAAGTAGAAAAAAATCACTTAGCTCAATTTCAGAAAAAAATATGATGTCCTAAATGAAGAACAAAAGTCAACACCAGAAGTACACGAAATTCACAAATGCAGAACATAAGCCCAACACCATAGTTTATGTTCAATCAAGTTGTGCTTAACAAATGCAAACAAACAGTACGTCTATTCATTTGCTCAATAACAATTTCCGGGGAAAAAGAAGAAGAAGAAGAGTGCAATATTTGAATCCACTGTCATACTCTCTAAAACTAGATTGTATATGTTTCTTAACCAAGATGAAATGCCTACTTTTTTTATCCAAAAAAAAATCTAATATACAAGTCCAGGATCAAACTCTCATTAGCTAACAATATGCACTTGTTTTCTTTAAAAGCTACGATTTCAATCAATCGAGGGAACAAAATATTGGAAGAAATAGTAACAAATGAAGCACGCATCCAGATTCCAATCTTAAACAATTGGATCAAAACTAGCAAAATTAGAGAATTGTATAAGGGCGATTTGCATAACTAGACACTTTTTTGTGACTTTGCAAAAATGTCACCACTTTTTGGAGAATGGCAAAGGTAGCATAGGGGTCAGTTTGTGCAAAATAAAAAATGAAAGGGGACATCCGGTTGAAGGTAAAAGAGAGCAGGAGATAGAAGAGGTTTTGGTGGGGAGTTTTTGGCGCCAAACATAGGGGTGACAAGACATCAATCATTACAAGGTTAAAATGGTATGTGATATGGGGTTTTTCCTCCAATTTGCAGGGTATAAAAAGAGAGGAAGGGAGAAGATAATCAGTTTCTTCCTTCCCTAGACAAAAGAGCTGGAGAAGAAGGTCACCATTGAAGACAATCCGCCAGCCTCAAGGTCCAGTTGCAGAACACCTGTCGGCTTCATTCCGTGTTCGTGTCAGTGAGAAGAAACTTCCGTGTCACGTTGGTTTCTGAGAAACCCTAATTCTCAGTTGTAATGGGTAGGCATTTTCGTTGGTTCTCCTCATGTTTTGCAAAAAAGTAGATACCCATGAACCATAATGCTCATCCCTCTTTTCATTTTTCAGGGGAAAACGCCAAAGTATGCGTCACTCCCGTCTTCAACAGTCGTTGGTTGTTCTAGGGTGCCAGATGGGTATTTTCTAGTGAGACCGTGCGCAAGAATGTGATCATTGAAGAGGACATCGACTTAACCTCTCTGAAAAAACTGAGCATGCTCAAGGTCGACCATGATTCATATGAAGAGTGGCGATTGTCTTACGTGCCAAATGCGGAAGAAAGGGGTCATCCGATCATGATAGTTGAAGATGACGACCATGAGGCTTTTAAGTTTCTGAACTCGAAGTGTAGGGAACATCCATGGCATGGCAATATATGTTGGTCCATTAATGAAGGAGAGCATTGAAGTACAGCAACCTGACGTTGGGGAAGAATGCCTGAGTGGGCCACGTACCTCCCAAAAAGTGGACGACCTGGATGAGATTGTCATTGATGAGGCAGAAGGTAAGACACAACCAAACCTTGTGTCTGTAGATGTTGGGTTATATGGGGGTGGAGAGGTTAGCAAAGCCATAGGGAAGAGCAAGGATCTAGGGGTGATAGACATGGTTGACACAGGGTTGAAAAGGGGTGACACGAATAAATGTTCGGGTGACAAGTGTAAGGGTCCGGATGTGAACCAATTGGATGAGGTGAGCGATGACATAGGAAAGAGCAAGGAGCTGGGTGTATTAGACATTATCGACACGGGGTTTAAAATGGGTGATACACATATTTATGTAGGTGACTAGGGTAAGGGTCCGGATGTGATCTACTTGGGTAAGGCGATGGAGGTCATAGGGAAGAGCAAGGAGCTGGGTGTTATAGACATTACTGAGAGGGGGTGTAAAAATGGTGACACGCAGATGTATGTAGGTGAGAAGAATAAGGGTCTGGATGTGATCCAATTGGGTGACACGGACATCTCCTCAGATGCCATGGTAAACTAACAAGGTGACATGTATTAGAGGTTGGAGGTCATATCCATAAGCAGTCAGGAGGAGGATGAGGACGAAGACGTCGGAGTGAAGCGGGAAGAAGTCTAGGATGATTCGGAGTGGCGGAGTGTTGAGGATGACCCGGTTAGGAGGGTGTCGATGGAGGGGGAGGAAGTTGAGGATGAGGTGATGAGGGCGTCGATGCAGGCTGACTTCCGCATCTCCATGTCCCCACTACACGGTAAATTTCTGTTAAGGTTAGTGGACGTTCACCTCTCTACCTTTTTCGTATATTGAAGAGTAAAACACAGAAGTGAGGTACCTTGTTAGCCACCCGACTAGGCCGTCGTTGTCCATCACGGACACAATTCCTAGCGCAACGACGTCAGCGGGAACTGCGACTTCCTTCCCTTTCTGGGCACGCGGTTTCTTGGTCGAGGGAGTCAGCTCATGTCAATCACCCTTCTTAGTCTTCTTTTCCCCCTTAGATGCATACACCCGATATCGATATCGGGGGCTTCCCCGTATCATCATCAACGACCACCTGCGAAACAAAGCCAAACGTGGGATATAAACCTAGATGTTCCGTGTCAGTCAACTAAATTCACCCTATCATCATGAAGTCGTTACTGCAATTGTTGACATAATACACAAGGTTAACCACAACTTACCTTACCACCTTTTCCTTGTAGGGGCTTCTCCCTACCTTCAGATGCAATCGATGTAACCACATCGCCATGAACGACCTAAAACACATAATGAAGATTGAAAGTGGATCCCCGATTTGTCGTGTCACTCAACACCAAAATGTACGTCACCCGAAAACAAACTTACCTCGTCGCCCTTTCCTGCCCCCCCCCCCAATCCCTTACCTTGACAACTTCATCTTCAGGGTGCTTGTCCCCGCCATCAGTACCAGACCCCTTCACAACAGCATCTGCCATCTGGAAATCAAGTCAAAACTTTAAATTGGGATGAAACTATCCCGTGTCACTTGACATAAAACACCATGTCAGACAATTAAATTCTCCATGTCACCTTGTATTCATAAATTCATTGTTGACATCATCCAGACGGTTAACAACAACTTACCTTACCACCTTGTCCACGACATGTCTTCTCCCCACCTTCAGATGCAATCGACTTTACCAAATCCACAGGTACGACCTGAAAAACAAATTCACGTGTGAAAGTAGATCCCCGACTTCTAGTGGAACTCAAAATCATAATGCATGTCACGCAAATACAAACTTACATCATCATCATCATCCAACCCATCCCGTTACTTTTGATCGTCAACTTGGTCTTCCAGTCCATCATCCAACCCATCCCGTTTCTTCTCATCGCCAACTTGGTCATCCAGTCCACAAACTTAGCGTTGTAGAGTAATACAGGTGTGGTTGAGAAGGTTACCTGGAAGGCAATCGGATAACCGATCAGCCCATAACCATTGTGATCGACATCCGGCTTCAAGTCAGCCGTCCGGTGCTTTATGACGCCGTTCAGCGACGTCGTCAAGGTAAGGGATGGGGGGGGGGGCAGAAAGTAGTTTCAGCCCAATTTAAAGTTTTGATTTGATTTCCAGATGAGAGATACTGTTGTGAAGGGGTCTGGTACTAATGACAGGGACAAGCACCCTGAAGATGAAGTTGTCAAGGTAAGGGATGGGGGGGGGGGGGGCAGGAAAGGACGACGAGGTAAGTTTGTTTTCGGGTGACATACATTTAGGTGTTGAGTGACACGGCAAATCGTGGATCCACTTTCAATCTTCGTTATGTGTTTTAGGTCGTTCATGGCTAGGGCTGTGCAGAAATATACGACACGGTTGACACGACACGAGACCGCAACAAAACGATACGAAAAAACACAAAACGATATTGATACAACACGATTATGACACGAAACGGTAAAACACGACAATAATCGTGTCGTGTTCGGATCGGCATTTTCCCCTTATCGGGTATCCGACACGACACGATAATATTTTTTTTTTAAATATTAAAATCTAGTGATAATAGAAATATTACAATTGTTCCAAAGAATCACAAAATGCTGCTTGCTCAGTTGGTATGGCGTGCCTTCTTCCGTGTCCTGTGACTCTGAGGACCCGAGTTCAAATCCTAGATGTCTCCATTCCCTTTTACATTTTTTTCCCAATTTACATTTTCAATTTTTTAATTTTTTTTCCCTACAAACTCGCGTCGTGGCTAGGTTAAGCCAAGGATACTCTTATTTCTTCATTCTCAGTTCTCACCCTCTCTTCTTACAAACTCGCCGCCTGCCTCACCGTCGCCGGCTAGCCCTAGCCAGCCCACGGCTCACCATCGCCTCTCCTCTCCTCACCCTCTCGAATCTCGATTCCTCTCTTGCTCGCTCGCCGTCGTCACTCGTCAGCCTCGCCCAGTGGAGTATCGTTCAGATCCGGCCTCATCCTCTCGAGTCTCGTTCAGATCTCCTCACCCTCTCGAGTCTCGATTCCTCTCTTGCTCGCTCGCCGTCATCACTCGTCAGCCTCGCCCAGTGGAGTCTCGTTCAGATCTGTCCGCATCCTCTCGAGTCTCGTTCAGATCCGGCCTCATCCTCGACCTTACTCGACGCTCGCTTCACTACTTCAGATCCGGCCCCTGGTAAGTCTTTCCTAGGCTCTAGGTGCTCGTTTTTGTTTTCACTTGGTGGTTTGATAGTTCGACCGATGATGTTTTGTCTTGTGTAATTGATGTTGTTTTGTCTTGTGCAATTGAGGTTGTTTGAGTATTTTTCTGATTGTTTTTTTCAATTTGGTGGATTTTACAGTATGACCGAACATTGTTTGTTTCAATTTGTTTTCAATTTGTTTCAATATGATCTAAAATTTTACAGTATGACCTAAAATTGTTTGTTTTCATTTATTTTTTGCAGGTTAATTTGGAGTATGTTTGAAGTTTGAACTCCTGTTTTACGGAGTATCTTTTAAGCTTGGTTTGTGTGCGTTTTATTTGGTTGTGTAATCACTGTAATAGTGTAATGTGTTGTGTTGTGTATGCACTGCTGTATGCTATATTTGAAGAAAAAAAAGAAAAAAAGAGAGGTTTTTGTACAAATCGTGTCGTGCCGTGTTATATGGGTATCCGACACGAAACCGTGTCGTGTTATCGTGTCGGATACCCAGTACTTATCGTGTCGTGTTCGGATCGGCACTTTTCCCCTTATCGGTTTCGTGTTTTTGTCGTGTCGTGTCGGATACCCGGTTATGCACAACCCTATATGGCGATGTGTTACATCGATTGCATATGAAGGCGGGGAGAAGCCCCTACAAGGACAAGGTGGTAAGGTAAGTTATGGTTAACCTTGTGTATTATGTCAACAATTGCAGTAATGACTTCATGATGATATGGTGAATTTAGTTGACTGACACGGGACTTCTAGGTTCATATCCCACGTTTGGCTTTGTTTCCCAAATGGTCGTTGGTGATGATACGGGGAAGCCCTGGATATCCCAGGTGTATACATCTAGGGGGGGGGGGGGGGAGAAGAAGACTAAGAAGGGTGATGGACATGAGCTGGCTTCCCCGGCCAAGAAACCGCGTGCCCATAAAGGGAAGGAAGTCGCAGTTCCCGCTGACACCGTTGCGCTAGGAATTGTGTTCGTGCTGGACAACGACGGCCTAGTCGGGTGGCTAACAAGGTACCTCACTTCTGTGGAGATGTGGAAGTCAGCCTCCATCGACACCCTCATCACCTCGTCCTCAACTTCCTCCCCCTCCATCGACACCCTCATATCCGGGTCATCCTCAACACCCTGCCACTCCAAATCATCACAGACTTCTTCCCGATTCACTCCGACGTCTTCGTCCTCATCATCCTCCTGATTGCTTATGGATATGACCTCCAACCCCTGATACATATCACCTTGATAGTTTACCGTGCCATCTGAGGAGTTGTCCGTGTCACCCAATTGGATCACATCCATACCCTTATTCTTGTCACCTACATACATCTACGTGTCACCATTTTTACACCCTTCTCAGTAATGTCTATCACACCCAGCTCCTTGCTCTTCCCTATGACCTTCATCACCTCACCCAAGTAGTTCACATCCGGACCCTTACCTTTATCATCTACATAAATATGCGTATCGCCCGTTTTAAACCCCGTGTCGATAATGTCTAATACACCCATCTCCTTGCTCTTTCCTATGACATCGCTCTCCTCATCCAATTGGTTCATATCCAGACCCTTACACTTGTCACGTGAACATTTATCCGTATCACCCCTTTTCAACCACGTGTCAACCATATCTATCACCCTCAGATCCTTGCTCTTCCCTATGGCTTCGCTAACCTCTCCACCCCCATATAACCCAACATCTACGGACACAAGGTTTGGTTGTGCCTTACCTTCTGCCTCGTCAATGACAATCTCATTCAAGTCGTCCGCTTTTTGGGAGGTACATGGCCCACTCAGGCATTCTTCCCTAACGCCAGGTTGCTGTACTTCAATGTTTTCCTTCAACAATGGACCAACGTATATCACCATAGGCCATGGATGTTCCCTACACTTCGAGTTAAGAAACTTAAAAGCCTCAAGGTCGTCATCGTCAACTATCGTGATCGGATGACCCATTTCTTCCGTCTTTGGCAGGTAAGACAACCGCCACTCTTCATATGAAGAATCATGGTCGACCTTGAGCATGCTCAGTTTTTTCAGAGAGGTTAAGTCGATTCCCTCTTCAACGATCACATTCTTGCACACAGTCTCACTAGAAAACACCCATCCGGCACCCTCGAACAACCAACGACCGTTGAAGACGGGAGCGACACATACTTTGACGTTTTCTCCTGAAAATGAAAAGAGGGATGAGCACTAATATGGTTCATTGGTATCTACTTTTTGCAAAACATGAGGAGAATCAACGAAAACCCCTACCCATTGCAACTGAGAATTAGGGTTTCTCATAAACCAACGTGACACGGAAGTTTCTTCTCACTGACACGAACACGGAATGAGGCCGACAGGTGTTCTGCAACTGGACCTTGAGGCTGACAGATTGTCTTCAATAGTGACCTTCTTCTCCAGCTCTTTTGTCCAGGGGAGGAAGAAACTGATTGTCTTCTCCCTTCCTCTCTTTTTATACACTGCAAATTGGAGGAAAAACCCCTATCACATCCCCTTTTAACATTGTAATGATTGATGTCTTGTCACCCCTATGTTTGGCGCCAACAACTCCCCACCAAAACCTCTTCTATCTCCTGCTCTCTTTTACCTTCAACCGGATGTCCCCTTTCATTTTTTATTTTGCACAAACTGACCCCTATGCTACCTTTTCCATTCTCCAAAAGGTGGTGACATTTTTGCAAAGTCACAAATAAAGATGGTGACATTTTTGCAAAGTCACAAATAAAAGTGTCTAGTTATGCAAATCGCCCGTAACAGAACCTGCAACGGAGAAAATTGATTAAAATCGACGACAATCAACTATCAACAGGGGTAAAACTAAAACAACGATGAGCAAAATATCTAAAAACAAGGCTTCAATACATTAGTGAGAATCAAAGTATGAGCAAGAAAATAGGAATCTGAGACATATAGTCTCCACGGAGGAAGGATCAGTCCTTGGGCTCTCTACAATTAGACATACCGTGGTTTCAGTAGATCTAGAGTCTAGACTTCCTCCGGCGGCGTCCTCTGGCGAACGGACCTCGGCGATGCACCTCCGGCGTCAACTCTCTCCGACATCTCTCCTCTCTCGGGAGGAAGCGGGTTTGGACTTTGGACCGTGGGATGAAGAAATATTAGTGACTTTAATTATTATAAGATTTAATCTCGGCCATTGATTTGATCGAACGGCTGATATCAATTTATTAGTTTTTATTGATTTTTTCAACAAAGGCGAAGGCATACTCCAGTTACGGCCCAACAACGTTTCGCTTGTTACCTGTTCCATCCTCCTGTCTCTCCCTCCCCCTCTCTCTCTCTGTGACATCTGCTCTCCCTCTTCGTTTCTTCTTCTCTTTGATCCTCTCAGATCGCGTGCTTTTCTGTCCGATTGTCTATCCAGTATCAACTCAATCGACATTGTTTGTTTCGCTGTGCGATTTGTGTTCCAATATACATCTGATTGCGTACTGAGATTGCGGTAGGTATTATTCTTGCTCCCTTTCTCGTCCCTCACCGCTCTTTTTCTTGTATTGTAATCTTTCTTCATTTCTTCAGATCGGTCGTTTCAGGTTGAAGACTGTGTATACTTACCTACTTTAAGTGGGATTTTGGATTTTCATGCTTCAGATTTAGCTAGATCCTCAGAGCAAATTTACTTTCATTTTCCCCCTATGTTTTGATTTATTTAGTATAATTTTAGTGATACACCTGATTGAATGAGTATTGTGAGCTCTTTTCCTTTTCTATTCAACTTCAATTTGGGATTCAAGTCCGTTTTATGGCTTTAGGCTTTCAGTTGTGGTCATTGACTTGTGTGATAGAGCTAGTTTTAATATATGAACTTGGTTTTTTTCCCATAAAAAGCGCATTGAACTGATGTGGTTGCAAGGAAAGCTACTTAAGAAATGGAATGAGAAAGAGTAATTGGTCCTCAGATGTTTGCATTGCTAATATACATTCTCTCATATATTGACTCAGTTGCAAGTAAATGAGATTGATTTAACTTTTTCACATGATTGTTACTTTCTTCAGGTGGATTTTCGTAAATATTATAGATGCTTATGCATTAGATGAGAATGGAGGACAACGAAAAGAAACAACGTATAGAGACTTCTCAGGAGGCCTTAGTCTCACATGGGGAGGGACACAGTGGGGTAAGGGAAAATACAAGGCCGTCCCTTTTGCTACCTGACACTACAGGCATCAGTGGTGGTAACACAATTGTAGCAATTGCTTCAACAGTGGTTGAAGAAGACCAATTTGAGCAGGTGTCTTTAAAGGATCAGGAAAAGAATGAAAGTGCCAGTGACAAATCAGGTAAATTGTCTAATTCAGAAGATGCTGTCTATTCATCTAGAGGACAAGAGGGAGCCTCAGGGACATCACGTGGAAGATATATGGAAGAGTTTGGTGGTTCACCTGTTGCTGAGTCTGGAGAAGACCAATGCAGCTCAAGCCCTGGGACTACTGGAAAAGTTGATCTTTCAAGTAAAACGTCCTTTTCCAATGTTCTTGATTATGGGGAATCTGCACAATCCCCATATGATTCACCTCAAAAGTTTAAGCAAAGAGTTGTAGTTCCTAATGTTTCACCAGAGCTTCTACATTTAATTGATTCTGCAATCATGGGGAAACCGGAGTGCTTGCATAGACTTAAGAATATTGTGCAGGGAAAAGAAAATTTTGGACATGAAGAGGATATTGACGGTGTCTCTTTCCTGGTAGTTGACTCACTATTGGCCACAATGGGTGGTGTTGAATGTTTTGAAGATGATGAAGACAACAATCCTCCGAGTGTGATGCTCAATTCCAGGGCTGCAGTCATCTCGGGTGAGCTTATTCCTTGCCTACCTTGTGACAGTGATAGCTCCAATAGCATGTCCCCTAGAACACGGATGGTTAGGGGACTTCTTGCCATATTAGGAGCTTGTACTAGAAACAGAGCAATGTGCTCCAATGCAGGTTTGCTCAGTGTTCTTCTGAAATCAGCTGAAAAGATTTTTGCTGATGTCAATTCGAGGGAACAGATAAAATGGGATGGTGCCTCCTTATGCTATTGTATTCAACACTTAGCTGGGCATTCTCTTAGTGTAATTGATTTGCATAGGTGCCTCCAAGCTATCACCAGAACTCTCATTACTCCTTGGGGTCCCAGGTTGATGTTTGCCCTGGAGAAGGCAGTTGGTGGAAAAGAATCCAGGGGACCAGCTTGTACATTTGAGTTTGATGGTGAAAGCTCTGGTTTGCTGGGGCCAGGTGAAAGCCGGTGGCCATTCCCTAATGGATATGCATTTGCTACGTGGATCTACGTTGAATCATTTGCTGATACATTAAATACCGCAACTGCTGCTGCTGCTATTGCTGCAGCTGCTGCGGCCACATCAGGAAAAACTTCGGCAATGTCTGCTGCAGCTGCAGCAAGTGCACTGGCTGGTGAAGGTACAGCACACATGCCACGTCTTTTTAGTTTCTTATCTGTTGACAATCAAGGAGTGGAAGCTTATTTCCATGCACAATTTTTGGTAGTTGAGAGTGGTAGTGGGAGGGGAAAGAAGGCTTCCTTACATTTTACTCATGCGTTCAAGCCTCAGTGTTGGTACTTCATAGGTCTCGAGCACACCTGCAAGCAAGGTTTACTTGGGAAGGCTGAGAGTGAGTTACGACTATATATTGATGGGACTCTTTATGAGAGTCGTCCATTTGAATTTACTAGGATCTCCAAGCCACTTGCATTTTGTTGTATGGGAACAAACCCTCCTCCAACCATGGCTGGATTACAACGTCGTCGTCGGCAATGCCCCCTGTTTGCTGAGATGGGTCCCATTTATATTTTTAAGGAACCGATCGGCCCTGAGAAGATGTCTCGTTTGGCTGCTAGGGGTGGTGATGTTCTACCATCTTTTGGGAATGGTGCAGGGCTACCATGGCTAGCGACAAGTGAATATGTACAAAGCTTGGCCGAAGAGAGCTCAATGTTGGATGCCGAGATTGCTGGATCTATTCACCTTCTATACCATCCAAGATTACTCAGTGGTCGTTTCTGTCCAGATGCTTCCCCAATGGGTGCCGCAGGTCTGTTAAAGTTATCAATACATGTTACTTAGATCTTTTGCATTACTCCTTTCCCCTTTGATGTCCTTTTGATATACTTTTCCATGCATAGAAAAAAAAAGTCTTCATGAAGCGAACTTGGGAGTATCCTGAAAAGTTAAATTTATAAGATGTGTAACATAGTTACAAATAAGGAACAAGACCCAACAATGATCTTGTTGTAAAATGGCTTGTCCGGCCAGATGCCCAAGAACCAACTCACTAAATAAGGTTCTATGCAAAACAAATTGCACTCATGTGCTCAATTCCTCATTGACTCAAAACCACTACGACCGTCACCTAATCTTACTCCCAACCCAACGTCTCTCTCTCGGTGTTTTGCCTTGACACTTAAGAGAGATGCGATGTTTATATATATTGATAACTTTGATTTGCCCAAACACTTCGGTCACACTGTCGTTACTAAACACAACACCATTTTGAGCTATCCAAGTATAATATATAAAAGCATAAAATACAAGGAACTTGGACAGGAACTTGGGAGTATCATTGCCTGAGTTGAGCAATATATACTGTGAAAGTTTTCTCTGCCCCTCTAAATTCGACATTGTGATTTGTTATGTGAGAAACACTTTAGCTAATGAACCACTCTTTCAGTCGTTTTTTCTAACTATCATTTTGCTTTTGCGGCACATTACTTTTTGGGTGGGAATGGTAGAAAATATCTTTAGATGTTTTACCAGATGATGCTTAGGTTTTTGTCTTCCTCTCTTAGTTGGCATGTCCTATAGGAACATTTAGTAGGCATTCAAAGGTTTCAGTTACCTAGCTTAAGCTTCTCTAGGGAATCTTGTGATGAACCCTCTTATGGTTTTCTTGCTGTGTTTTATGTGGTTCATGTGGATATTGCATATTGTAAGGTCTCTATTTTATCCCAATACAATTTCTTATCTACTTGTCAAAAGAAAGTGGAACTCAGATGATATGTCCATCCCAGTCAATTTCCCATTTTAAATTCAACAAATGATCTAATCATAAAAACAGCAGTCTGTCTTATAAATCCCTAGTTGCCTATGTCCTAATTCTCATGCCATTTTAAATTTCTTATCTACTTGTCAAAAGAAAGTGGAACTCAGATGATATGTCCATCCCAGTCAATTTCCCATTTTAAATTCAACAAATGATCTAATCATAAAAACAGCAGTCTGTCTTATAAATCCCTAGTTGCCTATGTCCTAATTCTCATGCTTATGTTCAGCTTTCTGCATCTCATGCACTTATGTTTTATGCAGTCAGAGCATCCCCAACAGCTTCTTCATTTTGGGGATTTTGGAGAATTTTACGCATTGTTTTGGTCCAACATATTCTCCATCTCATTCTCCAAAATGGGGAAGTAGTAGAAAAAAATAGAGAAGCTTCCTAAATCTGCTCCATTCTCTAAAACTAATTGATTCTCCAAATCTTCAGAATGGAGAAACTGGTGGAGTTTGAGAAAAATAATTTGGAGAATATTTATTTTGTTTCCCTATTTTGGAGGAATTTTGAGAAAGCTGTTAGAGATGGTTATTCATTCATACTACTAACTCTCTGAACTTCAGTCACCAAATATTCTTCTTTTATTCAGGATAAAAAAAACTTTCAAGCTTCTGCATAGAGTGGTCTGTTTACTTTTGGTCTCTTCTCTTTCTCTCCTTGTATGTGCTGTTTTTTTGTGAGAAATGTTACTTTTTTCATGTGTTTCAGGCATGCTTCGAAGACCTGCTGAAGTCCTTGGTCAGGTACATGTTGCCACAAGGATGCGGCCTGTTGAGGCTTTTTGGGCCCTGGCTTATGGTGGTCCCATGTCCTTACTTCCATTGGTAGTGAGCAACATGAAGAAAGATAGCTTAGAACCAGAAGAAGGAAATTTATTGTTGTCTTTGGCTGCTGCTGCCCTCTCTGCTCCAATTTTTAGGATCATTGCCATTGCTATTCAGCATCCTGGAAACAATGAAGAGTTATCTCGTGGAAGAGGCCCTGAAATTTTGTCGAGGATCTTGAATTACCTTCTGCAGACATTATCTTCTTTAGATGCTAGAAACCATGATGGCGTAGGAGATGAAGAGCTAGTTGCAGCTGTTGTTTCTCTCTGCCAAGCACAGAAGCATAACCATTTCCTTAAAGTACAGCTTTTTAGTACACTGTTATTGGATTTAAAAATGTGGAGCCTGTGCAACTACGGACTGCAGAAGAAACTTTTGTCATCTTTGGCTGACATGGTTTTCACCGAGTCATCTGTTATGCGAGATGCAAATGCTATTCAAGTGCTTCTGGATGGTTGTAGGCGATGCTATTGGATAATTCGTGAAAAGGACTCCGTGAATACATTTTCTCTAAATGGGAAGAACCGTCCTATTGGTGCAGTGAATGCTTTGATTGAAGAACTCCTGGTAGTGATTGAGCTACTTGTAGTTGCAGCACCACCTTCTCTTGCTGTGGATGATATGCGTTGTTTGCTTGGTTTCATGATTGACTGTCCACAACCAAATCAGGTAACTGGGATTTCCTAGAGGATTAAATTTTTACGAGTTAGCTTGTGGTTTGTTATAATCATATTGTTGCAGACTGAGCTATTGAACAGAAGGAAGAAATGCAATGTATTTGGGCCTTTAGGGTTTCTTTTCAATTCTCTTACCCCTTTGAGCTTTTTTATGGTCTTACCTGTTGTATGTTTATGATCATTTTTTTCTTCTCTGGCTTATGATAGTTGTTTTGTTGGGAGGCAATTTGTTTAAGCTTGTTGATTTTGGTGTTTAGTGTTCACCACTGAAATAATCATCTCTGATGTATCTGCTCCTGGTTGGAGTTGAAATACATTTCTCATATATATTTAATACTCCATCCGTCTCGTACTACTTAATGTTATAGCTCCTTGTGTTTGCCTCAAAGTACGTGAATTTTTTAACTTCCCAACATCTTTAATTATTATCAATTATATCAAGTTTCAATTTATGAATCATTTTTAATGCTTAATTTACAATTCCAAGAAAAAGCAATTCAACTAACCCTGTATCCTCCGATCACATTTCAACTTTTCACAAATCATTTATTATTTGACTAACTGCCTCTTCCATTTTTTCTTAAAAGGTGTGTGAAATTCCAAAACATCAACTATTAGTAGATGGAGGAGTAAACTATATCTTTCACTGATCATCGCAAAATAATATGCTCAAGTGTTAATATTATCCATAGGCTTTCTCCAACACACACAAAAAAAAGATCATTGAGATTCTTAGGTTGCTTGAGTGGAAGGTGATCAAGGTGGAGAAAGTCGATCAGTTGATGATGACTTGATGTTGGTTGAGTTTTAGCAGAGGCAGGAGATTTTCCTTGCATCACTGAGTTAAGTGTTCTGTGTCATAAAAGAAAGAAATATTTCTGACATCTAATGCAGAGGTTGGAATAGGTGATTTACATACTTATATAGTGTAGGGGACTAGGTGTATAAAGAAACAGATACTTTATATTGTTGTTTTCTGTTAGTGTCTATTTCCATTCTTTTGAAATAGGTGATTCCCAGTTTCCTATCCGTTTCTGTCCCCCATGGTATTTAGTTTTATGGGTTTTATAATTGCTTTTCTTCCTAGTTCTACTCTGGTATTGCTCTAAAGTTCTCTCTTCCCCTTTTACTTGATATACAAAGTATTTTTTAATCTCTTCAAACTCTCAAATCATGTTGGTGTTTACTTGGGCTCAGTAAGAAGATCAGGATGCATCAGTGATGAGTTTAATTGCATTATTGGCTGATGATCCTCATTTTCTTGTACTTGGGTACTTATTTTCTGTCAATCTTCTATTTGCAGCCTAATTTCTATAACAATGGTCCCTGTGCTTTATTCAGGTTACTAGGGTTTTGCACCTGATTTATAGGTTGGTTGTACAGCCAAATTCAACAAGGGCCAAGACTTTTGCAGATGCATTTTTATCATGTGGTGGAATAGAAACAGTTCTTGTTCTCTTGCAGCGTGAAGCAAAGGCTGGTGATTATGTTCCATCTGACTCTGTATTTGGAAATGACGGAGAGGATTTGCCTGAGCATATTTCTGAAAGCAAGTTTGACATAGGAATGCCAAGAAAATATGAAGATAAGGATGGAGATGAAGAAAAAAATGCACCTTCACTTGAGGAAAAAGCTTCTGAGCCCGAGTCTCAAAAAAGGCATAGTGCTGCTGGAGCCGAGAATGTTCAGGTTAATAATATTCTTGCATCAAGTTCGTCAGGAATGCCTTTAACAAGATTGACATCTGCTGCGGAGAATTTTTTCGCTCAAAATGTAGGTGGCATTAACTTTTCAATTAGTGCTGACAATGCCCGAAACAATGTCTACAATGTTGATAGATCTGATGATATTGTTGTTGGAATCATCAAACTGTTGGGCACTTTTGTTGCATCCGGCTATTTAAAACTTGGATCTCAGGCTTCATCAGATGCTACAGGCAATCTTTTGGGTAATGGGATGCATGATTCAGACAGCTCTATGTTTGATGATAAAGTTAGCCTCTTGCTTTTTTCTCTTCAAAAGGCTTTCCAGGCAGCACCAAAAAGGCTTATGACTACCCGTGTATACTCAGCTCTATTGGGAGCCTCGGTATGTCTTACAATGTACTTGTTTGTTTGAATTATTACAGGGAAAGTATTGTCACCATATGTGTTGAAATTTTGTTCAGGATGTTCTCAGTATGATTGTGATTGAGAAATGACAGAGACTCTGGACAGTGGAATTTATAATAGACACTAGTCAATTTTGTGATCCAAAAGGGTTAAACTAGTGATGATCAGTGCAGGTTCATTTACTGCTGATTAATGTGGTTCTCTTTTCATCTCAGATAAATGCCGCTTCAACTGATGATGGATTGAACTTGTATGATGATTGTCATCGGTTTGAGCATTTAGAGCTCTTACTGCTTCTTCTAAGATCACTTCCCTATGCATCTAGGATACTGCAAAGCCAAGTGCTACAGGTAGGGATAAGGATTTTCACAATATACTGCATACTTCTTATGTCAGTGTCTTTATTGCTTTGGATTTTAAGTTTTTATTTTTTTTATATTTTTTTAGGTAGAAGTGCAAAAGACAAATTCATGCAACTTTGTTACTTCTTTCACTTTAGCATGCCTTGTGGTTTTTTAAATCCATTTTATCCTTGACAAGCAATCATTAGCATTGTGAAGCAAGTTATTACCCTAATTGATTTCATCTTTATAATTTCTCTCTGAAATTTATGCTAGAAAAGCACTTCATTTTTTTTTTGGGGCCAAACATTAAAGTGATCTACTTAACATCTTCGGGAATGATGCTTGTCCCTTCCCTTTGTCTCTGTCCTAGTACATAATATAATTTTCCCAATTGATATACCCATGGTTGTTGAAATTTGATGGACATGGTCCATCAAAGTACTCACTATGAAATATTCATTTTTTATTAGTCTTTCAGCTTCCTTTGCTTCGTCTATAATGACTGGGTTTTCTATATCGAGTATCTTAAATAGTTTCTGAACTATCCCTCTATGATTTCAGGATCTTCTGTTTTTGGCTTGCAGTCATCCAGAGAACAGGAGCTGCATTACCCAGATGGAGGAATGGCCTGACTGGATTCTTGAAGTTCTTATTTCAAACTATGAGGTAGCACCATCATTGTTGGATTTATCAAGGAGTGGCTAAGTTTATAGTCTGTTTAATTGGATCAATGTTTTCCGTAGTGACAGTTCAAATATCATGTTGGTGTTTACAGAAGGGTGCTGAAAAGGACTCTACTTCTAAAACCTTGGAAGACATAGAGGATCTTGTACACAATTTTTTAATCATCATGTTGGAGCATTCTATGAGACAAAAGGATGGGTGGAAGGTTGTCTACTCTTTCATGAACTCCTTTTTTTATGTCAATGCAAATTTGATTGGTGTAGGGTTTATATTTATGGGTATTATTTGCATTTGAATCAATTTGCAGTTTAAGTTAACTCTAGGTACATATCTTTGCCATGTTTTTATTATTTAAATAGAATTTCAATGAAGTTATGCTACATATTGTTGCCTTGTATTTATGGAAATTTTGTCCACTGTGGCACTACAGTTAAACTGAAGGGCTGTGAGCTGACAGGGGATGATTTCTGGAGTCTACGTAGCTAATATGTTAAAATCAGCTTTCTTCCTTTATATTGCTGATTTGATCCTTGAGCATCTGAAACATATTACCTTAGTGCAATTTCATTCATTTATGTCTTGGACCCTATTCAATTTCTACAGGATGTTGAAGCAACCATCCATTGCGCTGAGTGGCTTTCTATGGTGGGTGGATCTAGCACTGGAGATCAGCGCGTTAGGTTGGTTTAATACAACTTGTTCTATAATCTTCTTATTGTTCCTTGCATTTTCGTGTTTGCCCATTTAATTACGGAATTGGGATAGGGTTTGAGAAATTTGAGTAATAAATCAGAATTATGATATATGGACAGCATTAAAGGTAGCTGAAAAACTCAAGTGTAACTTCCTGGATGATTTTCCCATGCTATGCAGACCTTTTAAAAAAAAATAGATATCTAATTCTATTCAAGTAAATGCAATTAATTAATGCTAGTACATGGTATTACTATTACCTCTAGTTAAAATAAATTGAGCGAACGGCCAATATCCTAATTAACTACTAGGTTCTGTTGAGTGATTCATTCCATCTTCCTTATCTATTGAGTCCTATCAAGTTTCATTACCTAAATGGGAAGTACGGCTTGTATTAGAAAAATGAAATACTAAGGGCCAAAAATTATTAAGATAGGATATTAAAGTTTCAATCATCTTCTACATACTTGTATTAGAAAAATGAAATACTAAGGGCCAAAATTATTAAAGTTTCAACCAGCTTACCTTTTCAACTTTGTCCACTTTGTACATTGCAGACGTGAGGAATCTTTGCCTATATTCAAAAGAAGACTTCTGGGAAGCTTGTTGGACTTTTCAGCTCGAGAACTTCAGGTTCAGGTAAAGACATTTTATATTTTTATTTTTTAATCCCCCTTTCATTTCCACACATTTTTTCCTTCCAAGTGTAGATTGTAGAAATGTATTCTAACATCTATATCAACCTTAAACACTTATTTTAAAAAAAAAAAAACTTTACTGCAGACTCAAGTTATTGCTGCAGCATCAGCTGGAGTTGCTGCCGAGTTTTCTTCACCAGCGTATGCAAAGGCCGAAGCAGAGAATGCTGCTCAGCTTTCTGTGGCTTTGGTAGAGAATGCCATTGTAAATTTGATGCTTGTGGAAGATCATTTACGTTTGCAGAGCAAGTTACGTTGTGCTTTGCATTCTACCAAAGTTGTCTCCCAACCCACACTTGTCTCATCTGCAAGCAATCTTGACAATTTGTCCACAATCCCCGGTGGAGAGTTAAATGAATCTGCAGGCAACCGCTATCCATCTCCTGACTCAGGCAGCCTACCTGTTGATGTATGCCTTTCTTTATCTAGCTTGTGGTAGTTCTATAGACTTATCTCAGATATTTTTGCCAACTTCCTGCTGCATATGTTGCCATAAATTTAGTTATTCATCTTTTTTATTTTTGATGTTTTCATAAATACTTGATTAGTCTGATATCAAACTTATGCTGCATCAATTTATGTTAGGTTCTCACATCAATGGCGGATGACAATGGGCGTATTTCAGCTGTAATGATGGAACGTTTGACAGCAGCTGCAGCAGCTGAGCCTTACGAGTCTGTTTCATGTGCTTTTGTGTCATATGGGAGCTGTACAGCAGACTTGGCTGATGGGTGGAAATACAGGAGTCAGTTGTGGTATGGTGTCGGTGTTCCTTCAAGAGAAGATGCATTTGGTGGTGGTGGAAGTGGCTGGGATTCATGGAGCTCTGCGTTAGAAAAAGATGACAATGGAAATTGGATTGAGCTCCCTCTGATAAAGAAGTCAGTTACAATGTTGCAAGCATTACTTTTAGATGAGTCTGGACTTGGTGGGGGTCTTGGTATAGGAGGGGGTTCTGGGACAGGAATGGGAGGTATGGCTGCACTTTATCAGTTGCTGGATAGTGATCAGCCATTCTTATGCATGCTGCGGATGGTTCTTCTTTCTATGAGGGAAGAAGATAGTGGGGATGATAATATGCTCATCAGCAGTTTAAACTATGATGACTTGACATCAGAGGTTTCTCATCGGAAAACTGTCAATCTAGGTTCAATGGATTCCAGTTCCAGAATATCTATGAGACCATCAAGATCAGCGTTGTTGTGGAGGTAATTGAGTAAAATGTTCTTTTTATTTCTTCCGGTGTAGTGAATGACAGTTTGGTATTTCAAAAGATGATTGTGATTATTGCAAACTCAATATAAGTTTCTTCTCTATCCCGAAAGGATATCACCCCTATCTGGTAAAAATATTTCGTTTGCATAAAACTAAAGTTTTCAAGATCATGCTGGGGTGATATGTTTATGTATCATACTAACATGCTGTTGGTTAGTGAAATTCATGGTTTGTTTAAAGACAAGGGCATATGAATTTGCTTTGGTATGTGTGTCAGATTACTTATTATGCATCTATTACGGGGTGATTTTGTAAACTTGGCTATAAAAAGCTTTTCATTAGGTAACTTACCTATGTACATAATATATTTCACTGATGCACTAATAAAATATTTAAATTACATATAGGTTACACTGAGTGTTCTAAAAATTGCGTCTAGGCAGTAAGCAACCCTGCTCCGTCTAGCATCTAGGTGCCACCTCGGTGGCTACCTAGACCCGCCTAGGCGTTAGGTGGCCTCTCACCGCCTAGAATCCGCCTAGCGCTTTTTATAACACTGCTTACACTTTAATAAATTTGACAACAGATGTCTTGTGGCACTTTTAGTTGTGACACTTACAACAATATTGAAATGTGCTAATTCTATATTTAGTCCCAAACTTTTAGGAGTTGTTCTGTGTTGGTCATGTCGAAGAGTTGGATGTGCTATTGAGTGGTGTCTAGTAAATCTTTGTTGTTATGCTTCTTTTCTGGCTCTTAATTTCCTTAATGATTTGCCTGCTACCACTCTTTGGGTCTATTGGAAACACTCTCAACTAGTTCGGGGAAAGAGTGAGTACATCTTGACCCCCCAAGACCCCGCTTTATCGCGGGATATACTGGGTTGTTGTTGTTGTTCCTAGCCATCAAAGCTCTGGTAATTACATGATGTTGGCATGTTGCAGAGGACCATATATAATCCTATATGGCGTGCTATAGTTTTTTTTTTTCTTCGTGAATTCTGTCTGGGAAAAGGGATTATTGATCGAATAGAAAAGGTAAAGCTAGAGTTTGTGATTGTGAAAATAAAAGTTGGGATTACATTGAGATCCATGTAAATAGATTTGACTGATACTTGAGGCAAAATGTGTGCCACTTGGTACAAAATCAATGGAAAGTCTCTAGCTGACCTCTTTGTTTTATGTGCACTTTGATTCCCTTTCTTACCATCTTGTCATCTTTAGAGATTTATGCTAATATCTTTTATCCATAATCACCCCTATGCTAATTGGTTTGGATCTTTCAAGTTGGTCTGTTCCATCTTGTAAATCAAATAGTAGGATGTAATGATTTAACTTAAACTAGGTAACTTCTTAGACATTTGGTGTATTGCAATAAGAGATATTGCGAATGGGATCTGTAATCCTCTTCATAACTATGTCTTCTCTTCATATCTCGTTTTTAACTTGTTTTTATATTCTTTACAGTGTTCTTTCACCTGTTCTTAATATGCCAATTTCTGAGTCAAAAAGACAGAGGGTACTGGTTGCATCCTCTGTTCTTTATTCCGAGGTAAATGTTTTTCAGCAATTTCGCAATTACGTTTTATCTTACTCTTTTTCTTATGAAGTTGATTTTGACTTTTATAATCCGTCTTCAGAATCATTTCTACCATCCTTTATGAAGTTTTTTTCTGGGCTACATTACATGAAACCACCCTTTAAATGTAACTTTTCACAAAACCACCCGTAAATTAGAAAATTATTAGTAAGCCACCCATAAATTTGGTTTGTTTCAATAACCACCTGCAACTGCATATTGATGTGTAAAAATTGTGATGAAAATGTTAAATTACCACTTTCTTTTATAAGTGGACTTTATTATATATATACACTAAAATATTCATGAATAGAGTGAAAATTTAGCATTTTCTCAGCATTTTTACACACAGGCTTATGAGTGGTTCTTGGAAATAAAACCAAAAGTTTGGGTGATTTTCTTTAATTTCCTAATTTATGGGTGTTTTTTCGTAAATCTCATATTTTAATGGTGCTTTTCTGTAATTTGCCCTTCATTCTGTTACCAAATTTGTTATTGATGAAAAGGGGCCCTAGAAATGAAAGAAATAAAAGCGCTTCCATTTTCCTCTTTTTCTTTCATGGTATTTACAACTAGTTTAGTATTTCCGTTGAATTCACTGTTCTCTTGTTTGTATTCAGTCATACATATTGATTTATATATATTTTTTGACCTCATCCTTTTTCATTTAAAACGATCTTGCTTCATTTTAACTTGATTCACGAATATTAATTTCTGTTGCTTAATTTTCGATCTCACTTTTAATGGCTAATGTTGCATTGAAACCAGATATGGCATGCAGTTGGAAAGCATAGAAATCCCCTTCGGAAGAAATATTTGGAGGCCATTGTACCAGCATTTGTTGCTCTTATGAGGAGATGGCGTCCGCTTTTGGCTGGAATTCATGAACTTGCCACTCCAGATAGTCTAAATCCCCTGGTTGTTGATGACCGGGCTTTGGCTGCAGATGCTCTTCCTATTGAGGTCAATGATTTTAAATTCACATAAGAGATTTTTTTTTAATTCGCATTCTGAGTTCCCAATTTTTTTTCTTTTCATTTTGCTCCTGAATTTATATCTGTCGTAATTTGCTTTGGTAGCTGTTTTGACCTGCTTAGAACTTCGGTAGCTGAAACATCAAGGTACCTAAGTGTATTTAGACAAGCCAGCAATATCCCTATGTGGAATTTACCCCAACTTAAGTAACCCTAAGTGAAACAGCTGCTAAGAGAAGTAACAGTTTCACTGGTGTCTCTTGCTATTTGTGGGTAAGGGACTCTATTCAGTGGTCCTTGTGCATTAAAAAGAAGACGAGTTGCTACATATCTAACTGACTTTTTGATGTTGCTAAGTGATGACACTTATTTATACTCCCTCCGGTTAGAAATATTAGACGTTTTAGGGTTAAAATCTTGATCAGTTTTAATTGACGTTTTTATTATTTAAGTGTTTACTGTAATTTTTCTGCCAATTGTTCAGTACCTAATAATTAACAAAGTACTGATTTTGCACTATTGGAGGCCTATTAATTTGCAGGCATACTCACTTTCTCTTTCTATCTTTCTTTCTTACAATGTACGAATGGAGTGGAAATTTTTTTCAATGCTTTATTTTTTAGCCTATCAGCCTGTCATTTCATTATTTCAATGTGGAGTACATTAATTATCTGTGCAGTTTCTTAATTTTCGCGCATAAGCTTAAAACGTCTAATATTTCTAACCGGAGGGAGTATTGTTTTTATATCCATGCTAAGTTTGTTGGTCTCAATGAGGTGCAGAAAGAGAGGAATGTATAAGGAAAAATCTTGAGTTTATTCTTTTCATGCTAATCTCAGAACTTATTATATCCTTGACATTTTCCATTTCCGTTTAAAATCTTATAATTTTATGTTTTTTCCCCATATATCTATACTTTTGTATAGGCTGCTCTTGGTATGATATCTCGAGGATGGGCTGCTGCTTTTGCGTCCCCACCCGCTGCTATGGCATTAGCAATGATTGCTGCTGGTGCTTCAGGTGAGGCACCAAACCGTGCCATAACATCACAGCTTAAACGTGATGGCACTTTTCTTGAACGGAAAGCAACACGACTTCAGACATTTTCTAGCTTTCAGAAGCCTGTAGGAATATCTAACAAATCTCCTGCTCCGAAGGACAAGGCTGCAGCAAAGGCTGCTGCCTTGGTTGCTGCGCGTGATCTTGAGCGGAATGCAAAAATTGGTTCAGGAAGGGGACTTAGTGCTGTAGCGATGGCTACTTCAGCCCAGAGAAGGAATGCGACTGATGTGGATCGTGTGCGGAGATGGAATGTCTCTGAGGCAATGGGAACTGCCTGGAATGAGTGTTTGCATCCAGTTGATACAAAGTCAGTCTATGGAAAAGATTTGAACGCATTGTCCTACAAATTTATTGCAGTGCTTGTTGCTAGTTTTGCTTTAGCAAGAAACATTCAACGGTCTGAGGTATGCAGTCAATTAAAGATAATGCATTTGAAATTTTATTCTATTTATATGAACTTACAGAATTGCATTTTTGCACCCCTTTGTATCTTTCAGATTGATAGGAGGACACAAGTTGCTGTGATTTCAGGTCATCGTCTGATGACAGGAAACCGTGCTTGGCGGAAGCTCATTCATCACCTGATAGAGATGAGATGCCTTTTTGGTTTATCTGGGGATCATTTAAGCAATCCTGAACGTGTATGCTCTGAAACTTGTTTCTGTTATCATTTGTAGTTCATTTCGTCTTGTTCTTCCACACCTATCGACTGTCATACTTTGGCTGATATCACTACTGAGTAATTTATACTGTGCTGCATTTTACTTTTTGGTCATCCCCTATTTATCATTACCAGGCTCAACTTTCAGTTTAGACATTATATATTTATACCTGAATGTTCAGGTATTCTGGAGGCTTGACTTTATGGAAAGCTCTTCTAGGATGAGAAGGTGTTTGAGGAGGAGCTATAGGGGGTCTGATCACTTTGGTGCAGCTGCCAATAATGAGCATCAAAGGGAAACAGAGGAAAATCAGCAAGGTCTAATAGATCCATCAAGTGCTACCATGTTAACCCCAGAAGCAATTTCAGTTGATGCAATAACTGAAGACGATGAGCATTTAGATAGCTATAACAGTGATACTAAGAATTTTGAAGGGGAACAACATGTGGAGAATCAATATAGACCATCAGGTGCGACTGAACAACCCATGCTGCTGTCATCCGAGTCTAGAGATAACCAAACTACTAGCAACCAAGGCATGACTGAAGATTCGTCAGCAGTTGCCCCTGGTTACGTCCCTAGTGAGGTTGATGAAAGAATCATCCTTGAGCTTCCTTCCTCTATGGTCAGGCCACTGAAGATTGTACATGGAACCTTTCAAGTAAGTTCTAATCTCGCTATAGTCTTGTAATTAATTTTTTTTTATAAAATATAAATAGAGAAAAGAGATTAGGTCCTACGCATGATCCGACCTAAAGCATCTTTGCAGAGGAAAATACAATGTTTTTTTATCAGTAAAATTTCTATAGGCAGGAGCTAACTGACCTAAATTTGTAAGTTTGTCTAACACTTCATTTGCCTCCCAAATGTGTGAAAAATCCTAATATCATAGAGACGTTGCAAATCAGATTTGCGTCTTCTGATATAATCTGGCTTTCTCAAGGTATTTGCATTGCATCTTTGCAGATGAGAATATAGAGTTTTTTTTTATCAGTAAAATTTCTATAGGTAGGAGCTAACTGACCTAAATTTTCAAGTTTGTCTACCACTTTATTTGCCTCCCAAATTTGTGCAAAATCCTAATATCATAGAAAAGTTGCAAATCAGGTTTGTGTCTTCTAATATAATCTGGATTTCTCAAGGTATTTGCAATGCATCTTTGCAGCAGATGAGAATACAAAGTTTTTAATTAACATAAACTATCTCCTGTTTTCATTTTTGTCGTACGATCCTTCAACTCTCGTCATAAGGCAATCATTTCAGCATTTAGAATCGAATTTTCCCCACACAAATTAGTTCTCTTACTGGTCACTAAACCATGATGGTTTCTAATAAAGCACATGATAATAGAGATATCTTGCCGTTTTTACTTTGATCCATCAAATTTTAACTTATAAGACCCAGTACTAGGTTTAACCCAGACTATATACTTTACTTTTTCTTTTTATTAATCTATATGTTTATTTTGGCTGCCCTTTGGATAATCTTCAATCACATCCGTCAGCTGTTTTTTCCTCATTCCATAGATTCATTTGTTTGTAAACGAATTGATCAATATTTCTACCTACTTTATTAATCGTTCTCTTTATTGAAAATAAATTGGTTCCTGGACAACCAAATATACTCCACCACACAAATAAAAGCCTTTCCAAAAGTTGACTGAAATTAAATTTAACCAAAAGTTATATAAATCATCATTTGACCATTAGTCCAGGTTTTAAGTCTGACATTTGTCTTATTTGGTTAGAAAAATATTCCCCTCTTCTAGAGGTAAATAGGGGATGATGTACATTCATGGTTAGTTACATTTGGTGGTGAAGTAATTTATGATTAAATGATTTCCTTATCATTTCCATAAACTAGTATTTGGTTGCCCATTTGAATGAATTGGTATGCATATTGCCTTAGGGAACTTTATCCTATTTAAAAGTTCAAAGTTAAGGGTTTAAAAGCATATGTTTTCTGCATTTCAGATAACAACAAAGAGAATAAATTTTATTGCTGATAAAGTTGAGGGAAAAGCAGAAGGGGATGAGCTTGATTGCAATTGTGAGATCAGAGATGAACTAAAGAATTATTGCTGGATGATGGCTTGCCTTCATCAAATATATAGTAGAAGGTGAGATGTTTATACTGGACAATATCCATTAAACCTGAATTGCTTTTTTATATGTTAGTTTTTTCTTTCCATTTCTTCATAATCCTGAAACGTACCATGTCTCACAGCCCAAAAAAGATATACAAGACTAGTTACTTCTAATTGCTCGAACTAATAAGGAAATATTACCTCATTTTGATTCTAGCTTATGGAATATTCTGAAATTATTTATGGTAAATCTATAGTTATATCAAGATCAAGAGAATGTATGGTTGGGTGGGGATTCTTCTTTGTAGAGCTCTTGAATTTCAGAGTGGGTGTTTTCCAAATGTCAATATTGGCTTCTTAGGTAAAGGCTAAGTGGCTGTTATACAAGAGAGTGATCAGTAGCATCACTGAGGAGGAAAGAGAGGGTTGTCGGTTCAAGTACAAAGGTGGCTGAGCAAGCAGTGCCTAAGGCAAAAGAGGAGGCCATTGTGTGTATGTACAAGGCACTCAATTGGTTGGTTGGTTGGTTGGGGGGGGGGGGTAGTTTACACTTCTGCTTGGCAGGGGCTAGAGAAAGGAATGTTAGCACCCTTGACTGAGTTAGGTATATCAAGGACGACGCAAGACAGTTGTTAGTAGAAGACCAACAGGTCAAGCTAAGATGGAAAAAGTACTTCTCTTAGCTACTCAATGAGGGACACAGGTGTCAGACAGACTACGGTTTTTGTTGGTGTGTTTCTATGGAGGAGGTGAAAGAGGCAGTTGTATGATGAGGAACAGGCAAGCGGAAGGCCTAGATGAGATACTTCTTGGAGTTTGGGAGTTTCGCCACCCTCGATGCACAATGATGTGGGAACTACAGGGACATCAAACTCCTTAGCCACTCAATGAAAATCTTTGAAGGAGTTATAGAGTCGAGGTTGATGAAACTAGTTTGTATTCATGGCAATGAGGTTCTTCATTGAAGCCATACCTAATGAGACAAACGATAGAGGCCTACAGAGCGAAGAAGATTAAGAAGAAGAAGAAGAAGAAGAAGAAGAAGAAGGCCCTATAAAGGAGTGTTGATGAAACTCTTGTGGCTTTGTGTGGAGGTTAAGTAGGTGTCAGGAACATATATTAGAATCCTTAAGGTGATGTATGATGGCGCCTGAACTTGTGTATGTGGGGATATTAGACTCCTTGGGGGACAGGGATGGAGATTGGGGAAGTTTTGTTGAACGGGGATGAGGATGGGGATGGGGAGGGTACTCCCCACCCTGAACCCACCCTGTTTCCATCCTTAGAGTGCCTACAGTTGGGGATAAGTTGAGGGAAGCTAGACTGCGGTGATTTGGTCATGTTATGAGGAGACACCCTAATGCCCTAGTTTGAAGGTGCGAGAGTTTGGTTCTCTGGGATGCTCGACGTGTTAGAGGTGGCGTGAGATTGGGATCACTGGATTGAGAGCATTCGGGTGGAGGAAGTCTAAGCTTGAAGTCCGGGGTGCCTGGACTGTTGGGCTTAGGTAGTTAGAGCTTAGGTTCACACTTTTAAGGGAGTGGCACGGGTTTTGGGCGGATAGTGTGACTTTAAGTTTGTCGCCTTGTCTGCTTTTAATCGTTTCTTCAATGTTGTTTTATGCTTCATTTAAAACTTTCTCGTATCAACTAGTGTACATATGGTCCTACCGGCACTAGGTAAATTTGAAACATTATCTTGGCTAGTTTGGGGCATGGATGCGTACACATAGACCCTGCCCTCGGTGGGATTCACTAGGTTGATATCGGGATTCACTAGGTGGATGCTGTTGTTGAGTTTTTAGCACTTTGGACTCAATTTCTGAATGGGATTCAGACTCGGTTTAGGCCATAGAGTTACAATCTGGTGATCCTCGATGGTTGTTACTTCTCTAGTTCACCATGCACAATTGTCTTCCCTGTTTTATTGCAAAACATGTATGCTTTGAAATTTGAAATAGTTGCTCAGCATGCATATAACCTGTCTTTGGTTTTATGGTTTCCACTTTCATTTTATATTTTCTATGTATCAATATGATCCCCCATGCGTACAGGTTAACACAACCGTTTGCTTGATTTCAGGGAGTGCGTTATGTACATTTTTGGTATACTTTCTTCCCTCAATCTTATTTTCTAATCATTTGTAGATACCTTCTGCGGAGAAGTGCCTTGGAGTTGTTTATGCTTGACCAGTCCAACTTCTTCTTTGATTTTGGGGTAAAACTTAAATTTTGCATTTTGCAAAGCTACATTAGACTCACGAATAGCCTTCATAGATCCCTTGTCATCCTTTTTCCGGTTAATCTGCTCCTTGTATATTTTCTTAATAATGCTATTTTGATATATCTGTTACTTTGCAGAGCAGTGAAAATAGAAGAAATGCATACCGAGCTATTGTGCAAGCACATCCCCCTCATCTAAACAATATTTATCTTGCAACACAGGTTTCTCTTCATGTTTGCTTTGGCTTCAATATTTTCTTCTTATTAATGGAGAGATTTGCAAATTGATTCAGTTACACAAGTTTTTGTAACTCTTTAGATTAAAATTGATAAATAAAGAGAACAGTTGGAATAATGATTATCTCTGGCCTCATTGTGATGAGATAGATGTTTCACCCTGAGTAATCAATTTTTCTAGGTAATTTTATACTTTGCCATCTTTGTTTTCTAGGTAATTTTATGATATGCTATCTTTTCTGGGGTTGAGTGAGGGTGGGTGTTTGCATGTGTTTGATGTTTATTTATATACTTTTTTTTATACACAGGTTAGCGTTTAATTGTGGACATGTCTTAACATGCAAACACATAGAGTGCAACAATTGACAAGTAAAAGTGCAAATCTCAACAAATGAAAGTGAAACGAGAGGAATGATCTTTAAGCCTTTTCAATTTTGCACTCTTCAAGATCGAAAAAGTGCGTATTAAAGAATATTTTATAAAAGTCAGCACTTAGAAAATATTGTGGACATGTCTTAACATGCAAATACATAGAGTGCAACAATTGACAAGTAAAAGTGAAAATCTCGACAGATGAAAGTGAAATGAGAGGAATGATCTCTGAGCCTTTTCAATTTCGCACTTTTCAAAATCGAAAAAGTGCATTAAATTTTTTTTTTTTAACTTAGCATTTAAAAAATATTGTGGATATGTCTTAACATGCAAACACATAGATTGCAACGATTGACAAGTAAAAGTGCAAATCTCGACAGATGGAAATGAAATGGGAGGAATGATCTTTGAGCCTTTTCAATTTTGCACTTATCAAAATAAAAAAAGTGCATATTAAAGAATATTTTTTAAAAGTCAGCATTTAATAATATGCATTTCTTCACACAACTGTTCACTTTTGTATACTATTGGTGCACTTAACTCTCTCCCTGCTTTTCACATTAAGGGCACTAAATTGTTCTCTTTGTTTTACTGGAAGGAATTTCTATGAATACATATGTACACACACATATGTACATGCGTACCTGTATATCTATAGAGTTAATATAACATAAGAAAAAACGTTTAGCATGATAGATGGGAAGAGAGTGGTTTGTAGCCATTTACTGCCTCCGTGTTTTTATTATGATTTTTTTTTGTTACAATTTTGTAGAGACCAGATCAACTTTTGAAAAGAACGCAGCTGATGGAGCGTTGGGCTAGAAGGGAGGTATGCTCCTCAGACAGAGAACAGTGTCGTGCCTACTATCTCATAGGATATATTACGTGCATTCTTTTTTTCTGGTTGATTGATCCTATTTACAATGTCCATTCTGCAGATCAGTAATTTTGATTACTTGATGCAATTGAATACGCTGGCTGGGCGTAGTTACAATGATATCACACAGGTTTGGTTCTGCTTGACATTTTCCCTTCACTCAATTTGTCAACTGATATTTTACTGGCTTTCCTTTATTATCTGCAGTATCCTGTATTTCCTTGGATTCTGTCAGATTACACTTCAGAGGATCTTGATCTTTCTAATCCTGGTTCTTATCGAGACCTCTCAAAGGTAGTGAATTAATCATAGTCGTGTGTACTTATGGGTGAAGCTATGTGTTTGCTTACTTTGTGTGGCCTCTCACAGCCTGTTGGTGCTCTGAATCCTGAGCGCCTTGTCAAGTTCCAGGAGCGCTACTCAAGTTTTGATGATCCTGTCATCCCTAAATTTCACTATGGCTCACACTACTCTAGTGCTGGGATGGTATGCTGTTTTTATACTTTTCTCTATTTGAGATCTTATTTTGGTTCTGTTCTAAAGATACTATACCTTTCCAGATTACTTTTAACAACCTTTGTGACAATGATTATTAAAAGTTGAGATGGTCAATTTCGTGAAAAAATGACATGGATCACGTGTCATGCTCTTTAGCATGATTACCCAGCAACTAAAAGCATGTAGTTTTTGGCAATAACAATCTATTTAAAACCTATCAAATTGATGACCTCTCTTGAATTCAAGGAATTCGTTCATCGAGTGTGGAAAGATAAATATTTTTTGTTTACTTTTTTATCATCCAATATAAATTTGTATATTTGATACAAAAAAAAAGTGGTTAAATCAGGTTTTACCCTAGTGACAGCAATCCAGATACCAAAGGGCAATGGATGTGCCATGCAACAGTGGTCAAAGCAGTGGCTTATTACAGCACTAAATAGTTTTCTCCTTTTTTCCCCTGTTGTGGAATTGTGTCAAGCTCCCTCCTTGGGCCAAAGTACACCACTAGTTAAGTATGAGCCATGTAGTTTAAGATAATGGGTATGACAATTGTTAAAGTCGGATGGGCCCGATGGGGTTCAAGACGCCAGAGGAAGGTTGTGTGCACACCCACGTACGAGGTTCCATCTCAAAACCAATTGGCAATGAGAGGAGTAGCCTGACAAGCTTATATGTTGTTCATGACATATCAATATTTTCCAATGTGGGACAACCACATTCCAACAACAGTATTTTATAGACATGAATTTGAATCCTGTGAATGATACCATCAATATATAGGGCAATGTTTGCAAAAAAAATTCCTATTCCTTGCTTTCCGGAACAAGTAAATTGTTTTAGCAAGGGCATTGCGGTTCATTTTGCTAAACCATGAGCTTAAGTAAATTGTTTTAGCATGGGCATTGCGGTTCCTTTTGCTAAACTATGAGCTTCATCTTGCTTCCTTTTTTAGCCATTTAGCTGCGCTAAGCAGTATCCACATGGCTCGGCAATTATAGCCAAAAAAAAATAGCCATGATGCGCACTTGAAAAACAAGTGCTCATTCGACTTAAAATCTACATTGCAGAGGCTGCACGTTGGATCAGTTTCCAGGAATGGGTGACAATCTTAAGTAGAGAGTCTAACCTTCAAGTCAAACCATGAAGCTGCTCTTGAAAAGCAAGTGCTCATTTGACTTGAAATCCACATTGCAGAGGCTGCATGTGGGTTCAGTTTCCAGGAATTGGAGACAATCTTTAGTAGAGAGTCTAACCTTCAAAGCAATCCAAAGGATAGATAAATGCCATTTTTGGTGTGATGTTACCATCCCACACAACCTTAGTCCAGGCGATATGTGGATTCAGTTGTCTCAGAAACTGGTATGCTGTGCATGGAGAAGTTCTGTCAATCTCCCATGCAGCAAGTTCAGTTCTTGCATTTTCAGTGCTCCCTGTTGGGTTCACCACATTTTTCTGATCTTCAAGATGTCCCGGGCAATCTGTACTTTTTGTTCCCAGCTATGGAACCTCACATTCCTTTTCTTATATTAATATATCAATAGTATTTAAACGCAAGAAGAAATGTACCTTTTAAATGAGAAGAAATCAATGCAAACAAACAGTAAAATTCACTAAAACACGGAATTAGCAAGCACAAGTTCATTCAAACCACGTTGGAACATGGAGACTGTGTAACTGTGTAAGTAGTGTGCATCTATTTGGCTAATCTAAGGTCAATCATCTCTCATGATTTCCTTTCAGTTCTTCTTTGGCCATACTCCTTTTTAATTTTCAGTCCATTCAATCAGAGTACTACATTGTATATGTAACCTGTTTGAATTGACTTCCAACTGTGTTAATGACCTTTTCATGGTGGATTTAGTTGAAGTTTTAGTTGGCATAAAGTTTGACATCCTTTGTGATTAGTTCTGTAGATATACTTCTAGATAATTTTCATACTAATATTTGCAGCAACGGAAGCATTTTTCCGCAGAAATTAGTATACTTGTAGATGCAAGAACCTGCTCAAAATATTTGTTTCTAAATACTGGATGTTTAAAAACAGCTTCATGTCATTGCTACAGTTTTGCTGTTGAGTCAGTCATATGTTCTAATGTAAACACGTAGATCTCATACATTAATGGATACACTCCTATAAGTAATCACCTGCATAATTTAGCAGCATAGTCTCAGTGTGGGAATGGGGACTGAAAGAAGATTGATTCATAGGCTAAGTGAGACTTTACCAGGATTGATTTCGGTTAAGTGAGACTTTACCAAGATTGATTCTGATGTAAATGCTACTGTAATAGACTAATGGTCATTAACCTCTTAATTTCTGGCAAGAAGGTCCTTTCACTAATGCTGAAAAAGAGTTGATCATGATTTGTGAGAGCTGTGTATTTTGCTCAGGTGCTTTACTACCTTGTACGCCTGGAGCCTTTCACTACTCTTTCTATCCAACTGCAAGGTGGAAATTTCGATCATGCAGACAGGATGTTTTCTGATATTCCTGCTACTTGGAATGGTGTTCTTGAGGACATGAGTGACGTAAAGGAATTGGTATTTCAATTTTATGCATCCACTAGTTTGTTGCATATATATTTTACATTGATGTAGTGTTTTGTCTTAAGCTCCTTTACAATCCCGTCTATTTGCACATTGTAGGTTCCAGAACTGTTTTACCTCCCTGAAACATTGACAAATGAGAACGCGATTGACTTTGGAACAACCCAGCTTGGGGAAAAGCTTGGTAACTTCTGTGAAGCATGTTTTACATTTTCCCGACTGGTGGCTTATTACAGCACTAAATAGTTTTTCATTTCTTTTCCCATTGAAGATTCTGTCAAGCTTCCTCCATGGGCTAAAAATCCTGTCGATTTTGTTCATAAGCACAGAATGGCTCTTGAAAGTGAGCATGTATCTTCTCATTTGCATGAATGGATAGATTTAATATTTGGGTGAGTTTCTAAAAATTATTTTGCCTGATTTAATTTATTTTTACCTATTCGTACGATTTTTTTACATCAAACTCAAATCATTCAAATGAACCAGGTATAAGCAACGGGGAAAAGAAGCTATAGCTGCCAACAATGTTTTCTTTTATGTCACCTATGAAGGAGCAGTTGATATTGACAAACTTACTGATCCGGTAGGCAATTTTGTTTTTTGATAATATCATTCCGATGAGATAAAAATGATTTAACTTTTGCTTTCTTTTCTTTCTTTTTTTGCTTGAAAAGGTTCAACAATGTGCCATTCAAGATCAGATTGCATACTTTGGGCAAACCCCTTCTCAGCTTCTAGGCATTCCTCACATGAAAAGAATGTCATCGGCTGATGCGCTTCACTTGCAGGTTTAACTTGGTTTCACTTTTTATACATAAATCAAGTATCCCCCCACCCCCATCATATGCTGATATTGATACTCCCTCTCATCATTCCATTCAAGTCTTCATAAATTTTAGGAAAATGACCAAACGATTAATCATGAACCAAAATAATACTCCCTCCATTTCATTTTAATTGGCACTTACTATTCATGTGCACTTTTTAAGGATGGTAAAACCTATATAAAATATTAAGCTTTTTAAATTAATTTTTTAAATAATTACTTATTACTAATAATTGTGAAATTATAAATTATTTTTTAAAAATTATTATTTTAGGATGTTGCTATATGCACCGGAGACCGGTCTTATATGCGCTCCAATAGACGGATCTAGGATCCGTGCATGTTAAGAAAAAAAAAAATTACATAGGACGGATCATAGATCCGTCCTATATAAACAAACAAACAAAAAAAAAGAAAGAGGAGACAACGAGGGCGGATCTTGCATCCGCCCTTGCTTTGAAAGCTGCAGCACTGCAGCTTTGCTTTTCTCTTTTTTCTTTTTTTATTTTAATAATTTACATAGGACGGATCCTTGATCCGTCCTATGTAAAAAAAAATATTTTTTATAACGGATGGATCCTAAATCCGTCCGTATATTTTTTAAAAATTTACAAAGATCCGTCCTATGGACTGCATATAGAACCTGTGATGAGTGCATATAGCCACCCTGTTATTTTATATAGGTTTTTTCATCCTTAAAATGCGTGCATGAATTGTAAGTGTCATTTAAGATGAAAAGGAGGGAGTATGAACTTTAAAGAAATCCGTATTAAACCAATTTTGATACCTTTCAATTCTCCGTCCAACTTTCTAGCAATATGGTGATGTGATATTCGGAGGTCAGAATTTTGATGATGTGGCAATCCACCTCATGAAACATAAATTTTTTTAAAAATTAAAAGCTAAAGAATAGTTAAAAATTGGGGCATGAAATCAAACCTGCGGCTACGCATTATTTGTTCAATTTTGACATTTGACTGCCATGCCAACAAATGAGGTGGATTACTTTTCCATTAAAATTTGTCATGATGTCATCTATTGCCACGTTACCTTATTGCCAGAAATTCGGTTGGAGAACTAAACCGTATCAAATTTGGTTTAATACGGAATAGTTTGTATATGAATTAGTAATTTTAACATTCGTATTATTTTTTATTCACAACTGATAGTGTGTATTATTTTTGGTCATTTTTCCTATATTTTACTTCTTTTTTAATGCATTCACCCTCTATAACCAATAGATGGAGAGAAAAATGTAAATAATACACAAATCATTACAACCCACTTCCTACAAAATCTAAAACATCAAATATTATTGATAAAAAATAATAATCTTAAAACACCATCGACTGTTGTTTGGAGGTGTTACTTGATCTCTGTTGAAATAAATCTGAAGGTAGTTTGATGTTTTCCTCTTTTTGGATGACCCAGAAAGAACTTCCTTGTCTCATTCAATTCCCCTAGTCTTTTCTTTGTGAGCAGGATTTTGTTCGTCAAGTGTGACAATGAAATGTGTGGCTTTAACTTTTTTTGTATTCTTCCAAAGGAGTGGATGTATCAAGAAATCAGATCAAGAATATTCTTTTGTTTTTCTACCAGGATTGTTGGAAAAATGTAGAACAAATTTTTATTTCAATATTCAAACACTTCTTAAGTTGGAAGTTAAGGACAGTATATCTGATTTCTCATAATTTCCATAAATTCGTGGAGCAGATGAATTATACAGATTTTAAAAGGATTCAGAAGCTGCATGTATTGGGTTGCTTTATTTTTTTCTAATACCTTAAATGCATACTGCCTAACATGATTGCTGGATGAATTGGGTTTCTTTATTTTGTGTATTCTCTGTTAACATTTTAGTGTTGTTATTTTTTAGACTGTATTCCGAAACCCAAAGGAACTTAGATCATACACGGTCCCAATGCCTGAGCGCTGCAATCTTCCCGCATCTGCCATTCGTGCATCCTCAGATTCTGTTCTCATTGTTGATGTTCATGCTCCAGCTGCACATATAGCACAGCACAAGTGGCAGCCAAATACTCCTGATGGCCAAGGTGCACCTTTTCTTTTTCAGCATGGAAAACCTGTGTCAAACTCTACACATGGAACTTTTATGCGCATGTTTAAAGGGGCAACAGCCTCTGGTAATGATGAATGGCAATTTCCTCAAGCACTAGCATTTGCCACCTCAGGCATCCGAAACTCAGCTATAGTTGCCATTACCAAGGATAAAGAAATTATTACTGGTGAGTGCTAATTTTATATAGTTTCCCTATTTTTGTTTTCAACACTGTAACTGCTTTTTGTTTGGTGTAATTGCTGAAAGGAGGCAAGAAATAAAGGTATTTTTTGGGGACCTGTGGGAGTTGTGGATAACCAAGCAATCTGATGCTGAAATATTGTGTACCTAACAGATATGGAAGATGTTATGCACAAGCTCGAATCATTCTGTTGCTAAAATGATTAAATATTGTTATTTGACTTTTACTGGTCGGTTTAATTTGACCAGGTTGTTCCATATGGCCTAATTTGTTCCTGCATCATTTAAAAATAGAATGTGTACTTGTCTTTTTTTCCCCCCAACAACCAGCTCAGTTAATTTTATTGCCTTGAATCAGTACATGTATCTGTTTTTACCTTGTTTTTCTATAGCATTCTCTTGTAAAACATTTTTCATGTAAGATGCTCTGCTAACTTGTTTCGCATCTTCTTACCAGGTGGGCATGCAGACAACAGCATCAGGTTAGTATCACCAGATGGAGCGAAAACCCTTGAGACAGCAGTCGCGCATTGTGCTCCTGTCACTTGCTTATCCCTCTCATCGGATGGCACATACCTTGTGACTGGATCACGGGACACCACGGCTATACTCTGGAGGATACATCAAGGTGTCAACATCGCTCAGTCAAACAATGTATTAGAACCTTCCTCTGGCCCAGGAACTCCAACATCATCCTACAGTCGTACTTTGGCCAATGCCTTGGCTGACAAAAACAGGAATCGTCGCATTGAAGGGCCAATACATGTCCTTCGTGGCCACCTCAGAGAAATTATCTGCTGCTATGTTAACTCAGATCTTGGAATCATTGCTTCTTGTTCGCATTCTTCTGATATCATATTGCATACAATGAGAAGGGGCCGATTAATCAGACGACTGGTTGGTGTGGAGGCCCATTCAATCTGTCTTTCATCCGATGGCATTATATTGACGTGGAACCAATCGCTCAATAGTATCCGCACATTTACTCTTAACGGAATTCCTATTGCTAGGGCACAACTCCCCTTTATGGGGAGTCTCAGCTGCATGGAAGTTTCTTTTGACGGCCATATTGTATTGGTTGGGGTAAATTCTTGTTCAGAAAATGATGGGTTTCCTGACGACGAAAATGTGAAATTGGATGAAAGCGAAGGAATTGAAACTTTGAATGTTCCACCACCATCAATATGCTTTCTTGGTCTCCATGAACTGAAGGTATACATACTAGAAATAAATGCAGCAGCTTATGTTTTCTTATAAGGTATCATTGTCCTTGAATGTTTTAACTAAGAAGTCCTGATCTCAGGTCTTCCATACGTTGAATCTTCAACCTGGGCAGGATATAACTGCTATGGCATTGAACGACGACAACACTAATCTTCTGGTGTCAACTCTAGACAAACAGTTGATAATTTTCACAGACCCCGCTGTAAGTTCGAATTATTTTCTACTCCGTATTTCTTATCCTCCCATTAGCGCTCCATTTTTTTTATTTTGGTGTGTGTGTGTCGATTGTTACAATACCAAATTGCTCAATAGCTTGTCAGTAATCATTTAGCCCTATGTGCTTATTGCTTATAAGATACTTGAAAAAGTACTTATCTATGTGGATAAGGTCCTTGTAAATAACGGCTTGCACACCAAATGCTGCCTCTAATCTATTTGTTATGTCCAACGACTGAATGATGCTGTTAAAATGCCTGCTTGTATATGTTCAATGGTATAACATAGTCACGTCGCGTTTTCCCCCTTTTTGTACATGCAGTTGAGCTTAAAAGTGGTTGACCAGATGCTCAAGCTTGGATGGGAAGGGGATGGATTGAGCCCTCTCATCAAATGAAGCGCAAAGCAACTTGTAAGGCCATAATATACATCAGGCAACTTGTCAGGACTTAATACACATCGGGTGCAAATCGTGACTTTTGTCAAGAACGCTGATAGAGATATTACCCGCCTCGAGCTCTTCATCTCAGTTAACAAGTTGCTACTTGTTCAGAATTGGGTCTGTAGTTGTTGTATTTGTACCTCTACCTGTATCTAAACACACTTTGGAAAGAGTAGGTTTCGTTGTAGGACTCACAGGGAGATTATTCACGAGTTTGGTATGCATTTTCGTAGCTGTTGGTGTTCATCGGGCTTTCAGCAGCTCTTTCTTTTCTTTTTTTATACCCAAACTCAAGAGTTAACACTATACGATTCGAAGTTTTGATCAATGAAACACTGATAATTTTTTGTGTACCATACAAGATAGTTTGCACGAACATGTACAAAAACGCCTTTCTTTTTTTGGTTAAAAGGTAAATTTACTAAAAGGATATCCTACCCAGGGCCGGCCCTGAGCAAAGTGCAAAGTGTGCACCTGTCCAGGACCTCATATTTCATTGGGCCTCAGATTTATCCTACCCAGGTATACATACATTTAAAAAAAAAAAAAAATCTCTGCAGGTTGCACGCGTGAATGGAAAAGCGGGGAAGAGAAAGCACGCCACACGCCTCCCTAGCCTCCCTCCCTCGCCTCTTCATCATCTTCATTTAGGGTGTGTATGGTTACCAGTTTATTTTTTTTAACAGTAAAAAATTGGAGGATTTTATTTTTAACTCTGTATAGGTAGGGGTTATTTAGTAGATTTTAGTTTATTTGGGGATTTATTTAAGAAGCTACTTTTGATAGCTTTTTGGGAGTTTATGTGGTTTATTTTATTTGAAAACACCATAATACCCCTTATAACAACCAAATAAACTCCACTTTTTACAAATAAACACTTTTTCGTCTCATACGGAGTTTATATTTTTTCATAAATTTTTAACTACTTTTACCAACATTTTATAAATTTTTACCCTGTTTATAATTTTAGTCAGTTTATTAATCTCGCCCCATACGAACCCTTAATTTCTCAAAATAACTTCAAATCCTTCAATCTTCTTCCTTTCTTCTCTACAAATTGATGTTCTTTCAGTTGTTTGTTGGGGTTCGGCTTGTTCTTCCAACTTAGGTTTAGGGTGCCGACTTGCGGCGGGCTGTTGCCTGTTGGTGGCGCCAACTGTTGGTAGCGGGTGACGCAGGCTGTTGGTGGCGTGATAGCGTCGGCTATTAGCCATTGCAGGCTTGTAGCAGGTCAGCGGCGAAGTTCCTGCAAGTATTAATGCACCATTGCGGCTATTATTCAGTTCACTTGTTCCCCACTTTTAGCTTTTAGCAATTAGTATGATACTATATGTATAATTTGCTAACTCCTTTCTTTTTCTTTTTCTTGTTGTGGCAGTTGCTATTATTATATATTTGGAGATTTGGAAGGGCTAGAAATCAATTTCAAGTTCGATCTAAATATCAAGTTGTTTCACTGATAATTTTTATCTTTTGGTGTTTAATTCTTCTTTGTAGTGCGTTTAATTATTGAATGTTGGATAAATTTTCAGGTGATAATTTTCAGTTAATTAAGTCCCAAAAAGTAGCCCTTGATTTGTACTATGAGAATCACGAGCTCCATTGTTGATGTATTTGAGGAAGCTAATCTAGAAATTCCCTTTGTTGTTGATGTTCTTGAGGAAATTAATTTAGAAAATCTTATTATTAAGGTTGTTGATATAGATATTCATGGGTTTTGCACAGGGTCTCCGAAACCCATTGGCCGGCCCTGATCCTACCGATAACGCACGGGTGGCTTTTACAACCAAACTACATGCAAAGCTCATATTCAAGGAGGCATACAATCCCCCTTAACATATGAATAAAATCTGTAAAAACAACATGTAAGAGCATGGGCAATGGGGGTTCTTTAACCCAAATTTAAGAAATTTAATATTATTTCATTTGATATTACAAAAAATGGGACTAAGAATGACAAGACATGTTCTTTGCTAAAAAACGGGTGTGGTTATATACACCACAAATCCAAAGGCTGAAAATGCACGTCCTTAAGGACGTGCAAGCCTTGTGACTAATTAACTTTTAAAAAAAATTAATTAACCCCTTTTAACCATGCACGTCCTTAAAGACGTGCATGATTTGAGTGTATATAGCCAACACGATAAAAAACCCTTAAACACCCATCAAAAAAGAGAAATTGGGGACCAAACCCACAAAAATTGGGGACCACACAAGAATTGGGAGTTAATTAAGAAACTCTCATGGGTTCAAGGAATGTGAGTGAAAATGTAAAATGAGTTGTTTAAAGAATGGTGAAGAGAGAGAAAGATAAAAAGTGGAGTTAAGAAACTCTAATGAGTTCGAGGGATGCGGATGCTCTAAGGCCTTAAGAGCATGGGCATCGGAGTGTCTTAATTGCAAAACTAAGGAACAAATTATTAAAATATTCCATCTGCCACATTTAAAGGTAAAGAACGATTTGAAAGGTTCACTTGGTAGAAACCCTTAAACACGGGTGGTTTTCTATGCAAGTGGGGCCTACTTCTGATTTTTTCAGAAAAAGCAAAGGGAAAGGGGGGAAGAAAGAGGTGAAAAAGCTGTACCTCTTTTTTTTTTTTCTTTTGATGAAAAAAAATGCTTTTTTTGAAGCCACGGGTGGTCTCCCTCCTCCTTCCCAATTCATTCAGTATTGTTTTCAATGTACTTTTTTTTGTTATAAAATATCCCAACATTTTTTATATAAACAAAGGCTAATAATTTCGGGCACACAAATAAAAAAAAACTTTTAATATTTTTTTCATTCATAATTTTTTTAAATATATCATTAGATACCAATATTATATTATGTTAAAAAAGGAAAGAAATTTTAAAATGAAATAAACTCAATATATTTATAGTTAATTAAATTATTTAAAAATGTGCATGCATATTAAAGATAAAATTTATATTATAATTTTTGTCTATAAAAGGGGAACCCCCAAACCTCTCCCTCCATCAAACCACTCCCTCTCATTCTCATCTCCCATTGTACTTTGCATTATATATAGTGAGTTCTTTTGGAATACTTCATTTCAGTTTTTTGAGATGGATCCAAATCACCCACGAAATTATCAGAATTCCATCAACTTTCCTTCAAACTTTCTTGATTTATTAGAAGATTCACCATCCACTCAAAATTTCCAACCCAATCTGAACGCCCCACCACCAATTGAAGGCAATATGGGTGCTTCATATTTTCATCGAAATCAGGGTTTCGTTAATCCATCAACCTTTGATTTACACACAAGATCCACGGAATCCCCAAATCATTCCTATCTTCAGATGTTCACATCTCATGATTCTAATACTCCGGGAAGTATTAGTATCACCTCTCAAATGAATCAAGGGGGCACACACGAAGAGGTGCCAAGCCTAGATGAAATACAACCCGCTACTGAAGATGACTCTCTTACTTGGCAACGATCCACTCAAGGAAGAGCACGTGGAAGACGTGGTAGAGCCAGCCGTGGCAGAGGTGGCTCTTCCACAGGTGAACGATGCAAGTGGAGCCAGAGTGAAGATTTGTTATTGGTTAGTGCATGGGTTAACATTAGCACAGATCCTATAGTAACCACAAATTCTACACTCACGGGATTTTGGGATCGAGTTGCAGAGTACTTCAACATGCATAGAGGGGATGGTGTTGAGAGGATTACTTCCACATGCAAATCAAGGTGGCATAAAATGTCGCCAGATGTATCAAAATTTGTTGGAGCTTATGAGCAAGCCTCAAATTTGCAATCCAGTGGGCAAAGTCAGGTTGATGTATTAAAAAGGGCACATGAAATTTTTGTTCAAGATATGAAATGTGACTTTGTGTTCGAGCATGCATGGCGTGTTCTAAGGAATGAGCCGAAGTGGAGAAGTTTGTACAACCCTTCCTCTGCAAGTACAGGAGGGAGCTCAAAACGATCAAAGTTAAACGAAGATGGAGATTATTCTACAAGTGGTGGATCAGTAACCCCTACAAGTGCTCCAGCTAGGCCTATTGGGCAAAAGGCTGCAAAGAATGCAGCAAAGAAGGGGAAGAAGGTTGTCGAAAGCTCAGCTGGTGCAATACAGGAAGTCGAAGAAGCATACAATAAGCTAATGGAAAAGAGGGATGCACGAGCTATTAAAAAGAGTGAGGATATCGAGAGACAACAAAAGATTGCATCTGACTATCTGTGAGCAACCAATATGAGTGCGTTAACACAACTGCTGGCGAAATCGGAGCTTACACCAGAGGATGAGATGATTAAGAAAATGCTTGTGGCTGAGCTATTTCCTAACAACCAATGATCTTTATGATCTCTAATGTTTTATCTCTTGTTCATCATCTACGTTTCCTAAGTGAAGATTAGCTTCACATGTTTTTACAAGTAATGTGTTTCGTTAATGTTTTATGTTTGTATGAGTTATAATGTTTGAGTGACTTATGTTAATGAAATCAGTTTTTAATTTGTTAATCTAACATGCATCAAACATTTCAAAAGTTTGTTCGTTGATGAGTTCCAATGCAAATCTACAAAAGCCAAGAAGATGTGACAAGAGCTTGCAAAGATCTAGTCTCCATTTGAGTTCCAATGCAAATCTGCAAAAGCCAAGAAGATGTGACAAGAGCTTGCAAAGATCTAGTCTCCATTTGAGTTCCAATGCAAATCTGCAAAAGCCAAGAAGATGTGACACACCTTTACAAAAAGCCAAGGGAGGCATCAAAAGATTCAAAATCCTCTATTATATATAGTGGTCATGCTTTCTTCATTTTCACTCACAATTTTCTACCATTCCATAATCAATCTCCACCAACTTCACAAGCAAACACTCTTCTATCCTTTATGGAGCCATCAAAACCCTCATTTGATTTTCTTAGTCCTTCTTCTGGGTCATCCTCTGATGAGCTAGATGACCAAATTGATCAAACTCTTTTGACGTGGATGTCTCTTGCTAAACAACAACTGGCAAGAGATGAAGGTGGAAGTTCTAGACCACGTCGGCGTGCTTACATCGAACGGTATCGGGAAAAGGGTCATCAACGCCTATACGATGACTATTTCTCCGAAGATCCACCACCGGTGTATCCCGATACAATTTTTAGAAGGCGGTTCAGAATGCGAAGACCTCTTTTCCTACGTATTGTAAACCAATTATCAAATGATGTCGAATACTTTAAGCAAAAGCGGGATGCAACTGGAAGGATGAGCCTCTCTGCACTGCAGAAATGCACTGCGGCCATACGCATGTTGGCCTACGGGGTGGGTGCAGATGCCGTTGATGAATACCTTCGACTAGGGGAATCTACATCCAGGAAGTGCTTGACCAACTTTGTAGAGGGGGTCATTCCCGCGTTCGGTGAGACATACCTTCGAAGGCCAACCGAAGCAGATATGCAACGATTGCTCCATGTAGGCGAGGTGCGAGGATTTCCAGGTATGATTGGTAGCATTGATTGTATGCACTGGGAATGGAAAAATTGTCCAACTGCATGGGCAGGCCAGTTCTCAGGGAAAGAAGGAAAACCAACTATCGTGCTTGAAGCAGTAGCATCATACGATCTATGGATTTGGCATGCCTTTTTTGGAACACCAGGTACGTGTAATGATATCAATGTTCTTGACCGTTCTCCAGTTTTTAATGATGTGTTGCAAGGTTTATCACCACCAGTCAGGTTTGTTGTGAATGGTCATGAGTATAACATGAGTTACTATCTAACTGATGGGATTTACCCACCTTGGGCGACCTTCATACCATCAATCACACTCCCACAAGGAGATAAGGCAAAGTTGTTTGCTCGACTCCAAGAAGCAACTCGCAAAGATGTAGAGCGCGCTTTTGGAGTACTACAAGCTCGATTTGCCATAATTAAGAACCCAGCTCTTGCTTGGGACATCACTTTTGTTGGGAAGATAATGAGAGCATGCATAATATTGCACAATATGATAGTAGAAGATGAGCGAGATACATATAGTCTCAATTTTGATTTCTCTCATTTTGATCATGCGGAGGATAACGATCCATCATACTCTATTGCTCGACCAACTCCAATGGAGAAGTACTTGGAAAACCGAATGCGGCTTCGAAATAGAAGCACACACTACCGACTCAAAGAAGATTTGGTTGAACACATATGGCAAAAATTCAGGCATGCTTATGTTTAGAACTTTTCATTCGGTATTCCGATTTCCTGTTGTATTTCGAGTTCACCCCTTATTTGATTTTTTATCTCGATGTTTTTAATGTAATTGCTATGTATTTTGGTATTTTCTAATTTTAATAAATTATCAAGTATCTTGATTGTGCTAAAATTGTGGAACAAAATTCATATAATTTTATTTATTTATTAAAATTATACACATTTATAGCATATATATAATTATTTATTTATTACAAACATAAAATAAAATAATAAATAAATGCATTATATAAATATTATTAGTATACATTATAAATATTATTATTATTATATCATGTTGGGAAATTAATAATAATAAAAAAAAGAATGTGAGTGAAAAAGTATAATGGGTTGTTAAAATGATAAAGATGAGAGAGAAAGATAAAAAGTGGAGTTAAGGAACCCAGGAGGGTTCGAGGGATGTGGGTGAAAAAGTATAATGGGTTGTTAAAATGTTAAAGAGGAGAGAGAAAGATAAAAAGTGGAGTTAAGGAACCCAAGAGGGTTCGAGGGATGTGGGTGCTCTAACACCTTACAAAGGAGCTATGCTGTCAAGTGGGAAAAGTGCATGCAGTAAGCGAAAAACATGAGCAAAACGCCTTTCTCAATAGCAGCAATGGGAGGGCTAGTAGTTGGCTAGGTTGAGCAATGGGAATAAACAACAGTATGGTAGTATCTTTAAGGGTCTGTTTTGTGATGACCGCTAGGAATGGAATGTAATCGGGGAGGAATTGGAATTAACCATTTAAATTTGAAAAATCTTTCTAAATGTAGCCTCTTAACCTATGCTATAGAAAAACCGTAATAACTTATCCATTGCACTACAATTTGAAAAACCGATGGATCATATTCATTAACTATAGTGATAAGCAGACCATGAAATTTTTTTCAAATCAGCCAAAAAAAAAAAATTGCAAAATAGCCAAAACTCGAAACTATTTTGGGATTTAGCCAAAGTAGGGTTCAAACAGCGACTTTACCCCGGGTTTTAAAAAAAATAGTTTAATATGTAATTCGTTGTTTATAACAGCAACTTCTAATTTTTATTTTTATTTAAATCAATTAAAATGAGAAAAGAGAAAAAAAAACTTAAAAAATATATATATATATGGAGAGTCGATGTTCTCCCTTTTTTATTTTTTTTAATAGATGTACTATCAGCCGAGCTAAACTTTTAATGGGTAGGATTTGATGTGGACCTCACAAATTTTTTTACTTTTGAGATTTGCAGCAATTGGGTGGAAAATATCGGTCGGGATCAGCTGTCCCAAAGGGGACAGCCCCTTGTTTTGGCCTCCTCTCACCACCAAAACCAAAAAAAAAAAATGATTAAAATTTGTAAAAAAAAAAAAAGGAAAAATAGTAAAGGGTGATATTTTGTGAGAAGGGATAGGGGATGTTTTGTGACAGTGGATCCACACTGGGAAAATATGGACCCCACGTGGCCACCTCTCTCCTCTCCTCTCCCCTATCTACTCTTTCTCTCCTTTATTACGTTTTTCACTTTCAAAAATAAAATAAAAAGTAGGAGAGTCGTTGTTATAAAATATAAACAGCGACTCTCCTTATATCTTTTTTTTTTTGGTTTTTTAGCCTTTTTTTCTTTTCTCATTTTAATTGATTTTTTTTAAAAAAATTGTAAGTCGCTGTTTATAACAGCGACTTACATATTATACTATTTTTTTAAAAAAACTCGGAGTAAAGTCGTTGTTTCAAACAGCGATTTTACCCTACTTTGACTAAATCCCAAAATAGTTTCTGGTTTTGGCTATTTTGCAAATTATTTTTTTTTTTGGCTATTTTGAAAAAAAATCGCAGACCATCTAGTATTTTTATTGTAATTTAGACATTTGTAATTTGTAATGGCATAAATACCCTTAGTTTTGATATCCATTACAGAATTAATTTTGCAAAATATAAAAATGATTTTTGAAGATCTTAACAACTTCTATATATCTTTTGTAATTGAAACGGCTAGGAGGACAAGAATTACACTAATAGCATTTGATATCCATAGGCATCGGGTTTTGCAAACCGGAAAAACGTCACTGAAGTGTGCAAAGGGTGTTCGAAAGTTCCAAGAGTGGATAGTTTCCCCATTAAGGGATAAATATTGTGTTAATGTAACTGCAAGTTATATTGTAGATTAGCACTTTAGCACTTAGCATGTGTTATCATAGTTATTAGGATCGCGATACGGAAGTATCGTTGGTAAATACTTGTTAGCGCTAGGATCGTTAGGATCAGTCTAGGATCATAAGATTCTATGTAGTGATGATTTAAGGGCTCAATGGAGAAATCCATGCCCTGATTACCCGTATTTTTTCCTAACCCATTTTCCTCATTAATGTGAGTTTTGAATTTGTGAATATATAGGATTTAATTATTTTTTTCCTCGTTCATTTCCTCCTCTGAGAGATCGAGAATCAGTTGACCCTCAACCTTAAAATTCAATTTCTTCATATACCGTGGTTTATGATGAACTTCGATATGATAATTGAATAACGGATTTGCTATTGGGACGGTTTGTTATCGCCAAATGCACGGTGCTGGTCCTAATCTACGGATTCGGCATCTTGATTGCCGACCCTGGAAGTTGGAGTCGGAAAAATGGTTGCCGACACCGGAAGCTGGAGCCGGCAATAAAATATCCTATTTTTAGCAATCGAAATCTCCTATAAATAGGTGGTAGTAGCAACGTTGAAATCACACTTCTTCAACCCTTTATAACTACCATCCCTCGAAAACTCCTCTAATACACAATATCATACTATTACGATAAGTAAACGGTGATAGTATTTATGTCCTCATCCGAAGACGGGGATGAACTTGAGCTACCATTCGACATTTACATTTATAGTGATCCGGAAGAGCTGGCGACGAATCTCGAAGAAAGTTGTTCATACAACATTATAGTATTCAACAATATCTAATTTAGCTTGCTTGTTGGATTGATTGTGGTAGAATGTGTATCTTAGCGGAATTATAATCATATATAATCATATATATGTAATCGGAGTAGATTGTGTACCTTATCGGAATTATAATCATCCAGCGTTATAGTTTCCATATGTAATATAGTTTTCAATATGTAATCGGAATAGAATGTGTACCTTAGCAGAATAATAATAATAATAATAATAATAATAATAATAATAATAATAATAATAATAATAATAATAATAATAATAATAATAATAATAATAATAATAATAATAATAATAATAATAATAATATGCAGGAACCATTTGCTTAGGACGAAAGTTATATTTTGGGAACCATTTGCTTAGGACAAAAGTTATATTTATGCAGGAACAAAACCAACATTTGGATTTGGGTACGGATTACACGTCGATGTTTGAACTTGATGGGTTTTGGGCTGATGAAGTGAACATGAAGGCATGAGCTCGATATATAGGAAAGATAAATAACATTGTTTTTGTTATCAATCGGTCATGGAAGAACAAAATGACTGGATTTGGAATTTTTCGTTTAGTGTGCGATAAATACGGAGGCCCTCGGGAGATTCGAGAAGTAGACTCGGATTTTCCTCCTGCATCGGGTAGGCGAGGAAAATCGAAGAAGCTCGGATGTGAGTTTGAGCTGGAGGGCCGTCAAAATGATGTTGATAACTTGACCATCAGAGTCGAATGCGGTGTCCATAACCACAAACTGTCGGATAAGATGCTTGGACATCCCTATGCTGGTCGATTAACACCTGCTCAACATCAAAAGGGCCGACGTGACACCGTGATTGGGATTAGACCTCGAGATGTCCTACACGGTTTGAAAGACGATGATCCAGATTGCATGACCAACATTCATCAAGTGTACAATGCCCAAGCGAAGCTTAAGAGAAGTGTTGCAGAGGGACGAAGGGACCTGCCACAAGTATTATTGCACCAACTTGACCCAAAGCGATACTATATCATCACCAGGAAGTCAACCGAGGCTGGAGGAAACGAGGTTACCGATATAATTTTGGCGCATCCGGACTCCCGCCATCTTCTGATGTTGTTTTCATACGTTATCGTGATGGACATGACCTACAAGACGAACGAGTAAGAGTTATCACTTGAAATACATAATTATGCATATGTCATAAGAGTTAGTTTTGCTTGTACTAATAAATATAATTGTTTGAAGGTTCCAAATGCCATTGTTGGAGATCGTGGGGATTACTAGCACGAAGAACACGTTTTCAATTGCATTTGTTTTTATGGCAGGGGAGACCATAGACCACTACAGCTGGGCATTGAGGCGACTACGTCATTTGTGCGGACATCACCTTCCAGAAGTCATTGTTACAAATAGAGAGTTGGGTCTTATTAAGGCTCTTCGAGAGGTCTTCCCCACGGTAAAGCATATGTTGTGCTTGTGGCATGTTATATGCAACATTGAATTGAAGGGGAGGATTACACAATCAACCAAGAAGCGAAATGCGTTCTATAATGACTGTTATGCCTTATTTGAGTCGAAGACTGAAGAAAAATACGAGTCCCGACTGCAATCGATGAAAGAGACTTGGGAGGAGCGTTGGGGTCTTATAAAGTATCTCGAAGACACTTGGCTCACAGAATTCAATGAGGCAATTGTTCGTGCGTGGGTTGATTGATTTCTACATTTGGGGACACGTACAAAAAATATGTAAGTTGTCACTTATTCCTCCACTTTGTTTAACTGTGTAATTATTAATAGATTTTCGGTATGTGTAATAAATATGCGGCTAATATGTTTAGTTCCGAGTCTGTCCATTCAAAGCTAAAGTCCATCCTCAACACATCCGTTGGTGGGTTCGTTGATATCACAGACTGTATCGACAACATGGTCAGGGAACAGATAGACCAAATCAGAGGGTTTCTTGAGAGCTCACGATTGAGGATCAAACGGATTGTATTAAGTGAACCTATGTTTGCTCCGCTTCTCATGATGGTGACTGACGAGTGCTTCGAGTTGTTATTGACTAACTACAATAAGGCGAAGTCACTACCGGCTAACAACGATGGTGTTTGTAGGGATCGTTACTGGAAGTCAGCTTATGGTGTGCCATGCGTGCATGATTTCTTAGAAGCACAATCCAACTGGTGTCCCATTCAGCTGTGGCAAATTCATCCATTTTGAAGACAAGTTATGTGGGATCCTATTATTCCAATCGAGGATCCAACCGACGGAGTGCACAACTCAACCCCAAACAGTCAAGAGTATGCAACACTTCAAAGAGAGATGGATTCCAACAACCTTACGGCCGACCAACATGATACGATGAGTGAGGCGTACTTCTCCATGAACAACCCTAGTCTGACAACAATGCGCGAGCCAACTGGGATCAATTGAAAGGGTCGTCCGACGGGACGTCGGTCCATGCAACATGACCCATCTGGCTTTGAGCACGGAAGGAGAGAGGGTGCTGCTAGGGGACGCGGCCGTGGGCGGTCTCGTGGTCGAGGTAGGGGTTCGACTAGACAGCCGGGATCGTCAAGACAATTTGACCCTGCAGTGATGTTGAGTGGAAACATCGATCCCTTCATGCTGCATTTCGTTGACAGTGTCTGTCAAGGCAAATTGACCCTGTATTTTTTACAACTAATGGATTTTGCCAACTTACGACAACAAATTCAGTTTTCCAACATTGGATGTCTCATTTTTTTACAACTAATGAATTTTTAACAACTCTCGGATTTTTTACAACAAAAAACTTGCATCCATATTCCTTACAAAATGAATTTTTAACTACTACAAAATTCATCTAGGAAACCCAACAACAAAAAAATATATTTTTTACTACTACAAAATCCTTCTACTAACTAGCCGTGCATCTTATCTAAACACAAATGTATTTGTTCTATTACATGCAAATGTTCCTAATTTCCTATTAAATAATGTGACTCATCACAAAAATAAACAAATTATGTAGGTTACATGCATAATTAGTGACACTAATGACATAAAATGCGGACTAATTTTTTCATTGCAAGCATATGTTCCTAATTTTCCCATTGCATGCGTATGTTCCAAATTTTTCCATTTTATGTGTATTAACATTGTACTCAACATGCATAATTTTCGAACTTAACATGCATAATATATATTAATATTCCTAATTACAGATCACAAATATTAATATTTTTTGTTTACCAAAATATCTTTCAACTACAAATTCAACATTTAATATCTTATTAGCACATAATGCGGACTTACAACGGCTCTTGCTTGACTACGGGCGTCGTCGCTACTCCGATCGTCGCCGTTCTTTGAGCCATTACGGAGCCGGAGAACACGCGGTAATTTAGGCCAATGCATCCTTCGTACTTCTCGCCCGCCGACTACGATTGGAATTGATATATTAATAGAGAGGGGAGTTACATATGTGTGAATGAAGGAGCCCTCCTTCCGCTGGGTATGTATATATATTAATAGAGGGGGAAGAATCTTCAAATTAATTTCAAGTATACAAATCATTTCATTGTTGAAGTCTAATGCTTCATCATTTGCAATTGCACAATTCATTTCACTTTTGAATATTGCATGCACTAAAATTAATTGGCAGTTGATTTGAGGGAATAATTGCAGGCGAATATTGCAGTGGGTTGTGCAACCTGTGTTCTAGAATCTGAATGCAATATTTGCCTGCTCCGGAGTCCGGTGTCGGTGAACTAGATGCCGACTCCAGCTTCCGGGTTCGACGTTTGCGTTGCCGGCTTCGGAGAGAGGGACCGACACCGTGCGTAATGCGATATTTTCACCGTCCGAATAACATCCCCCTTGAATAATTGTATGATTTGCCTCTTTTTGTTATTATTATGTTGTATTATGCAACATTAAGTATGAACATATTAGTTCTTTTAATGTATATTATGTGGTCTATTGTACCTTTTTAGGACCTTAACCTTAAGGTAAATGACATTATTTGATTTATTTTACTTTTTCCATTTTTAAATTATGCTATTTTAATTATTTGGTATGGTTAATTTATTTTTATTATATTATATATTTTATTTTACCTCATTTGTAGGACTTTACGATCCTACAATTCGATCCTAGGGTTCTACCTCGATTCAATCATAGGATCTCAATCCTAATAACCTTGTGTGTTATAATAATCAATGTCGATAAGAGGGTTTTAAATTGGGTGCGTTAACGACGTTGTGATGTCCAATATGAAATTGAATTGATCAATTTGACATCCCATATAGAATTGAGCAATTCGACTACTTGTGGGTATAAACCAATTGTAATGTCCAATATGAAATTGAGCAATTTGAATTTTGGTTGTAACAAATTATTAAATTTTGGTTGAAGACAATAATGGGGGAAGTATGTGAGAGGGGGCGAGGTTGAGTATTACATGATAAATCCTTACAATAAGTGTAAAATTTAGTGTAATAGAAAAAAAAATAGCCCAAGTCGGGGTGGCTAACTGATAGGGAGCAAGGGGAGAAGTCAGGAGGTCTCGGGTTCAATCCCTATCTCCGCCCTTTTTCTTGGGTGAAAATTCAAGGTTTGCCTTGCTCCTTATTAGTGGGTCGAGCCGGTCGGCGCAAGCCGGTTTACCTGGTGCATGGCTCTTGTCGGCTGGGTCGTGTGCCTGGGATTTGCCACCAAAGGTGGGTTCCTCGTTATAAAAAAAAAGATTTATCGTAACATGTTATTGTAATGTCGTACTGTGTTACAAGCAATATTATATTGTGATGTCATATTGTAGTGCAATGGATAAGTTAGTGTAATTGTCAATGTATTACAACAACAACAACAACAACAACAACAATCCCAATATGTCCCGCCATAAGAAGGGTACGGTCTGAGGGTCAAACTGTTAATGCATTATACTCCCTCCGTTAAATAAAACTTGACGTTTTACTATTTATGCACGCATTTTTAGGTGTTAAAAACTATATAAAATATTATTTTTTTAAATAGTTTTTTAAAACAATTTCATTCTTTATTACCATTAAGTATAAATTTATAAAAACAAATATAAAAAAAAGTTAATATTTTATATATGTAGTATAGTTTTTATCATTATAAAAAAACGTACATGAATAGTAAATGATAAGTTTTAATTAACATAGGAAGAAGTAAATAATATTTATGATAAACATAATGGAAAAGTTATTGAAAGTATGTAGATAATTAATGGATAATTAACCTATAAAATTATCGATTATAGTTCTTCATATTATTTTTTTCTAACTTTCCTATTTTGAAATTTTGGAGAATTATTTATTTTTTTGAGAATACTGCAGATTTGGGGAAACTTTTTTTATTTTTTTGTTGCTTCCCTATTTGGAAAATGTGATGGAAAATCTATTGGACAAAAAATGCTTAAATTTTTCGAAAAAACTCAAAAATTCCTAAAATAGAGAATTTATTGGAGATTCTCTTACTCCTTCCCTTTGACTCCCTGTTGATTGTCGAAAGTTGATACTCACTCGATAGCCTTTTTCTCTTCGTCATCCCCTCAACCTTAGGTTCCTCAAATCAAGATTGATCGAAATTCAAAGAGTGGCAAGACTGCACCATGGAAGGAAAGATCAGAATTCAGATTGTCTTTTAATTGTCAGCTATCATGGTTCTTTATAAACTAGGATCATCAACTGTTTTAGTTGCAGCCTACATAATAAATCAACAATTAAACTATTTGGCATCTTCGTCCGCTAAGCTCGGCATGTGCCCACAGTGGGTACTGTTAGCACACATTATTCTATATTTGTCCATATCGTGTATATTGACCGTTGTACCATCGGGGGTTTTACCCATTGATATATATACAGGAATAGACCTCTGAGATCCGTCAAGGACTAAGTTATCCAAACACTTACATGGTATCAGAGCTGCTAGTCTCGCAACGAGTACCCGCTATTTTTTTATTTATTAAAATACATATATAATAGATAATATTAATTATTTATTTGTATAAGAAAAAAATTAAGAGAAAAAACCTATACCTTAAATCCCTAATAGTGTTGGATGTTGTTGTTGTTGGATGGTCATGGACCATACATCAATGTTGGATGGTGTTTGTGGTATTTTTTTTTGATAAGGAAATAATTCGATGCCGGACAGGCCCGGACCTCGAGAGGCCGACAAAGTCGGCAGACGGCAAGCCGTCTAAACATACAACAACGAAATAGAAAATATAACATAAAATACATCAAAAGAGCACCCAAATAAACCCGGAAAAAACCCAAGACCTAAGCAAACTAGCGGACACAACATCGAGAGGAAGGAAGTCGTCGCGGAGCAGTGGATAGCGAGCGCATGAGACAGCTCTAGCTGACACGATGTCTCGCCGCCGGAAAGACGGAAAGCAGAAATAATCGTAAGGCAAAGGCGACACCTGGGGAAGTGTGGATCACACGACGTTCCCCCCACCTGGATGAGGGATCTTCGGAGACCACAAACACCACCAACACGATCACGTCGATCAACCAGGGCCGCAGAACTGCTCCTCAACCGAAACTAACCACGAACCAAAGACGGACACCAAACCACACGAGCAAATGGAGCACAGCCGCAAGGAGGACGAAGAGCGAGGGAAGAATCCGGATTTAATTGACTCTATGTATGTATATTATTATTATCTCTAATAATAAAGTTGAATATAGTTATATAAAGATGTATTCATTTATTTTTTGTTTTAAAAAGGGTTCGGGTCACCTTCGGGCCCAAGGAATAGCCTTGGGCCCAAAGGATAGAGAACGGGCCCAAGTTCGGGCTTGGCAGGCCCAAAGAAGGAAAGAACCCAGAGACGCAATAGGGAGCAGAACGTAAAGAGCGGCGCTAAGATGAGCAATCCGAGCCGAAGGGAGAACATCCAGGAGCAAAGCCCCAAGGAAGGCAGCCGAAATCGCCGGCAAGGGGCAAGGCTAGGGATCCGTCGACAGGCAAAATTCAGCAAGCAAACGACACAAGGGGTGAGTAGAGACGCCTGCGGAGAAACCGAAACAGACCCTAGGTGCAGGCGACTCCAACCAAACCCGCACCCAATCGAGCGGAACAAGGGGGTGATGGCGGAGGGAACGAGAATGGAGGGGAAGAGGATCTTAGTTCAACAGTAATTTCAAAAAACTTTTTAGCAGATGAAGGTAAACGAATTGGGGCAAGGCAAGAGGGTCGAAACCCAGAGGTCGAGAACCCCAATTGGATTTCGAGATAGGGGATGGAAGAGGAGAGCAAGCGCGAACCAGGCCGAGAGCCACCGATTGAGCCAAGGTGAACTCAAATCGACGGTGAAACGAGCCAGAGACGCCGACCATGAATAGACAGAGCGAAACCGGGTGAGTTGGGGCTCCCGAAGGAGGGTTGGGGCTCCCGAAGGAGGGTTAAGGCTCCCAAAGGAGGATTTTCCACTTTCAGCGGAGTTTTCCGGCCACCATATAGATGGTTGTTTGGGGCGCCAGGGGAGAACCCCGACGGAGTTTTCTACTTCTCAAAAGAGAGCTTCTTTCTTTCCTTCTTTTCCTTCTTTCTTTCTTGCTGCTTGCTAGCAGTTGGGTATTTTATGTAGTTGAATTTATGTATAATACAGTATAACTTACTACCTTTTAGATCATTTTTCTCACGCCCGTTTGTATTGGTGTTTGTGGTATTGTTATTCTATACTTTTGTAGATTATAATTTGTAGCATTACATTACTCAGCAAATAGAAAGACATAAACTTTTTTTTTTGAAGTACAGAGCTAAAACGCTATTCAAAGAGTACATAATTTTTTTAGGTCGCATATACACTACAGACTCCGGTGGTTAGATTTTTAGTAGCCCGCGCTCACAATACCGAATGAGCTTGGACATGACATCCGAGCCGTTAAGCGGGCTTAACTTGACCCACGTTAACGACACGGGCACAATATCTTGGGTAAAACCGTCTAAGACCCGCATCTGCCCGGTCTAGTTATGTACTAAATCATCCCATGTTTACTCAAGATGAACCGATTGACGGGGTCTGAACAACCAAAATTGCTAATTGCTATTGCTCACATTAGGGATTCGATTTCTTGCGACGTCTGTTGGAGGTCTCTCCGATCGTCTCCAATTGTGTAATTTTCAGTTCTGGTTGTGGCTCCCGGGAACTGGAATGCTTTTCCGAAGATGAGTTTTCTTCAAGGAATCTTCGGCTCCCTGGGCTCGATATTTGCAGATCCTGATTCTCGGCAGGAATCAAACGCTACGCAAAACCCTGATTTCTCAACAATGGAGGGTACTTCAATTGTGAACGAGCGCGTTGCATATAAGCTGAAAGGCTACTTCGACTTGGCTAAAGAGGAGATCGCCAAGGCTGTTAGATCGGAGGAGTTGGGATTGACTGATGATGCCGTTTTGCACTACAGAAATGCTCAGCGTATTTTAGGCGAAGGGGCTTCTACCACCGCACCATCGTATATCACCCCAAGGTGACCATCCGTTTACTCCATTCTTCATTCGTTGTTTTCATTATTTTTCTAGTTGATAAGGAATCTTATGCTAGCTGCCGTTTTGGTTTAACATCGTTCAGCTTCGGGAGTTCCAATTTTCCAATAGCTGACGCTTGATCATAAGGACGCGCCTTCTTTGAACCTTGTTAATGATTAGGGGCATAATAATTAGGGAAATTGAAGGAAACCACTTGTCAATTTAGTGTATTTCTTCACAAAATCTCCCATGTTAGTTTTTCACCACAATTTTGACTGTTTCCAAATAGAAAAATGGGCATTGCTCACATTGCCCCAATGGAGGTATGCAACAGGTAGTTTTTGGGACAATTTTGTGCAATATAGTACCCATCACCAAGGATATCATTGTGAAAACTTGTCTTTTAGTTTCTCTTCATTTGATTTGATGTGTTGCCTTGCTGTTGAACTAAGTTTGTTTGCTGCTCATCTCTTTTGGTTGTAGTGAGAAGGAGAAGGTGAACTCTTATCAACAAAAGATAACAAAGTGGCAAGCTCAAGTGGCTGAGAGACTACAAGCCTTGAACCAACGAACAGGTTTAAATCTTTCTCATATCTGATGGATTCATCTTTGTTGTTTACCTTAAGATATTAGTCTTTAGTTCTATGTTATTGATGATAAATTTTTGATGGGTTCATATGTTTTTTCCTTAGGTGGCAAATTACAAGACAAGGTATGGACTGGTTTGACTAGAGTGTAAGTGCATTGATTAGTTTAATGAATTGATTGTATTTTCACAGTATGCTGTGCAGGTTTTGTTTCATTGATTGCTGTTTCTTGTTGGTTTCTTAATCTTAATATTGCAGGCCTAGTGACTGAATAATATATCTGACTGTTTCAATTAATGTTATATATATATCCTAGTCGTGGCCCTTGTTGTTAAGAGGGGATTGTTTTCCCTCTTTTAACCAACTACAAGTCAGGGTGGTGTTATCTTTGCTTTTCTTTCTAACATATTTTCATATAAAATGTGTAGTAGTAGGGTAGTTTTGTTTTTCTGTTTGTTTGTCATGCTGATTTTAACTTTTGATCAGTCTGGATTGATAGGAGTATAGTTTCTCCCTCTGAGGTAGAGTGTCTCACAAATAAAGTGTGATCATCCTCACTCTGTGAATAACTAGCAGACTTCATAACATCCGTAAATTGGCCAAACTATGCCCATGGAGATTGTTTAAGACCATATAGGTAACCTTATCCAAGGAGCCGTTGAGAAATCCATTCTTAACATCAAATTGAAACAATTTCCAAGGAGCCGTTGAGAAGAACATGAAAAGTGTTCACTTTTGTAACAGGGGCGAAAGTCTCCTGTTAATAAATCCCATGTGCCTGTGTAAAAAGCAATGTTCGAGGAAACCATTACCTATGTATTTCACAGTCCTCTCCAGTGTTTACAAAAAAATTCCCCCATCTCTCTCATTCATAGCCTCACCCTTGGAGTCTTTGGATGTACTGTTTTTTTTCCCATATTCATGCCCTTTGCATGGGAAACTTGATCCTAAGGCTCAAAAGTGTGTATAAGGCTATCCATCCAACCCAAAAAGGGTACAAGTGCTACATACCTCCCACCAGGAAGATTTTCCTAAGCGTTGATGTATCCATAGAGATCCAACCCTATTGTTTTGCATCTCCAAACAACAATTTTGATGCCATTAGGGATAATTCTAGTCCACCTGAGACTGCCCACATACCAGCTGTTGATATATGCTCTACTTTAGCACCACCTATTGCTTCCAACCCTACTTTACCCATGACTCATCGCACCCCTGAATCTTTGACCGAGCATCATAGGACCACAATGATTCCTACATAACCAGTGCCTCTAGAGGTGTAATCCAGGAGGACAACCCAATCTGTAGTGCATCCTTGAATCTTCTCCAAATGTTGTTTCCGTTGATGCAACTCCACTATCCCTTGATCCCATCCCAGTCCTCCTATCATCTCATGAAAGGTACTAGGCCAGTAGGTCCCGCACAAAGCAACCTCTTTATCCCATGTCCAATTATTATATCTCGTTTCTCATCCTTCCACCAGCAATTTCTATCCACCCTTCAATATATTTCAAGGGGCCTTTTATAGCAAGGAGTGGTGAGTGGCTATGGAAGAGGAAATGAATGCTCTTGTTAAAAATAACACATGGACCATTGTGGACATGCCCAAAGGTACAAATGTTGTGGGGTGTAAGTGGATATTCACTGTCAAATACAGCTGAAGATTCCATGAGGTTTGCCTGATTAGGATGTTGCTATTTGTTTCCCCACTTACAGCTGGGAGGTTTCCCATGTAGAATCCAGCACTTTTCCTTCATGTGGCGAGGTTTGTTGCAATGAGTACACCAACGATTATCTTTCTTTTCAGCTTGGGCAGCAAGAGCTATAATGCCAGTGGGTTTGGAAGCAAGCATCACACTGCACCTGCTTTCTTCAGCCCAGATTGTGGAAATATTATCTTCAAGAGATGGAAGTTTGCTACGCCCAAGGACTTGGACTCTGATGGGATCGTAGTCAGAATCAAGACCTGCCATCAACACAGATCATCTTATGTCTTCCTGGCATCAGTCAAGTTCCTTCCAAATCCTCAGCAATCGATTTTAATGCCTGCTTAGTGGAGTATGATCGAACCATGAGATCAAAAGTTAGAGCCTCATCCCTGGATTTGGATTAGGATCTGCTCATGAACTCCGAGATTTCCTTGGAACATGCAGTTGATGCCGATCGAGGGATCATGGAGTCCCAACACCATCATATTATCATCGAATCAGCAGCTTCCCATTCTGCAGTTGTTTCTGTGGAAGATCTATTGTTGTCGAAAGGGGAAGAAGTGCTGGTGAGATGATGAAATTTCCCTTTACCCTTAAGATAGATCTTAACAACTTGAGACCTAGTGACATATTTTCTCCTGTGAACTTTAAGCTGGCTGAATGCTAGCCAAATCAATTTTGTGTGTAGCTGCAATGTCTTTGGTGAGATCAGCCATGATAAAGATCAAAGAGGAAAAGATTGAAAAGGGGCAATTACGGCTGAGAGAGTAGCAATGAAAGGCTATGATACCATGTAGAAAAATGGAAGAGAGAACTTGAATAATATTGATAGGAAATAATGGGTAAATACAAGGAGACTTGGGTTGAGAGAGGGAGAACTGAACCTGGGGAAGGAGACAAAAAAGTTAATAACTATGCCTAGGGAAGAGAGAAGAAAGCCTCAAGCCTACACAACTTACAAGACTAGTAATAAATATTAATACCAGGATAAAAAATCTTATCTATCGTGGAGCATCTTTCGTTCTTTGATCACAAGTAGGGAAGGATTTTTGTTTGTTCTCTGTTTTCCGGTGGAAGAATTCCTTAGAAGATTCATATCTTTGAATTAGGACATGTTTCAGTTTCAAGCAGAAGTGTTGCAAAATGACAGTTGAATATCGCTTTTTTTCCCCTTCTTTTGATGCTTCTGAATTTTGGATTTGTGCAATACTTCTTTTTCCATTTTGGGTTTGATCCTTGTAATACCTGGAAAGAACTGTACCACTTCTATCAGTTTGAGGACTACATACAGAATGGCAAATATTGAATTTGTACAACTTTTCTTTTATTTCAGGTTACAAGATCCCACCCTCAAGCCGCCCGGGTCACACAAAAGCCATCTAACAGGTCAAAGAATGTTCTACTGAGAGATCCTTCTTTCAGTGGAAACAGTTCAGGAACTAGGGTTCAGAGAGGTACACCTGGAGCTTCAAAATCTAACCAAGATAATGGAGGTTCTGATACAAAATTAGTGGAAATGATAAACAGTGTGATTGTAGACCGAAGCCCTTCTGTAAAATGGGATGACATAGGTGAGACATTTCTTGTCAGTTTCGTGTTCCTTTACCATTCTTCTTGCCCATTAATATTTCACCTTGGCATATCTGCAGCTGGTCTTGAAAATGCTAAGCGGACTTTATTTGAAATGGTCATTTTACCAACGAAAAGGAGAGATTTGTTTACAGGTCTCAGGAGGCCTCCCAGAGGTACAGCCTTGAAATTCAGAATCTCAGGGAACTAATTCTGCATTTATTGAAACAATAAGCATTTGGTTTTGGTTCCAGGTCTTCTTCTGTTTGGTCCTCCAGGTAATGGGAAGACCATGCTTGCTAAAGCAGTTGCATCAGAGTCCAACGCTACATTTTTCAACGTGTCTGCTTCTTCCTTGACTTCCAAGTGGGTCGGTTTTTTTCCATACATGTAAATGTTTGTCTGCATGACCAGACCTGCAACTTCAACCTCTTGTGTTTTGATTGTCTTTTGAACTCCTTTTGTAGGTTGGTGAGGGTGAAAAGCTTGTTCGAACCCTCTTTATGGTGGCAATATCAAGGCAGCCATCTGTTATCTTTATGGATGAAGTATGTTCGAAGCTCCAATAATTCAGCATGCCCTGTTACATAGTAGCTCTTTCTGCTAGATATGTTCACATCACGACTCATGAATTTTCTTCTATTTAAATGAAAATTAAATACGTAAAATGAAACCATAGTGTTTGCTTGATGTTTACCAAGGGCTCACCTGGTTGTCATCTGGGGTCAAAACCAAAGCTTTCCCAAAGGTCACTAGTTCAATCCCCCATGACAGTGGCCACTGATTTTTACCTTGGGGAGATCCACCATGTAAACGGAACGGCTATGTGTATCGCGATCTTATAAGCTCATGCCGATTAGTTGGGCCCACAAAGTGTCATACACAAAAATCCAAAATAAATAAAAATAAAATAATATGTCAGTGCATTCTGTTTGCATCGCCTTGTCACTAGCTTGTTGGACTACTTGGAATGTTTGGGTTTGAATGAAAGCATGGTAGGAGGGAAACTAATTTATTCAAAAGAAGACTAATTGTTATGTGTGATGTACACTGTGACTTTATTTGATGCTAGTGTTTACATATTTGCTGAAGTTCTTTTTTAATCCTTGTTTCTCCTTCCTCCCTTACTCTGATCTAACTGATGTGGCTGTTATGAATAGATTGATAGCATCATGTCAACAAGGTTGGCAAATGAACATGATGCAAGTAGAAGGCTGAAGTCGGAGTTTCTTGTACAGTTTGATGGTGTCACCTCTAATCCAGATGATTTAGTCATTGTAATTGGTAGGATTTCTCCTGTAAACAACTCTTTGGATTTTTTTTTTCGCAGAATAAATGATGATGTGATTCCTTAGATCTTTAGTCTCTTATTTTGCTATTCTAAGCCAGCATTGATGGCAGTTTCCGAGATGAATGAACCCTAAAGCCAAAAAGCAAAGCAGTCAAACCTTGATATTATTGGTAGCTTAATATAATAATACTTTAATTTACAATTTCATGAGTCCGCCTGTGCTTTTCTCACACAGGTGCAACAAATAAGCCACAAGAATTGGATGATGCAGTACTCAGGCGATTGGTTAGTATTTTTTTTTTTTCGTTATTATTGTTTATTGGTATATCATAGTAGTAAATTCATGCCTCCTTTTTATTTCCTGCCTGAATCAATAATTTAAATGTAGTGATTATTTTCCATGATTGTTGAAATGGCTACTTTTAGTTTTACCTACTTAATTGATAGTTGCTTTTTAATAATTGTTTACCAGGTGAAGAGAATATACATACCCTTGCCTGACCAAAGTGTGAGGAGGCTAATCCTTAAGCGAAACCTTAGAGGCCAGGCATTTTCCTTACCTGGTAAGAAGTTTCTTCTTGGATTTACATGGATCCTTTCAGAATTCTTAGAATGATCCGGTCATTGATCTCACCATTTCTGTTTGATTAGAAAGTGTTAGCCCATGAAATAGGTTTGATTTTTACAAGGGCGGTGTGGGAATGATTTAGGTATTTTATTCAGGTCTTAGTTTTAAATAGTGCAAGGTGCACCTAGGTGCAAAGGTCCATTGAGCCTAGGTGCAACACAAAGGCGTCCACCTTTTTTGAAAGCGCCAAGGGCTGTGCTGCTCTCTCATGATGTACACCCCACATCTCATCCATTGGCACCATGCAAATACCTATATTATCCACAAATTCACGCACACACAATCACATGTTGCATGTGTATTGATCTTGACCCACCCAAGCGGTCCAAGAAACAAATGAGAGCTGCCTTTCCATCACTAGAGAACGACAACTCTGCTCATCCCGTGCCAATGCATGCTCCCCAGCCTGGTCAGTCACAAAATTTGTCCTATCACTTGACCTATCCCCCTCCCCAAACACTTCATGTCACTGGCACTTCCAAATCCACCAGATGGGATAAATAACAAAAAGAGAGCACCGATTAATCTTGATCCCCAAACATGTGAGATGAAGATAAGTTACCTCTAACCCACAAAGCAAAAGTGGTGGTGAAGAAATCCAGAGCAAAACCACTCGCCTTGAGCACCTCTCATATGTCCTAGATGTCATGCACTTGTAAAAAAGTGAATTGATTACTTGCCCGGATCACTAGTAACTAAAAACAATTATCCTTGATTCCAGAAAAGACTTCCCAAACTTACACTTGAATCCCGAACTTTCCAAACTGTAATAGCTTAAAATGAAGCCTCTAAACAAATGTAGTAGCTGAATTTTAATCAGTCTACGGTTGATGATTGAAACTTGTTCGCTAGAGTTCTCATAAAGGCCCACCTTTTTGTATTATAAAATGAAAATTCTACACGGTTATTCTATTATATATTCCATTTGGCGCCCACTGTTTTTTCAAGAATCCAAGTGATACCCCCTGCATTAGGTTTTGTCCACATGGTAGCCTATGGTAAATTTTGCTTAACTTATTTGTTTTGTTAAATGCTGAATTGTCTTCGTGGAATTATCAAAATACCCACAGATATTATTCTCGTCTTGCAATATTTATAGTATAACTTAAGCCGAAAAGCTGTTGCAACTGAGCAAATGTGATCACTTATTTGATAATACAATGATAAAATTCAAGAACGGGTCCCATGTTAGACAAATCTGATCATAGAGGGGATACCATATGGACAATCCTAAATAAAGGGATACTGCTTGGATATTTGAAAAGCTGTGGATACTGCGTGGAAGATGTGAAACCACAGGGAGCTTCCCATTGCAGGTTTTTTTTAACCCCTTCCAAAAAACCTCTTGCCAAACACACACTAAATATTTCTTTAGAGGGTTATTTTTTGGAACTGGTAGATTGAGCTGAATGCTTATTATGCTGTTGTCGAGTGAGGTAACTTACATACAATCTATCGTGATGGCAGGTGGAGATTTAGAAAGACTTGCCAGAGACACGGAGGGTATGTTATAAATGTTTAAATCGTCTGCTGTTAGCATTGCTTAAGGGTGGTTGTCTGCCCAAATTCAAATCCGATGTGACAACTAACCTCTTCAGATTCCCCCCCCCCCCCCCCCCCCCCTTTTTTTTTCCTTTTCCGCAAAACCTCTTATAAATCCACAGGATACTCTGGGAGCGACTTACAAGCACTTTGTGAGGAAGCAGCAATGATGCCAATTCGGGAGCTTGGTCCCAACATACTCACTGTCAAGGCAGATCAGGTATGCTGAGATTCACACTTTTTGACATTATCTTTGGATGCGTGTGTTTGGAGGGAATAGTAAAAAGGACATTTGTTGTCTTCTCTTTGAACTGCTTCCATATCGAGTACATTCTTCCATTTTGTTTGGCTGGGAGCCATTGCACATTTTCAGCTCCTTAATCAGCACCTTATCAGCGGACATTATACAATATAAGCTCCTTATCGTAACAATTAAGTTCCTTAACAGCACCTTCTATCTATCTCATATAGTCATATACTCATATGTCATATATTGAGTAAGATTTGCATATTTAATCACTGATGTGCCCATCTATCCCCAAAATAGGTGAGGCCGCTTAGATATGATGATTTTCGGAGGGCCATGGCTGTGATCAGACCCAGTCTACAGAAAAGCAAGTGGGAAGAACTAGAGCGATGGAATGAAGAGTTTGGCTCCAACTAACTGCCATTCAAGCGAAATTCATTGCTGGGTGTTTCTGTCACCCGATTTGGATTACAACAGTTTGCCAATGCAACAAGTGGATCAGAATCGTTTCATATTTGAAGGCGAAAAAAACAATGCTGAACATGAAAATATTTGCACAAAGGCTTGTAAATTTGCTTGTTTCTCCCGTTCTCCACTTGCCTACTAAGTTCTGGTTGTATATTTATCCTTGTATAGATTAGTTTCCTAAATGTGTATAAAAAAATACTCCCTCCGTTTCAAAATACAAGCTTTTACTTTTCGACACGTTTTTTAAGCAGCGAAAAACTCTATAAAATATTATTTTTGTAAGGAAGAATTTAGTGAAATATCCATTTAGGATTGTTAATCAAGTAAATGTTCACATCCATCTAACAATTAAGTAAATGTCCATACTTTTGTTATAATAGCAAGACTACCCCTATATTAATTAACATTTTTTCTTTAAAAAAACCCTTTCCTTTCTCCATCTTTTTCCCGCGCGTTGCTGCCTCTCTCAATCTCGTCGTCTCCTGTTCCTCTCTCTCTCGCCATCGCCATCTCCAACCTTCGGTGTCCATCGTCGCTCAACCGCCGTTGCCGCACTTGAGGTATGCTCTTCTCTCTCACCGCTTCCCGTCCCTCTCAATCTCCTTTACCCCGTCACCTTTCATTGTTCCTCTCAATCTCCCCGTCCCTCTCGCTCAACCATTGTTGGTCGGGCTGAGGTTAGTTTGTCCTTGTCTCGCCTTTTTCCGTTCCTCTCATTCTCCCTTACCTCTTCTCCACTCTCCGTGTCCTCTCAATCTCTACTTAATTTCGATTCCCTTTCCCCTAAATTCGACCCACTAAATCAATTTTTCGGAAACCTCCTTGAAATTGTGTGATGCTTTTTTGTGAAATTGCAATATCATTGTTTGCAATTAGAGCAATTTCTGGTTTTATTGTTAATTAGAGCATTTTACTTCTATATTTAAGTATTTGTTTGGTAAATATGGGATTTGGCCATCATGATTGGTGTTTGGGCTTCTTGGAACAGGTGACAATTGGAGGTAATGGCTGAAGGTGACGGGAGAGGTGTAGATTGCCCTTAGAGAATAAACAATCAACTGCAGCTTCAAGTTCATCAGTTTCTCAAGGAATTGGATTTGGATGAGGTGAACCAAATCTTGGTGTTGAATATTTAGATAGAATTGTTCGAGAATTAGATACACTTGAAGATTTTGATTAGCTTAATTTTTTTTTGCTAAATTTGTGATAATAAGTTTTGGAAATACGAGTTGAGGACAATATCTTGGTGATAAATACGGATTGGTGACAATATCTTAGTAATAATCGGGTTTTTTTATTGGTGACACTATCTTGGTGATATTTAGTATGGTGATGACAATTTTTTTGTGATTATATGGTCTTGGTGACAAATATTTGCTGAAACAATATTTTGATGACAATAGGTTGATGACACTATTTTATTGTTGTTGACAACAGATTACTAAAGTAGGTTGATGACAATAGGGGGTGGTGATAATGTTCTCTATTTATGGATAATAGATTGGTAACAATGTTTTTTAATTGGTGACAATTTGTTTGTGACAATGTTTGGTGACAGTGTTCACTTGTTGATGAAAATAATTTGATGACAGTGTTTCGTAGTTGTTGACAATAGGTTGATGACAATATTTTGTAGTTGGTGATAGTATGTACTCAGTAAAAATTGGTGGTGACAATATTTTATAGTACGTGACAAAAAGTTGGTTACAATGTTCTGTAGTTGATGACAATGTTTTGTAATTGATGACAATAGGTTGGTGACAGTGTTCATTAGAAATAGAAAAAAATTTCGTTAATTGTCACTAGAAAAAAAAATGTCACCAAAAAAGTCAGCTGTCACCAAAATAATTATCACAAATAACTTTCACCGGAAAAATAAACACAACTGTCACCAAATGCAGGTGTTAACCGAAATGGTCAATGTTGACTAGTCCATGTTAAAATTAAAAATTGTCAAAGGGGAAAGACGAAAGGTTAGGGTTGGGGAAGTAGGGGTATTTTTGGAAAAAAATGGACATTTACTTAATTATGTAAAAAAATGGACATTTACTTAATTATCACATCTAAAATGGATATTCACCAAATTTAACCTTTTTTAATTAATTTTTTTACATAATATGATACTTACTATGTATTTTGGAATGGAGGTAGTAGTACTTTCTCCATTATGCAAAACATGTCATTTTACATTATTAAATTTGTCAAGAAAAACATGTCATTATAGGTATTCTGACATTTACTTTACGAAAATGTTCTTGTAATGATTAATTGATTGTTAGTTGTGCTTTTTGATGAAGTAAAAAAACAGTGTAAAAAATGAGGGTAAAATAATACTATGGGTGTGTTTGGCAAAATGGTAGCTGTTGGAGAAGCTGAAGTTGTTGGGTAGCTGAAGCTGTTGAATTATTTGAGTTAAATATATGTTAATAAGCTAGTATAGTGTTTGGTAAACCTAGCTGTTATGGTAGCTGTTGAAAACTTGTGAATAAAAAACAAAAGCTCCGAAAAGCTTGGGTGAATAGCTGTTGAAAAGCTTAGATTTCAAAAGCTTTCAAAAGCTAATTAAACTAAAATCTTATATTTATTTCATTTAAGACTATAGAATATCAAAACCATAAGCCCCGAAAAGCTACTTGCTTTTGCCAAACATACCCTATATTTGTTGATTTTCTTAAAAGTTGTGCATAAAACTAAAATGACATGTTTTGATGAACGGATGGAGTATTAAATAGATCAACCGTACAACTCATGAACAATTTTACAAGATCCCCGCATTGACAAAGAAATTCATATGTGTTTCTCTTTCTTGCATGTACCCCGCATTGGTAATAGAGACAGATAAGGTTGCACATTTTCAGCGCTTTGTGAGGATATGCGTTATTTTCACATGCAAGTCTGTTGTATTTCATCCGAGATGATACCGTCGTCTAGGATTTCTCCAGCCGAAATCTTTCCTTATCAAAAAATAAATAAAAATTACCAGATCCCCGAGTTGTTTATTAAATATTGAACACAACTGAGTTTCTACCCAAATCCAAGAAGAATACGATCATTCCCTATTCCAAGTTACAATATGAATACCGAACTAGCAAAAATTACATATTTAAAGTACATGTACTTCACTAGCAACATATCCCTCAAGAGTTAACAAGTGCCTAGGGTGCCCGTTAATAAATGAAAAATACAAGAATACTTTATAAAACAATTGGGAAGACCATTAACCAACTGATAAAATGGCAATCAAATGTACTATCACAATAAGAATGAACGATACTATTAAATGAAACTTGTTTATGAAACTAAACTTTGTGATGCAAAGCTATCTGCAGAAATGTACAATGAATTGAACCAAATAGACAAAACTTTCTTTTGGAATAAAGACTATACGTACAAATCATTGACTGATTCACTGAATGAGACTTGCACGTTTTTCGCGAGGTCAACAAAGTGACAGCCAATATGACTTAGCTCACACATCTAGAACTATGGACCTCTCATATCCCATCCATAACTCTTATATCCCGTAAGAACGCCGTTGGATGACGGGTCAACAGAATTTGACTACACAACACACACACACGCACACGCGCACGCGCACGCGCACGCGCACGCGCACGCGTGCACACACACGCACACGCACGCACACACCCACACACACACCCACACACACACACACGCACGCACGCACGCACGCACGCACGCACGCACGCACGCACGCACGCACGCACACACACACACACACACACACACACACACACACACACACACACACACACACACACACACACACACACACACACACACACACACACACACACACACACACACACACACACACACACACACACACACACACACACACACACACACACACACACACACACACACACACACACACACACACACACACACACACACACACACACACACACACACACACACACACACACACACACACACACCATTGGTTTCCACTTTTAGTTTGATTTTTTTTTAGTTTGATTTTTTTTTTAGTGAAAATTAGTGATTCAAACAATTGTGCATAAATCCAAAACTAAATGGTTTAACGCTGAGATGACTGTCACATTGATTGTGACTTGTGTAACACACGACATTTTACTATCTACTTGTTAAGTGTTAAAAACTATATAAAATATTAATTTTTAATTTTTTTTAAAAATAATTTTATGCTTATTTCTATCACTGTTCTAAAAAACTCTTCAAGACCCGCCTAAACCCTTGAACTTGCCCTGTCGCCAAGGCCATCAAGGTCATAAAAACCCGCCTAAACTATAAACACCCGCCATGAAATCCACCTAGACCTTGTCTACACCCCGCCCAGACCCTTGACCCTAACCTACCGCCAAATATCACTGTTCTAAAAAACTCTTCAAGACCCGCCTAAACCCTTGAACTTGCCCTGTCGCCAAGGCCATCAAGGTCATAAAAACCCGCCTAAACTATAAACACCCGCCATGAAATCCACCTAGACCTTGTCTACACCCCGCCCAGACCCTTGACCCTAACCTACCGCCAAATATCCGTCAAGCGTGTTTTAGAACATTGATTACTATTAACCATGAATTTATAAAACAAATGTAAAAAAGTTGATATTTTATATAAACTTTTATCATTCTTAAAAAAAATACATGAATAATAAACGACATGTTTTAATTAACAGAGAGAGTATTATTGAGACTGTTCTAACATTTCACAAAGATTGAAGACTACCGCAGAAATTGACATTGATACGAGCTTCTTTCAATTCGAAATCTTCTACTCCCTTATTCTCCCCTTCTTATACTGTAAAAATATTTCAACATTTATTTTATCTTAAAAATATAAAAATTATATTTATATTACTAACATATATTTTTATATATTTATTAAATTTTATTTTGAAAAATCATGTTTTAAAATCATAAAATTATATTTTAGGCCTGATAGAAGCGTACTCTCCCATGGTGAATTACAACCAATATCTCCTACACCCCTCTTCCTACTCCCTTCCCTACATCACAAAAATATTTAACACTTATTTAATCTTAAAAAAAAAATTATATTCCTAACCTCTATTTTTATTTACTTATAAAATTTTATTTAAAAAATCATATTTTACACTTTTTAAAAATTTAAAAGGCAATATTTTATAAAATACAATTATTAAAAATTTTAAAACATAATTTTTCAAAATAAAACTATATAAATATATAAAAATAGATCTTAGGAATATAAATATAATTTTTTTAAGATTTCATAAATGTTAAAAAAATTAGTGGAGGAGAGAGGGTTATAGAAGATCTCACTTGGGTGAATTATATTATATATCCAAATATTATGTCAGTTTTAACCATGGACTTGGTTGGTTGCAGCTTCTCATGGTGAATTAATCATTAATCTTTCTGTTTATTTGCCTACTTTTGTGCAACTTAAAGTGCGAATAAGCACATAAAAGGCAAATAAATACGCTAAAAAGGGAGGAGAATAGAGTATGACAACTTTTCGCAAATGCAGAAACTGGTAAGACCTTACCAGCGGAGATAAGACCTTATCTGAAACACAGAAACAAGTTAAGAACGAAATAATAAATAATAAGCACGAAATAGATAAACAATAAAGATAAAGAGCGGAAAGTAAAGGACACGAGAATTGTTAACGAGGTTCGGAACAACCGTCTACGTCCCCGCCTAGGGTTATCCAACCCGTAGGATTCAACAAATTTATTTCACTTTATCTTATGAGCCCTAGATACAACCTCTATAAGACTTTCCCTCTTCTAGACTAACTTCCTATCTAGCAACCCAAGCACACTAGTGAAACAAAGTTCTATGAGTATCGGAGTACTCTATACGTTTGGGTAGAGATGTACCCTTAGTATAACCTAAATGAATTGTACGATAAAGCTCAATGAAAATCTCACACACTCAAAGAAATAAAACACTCAAGCTTGGAGAGATGTGAGATCGGTGTTGTAGGAGACAAAGGATTGCAGGAGAACTTGTATGCGCTGGGGGTGAAGCTTGTATCGACTGCTATCCTCTTCGTCTCTTTATAAAGGCCGGCTTCTCCGAGTTTGAAATGATTTGAACATTTGAATGAAGGCTTCAAGGTTGTTGAGAAACGTTGCTAAAGGTGCGCCTGGGAGAACTTTCATCGTTTGAAATTTATTCCAGAAGCTCCGCCTGGATACGCTTGGGATTTGATCAATTTTAGACGTTGAAGGAGCTGAAGACCTGTTCAATCAAATCCCCTTAAAATCTCAACAAACAAAGCAATATCTACGTAGATTAGTAAAGATAGAATTTAAACACTCTAACAAATATATTGGCCATTCAAAATTAGGCTCAATAACCTATTGATCCTTTAAAGTTAGAATGGTAAGTTTGAGTAAAATAGGCCCATTTAACAAATAGGCCCAATTACATTGAGTCCGTGTAATTCAATTCCAAGCTCGTGTAATTCCTGAGGCCACTGTCAGTAAGGTCTTACCAAAACCTGGAAACCATGGTTTTGGCTTTCTTTTCAAACAGTAAGACAGCTTGGAGATTGGTTCAACCAAATCTCTTGAAGATCTCAACAAACCAACAATCTTTTGAATTTGAAGATTGCTCCATAAAATCTTCAAAGAAGCTTCTAGAAAGTCAACCCCAAATCTTCAATAACCAAAACAAATCCTGCACAAAATCTCCAACAAATAATTAAATATAAATCCCAATAAATAACCTAATTGATATTTGTATAAAATAAATACTACATTTCTTTGTCTTCCATCATACATATAATATAACATCAAATACATATAATATAACATCAAGATGGACTCAACAATCTCCTCCTTGATGGAAGACAAAACAAATATCAATTATATATAAATAAATAGCATAACATCATATAGCATAAGCAACTAATTTCTCCCCCTTTTTGTCTTCCAACAAGGAAGGGAAGAAATCGAGTTACACCCATTCAGCATCCAGTCAAGACCTTGAAACTGATCTCAAGGCCTTGAGATGTTAGTAGACAGCATTACTCCCCCTACGATAATGCTTTCATGTTCAGCATACCAATTAAGCTCCAAAAACAATATTAAACGACAAAGAGAATCATTAGTAGCACATAAAATTTATATATAAAAAAAATATTATTCTTTATCACCAAGAGCGATTGTTCCAATCCATTTATGCTATTTGATCTTGGTGATATCCTGCAAAAAGAACAAACATCAATCTTTTCCGGCTAGACCAATGTACAAATTTAGATTCATAATTAGGATAGACCATGTTTGGTGGTCTTGTCCCTTTAGGAACCCAAATTTGTCTTATCCGTTCATTTAAACGTACAGGAAAGGTATTTCTAATGATGTAAGGGTCATTTCTCCTATAAGGACATATTTTCTTTACATGACCCTTTTTGCAACAAAAGAAACAAGTAGGAGATCGCCAACTTCCTTTTGCCTTAAGGAACGTGGTAGTAGGTTTTATAGGAAAGTTCCTGTTGTATCCTATGCCACTTCAGTTTAAGGAAAGTTGTTATTCTCCAAGCATCTTGTCGAGAGTGGCTTTGGATCTAGTGAATTACACCAGGGCTATTTGTTAATCTTGACATTTTTCAGATAATTTCACTTTTTCAATCTCAATGTCATTGTGATGAGCCTTAAGATAATTTTAATTTTTTATTTGTTTTTCAATAAGCTAAAAACCCTCTAAAATATCAACTTTCTAAAATAATTTCATAATAATTACTACTATAGATTTATAAATACATTAATATTTTATAGAATTTTTTGTTTTTTTTAAACAGCATGTAAACGATTTATATTCTGAATCGAAGAGAGGATGGTGTTAAAAGTTTAAAACAACAATAATAACTTGTTGTTTTCAAGTTAGAAATTGGCGTATAATCCATGATTCTTTGTTTGGTTCCTTTATTTTCTTATATTCATGCTTTTGTTCCTTTGCAAATTTATGAACTCCCAACATATTTTATTTCTTATCACTTGTGCTTTCCAGGTCAAAAAATTCCTTGAACTAAAATGGACTTGACCAAATTAAATATTGGTGTTATTCATCTTTAGTATTCATGTACGACAAGATATGAGGATATATTTCTGACCTATCGGCCATTAAGGTTCAGATATTTCTAATCTCAAATTTTTTCTTGATAAAAAAAAAGATACGAGAGTATATGCCATTTGACTCATTGTCCACTTTTAACCCTTTTTTTAATAGCAATTTTCTTAGAAAACTACTAAATTGACCCATTCCTAACCTTAACATTTTTAGCAAATTATAGTGACAGTTAATGTGTAGCTCTATATTTTTAAATAGTTACAAATACCCTTTTCTATCCTAAATAATACTCCATCCGTCTCAAAATTTAAGTCGTTTTAGGATTTTGCACAAGTTTTAATAAAACACTCATCCATCAATCAACATTATCATTCCACTAACTTTCCCATAAATTTTATTATTTTTTAACACCCGGTACATTTTCTATCCAATCAAAATCTTTAAAAAAATCAACAACACACAAATCGATAAAAAATCATTACTATCCCCTACCTAGAAAACCTAAAACGACCTAAATTTTGATACAAGATTTAAAGGCTAAAACGACATGAATTTTGAGACGGATGGAGTATTACAATACTAAAACCATCATTTAAATATTACAATTGCTTTTTTTAATCATTTAGTAAAACGGATTTTCTATCATACGCCAGACAGTCCGATCTTGGAGCATAGGATAAGAAGTCAAATTGAAAAATATTTCCCTTAGATACACCCGGTTTTGTCACTTTTAAATTAAATTACGAGGTTTACTCATTTTCTTTTAGAGTTTTCTTTCCCAATAAAGTAAACTTATCTTATATCCTTATATCCTTATATCCTTATGACACATAATAGATAAACCATTAATAAAATATAGGCCTAAAGTGTTATAGCAATGAGGATAGGTAAAATGATAATATAATATTTTGATCATACACATCTCTTTATAAAACACCGACAACAACAAAATTGCTTTTAATTACCTTTTGAGAAAGAAACAAGAAGGTTTACATTTATATGGTGTGGAACATTTATTTACCATAAAAATCACATATATATAAATAGTATTCCAAATACGTCCGACCAAACTTCTTATCCTTACAAAATCTCCATTATATCCGGCCTTATAAAAGAGGAATTTATAAAATAATATATCTGTCCTAAATGCATGTTCCCTGAATTTCATCCAAGTTCATCCTCTCTTAAAGCAACGAAATGACTATCAAATATTCAAATACAAATCCATTCTCCATGTAATTACCAAACTTCTTACAATTAAAAATTATCCATTATCAGGGCTTGAAAAAGAGGAATTTGTAATATCACTCCCAATGCATATTCCCTGAATTTCGTCCCAGTTCATCACCTTAGGCTTAATTTTGGGCTCAAATTCTCATATATATATATAATATATGGATGATCAAATTAAATTAGGGTATTTGTGTAGTGTAGGTCGTTTGTTAAGTTATTTGCTTTGTTCCATTGCAAGTTTGATTAGCTGTAGTGATATGTATTGATCTTAATTCTCAATTGAGATCAGTACGCGCGTTAGCCTTTTGAGATTTCTCTGATTGATTGCACGCAAGTTTACAATTTGATTGTTCAGTTTATAGTGCTTAAATGACAAATCCTTTAATTTCCATCTTAAATAATATTACAAATTGGACTAAGACCTAAAAATAACATACCCTAGCCTCCTTCGATCCCTTGCTCAACACTATAATTCGCTCCGATCCCTCGATCTTCATGTCGAAAACACGTACTATGTACGCCAGATTTACACTCAAGGGACGAACAAATATTTGTTGGTCGGAGACAGTAAAATCAATGGTACGGGTCAACTCACTCTGGCCCCTTCTTATATGTATTTCACTCTTTTCTCAAATGAACTACCTTAGGCTTAATTTGGTATCTTCTATCATGGAAACCCTAGCTCTGTGTTCATTCTACGTGTATAATGTATTATAATTAAAAAGCTTAATTAATTTACTCTATATATGGTTAACCCCATTGTCATCTTTTTCTATCTCTTTTCATTTTTCAATATCTCTACCATTTAAGATTTTATCCATATTCATATATAGTTTACTCAGTTACTTATTCTTTATCTTGGCCATCACATATTTTCAACCAATCAAAACACAGTTTACATAAAAAAGAAATATAACATAATACATGAGTTCTATTTTTAATTTGAATAACGAGAGAGGAAAGTGGCTTTACCCCTTACCACTAGGTAAACTCTTGAACTAATTCCATATCTTCTATTGCAGTCTGGATCTCCAACCTATGAAATATGAAGCTAGACCGAGGTGAGCGATCAATCAACAACTTGGCTACCTTCCCTCAGGGTGAAGCCAAGGGGGAGCACATGCCCCTACCCTCATCCGACGAACCTCTTAAATGCATTCTCCTCGTCGATAGTTTCATTTTAATATATAATACGCCTTAATCCGATATCTAAGTAAAAAGTTATGAATATTTTAAAATTGAAGGTATATTAATCGCTTTTAATCTTATTTTAATAAACTACAATTTTTTTATATTATTTGGATGGACATCCACATACAATAATTCATCTCAAGGGCTTTGAAATGAGATGTTATATATATTACTCATTTCAACAATTAGGTAAGTTATTGAAATTTAACCTTTTTAGATGGTTATACATTATTATATGTTAAAGTACAACAACTTGTCCACTGACTCAATGTTTATTATGTTGTTTTTCTCATCCTTATTTTGTTAGTTTTTTTCCTTCTGCTATTTCATATATATATTCTTATTTTTAAATTGGGGAAAACAACGACATTTTATTCTAAACTTACAATGTTTTATACTAAAACACCATCATCTGTTGCCATATTATATAGAGTATTACTATTAATTTAAACTAACAAAGCGATGTCGCTTTATTGTAAAACGACAACACTCATATATAATAGTGCCTCCACGCCGAAAATTTTCTGGCTCCACCACTGCCTTCCCTCCAGATGTGGAAGAAGAGATGGCCTAAAAAAGCTTGTCCAAAGGCGAGCACGTCGAAAATAATCATCTCTTAAATAAGGTAAGCCCCATATCTACCCTATAGTATTGGATATAAGAGCATCAACACTCATGGGGTTTACTCACCCCTTTCCCTACCTTATTTCTTCCTTATTGATGTGGAGTAAAACCCACCATGCATGGAAAGGGGAAGGGGCAACCTTAGTGACATGGGGTAACCCCACCCATTCCCCATCTCTTTTTTATTTTAAAAAAAAATATAAAAGTGTGTTATATATTTTTTTATTAAGTGAGTTAAATTTTGATTGGTTAAAATATGGAGTGGGGTATAAATATAGTTAAAAATAATAATGGGGTAAACTTATGGATGTGGGATAAAAGTTAAAAATTCTTAAAGGATGATGTAGAGTTAGTGGAAAATGAGGTGTCAAAATATTACGAGAAGAGAGATGGATGGGGTTACCCCATGAGTGTGCTCTAAAAGAGGTAGTAAAAACCCCATGGATCGATTTGGAGGGCTGGAAAGGGATGAAATTGAAAATAGAAAAATAGCCCCCAAAGAAGTTCCTTTCAAATTAGATATGCAAATTAATTAAATCATAATTTTTTTAGATCGACTCAAGTTGAGAATTTGATATCTCAAATTGAATCACTTGGAATTTAAATTGGATTATATTAATTAGGATAACTTTATAATGCATTCACTCCTTACAATGCATTCATTAGGGTTGGGCGGTGGTAAAAAAATTATCGTACCAACCGATTACCAACCGTACCAACAAGACATTGGTACCAAGTAGTCGGTAACCGACTGAATCGGTAACCGAAATCTCGGTACCGAAAGAAGTCGGTACGATACACGGTATGAAAACCCAAATACCGTGGTACCATGGTACCGATTATATATGTATTTTTTTTAAAAATAAAATAAAATATTTGATAAATGGTACAAAAAATTTGTGGTACCATCGGTACCATCAGTATCGTCGGTACAAAATAAAATATTTGATAAATGGTACCATCGGTACCACAGAGTATAAAACGTAAATTGATTATTGAAATTTGCGGTGTTGGTTACCACGGTACCGACCTTCGATAACCGAAAGTTTTGGTACCAACAATATCGGTTACCGATATTAACGGTTGGTACGTGGTACAAAAAATTCCATACTGAATGATATCGGTACGGTACATGGTAATCGAAAATTTACCATGGTACCGTACCATGCCAGCCCTTATCATGAGACCAATTTTGAACCATTGAATTGAATTTTGATAAATGGATAAGATTGATGATTGATATTAATATTTATGGATATTTTTAAAAAAATTAAAAAATATATATTTACTAATAATTTAATGTCTTAAATAAAAAAAATAAAAAAAGTTCTCTCTCCTCCAATTTTCCACGTTAAAATTATGTAAATAATTTGGTATATTCATATGAATATCCATATTCATTTTCATTTGAATATGAATATAGATAAATTCATATATTCAAATAAATATCAATTTGAATGAGAGAAATGAAGTTCACATCTCCTTTAATTTAGGCCAATATTGCCTCTCCTCTTCATTCAAATGAATATTCATTTGAATATATATATATATATATATATATATATATATATATCTATATTTGGATGAATATTGACTTATATTCAGATGAATATTAATTTTTTTACCGTTTAAAATTTTAAGCGTGTTTAACAAATTGATATGGAGAGAGAGATAGAAGGGTAATCTAATTAAATTTTTAAAAAGGATTTTTTTAATTTTTAGTTTAAAATATATCCATTCATTATTAAAACCCATCCAATGACTTACAAATGTTCTCATGTGCACATTGTAAGGAGCACGTGAATGCATGTGAAAGCTCTCCATATTAATTATATTTTGATTAATTGAAGGATTGAATCAATTGTTGTACTACGTACGTTCGTGTGTGTTGAGTCATATCGCAAGTATATTTAAATCAAACAAGAGATAAAATTCTCTTAAAAGTTGCACAATTTGGTTATGGATATATGACTATAGTTATATTTGAAATGGAGGTTAGTGGTGTATGAAGTGGCAAACCAATACGGTAACACTACTACGAATGATGGCATTTTTTAGGATAACATTACCATCGGTAGTACTCGGCATATGCATATATATATTAAAACAAAATCAATCACAAGATCGATGATCGATATACATAATATATACTTCATCCGTTCGGCAAAACTTGTCGTTTACTATTCACGCACGCTTTTTTAGAATGATAAAAACTATATAAAATATTCAATTTTTTAAAAAAATTTTTAACAAGTTTTTATTTATTAATAATAACTACGAAATTGTTAAAAAATTTATTAAAAAAACTAGATATTTTATATACGTTTTAACTCCTAAAAAAGCGTACGTGAATAGTAAAACGTCAAGTTTTGCCGAATGGATAGAGTATATAGCAAGTTGTACCATATATATGTCAGTTAAGAGATTCAGATTTTGAACCATCTTAATATAAAATTTGTTAGAAATTACACAAGTGAGGGAGTAAATTCTTTAAATAGACCATTCAATAGTCAAGTGATAACTACATAATTTTGCTTTTATTCCCGAGAGTTTGGCTCCATAGTTTTGTAGAGGATGGGGGAGTGGCATGTTAAAATGTAGTGTGCTTCAACCTCATGTACTAAGATCGAGTTAGTTAGCTTAAATGTCAATCAAGTCTTTAGGTTTTTGAACTGTATTTTGCTGTCATTAAACTTATCTGTCATAGCAGTTAATTAGTTTTAGTTTAACGTCAAGTAAGTGGTGTTAGTGGGAAGTTATTTAGCTTAGCAGTTACACAAGTTGTAAGTCAATGATGATCAAGCAATGAAGTGAGGCAGTTAGAAAATTGTTCTGTGTGTGCTTTGTGCTTTGCATAGAGCAACTGCAATCTTCTTCCTCTCGATCTTGTTTAATTATTTGTTTGTCATTTAAGTAGGTTTTATGTAAAAAAAAAATATATATTTGCAATGATGTTCATAACCTCTATTTTTCCTATACGTACCAAAGCCACAAAACGTGAGAGCATTCACAAACCAAAAAGAGTCCAAATGCACATAATTATGTGACATACCAAATGCAAATAATGTACCCTACCAAATGAACACAAAAAAGAGACCACAAAAGAGACAAAAAAACATGCACACACACACAAAAATCTACACATACATTCAAATACATGTCCATTCATAGTTCACAACCTGCATAAATACATTGGAAATTATACCATCGTCTGACTAGAAGCTTGTCAGAACCCGTTGGGTGCTCTTTTTCAGGTAACCAACATTGATTTTTTTTTTTTTGTAAAAACCAACATTGTATTTGACTCGTCACTGGAATACCTTCGTCGCTTGAACTCGAGCTTTAAATTAATGAGCTAGTTTAGGCCCTAGTACTTCATGCGAGCAACATGATCGAGGAAATTCTTCGATCATCGTCTAAAGAGAGCTATGGATGACTAGTTTTGTCCCTCATTTAGGTGACAAACAATGTCGACACATATTGGATCCATCACTTGAACCTCATCAAGCAACATAACTAACATTGATAATTTATTCATCGCCTAAATGATTGCTATTGATGAGTCAATTTTGGCACTCGCTCAAGCGACTGACTTTGATGACGCATGTTTGATTCATCGCCTGAACAAAATCAAGCGACGAACAGGATTTTTCGTGGCCAGAACCTCAATATGGGACAACCTTGGGGCTATCTGAGTGATGAGATCTCTAATGTTCGTCGCCTGGAGTAGTCTCACGCCACAACGACAATTATGTCCATCGTTTGAGTAGCAATCTGGTGTAGTATATATATGATCTTTAATTCGAAATTCAATTCCTCTGTTGTCACTACAATAGGAGATCAATCACACTCTTGTGCACATTTACTGCACAAAAACCTCACAAAGAAAACACTACTGTTCTGTGACAGTTAGCTAAAAGTTGAGAGAGCAAAAAGCGGAATTCAACAGCCAATAACTCCTTGATTTCATTCACATCAAAACCTCCATACAAAATTACTTACAATACTTGATAACTGTAATAGCAACTGCACTCCACTACCCCACTAACTTAGCTAGCCAAACTGCCTAAGAAACTAACTCCTATGACTAACTTATATTCGACATCGAATGAACTACTAACCTTCACTCGACATCTACTGACTTTACTTTCTAATTAGAAAAAACAACTACTAGTTAAACTTTGAACATAAAATGTGAATTATAATTCAACACCTCCCCTTAATTCACATTCTCTTCATGCCTATCTTCTCCATAAAAAAACTCATGCTTGGCACCACGCAAGGATTTTGTGAACAAATCTGCATGTTGGTCATTAGTTCCACAAAACTTGAGCATAATTTCTTCCTTCGCCACCAACTATCCGATGAAGTGATGTTGCACATCAATGTGCTTGATCTGGGCATGAAATGCTGGATTTCTTGTCATTGCCATGGCTGATCTGTTATCACGCCATATCTAAATTGCATCAGTGTGATTACACCCCAAATCAAACAACAGCTTCTTCAACCACAAGGCATGTCTAGCAGCTGCCCCTGCAGCCACATACTCAGCTTCTGAAGAGGACAATGCCACTACGTTCTGCTTCTTCGAGCTCCATATAACATCCCCTGATCCCAATGCAAACACAGAGCCCGGTGTGCTTTTTCTGTCATCTAAGCACCTTGCCCAATCACTATCATTGTGCCCTTGCAACTTGAAATTGTGCACACTCTCATACCAAATGCCATACTTCAAGCCTTCAAGGTGCCTGCTACATATATATTTCAGGATCCTTCTTGCTGCTCCTAAGTGCTGCTTAGTGGGACTATGCATATATCTCAAGACTACACTCACATTGTAGGCTATATCTGGCCTTGAATGTGTGAGATAGTTTAGCCCACCTACCATGCTCCTGTAAAGCTTCTCATCAGCTCTTTGAGTGCCATCCTCCCTCTGCAGTTTCTCATTATTATTCATGCGAGTATGGGCCCCTTCACACCCTCCCATCTTGAATTTCTTTAACAGATCTCTTGCATACTTTTCTTGACATAGAAATATTCCTTTCTTTCCTTGCCTAACTTCCAAGCCTAGGAAGTACTACAACAACCCCGGGTCTGTCATCTCAAACTCTCTCATCATGGTTGCCTTGAACTCATCTAGCATCTCTGATGAAGAGCTAAAGTATATGATATCATCAACATACAAACAGACCACAATAAACTCACCCTTGCTCTTTCTCTTGACATCCAGAGTTGGCTCATTCTCACTCCTTTCAAAACCACTCTTTAGAAAGAAGGTATCTATCCTGCTATACTAGGCTCTTGGAGCATGCTTCAAACCATATAAGGCTTTCATCAATCTGTACACCTTCTCATCTTCCCCATTCTTCACAAACTCTTAAGGTTGCTCCACATAAACTTCTTCTTGCAATTCACTATTCAAAAATGCAGATTTCACATCAAGTTGGAAGATTGGTAACTTCCATTGAGCAGCCAAGGCCAACACAATCCTTACTGTCTCAAGCCTTGCCACTGGTGATAAGGTTTCTTTATAATCAATCCCTTCTTGTTGTGCATAGCCTTTTGCAACCAATCTTGTCTTATGCTTTTACACACTCCCATCAGTGTGGTATTTTGTTCTAAATACCCACTTTAAGCCAATGGCTTTCTTTTCCTGTGGTAACTCCACTAACTCCCGGGTTTGATTCTTTTAAATGCATCTCATCTCCTCTTTCATTGCAGCCTGCCATTCTTTCTCATCCTTTGCTTCATCAAAGCTATCAAGATCAGTTGCAATCAAAGCAAGCCCACAACTCTCATATATATCTGCCAATGATTTGAATCTTCGAGGAGGAGACTCACTTGAAGAGCCTAAGGATGTAGATCCTGCACTGCTTGATGGACTGCTTTGTAATGACTGAGTTGAAGGAGAATTTGTATTCAACTCATTGATATCAACCTCATCATTTGCATTAATCTCCTCAGAAGAGCTATCAATGGTGATCACTGTATGTATCACACCTCCTGTCTCATTTGCCGCTAGATCACAAGGAAACATCCTGTTCTTTGTCATAGCCACAACTGTTACAAGGTGCCTGGTTTTCTTTTGTCCGATCTTGCACTCATCGCCATCAAAGAGCAAAGAATGACCACTGCCTTGCAACTATCCCACACTTAGCAAATTGTGAGCTAAGCCAGGGACATATTGAACATCTGTCAAGGACTTCTCTCCACCTTGAACACTTTTAATGACAATAGTTTCTCTTCCTTCACATTGTAACACCTTGTTATCACCTAGCCTAACTCTTCCCTTCTTAGATTCATCAAGCCCAATGAATAATTCTCTTGAACTTCACATGTGGTTAGAGCATCCACCATCAAAATACCAAATATCACTAACATTTTCAGTTGCCAAAGAAAATGCCATGGAGAGCCTATCCTTCTTCCCATTGCTCTCTGAGTAGTTAGCATTTTTCTGCTCATGTTCTTGCTTTTCCCAGCAAAATGCCTCCTTATGCCCATATTTCTTACAATAGTAGCACTGAATACCACTTCTCTGAGATCTTGACCCATTTCCCTGATTTCTGTTTGAGTCTTTCCACTGATCTCTTCCTTGATCACCTCCATTTCCTCTTTCTGATCCACCATGTGAACCTCTGCCATTACATCTGCCTCCATGACCTCTATAGATACCTTTGTAGCCTTCCCTTCCCTATCTCCACCTCTATGACCATCTTTGCTTGAAGAGCCTTCATTCTTGCCCCTGGCATTGTCTTCCTTCAAACCTATACACAGATAGGCCCTTTGATTCCTCTATAGTTGCCACCACATGATCAAACTTCTTAGGGAGACTTCTCAACACCTTGCTCACCAATGTCTCAGTACTCATCTTCTCACCATATGCTTTCATATAGTTCACAATTCCTGAGACTCGTGACAAGTACACCTGCACAGACTCCTTGTCTTGCATTGACAAAGTTTCAAACTCTCTCCTTAGTGACTACAGCTTGACTGTAATCACCTTCTTATCTCCCAAATACTCATGCTTCAACGTTTCCCAAGCCTTTGAATCTTTCTTTCTCTTCTCTCTCAATTGTTGATCAGGCTTTTCTGTATCATTGTCTTCAAAGCCTTGATCAACCAAATTCCACATCTCTTGGGACTTGAAGAGAGTTGTCATCTTCAAGCTCCAGAAGTGGTAATTGATCCCCTTAAAGATTGGCAGTTGAGGGTTGCCATTGCCACCATTGCCAGAGTTCTGCATATTTGGACAGAATCTCACTCACAGTGTTTCCTGTATGTTTTATACTCATAATCACTCAAACCCAGAACTAAAACCCGATTGCAAATCTTAGTTTGCTCTGATACCAAATGTTGTCACTACAATAGGAGATCAACACTCTTGTGCACATTTACTGCACCAAAACCTCACAAAGAACACACTATTGTCCTGTGACAGTTAGCTTAAAATCGAGAGAGCAAAAAGAGGAATTCAACAGCCAATAACTCCTTGATTTCATTCACATCAAAACCTCCATACAAAACTACTTACAATAATTGATAACTGTAATAATAACTGCACTCCACTACCCCGCTAACTTAGCTAGCCAAACTGCATAAGAAACTAACTCCTATGACTAACTTTACTTTCTAACAAAGAAAAAACAACTGCCATTTAAACTTTGAACATAAAATGTGAATTATAATTCAACATCCTCTTGACCTTTTCGTCGTTTAATATATTAATTATTTGATGATTCCAAATTAGCTAAATGAGATTCCGGCCGGTACGTGGAGTTTAACTTTCATATACTTGACGCCAAGTTAATTAACTATGCCTATGCCATTTTTAACGTGATCCCCTCTAAGTACTAATATTTAAGTATTCCATATGCATTATGCCAAGAGACTATATACCTACATATTGCGTTGATCGATGAAGTGTTGATTAAATTTGTTCTTAGTTCTAATATTTCTACAGTATTTTTCATATTTTTTTTTAATAATTAAGATGGCATCAAATTAATGCGTGTAAGACATGTTCATATATATAATTAACTGGGTTCTTAAACGGCACGCTTAATTTACAAGGGAGGTGTATTTTAATGGTGAAAGTACCCATTGTGTTCACATGGAAAATGGACACCATAGTTTCATTTGTAACGGCACAACGCTACTCTCACATGCAACTACTGACTTATATATAACCATCCCACCAACAACAAATTTGATAGGTTAATTGGTGTAAACTAACCACCCAATTATTGGCCATGCCACTTTTGGATCTCCTTATTTAAAAATAAATTTGTTAGGTTGTTTAAATGTGTGTTTGAGTTCTGTTGATAGAATGAAAGATGTGAAGAGACTAAAAGTGTTTCACATCGATAATATGAACAAAGAAACCTTAGTATATAAGCTAGTGGGTTACTCCTCCTGTTGCCAATTGGTTTTATGATGAAACCCCGCTCGACTTATCTGCTAAGCTGTGCAAGGGCACACGTGTGCACACGACTCCCGATCCCGAGTCCCAACGGAGTTTAGTAAGTACTTATGTGCAAATGTATAGATCAATCGATCTCGAGAAAAAGGAATTGACCTGCAAAATAATTATATGGGGACGAATTAGGAATTGACAAGTGTAGAGAGTAGAGAGAGTAGGGGTGTGGTGTTGTGTATATAAATAGAGATGCTGCTATCAACCAAAGTAGTGTGCAGTGAGTTGAGAGCACTCTTATCAACTTCCTACACACATATATATTATATCTTCCTCAACCACTCATTAAGGTGTAGTTCATCAATTAAGTTTAGCGATACATATATAATTAAGAATAATGGTGATGGAGTGGAGGACATGCTATCTAGACTTGCTGTTGGTGCCGTCGGGCCTCGCAGTGGTCGCAATCTACCACGCCTGGCTCTGGCATAGGGTCCGAACCCGCCCTCTTTCCACCATCATCGGTATCAATGCCGTCGGCCGTCGCTTCTGGGTCTCCTCCATGATGCGGGTACGTTCCTTTCATTCTTCCCCTACATCATCATATCCTATACCTTCAATTAATTGATATATTAAACTTTACTTAGTTAGGTTTAATTTCTACAGAGTCTCATTTAATTTCATCTTAAAACTAATTGACGATCGAAATCGACTTATGAAACGGTTATGAGGGAGGAGTATTTCAAGGGGCATGGGAAGGGTGAGATTGTGGTGATCCATCCATCCACATGGAGATTAAAGGCATTTTAATTTGTAACGGCACAACGTACGTCACATGCAACAATTCCCCTGACGTATAACCATCACTATCCAAATCCATCCAACAAGAAACATATTATAATATCGCGATGGAGTCGTGTACACGAGCGCCTATATGCTTTTATTTTAAAATCTATTGGCAATAAGAGAAGTGATTCACTAACTTATATACTAAGACTTATTCAGTTATATTTTCAATGTAAGACTCTTTTAATTAACAACGATCGATCACAAAGAACACACGCCACCTTAACTTTAAACATAAAGAAGCCTATTTGTTTTTGTAATAATTTTTGTTTTCATATGGTAGTGGTTTCCTGAACGAGATTAGCACCACTGGTATCAGTGTTACCCTATTGGTTTGCCACTTCATACGCCACTAATTAACCCTCCATTCCATATATACCTAGTCATCCATAACCCCATTTATTTAACTTTAATTAATTAATATTGCTTTGCTTTCTATCTCTTTCTTGTTTTATTTGATCGATATAATACACATGAACTATATATCCCGGAATGACTCGATTGAAAAGGACTTGTGGGTAATATCAATAGGTCATCGGTTCGAACTCCGGATGACCGCTCTTTATTTACCAAATTCAAGATATAATACACATGCATTATATATGACTCAATACACACACTTCGAATATGGCATTCAAATGGATCAAATAGGAAACGATACTTTGAATCATAGAATTATAATGAAATATACGATCAACCAACATTTATCGAATTTGAAAAAGAATCAGAAGAAATGGTTTGATTCGTCCATACTTACAATTGATCAAATTCTTCTTCAATTAATAATTAAAATATCGGTTTTTCTATCCAATGTCCCTGAAGTATAGTATAAGATTCTCATTTTAGTAAAAATATATCCTTTTAAATTGCATTAGCCAAATTTTTAAATTAGATATCTTTTTCAATTAGGATCTTACCTAAGCGTATAAGATAGAAAACCCGTTAAAATATACCCCCTCCTTTTTTAACACTTTTTTTAATAGGATAAAAAAATATAAAATGATAATTTCTAAAAATTGTATAAAAATTTTTAATATTGTATATCATTTTTAACTTCTTAAAAAAACGTGTTAAAAATATATATAAAAATCATCTTTTTTCCGAACAAAGATATAGCAATTAATACTCCTCCCGCTAAATTGTTAAAATTAATCTATCTATACTATATATATAAAACCAGAAGCAAGACCATCTGGGATTCCTGAGTGGCACCACGAGGCATCTAATACTCTCTCTAATAAACTCCCCTATATTATATTATCAATATTACAAATAATTATTATTATAAGTTATAAAAAATTGACTTTATAATAAATTATAATAAAATACCCAAACCTATGTTTCACACTAATTTTTTTTATAATTTCATTCTTAATAAATACAAAATAGTATTAAAAGTTAATATTTTATGAGATATTGCCAACTTCTTGAATTTTGAGATATCAATGTAACAAATGGTTTGGATCTCCCGGTGTGCAGGACAATGAGAAGAAGAACATACTGGCGGTGCAAACGCTTCGGAACACGATAATGGGGGCGACGCTGATGGCGACGACATCGATCCTGCTGTGCTCGGGGATGGCGGCGATCCTCAGCAGCACGTACACCATCAAGAAGCCCCTAAACGACACCGTATACGGGGGCCACGGGGAGTTCCTGATGGCCCTAAAGTACGTGATGCTCCTCCTCATCTTCCTCTTCTCCTTCCTCTGCCACTCGCTGTCGATCCGGTTCATCAACCAGGTCAACTTCCTGATCAACAGCCCCCGCGACGACCCCGCCCAAAACGACGGCGTTTTGCCGCTCGCGACCACCCCTGAGTACGTGGCGGAGCTGCTCGAGAGGGGGATCACGCTCAACACCGTCGGCAACCGCCTCTTCTACAGCGCCCTGCCGCTGCTGCTGTGGATCTTCGGCCCGGTGCTCGTCTTCCTCTGCTCCCTCACGCTCGTGCCGCTACTCTATAACCTCGATGTGGTCGTTACGACGTCGTCTGGGGCCATGGCTACCAAGCTGCAGCGCTCCTCCGGGCCCACCAAATCGGGCCATGAAGCAAATATTGCTATTGCTATTGAGAATGGTGGTTGTGGTGGAGACCACCATTTCTTATCTGTTCCGTGAGAGTGTAATTCTGTGTCAGATATATATATATATATATATATTTCATCTCTCTCTATATATATAGCCGGGTAAAAAAAAAAAAGCAACATGGACTTTGTTGAAATAAGTTGGAGTTAATTTATCGAGGCTAAAATAAGATTTCTTCTAATGTTTTAATATTTTACGTACTTACATATACATTTGGTAAACTATACTAATTAATCTTAATCGGTAAATGATAAGAAAATTACTATACCAACCACATTCCAACCGTACCAAAGTCCGTAGATTATCATGACTGTCCCCTCCCTTCGGCGGCAGAAATTAAACAGTAGAATTTTTTTTAAGAAAAATTAAAGTAGAAGATTTTTGAAAAAATGTGAAAATGAACACAACTATGTTGCCAAGAGATGAATGAGAGGTGAAGGATGAACACCTAGAACGACTTCGAACCAACTAATTAAATCAAGGATTAAACATTTGGGAGTTGTAAGAGATGAACTAGGATATTGATGATAAAGGGGCAAAATAGTAGTTTTGTACTTTTAACATCAAATTTAACGCAAAAGGTGAGATGGGTGATCTTTTGCAAACATCTAGCTTTTAAATGATGGTTTCCTAGAATTTTCAATTTAAGGAGTGATTTTGTGCAAAATGGTATATTTGAGGGGTTGTTTTATGGAATTTGGCTACACATATATAAGAGTAAGGCTATAGACAAGATGTCAAAATGACTATTGAAAGGATCATTTTCACAAAATTGCATTACAGATCCTTTTGCGCCTCCACAACCGCCGTTCACTATCCCCACAAATCCACAGGTAGAGACAACTACATCCCCGAGCCCTCCCAAAGTAACAATAACAAATCTTTGATGATAAGTTCAACACTGGAATGAATTGGCAACTTTATACAACGATGGGTAAAACCGTAAAAGATGGCATGGAAACAAAAAAATTTCAACAAATTAACACAATCTGTTCGATTAGCAGACGAAATTGTAGAGGTAGCCACCACCTCCCTGACCCCTCTCTAAGTTACAACTCCTGGTTCCGGATGTTTGGGTTGAAGACTTGTACTGATTTGTGAACTTGTGTGGCCCAATTTCAGATGACTTCTGTGGCCCGAATGCGGCCCAGTTGATGCAGCCATAGATAGGTGATGCTACGGATATAATCCCTTATAAAGTGTTTTTGTAAATGTATCTCCTTTCCAATGTGGGATATATGCGAGGCATCACATACAAATGGTTGTCAATTAATTGTGTGCTACTGCTAACATCTCCACCTCCAGAGTTCAAACCAAAACATCACGTTTAATTGTTTGTATAAATAATGGTTTCTTGAACATCCATTCATCGCTGTCATGAAGATTTGCACCTTTGATCTCACCATTACACTATGAGATATCAAACTAATTCCTACAATCACGCTTATTACTAAGCTTCAATTCCATGACAGACAAAGATCACCACATTGCAATGTGTAGCTAGCAATTCAATTCGCTTCGGGTTTTCGGGCAGTATTCATCACGGAATGAACTCCATCTCTCTGTCTACACCTTTCTCCAACACCACGTTTTTGTATCGCCTTGCGCAGATAATGTATAGCCCCAAATTCGCTGCGGTGAGCATGGCCGAGAGGAAGAAAAACCTGTCTAAGTGACCATCATTCAAGATAGGCGGCACCCACCCTGGTTTCCCACCCTTAGATGTGATGTCCATAACCACCGATAGGATCATGCTACAAACATAGCTTCCGATGGCTGAAGACGACATCGATAGACCTAAGCCGATGCTTTTTAGTCCGTCTGGCGTCTGTGACGAGAAGAACTCCCATTGCGCGACATACACAAAGGCCTCTGATACCCCTACGAGGACGTATTGCGGCGTCTGCCAAAAGATGCTCAATGTACTTATCTCTTGCCCTTGTATGGAAAATCTGTTAGAAAATTTTTGGATCAAATTTTGATCTATGTAGTAAGAGAACGCACTCTTTCCCCGAACTAGTCGATAGAGTGTTTCCGATAGACCTAAAAAATAACTAAACGGAATGCACAGAAGGTGAACAGATAAAACAGTAAGGAAATCAAGAGCCAGAAGAGAAGTGTATAAATGTATGGTTGGATTAGATATATGGATCACCTGCGTCTTCGTTGCTCAATGAAGCCAGCAATGACCATGGCAACCACTGCGATAGCGAGGCCAATCCCGATCCTTTGGAGCTCACTAGGAGGCTTAGGCTCCTTCTTGGTGAGCTTCACAAAGAGGGGAACAAGAAGCTTGTCATAGAAGATTATGAAGAGGGAAGTGCTTATGATGTCGAAGGCGGTCATGCTGGCGGGTGGGAACCGGAAGGTTCCAAAGATGGTAGTATCCATGGCTGCCCCTTGCTCGACGAACAACGAAATCATTTGGATGAACACTACAGAGGATAAAATGGTGCAGAGCCATATAGGGATGAGTCTCAGCACACACTTGACCTCCTCCACTTGGGTGACCGTGCATAGCCGCCATGGGTTTCGACTTCCACCGCCCTCCGCCCCTCCCTCGTCCGTGTGTATGTCCGAAGGGCATACCACGGCTGCCCTATCCAAGAACCTATCGACAAAACATCAACAGACACAAACATATGTAAAAGCTTAAGCCATTGTGTAGAGCTGGAACTGAACTATTTGAGAAGATATATACTTACTTGAATCCGTTGGTGTGGAGGATCCGTCGTCGGGTGCCATTGTGTGTATTACCATCGACATCCTTAGCGGGTGAGAGGACCTCGTAGAGGCCTTCGCCATCGGAGGGAACGTCAAGCTGAAGCTTTCGGAAAGACGCGACAAGGACCTGAGCGAACTGGGCGGCAGGATTGCCACTAGGGTTGAAGTGCCTATACCTAAAAGTCCCACAGAGCAAAGAAACAAGGGCAGCAATGCCACAGAAAGTCGAGATCCAAAACCCGACGACCCAGTAGCCCATATTCTCGATGTAGACAAGCACAGTCTCGGCGATGAGGGAGCCCAAGTTCAAAGCCACATAGAAGTAGCTGAAGAAGGAGGTCTTGGAGTGCTTCTCGTCAGGATCATCCTCGTCAAACTGGTCCGAGCCGAACGTTGCCAGGGCGGGTTCAGGAGCCCCATTCCCTAGAGCGATGAGGTAGATTGCTGAGTAGAAGATGGCGATATCCGTTGTGGAATGAGGGTCACATTGTTGGTCTATTGTGCCGCACCCCCGAGGCCGGAGCAGACGGAGCTGAGTGACTAGAGAGCAGGCTACTAGTCCCTGAAATTGAATGAAGCTTAGAAGCAGGCACGGAACCAGAAATTAAAATTCGGGTGAGCTAGGTAAGCTAAAATTTTCTTATACATGTAATTTTTATCAATAAAACCTTTAATTTATTAAATACACGGATAATTTTTTTATTAATTTCTCTTAATTTTTTACCTATTATTTTATTTTATTTTTAAAATACGGGGCCGCTCCTCGGTCCATCCCTGCTTAGAAGTTAAAGTCAATCAAATGAAGGATCGGATTGGAGATGGATAAACGAATAGATCGATCGAGTCGATCGACTACTGCACTTACAATGGTAAGGATGAGTTGGAAGAGGAGGCAAGTGAGGAATCTGCCCAAGTAGGAGTCGCTGAGGAAGGCGCCGACGAGAGAGAAGAGGTAGACAGTGCCCATCCATCTGCTGAAGGTGTTGGCTGCCTCTGCGTTCGTTTGCCGCAACACTGACTTGGAGAAGAGCACCATGTTCACCTCCACCCCTCCAAATGCTAGCGTTGCTAGCCCTTGATTCACTGTACATTAAGTTAGTTTGTATGGATTAGCCCGAACCTCGTAAACATATTTCCAATAATAAGTATGAAATTGTGAAAAAAAAAATTAAAATAAATAAAATTTTATGTTTTTAACTCCTAAAACTACGTGCACAAAAGTCAAACATCGTGTATTTCTGACGGAAGAGAGTATAAAAGAACACGAGAGCAAGCTCTCAGACTAAAAAGAACCAAGCACGGGTTACAAACAGGCGAGGCGGGGAGTAACCATTTCCCTAACGTCTTCCTCAATAATAAAAAGATCGAGATACCCTCAGACGGGCTAGCAAGAACATGAAAACCAATAGGGAGAGAGAAAGCAAAAGCTAAATTGTACGTCTTTGTAATTTGTGATTTCAAGATAATAAATACCCTTCTTTACAACAAAACTAAGATGTATGTCTTTGTAATTTTTTAATATTTCTAAACTCGTGAAGAGGCCTTCAAGTCTTCAACTACCCTGAGTCTAGGGATGACAATGGAGCGAGGAGTACTCTCTCCATCCCCGTTTACTAAAAGTACCCCCGTTCCCATCCTTGTCCCCGTTCAGGGATAAAAAAAAATGATTCACGTCTCCATCCCTGTCGGGTCCCCGATCCCCGCATAATTTTCTCCATTTGCGTTCCCCATGGATTTTCCCGTCGGGTTCCTCGTTTAAAACTCATGGTTTCCCTCCATTTAATAGAAAACTATAAGATATCATTAAATTAATTTATATCAAAGATATGATATAAATATTACATATAATATCTCATAAATGTAAATTATAAGGTAAAAATTTAAAAGTGAAAGAAAAATTATACGACCTCCGTTCAGAAATAGATGTCGTTTGACTTTTTGGCACGTTTTTTAATGAGCTAAAAACTATATAAAATGTTAGCTTTTTAAACAATTTTTTTTATAATATAAACTTATTATTAATAAGTATTTATATTATATTAAAAAATTAAAAAAAAAATTGATATTTTATATAGTTTTTAGCTCCTTAAAAAACGTGTCAAAAAGTCAAACGACGTCTATTTCTGAACGGAGGTAGTATAAACTTATGTGAAATCTAAACAAATATGGGGATTCCGTACTACCCATCGGAGATCCCCGCGGGATTCCCCAACAGGAACGGGGATCGGGGTGGGCACTATTATCTCCGTACCCATCCCTCATCTCCGCGACGGGGATTCAGAATTTCCCGTGGAGATTAAGGAGTTCCCGCCCCATTGCCATCCCTATCTAAGTCTCTTAGATTTGCCACTGATTGAGTGATATGTCATTGTCATTGCCATTCAGGGAGCTTAAAGTACAACTGGTGACTGGCCTCAAAATTACAGCTTGGTTATACTCTCGCTCAAATGATAATGTAGGTTGAATGAATGAAGGAGGTAGCCAACAGGTAGAGTAACATTTAATTATAATGTTCAAATTATAATGTCTAGAGCTAAGAGTGGTCATTAGCCCACAATATATAATCTTGTTCAAACAAATCCATGATTATGATCCATCTATTATACTCAGATTTAATTTTTGTTTAAAAAAAGGGTATAAATTAATCCTTTTTAATCAATTACTTAAATAATTCATTAAAAAAATGGTATATTGGTTGCGCATGAAAATTAAAAAAATGGGAAAAAAGTTAGCAAGCTAGGAAGATGAATCATCATCAATCCCAATTATGATTCTTGAACGCAATCAAACAGACAATGCCACTCATTCCATTGCCACTCAACTCAACAAATTAATTAAAGGGATTCAAAATCTAACTATAATAATATATGAATTTAGAAAAAGGAAAATAGAATCTGTGGATAACGCATGTTGAACTTATGATGATTTATTGAAAACAAGTGTGTATAAAGTTGGCCCTATTGAGGCTGCTTTTGATTACTTGTATGGAGCAGCTAATCAATCTTAATAATATCTGACCCTCCGTTCGACAAAATATGTCATTTACCATTTATGTACGTTTCTTTAGGATAATAAGAACTTAATAAGTTTTAGAGTAAATTACACATAATCACCCTTAAATTAGGCTAGTTTTCACATAATCACCAATAAAATTATAAATTACATAAAACCACCCATAAATTACATTTATTTTCAAAAGACCACCCATCCATTAAACCTCTATTCGTTTTGTTTGAAAAGACTAAAATACCCCTAATTCAAACTTATTTTTTACAGGAAAGACTAAAATAACCCGACTAACCGAATCCGACCAGACTCTCCCAATTGTCACCTCAGTCTTTTCCTTAAAAAAATAAGTTTGAATTAGGGGTATTTTAGTCTTTTCAAACAAAATAAATAGAGGTTTAATGGATGGGTGGTCTTTTGAAAATAAATGTAATTTATGGGTGGTTTTCTGTAATTTATAATTTTATGGGTGATTATGTGAAAACTAGCCTAATTTAAGGGCAATTATATGTAATTTACTCTGAGTTTTATCCCCTAAAAAATGTACATAAATAGTAAAATGACATGTTTTGCCGAATAAAGAGTCAATTTTAATTAATTTTTACTCCAACTTCTCTTTTAATTAATTAATTAATATAATATAACCCCTTTACAAAAACAATTAAAAAAATAGGAGATGTATATTATTCTTGCATATAATCATGTCACACACATTACACATATGCACTTAATTATTTAATTGTAGATTGTTATGCCCTTAAATTGGATAGCTGCTAAATACATTTGTTCTTCAAATTCATGATTAAATTCACATGAAACCAACTTATAAAAACTAATATATAAAAATTGAAAAGTGAACAAATCCTTGATCTTTAAGTATGGCATATATGGATTCAACTTATAACTTATCTCAAAATCACTTAATTAGGTATAGCAGAAAAAAGCACTAATGCTATCAATATACGTACTGATTAATAATAACAATAATAATTAATGTTACTAATTTAGGTGAGTTGAAATGAAATACCAAGAATGAGCAATCCAGACTTCCATCCACCGGTTTTGGATTTGATTGCAGGTCTGCCATGGCGGTCAACTGATCCATCTTTTGTATACATTCCAACCTCCCAATTTTCTTGCTCCTTATTTTTCCTACTATCTTCTTCCTATATATATATGATCAATCATTAATAACTCAATCACCATTACTTATATAGGAAAAGACTTAAAAATTGTTTAATTAATTAATCCTATGTTAACTAAAAATAAGTTATATTATGCGCTAATAAAATGTAATTATTAAGTTGTCAAAAATCTTAACAATGGATATACACTACTAAGCTTATTTTTTTATTCACATAATATAAAGTGAAAATGTATATGCATTATACATATTCTAAATTTATATTTAAATTTTTAATATAATGACATTGATTTTAGGTTGGGCTAGCTATTTTGAAAGGAGTTTGATAAAAAAAAAAGAGTTGGGAAAATTATTAATATTGTTAAAATTTCAAACTTAATATATTATATAATTAGAATTATCCCATTCGTGGCGCATGCACGGCCCTAATAGTAGAGTTTAGTCTGGTTAGATCGAGCATCTTCAACCGCTTCTCCATTTTGAAGTTTTTTTGAAAATTTTGAGTTTTTTTTTCTAGTGAAAACCAACATAAAAAAATATAAATGTTTTACTAAATTTACAACATTCTCCAAAATTAAGTGACTCTCTAAAATTTCAAAATGGAAAAGTTGTTGGAGTTAGAGCGAATTTTTTTTTTAAAAATATGTCTTTTGTTTCCCTATTTTTTAGAATTTTTTTGTAGTGAAAATGGACAAAAACTCTAAACCAAATTAAACTAAATAAAACCAGGCTACATATTACTATATTAGTCACCGGGGGTAGCCCTCCCCCAACTATCAGTTGTAATAACGGATCTCGCCATCTCCGGAGGCTCCAGCAACTGATGTAGTCCAGTGGGAAACAAAAATGTAAGTGTGGCAAGGGAGTCGGCGACTTGATTCGCTTCCCGTAAGACATGGTGAAGACTGATTTCCTAGTCTCGATCAAAAAAGCCTTGGCAAAGCTTACTGAAAAGCAGATTTTAGAAATTTTATAGAAGTTGTTGTATATGGTCTAAAAAAATTCAACATATTTAAGGCTATGGTCTTGTTACGATGAATTTGTGAAAAAATTCTACCATCACACAAAATCAATGGTTTAAATTTCATTTGTTGTGTCTATGTTAATGTTAGGTGGGTGTCCATGCTTTGAGGCTAATCTTGTTTTTTGGTTTACCCTATTTGAGTACTTAGTAGGATAATGCTCGGATCAGTGTGAGGTAGTCGATAACATCAAAAATGTAAGTTGTTACTAAAAAAAATACAGATATTTAGAAAGCTTGGGAACTTTAATGACTTACTATTAAATTATTAATGGTGATGATTAAAAAATATCAAATATTTAATTTTAAATGGTTTAAATTTACAATTAATCATATTTAAGGCTATTGTATTCAATTCAACATATAGATATCAAGAATGAAAAACAATACTTCGTCCGTTAATTAAAACTTGTCGTTTTAGGAAGTAGATCTTGTTAAGAAAAACTTGTCATTTTAGGTATTTTATCATCTACTTTACGAAATTGCCCTTGTAATAATTATATAGTTGTTAGTTGTAGTTTTTGAGAAAGTAAAAAAAAATAGAGTAATGGTCTCTTCGGAGACATCTGATAAAATTGAAATGATATAGGAAAAAAAGTAGAGTAATAATTAGGAGTATAAGTGTATTTTTGTTTGCTTTCTTAATAAGTGTGTAGATTTCTCAAATAGCAAGTTGTAATTAATGGATGGAGTATAAAAGAAAGACCGGATTTCTCTAATCTATAACAATATAAACGTCGTATGCTCTGACGTCGGCTCTTAGTCTATGTTGTCCCTAGCATGTTCGGGCTTGGATCGCTTGTTTCGACTACATTTGTGTGCTTTCCACCGTTTGTATTGTAACTTTTTTTTTCTTATTATGTTGTATGCTCTGACGGTTCGTCGTCTGCCGATCTAGTCGGCCTCTCGAATTATCGATTCTGTCTGGCTCTCGGATTATTTTCTTATCAAATATATATATATATATATATATAAGTCGTTATTAATTGGTCCGAGTCCTTTGTACTCGGGCATGTCCCCTAGTCTTCTTCTGCCCTCTCTCACAAATTCACATAATTTTTTAATTCTTTTAATATTTTTTTATTTTATTTTTTAGTTTCGTCATTTTTTTAATCGAAAGTTGTGGGAAATGGGGTTGGAGGATAGGCGGAAGGACATGAGATTTGGTATCGTCTTGAGTCTTGACACACTTTAAGCAATCTTAAAATGGAAAGATTTACTCTTAAAAAATATTGTTTTTCTAGTTTTAATGTATTGGTCTTGGGGCATAGGATAAGAACCTTAATTGAGAAAGATTCTCTAGAAGCGACCCTCTAGGAAAGCAATATTGAGAAAAATTAAAATAATTTAAATTTGGAGAATCTTTCTCAATTAAGGTTGTTATTCTATCCTGGCCCCTTAGATCTGAGGCATATATAATAGAAAATCCATTAACGTATTAATCCCTAAAATCAATGCATTGAAACAAGGACGCTCATTAGAATAACCGTAAAAGAAAAACAAAACATATACTTCATCCGTTCGCAAAAACTTGTCATTTTAGCTTCCGACAAAATATTTAAGAAATATTTAAACTACCTAAATTACCCCTATTTTTGTCATAATTATATCAAAGCAAAGTACAATCACATTTTTCAAAGTAATTCAAATTTTAAACAAATGAGGGTAAATTTGGAAATATATGGGTAAAAACTCTAAAGTGACAAATTTTTTTGAACAAAATCAAAAGTCTAAAATAACAAGTTTTCGGGAATGGAGAGAGTATGTTTTTTTATAAATGGATAAGTTAGACTAGTCATACAGTAATTTTACAATTCAAATTTCTATGTCCCATAACGGAAGAGAAACATAAAAGGCATTAAAAACAATTCCATATATCAATGCGTTTGTTATTTCCATTTAAAAGAGCATTAATTTTGAAATTAGTAAGTTGTGTTGTCATCATAAATACAAGGACAGGATTAACTAACTGAAACCCACATATGAAATACACGTACTTGGTCATTTTTTTTTAAAAAAAAATATAGTAAAATACCAACTTTTTTTTATTAATTTTTTTAAATATAGTGAAATACACTTGAAGTGGTAATTTTTATGGTGGCGGTAGCAGTGTTGGCCGGAGGCGGCACCAACTCCGCCGTTTGTCACCCTCCACCGATTCAAGAAAACAACTTTCAAGAGATAAGTTTGAAGAAGATATAAAAAATCTATCAGGCCGGACTTTGCGATTAAAAACAAGAAGAAAAAGAAAAGGCATACCTGGGCTCTGTTGGGGGATTCGCCGGAATCCTTACCGGTATCCATTGGTGCCCTTACAGTAAGCTTAATTCGGTAAGGCTGCCGGGAGAGGTTATTACTGAGAAAAATTTAGAGAGAGAGAGAGAGGACATTAATTCATTTGTAGAATTGCATGCCAATTAAATAGGCAAATGGAGAGAGAAAGGGTGAGTGTGCCTTTGGCAGTTTGCCAGCTGGCGCCTGGTGCCATGCATGCATGATCATGATGCGGTTTTATCCGTGTTTTAAAAAGCGTTAGACGGATTCTAAATGACACTTAGACGACGTATATCTAAATGACCATTGTAAACATAAATGATATTTAAATGATGTCCAGACGTGATTTTTAAAACACTCGTGTCTTCGACGGGAAAATTAAGAAAGGTGAATAAACATTTTAAAAAAATGGGGTTACTGTTAAATGGTAGGTGATGGCTGCTGGGTTGTAGCCATATATGCATCATCACAATTTGGATTATATGTTTATAAAAGTTTATGATCACTTGAGAAGAATCATTTGACACCCTACTTTTATTAGGCTGTTGGGTCTTTGTAATTAAAATAGATTTACCTCTTACATAGAGATGTAAGTTGTGAGATTTTCCATCATCTATATGTATTTCATTTTCAACCTTGATCCCCCTTTTCCCCTTTCTATGATCCAACACTATTAGACCCCCAAATCTGACCTTGTTTCTTACATGGAAGCACAATCAGTGTATCAAATATAGTGTCTGTGTAAATTGTGAACAAACTGATTATTCATAGGTATTACCATAATTATTCGTTTGGCGTAACGTAATATAAGTATTCATATATATGTGTGAATAGGGTTGTCATATGAAAATTATTCGATTGTTATACCCTGATTTTTCATATATACTTATTCGTATGTGTTAGGTACGAATAATCATAATCATGTTATTTCATACAAATAATTTTGCACTTTGATCAAATGAATTTTTTATATATTAAAATATGTATTGCAAAAAGTATTGTTAGTTTAAAAGTACGGTAAAAAATCACTTTTTAGCCCAGTTCTTTTAGGGCGTTTCTTTTTTAAACCAGGCTAAAAATTCCCTTATGCCAAAGAAGAAGAAACACATCTTCTTCTCCATCGTCTGTGCAAACCAGAGAACATTTTCCATTAATGGCGGATTCCCTTTCTTGATAATTTCGCTCAATATATTTAGCAAGTTTGAATGAATTTCAACCCCTAAATTCAATAAAAACATCAATTAATATTTTACTATCAAATCTAGATTGAATTTTAAGTGAAATTGATGAAACCCTAAGAAAACTCAAATTCAACCTTTAGCGTTATGGACCTCCACTACATACATCACAAATGCAACCGTCTCGACCACTGTTGCCGCTAACTGCCTCCTCGTCACACGTAAAATTGCAGTGGCGAGAGATAGGAGAGCTCGTCGGAACCCATGGAGTCGAAGCCGACTACATATAATTGGTTGGTAATGGTAATACCAACATTTCCGAACTAATTACCATTACTACTAACCAACTTTGAGGAATTGGTTCGGTAATACCGTGCCAATATAATTGGTAACAAATTTACTCTCTGCCCATTTAAATTGGTTCAGTTAGTAAGTAATTGATTACCCACCCCTAAGCTAGAGGTAGGAGAAGACTCAAATTAGGGGTGAGATGTAATTATTGTGAGAATTAGAGGTTCACTATTTATGCTCAAAAAGGAAAGATGGCAATATGGCATGCTATACAAAAGTAGATCCCCAATTTAATTAAGAGACTTGATCCTCTAATGGGCTTGAGCTCTGGATTTTGGGCTGCATTTGCCCAATTACTTAACAATCCACCCTATGATTTAATTATGCATTTGACGAGAAATTGACGGTGTATATAACATATACTCCGTCTGTTATTTTTATTTGTCTTTTTACTATTCATGAACATTTTGTAAGGTGATAAAAATTATATAAAATATTTATGTTTTTAATAATCTCATACTTATTAATAATAAGTACTATCATTTTATTAAAAAAAATTGAATAAAAAAATGATATTTTATTTAGTTTTTACATACTAAAAATGTGAGATGAAAAGGAATGGAAAGAGTATTTACAACTAGGGGGTGTGTGTGTGGTTGATGTGTCATAAACTTAAGAAGTAGAAATTTTTAGGAAGTTTGAAAAATCTCTGTGTTTCGTTTATATTGTTAAAAAATAAAAATCCAGAAAGTTAAATTCCTTCAATTTGGAGGAAGTTCTCTTACCTATTTTTCTCTAGCTAACTTCGACTTTCACCCTTATATATTTGAAAATTTTCAATTCTCTTTTTTAACTCTCTAAAATAAAATAAAAAATCAACCAAACAAATTTTCACCGTTCAATTCCCATTAACATAATTTCAATTTCCAAACGAGCCCTAGGATAGGAAGGGAGGATGATACACATACACCTTGTGTATGTTGGTGTATCTTTTTTCTATGTGTAAAATTTTATAAAATTTATCCACTAGTTTTAAAATTGTAAAAATTAACCCTAAAATTTTTCTTTAAAACTCTATTATACCCATATTATAAAGAATAAAACCTAAAAATTTCAATAACCACTAATGATACCCTAAATGTTAAATGGTGAACCCTAAAAAAAAAAAATTTTCAAAAAAAAAAATTTGGTGTATACATACACCAAGTGTATGTGTAGCCTTTTCCGTTTAAATCACTCACCATTCACCGAGTCAAAACTTGAGAGAGGACAATGGAGCTGATGAGAGTGGCGGTCTCGGCGTCGCAGAGGGGGAAATTGATATCGGCGGGCTACACCTCTCTCTCTTCCGTTTCTCCCTCTCAGCTTTCTCGAGGTATCAATCCGTCCAAGTTCTCCAATTTCTGATCATTTTAATTTTGCTTCCGTGTTTTCATTTTTTGTGGATTCTCGGACTCCAACTGTAGCTTCCGTGTATTTCTTTGAAGATGTAAAGCCAATGCCATTCTTAGGGTTAACCTATTGCTGTGTCTGTGTCGGCCATTCGTATCAGGAACCCTAGGAACTTGACAACGTATATGGCGGCATCGACGCAATTAGAATTATTTAACTAAATTGGTTTCTCTTTTCAACTTGTGTCGTTCAGATTTGAGTATTTCTGAAATTGAAGCACATGAAATACTCAAGGCTGCATCTTATGGTAGCAGAGGGGACCAATCTGATGCTAATCGACCTGCGCTTAGCGGTACGTCATTTACCATTTTTTGCGATGGATGTTTTTTGAAAATGTTGGTTGTATCTCCTTTTTACTCTGAAGGTCTTGAAACTATATATGCCTTAAAATGGTTCTGGTTCACTAGAAAATCCTGATACTTAACGGCGAGGTCTATACTCCCCTGAGATGGACAGGAGGGGCGGTGGAGACATCGAGCAATTGTTTAAGTTGTACAACGTTGCTCTCTTATTCTTCTAATCTGAACCCGAAGATTGTGTGGTGGTTTACTTGATAAAACTGCGTGTTTTCAAGAAATTTGTGTATTTGCAGTAGTATATTGTCTCCCATTATCACGCAGACACACTTTACTTTATTATTGAACATTGTTTTAAAAAAAAATTGCGCTCATATAGGTGCTCAGAGTGCATGGGAAATGCTACGTGAGGAGGATTTCTCCACTCACATTACTACATCTTGTTCTGATCTGGACAGTATACTTGGAGGAGGTATAAGCTGCAGAGAAGTAACAGAAATCGGTTAGTCATTTCTTCATATAATCGTAATTGGTGGTAAAAGTTCTGATACAGAAATCAGTACTTGTGAAGTCCAGCCTCTTCCTCTTTAGTACATTTAAAATGAGAATGTGGATAATAACTTTCATTTACTTTATAGGTGGAGTGCCGGGAATTGGTAAAACACAACTCGGGTACAGGGCCTTGAAAGTTGAAACAATATTTTGTAATTTATAATCTTTTCTCAACATGCCTGGGTTTCTTTATTTATTCATAAAATGATATGTATCAGGATTCAACTTGCTGTCAATGTTCAAATTCCTCTAGATTATGGTGGGCTTGAAGGAAAAGCAATTTACATTGGTGAGTGTGTATAACCAATCAGATCCTGATTTTAAACCTATGTTTGGGACTGAGGCTTGGATTTATATGTTGTCCAGACACAGAAGGGAGCTTCATGGTGGAGCGGGCTTTGCAGATTGCTGAAGGATGTGTAGAGGATATGTTGGCAAGTAGTTACTTTAAATCAAGAGATGGTCAAGCTACCCAGGATGGGCTTGATCCCAAGCAGTTCCTGGCTAATATATTCTACTTCCGCGTCTGCAGTTATACTGAGCAAATTGGACTAGTTAACCATCTTGACAAGTTCATCTCTGAGAACCAAAACGTAGGCACTTGGGTTATTATTTTACCTCTTTGTGAGGCATCTTCTGTCCTTGTATTTTATCTTTGCTTATTGCTTGCATCACCCTACCAAAACTTAAGTTTACAGTGTTGGCTGTATCAGGGGTATATACTATACATAGTGTCTTTGTGTGTCCATGTATTGTAGTACAGCATAGCAGTTAGCATGTTTTAATATTCTGATCTCCTAGGAAACACCAGAACGCCCAGAAGCTAATAGAGTTGCATTTCTGTTAACCACCTTGCTTCGTACAATTATTATTGATTTTATTGTTATTTCTAATTTCAAGCTTCTGCAGGAAAAAAGTTCCCCTCCTAAAACTCCCATTTTTACAGGTTAAGATTGTGATTATTGATAGTATCACATTTCACTTTCGTCAAGATTTTGAAGACTTGGCACTTAGGACGCGTGTGCTTAGCAGTATGGCACTTAAGCTGATGAAACTGGCTCAGAAGTTCAATCTTGCAGTAAGAACTAATTCTCTATTCATAAGTAATTATTGTCTTTTACATCAGTTTTAAATTCTCTCTTTGCAGGTGTACCTTTCTTTTGCTCTCTTAGGGGTTTCCCACGGAATCTGAATAAGACTCTTGTTGATCATCTGTGACTACTTAAATGCTAGTCATTAATTAGTGCACTATTCTGATTTCAGCAAAAGAATTAGTATCCCATTTTAGCCTGATCTTTCACTTGCATTGCACCAAAAGGTAATAATCTGGAAATAAACTTGCATGAAATTAGTGCCATAAGAAAGTTGCCCCACTTTGAGGTCTCAGGTCCAAGCCCCATGGGTGGCGACAATGGAATTTAAATTCTCATGGGCAAAAACAACACTTGGATCCATTTGAAATCAACCTCTCACCACGGTAGGGTAAAGTTGCCAAAATCTGACCCGAGATATGGCCCTCCCATCAGTCCAACCCCTGCGGTTGTTGTTTATGCACTCTTTATAAACAATCAACACATTGCGTCAAAACAAACCCAAGAATTGATCATCGAGCAGCTTCTCGTGTAGAGCTTTACTTTTGGGTCAGGGTTTTGTGATTAGATACGCTTTTTTCTGTCCTTGTAAAAGATCACTCCTTTTTTAGAAATCCAGTTTGTATATAAGATAGCAGATTTCTCACTTCATCATAAATGCTATTTTGTCTAATCTTTTGTTTATCTTTACCTAAACAATGTGTGATTCATGTACTTCATATCTGATACTTAAGAATCTTATGGTTTACCTTCAGGTCATTCTATTGAATCAAGTGACAACCAAGCATGTAAATGGTTCATATCAGTTAGCTCTAGCGCTAGGTAAGCACAAAGAAAAAGAAAAAAAAAAGAGCCATTGTGTTTGTTTATACCTCTGGCCAATCAACTTTGCCTTTTGCACTACAATTTCATCAATCTGCCACTTATTTCTCCTGACTTATGGTCAACTATCCTGCTGGGCAGGCGATAGTTGGTCGCATGCCAGCACGAACAGACTGATCTTGTACTGGAATGACAATGAACGTTGTGCGTACATCGACAAGTCACCATCTCTTCCATCAGCATCTGCCTCATATTCTGTCACAGCAAAAGGAATCCGGAATGGAGTGTCAAGCTGTAAAAGAATCAAACTCATGTAAGTTTGCTGTCTTCCCCTCAAAGCAACCTTGTATTTCGAAGGGCTTCTATATTATAAAACAGCAGGTGCCCAACCATCAATTTTTTACCCAATGGTTTTTCAGTACATATAGAAAGTTGTTAAAATCCCACTTTGTTGCAACTTTGCAAGGCACCTCAATGCAAGGATTACTCGATTTACTAAATTGGTAGATACTTGCAGATTTCTAATTTTAAGAAACTACTATCCCAATAAATGTATTTAGATTTGAGTGATTTGGATCTTCCTAACTTTACCACGGAGTTGAGTGGTAACTTCATGATCTAATTTTGTGGCTGAGCCATTCCAGAATGGTTCAATCGAAAGGACTTGTAGGTAGTATCCAAAGGTTTCTGGTTCGAACCCCGGATGATCGCTCTCCATTTACCAAAAATCATTAAGTGAGATGACATCTACGGTATATGACATGAATCACATGATACATGTGATTTGGTAACGAACGTACATAAATATGATGACATTTTGGATACTGATTTTTTTGTGTTACCTTGTCGAACCGCAAGGATGATTATACGGCATGTATACGAAGAAATTCATGACCCTATGTATGGATTTGAAACACTGCAAGCAATGCAGCCACATGTCTCGTTGTCTGGTCCTAAAGAATCTGAATTATTATCAGAACATCTAACCCTACTTGAACCAAACATGTGGTTGTCACTGCAGCCTGTCCCAAAAGCTTATCCCCTTGATTCTCATCTTATGATCTCATAGCCATCACTCAGTGAAGGTCTGTGTCCGTTTGTTGATCGATGATATATCATGTTTTGTCTTGAGCACACCCGCAATCGCTACTCTGGGCTATGGGAGGATGTAAATTGATAGCGGGATATAAGAACAAAGACCGAACCAGGGTTCAAACCGGCTATATACCACTTGCTCGTGCAGTTAGAAACGAGTCGAGCTTCAGTTCAAAATTATGTTTATGTTTGACTTGTTTAAAAAAATGAACGAGTTCAATCTGATTTTTTTTTTCGAGTTTTAAGTAACTCTACTTGCTCATGACGTAATAATTTGAAGAAATTTTTATTACTTTTACAAAATTCAAGCTTAAACAGAGCCGAGTCGAGGTTTGGATCATACTTATAAATATACTCATTCAATCTATTTGGTAAATAAACGAACTCGAGTAAAGCTCGAGCTACCCAACTCGCATAACAACCCTGACTTTAGGGGCGTCACATTATATATGTACATAATTGCAAACATAAAAAGGGCTCCCAAATATAAAAAAACTCGCAGAGGAAAAATGGGGCGCAAAGGAGCAGCAGTATTGGCGTTGTTGTTCCTGGTGAGCATGTGGTTCGATGGGAGCATCGTCGGCTATGGCGAGGCGGCACGATGCCCACCACCGCCGTCCCACGGCATTGGCCCTGGCAGCAGCGGCAAGTGCCCCAAAGACACCCTCAAGTTTGGGGTGTGCGGGAGCTGGCTGGGTCTGGTGAGGGAGGAGGTTGGGACAAAGCCGAGCGCAGAATGCTGTACCCTGGTCGAGGGGCTCGCAGACCTCGAAGCTGCAGCGTGCCTTTGCACCGCGATCAATGCTAGTGTGCTTGGGGCTGTCAACCTCCACGTACCCATCGCCGTTAGCCTCCTCCTCAACGGTTGTGGCAAGAAGATCCCAGATGGCTTCGTCTGCAAGTAATCGATTGATCGATCGATGTTCCTTTGCTGTTTAGATTGCTTGATTTGGTTGAAACCTCCTCTTGTGTTGTGTCTCGCCTTTCTTTCTTTAGTTTCCTCATTACTGTTGTTTGCTTAAATCTGTTGTAGAGTTTGCTTGCTGTCAGCATCAACTTTATTATATGAAAATAAAATTGGAACACATTTTAATTAATCGAAAGACTGCGTACATTTCGACCCCCCAGAGTCCCAAACCCTGCTTGCAGCGGGACATACTTAAATTGTTGTTGTTGTTTCGTATATGAGGGGGTCAATCACGCTTCTGAGGATCCCTTTGTGCTCGTCGAGCGACCATTAAATAGGGTTGTTATATGAGCTAAACAACTCGAACTGGGCTCGGGATCGACTTGAGAAAAGCTTGACTCGAGCTCGTTCACTTACCTAAACAAGCCGATTCTAAACATGATTTTAACCTTGGTTGAAAGCCCGGCTCGTTCGATTTAGGCTTGAATAGCTCGAATTTTATGGAATTTCTAAAATTTCCTTTAAATTAATATATTATGACCAAATAAAACTATTTAAAACTCGAAAAAAAAAAAGATCGGCTCGAGCTCATCCATTTACTAAGTAAATCAAGCTTGAACAAAAAACAAAACTTGTTTAGAAATTGAACAAAATAAAAAACTCATTTAGAAATTGGGTTTAGCTCGGCTCGAGCTTGTTTACTAAATAAACCTCGTCCGGCTCGAATAACATCCCTATTAACAGCATTAAAGAGATGTTTGCTGTGAATAGATGCCCTGTTTGCCCGGAAGAGGTGGACCGAGATTTTGCGCATTCGTAGAGGACCGTGTCTAGCTACATAACTATATAGTGAGGAGGGCTTTGCGAGGCTCTGAAGAGTGAACCGTGATGCATGATTGGAAGAAGCAGAGTCGCATCCGCTGGATTGTTGGTCGACAATGGTTTCACATTCCCTGTTTAGACACTCGTAACATCCAATGCTTGACGCTGGAGAAAGGAAGTCGCGAGTCACAGTGTCTAGTACACCCGGCAGAAGACTACTCTAGGTGAGAATGTGACTAGTATGACAGCAAGAATACTCGTCGCTGTTGGTTTGGCTGCCGAGCCGTTGAGATACTCTCTGCTTCAAAAATCTATTAATCAATCGATTTACAAACAATTGACTTGATAGGAATTCAAGATGGTTTATGAAGATCCCTTGCATTCATCGCTCTCTGTAACCCGCCAAAAGCATTCGTAATCAAGCTAAGGAGTTCACATTTCACCAACACTACGGTGTTACGAGTAAATCAGAAACTGCGCCTCGGTCTTTCCTGAGCTACATTTACTCTCACTGTTCTTCCATCCACAGCCTGCAATCAGCACAAATTCATGTTAACAAGTTCCTCCCTACTCATTTCCATTGAACTCAGCTTCTAATTGAAAATGTTGTTGCTTGATTACGAGGAGCATCAGTTGTTTTTGATAATTCATTGGGCACATACCCTTTCGATGAAAAAGAACAGCAAACAAACGATAAGAAGTCGGAAATGCGAAATAAGAAGGGGATTACCTGTCCATCAAGAGCAGCAATTGCATCATTCATCTCTTTGTCAGATGACATTGTAACAAAGCCAAAACCACGGGAACGTCCAGTTTCCCTGTCGAACACTACTCGGGCACTTATTACATTTCCATATTGACTGAAAACTTCCTCAAGGCGAGAGTTATCCACATCCCATGGCAGATTGCCAACATAGATTCTGGAAGAAGATTCAAATGTACGGGGTGGGGGCTCTGGCCTCGTTCCCCTTGGGGCGGCCTTGTTCACTGTCAAGAACCTCCCATTTATATCCTGTTGAGACACGCAAATTTCATGTCATCTCAGATGAAAAATCATACCATCAAAACACCACCGCATTGATTGGGAAAAACACTATCTGCATACATGACTACAAGGTACCAACATCCATTTAGACTTGCAAGACCTAGTTATGTTGTAAGACTTCCCAAAGATAATGAAAGACCCACTCCAAGTGGTAAATGTAAAGCCCTCCTCGACACAAAACCACAGAGTCCCAGACAAAAAACAAGAACCGAATGCACAATCATTCTCCACATATCAAAAATAGAATAGTACCATATAGCCTCATAACACAATTTTAAGTGTTCATCTTCATCTTTATGAACTACTGCACTCGTGAATCGTGATAGGGCAATGCTATTATTAAAATCAATTCAGCGACTCACATATCGATTGAACATTTCCACGGCCTTCTCAGCTTCCTCAACAGTGCTCATGGTCACAAATCCAAACCCTCTGCTCTGGTCCGTTTCTCTGTTGTAAATAACCTACAAAAACAAGTATAAATCAATCAAGCTGTATCGAACCATAGCCAAAACAATACGGAACCTCGACAGCTAGTTCGGAATGAGAATGATTTCTTAAATACAGCACTTGAAACAATTTCCTCATAGTATCATTAAAAAGGCCAATTCTTTAAGACTTAATGAATCAACAGTGATGTAATTTCAACCCATCCGAACACATTCTATATACAATGAAAGTGCCCTAAAAAATTGCTCCACGCTTAGATTTCACATGGAATGGAAATCATCTCGAATAATCAACAATAACTACTTCAAGTAGCATCAAAGCATTTAAATTTGGGGAAAATGCACACCTCTGCAATCTCAACGACACCGGCAGGCTCGAACAGCTGAGCCAATCTCTCACTGTCAACGTCATAAGGCAAATTACCTACAAACAGTTTGGCCTCCTCGGAAAATACGGCTTCCTCCTCCGGCTCCTGCAGATCGACGTCTTCGGCCGCCACACCCTCTCCACTGGCCTCCAAATCGGATAGAATAGGTTGTGGGGGTTCGAATTGGGAATCGTCCCAGATAGGGTCCTCCTCCAAGTCCTGGAGGGCTGAGGGGGAGGAACCATCGCCTTGCTCCTCTTGCTGTGCCCAATCAGAGGTCTGTGCGACATGGGAGGGGAAGCTTATCCTCTTCTTTTGGTCGAGTATAAGGGAGGGGTGGAGATATGACTGCAGCTTCACCGATCTGGTCCGGATGGAGAGGATTGGGTTTATGCTTAACACAGATTTCTGGGTGAGGGCTGCTGACAGAGACGGCAAGTAAGTGATGGGTAATGAGAGGACGTTGCAAATGGGTTTAATGCTTGTGTTCGCCATTTTCAGAGAGCGAGCGAGCGAGGAATCGACAGAGAGGGGTTTGTGGGAGGCACAGGCGAAGAGGATAATAGGACTAGGGTCACCAATTCACCGGCATGCTTTGGGATAAGAGGATTTTTTTTTTTAATAAAATCATACGGAGTAATAAATTAATAAAATTAAAATAAAATAAGAAATGTAGAGCTCATAAAGTATTTTAATTTTTTTATATCTATAAAATTGCTATAAAAAGTGTTTTATAAATTTTCCTTAAAATTATTTTATAAAATTTCTTCGAATTTAAAATTGGCTAAATTATAGAAAATCACCCGTTAAATATTAGATTTTTCATTTAAACATCCGTTAAATTAAAAATTACAATAAACCACCCATTATATGGATCGTGTTATCAATTCACCACCCATTTGCTTATATCGTCTACTCCCCGTTACTTGGATGCAAAAAGATGAACTTGTCCTTGTCCCTCCCCCTTAAGTGTATAAACCTAAAGCCTCGTATGTTCAAATCATGCCATGGGAACCAGTTGAATCTATTGCAGGAAATGATGCATCCTTTAAGTTAGAAATGAAATCAAACATTCAAGATAATTTATCACTCAAAAACTTGATTCCGTAGTTCTTTTTGAAGTTTGAGTGGGTTAAAAAGTGTTTTAGAGTTTCGATTTTGTATTGTGCTTGAAACTATTTATACCATTCATTTTGGGCATGGTAGGTTTCGATCATGGACATCCAGGGTTTCGATTATGGGCGTTTAGGGTTTCGATTTTGGGCGTTTAGGGTGCATATAGTTTTTATTTGCACGCTAATTGATTTTTTAATTTGATTTGTTGACACGATAATGGGATGATCTATTGAATTGTAATTGAAAGTTGGGATAAACAATTTAGTCGATGGACTCGTCTCATGAAGCAAGTAGAAGAGGCAATCAAGGAATTCAAATGTGCACATTCATTAGAAGATGGACCGCTGCAACAAAACGCAATAGGTTGATACGATGTAGATGTGGAGTTCAATGTATAATTACTATGACAAATGAGAATCCTAGTAGAAGATTCATACAATGTGGCAATCATAGGGCGAGTTTCACTATCTTTTTATGGGTTTCTTAGTTCAATTACAAAGATTTTAAATTTTGTGTTTTTATTATGTGATTTTAGATATGAGGATGTGGATATTGGGAATGGTATGATCCTCAATTGTGCACTATATCGACACAATTTTTTCCTTCAATAAGAGAAAAGGTATTGCAGTTGATGAACAAATGCGTGGCCAATTGCGAATATATTTTCATTCTCATCCTCCCCGAGTGCACACAATATTTGCCCCGTATATGTACCTTTTAAGTGACATCTATCCAAACCAACTATAGGTCTACGTACCAATAATGGTATGTAAAATGACATCTGTTTGGTTGGTTGCCCCGTACATGTACCTTTTCATTCTCATCCTCCCCAAGTGCACACAATATTTGCCCCGTATATGTACCTTTTAAGTGACATCTATCCCATCCATTTTTGCATGTATCAAGACAAATATACATTCTTTGAAATAATGGTTTTTCTGACTCACCATAACAAACCTTAACAAACACTGAGCTTCTAGTAGTACACTTCACAATAATCAAGGCATAATCCCAAACTCTTCCACATTATTTCCTTGAATCCCCTTGAGTTATCGAATAAGTTCTTAATCTTGTACTTCGTGCTTGCATATAATCCACCTCGACATTATAGTCCCTCAAAACTATGCTCATAAATATCTGTAGGTTCCAATGTGGATTATCCCTATAATGCTTTATATACTTCTCAACCAACCAAACAGATGTCATTTTACTATTGTGATGCTTTCATCCACAATCATGAATAGATATGTCTTCGGCCAAAATGTACCACCACTAACCATTCTTCTATCACATGCCTTAAAATCACATAAAATTTGCTTACACACACTTTTCCCTTAAATGTTTCATGATGCAATCACACTTATATTTACCGTAAGTGGAAACTCTGTAACTGTCATTATGTAGAAAATAATAATCTTCACCTCTTTCAATAAGAGGGAAAATAATAATATAATTGGGTAAATGGGAGGGAAATTTTGTAGCCACAAGATAACATGTGTCAATCAACAACCAGGGTTTTCAAGACCTCATCCACACAGATGACCTCGGCTTAGCTAGGTCGACGCCTAGGTACGTAACTAAATCGCTTTTCTTATATAAAAAAAAAAACAAGATAACATGTGTTAAATAAGATATTATTTTGGTATTGTACAAAATGTATTTAACATGAGACCCGAAAATGGCTTGAACTCTAACAACATGGAACTTTTAAAATCAAGATCTGACGGCTTGTTGGGTCAAAGTCGACTCGATGAGTTAGCATTATAGAGATGCTATGTAAGTGTCACATATGTGAGTCGTGTAAATTTGTTTGTTTTTTTTTTTAGAAAAAGATTCGAGATACTAATCAATGACTCAATAGGTCAATAAAACTACACAAAAATAGAAAAGGCTAATAATCTTTGAAGAAATATTTAAAAGGATTCGGTTGGTCGAACTATGACCCAAATGATCAGAGATCCGAATCCGGCCCGAAGGATAGATCACATCTAGGTAGGTGGCACTCGTCATTTTAAGCGGCGGGCACAGTTCAAGCCGTGGGCGACAAAAACGACGTCGTGCACTAGATTGGCCTTGGGCGTTTCTTCGTAAACCCCACTGTGCTACTAGGGCACCCAAAAATCCCGACATTGAAGCTCGAAGCCATTCCACCTTCAAATCGTAGTGCTGCTTCCCAAATTACGAATCTTCAAATTCATCGTTTCTCACTTCCCAGATTTAGATTATTTCGTTGTTGAAATGATTTATGTGATGTGTAAGGCGTTACGGCGGCCGAATCTCCTGACGCCGCCATAAATAACAATTATTTTCTAAATTAATTATGAAAATAAATAAAGAAAAATTAGGTGGAAAAAATCACACGTGGCGCACTATTTTAGGAGTAAAAAAAAGGCGGGAAATTTTGCAAGGAGAGTGCGACACGTGACATATCCAACATCTACTTTAATATTGTTTAGGATTGCTAAGCTATTAATTGAAATAGCAATTAATTGTAAATGCCCTCCCTACAGTAAGGTAGGGGTGTGTGTGAGTTAGGCATCTGGGAGGAAAAAAAGCTTCCTCTTTCTAGTTTTCTAGAGAGAAGGGAGAGCTTCTCCCCTTCCCCTTGCGGATGAAGTCTTGATGACCTTGGTTTTTATTGACACATGTTATCTTGTATTTAAAATTTTTTCATTCTATTTACCCAAATAGAATATTATTTTCCCTCATTTTGGAAGAGGTGGAGATTATTATTACAAAGTTTATGCTTACCGTAAATATAAGTGTGATTGCATCTTGAAACATTCAAGGGGAAAGTGTGTGTAAACAAATTTTATGTAATTTTAAGCCATGTGCTAGACGCCAGATACGTGAATTATGTAAATATTTTGTTTTTTTAAATGAAAAAATTCGATGTAACGATTAACATATTGACTAGTAACTCGATAGGCCGATGGATCTATAGATTGACTAACCATTGTAAGATAACAACAAAATTACTCAAAATAGAAATGGCTAATAATCTTTGAAGAAATCTTTAAAATTAAAAGGATTCGGATGGTCGAACTATGACCCAAATGATCACCGATCAGAGATCCGAATCCGACCCGAAGGACTGATGTGGGTAGGTGGCACTTGGCACTCGTCATTTTAAGCGGCGGACACAGTTCAAGCCGGGGGCGACAAAAACGACGTCGTGCACTAGATTGGCCTTGGGGCTTTTCTTCGTAAACCCCACTGTGCTACTAGGGCACCCAAAAATCCCGACATTGAAGCTCGGATCCATTCCACCTTCAAATCGCAGAGCTGCTTCCCTCATTACGAATCTTCAAATTCATCGTTTCTCAGTTCCCGAATTTGGATTATTTCGTTGTTGAAATGATTTATGTGATGTGTAAGGCGTTACGGCGGCCGAATCTGCTGACGCCGCCAACAATACAATCGACCCTTTGCTGCTTGTTCTCAACCCTGCAACTGCAATCCAGTAGCGATACTAGCCTGGATTCAGTAATGGTCGATTTCCTGAGGAGCTCGTGTGGATTGTCTTTAGAATCAGCCGTTTCTGCTTCCAAGAAGCTGGAGAATCCAAACCTAGAACGGGCGAACGCGGTCATTGATTTTCTCAGATCTCATGGAGTCACCCAAAAATACATCAAAAATGCGGTGAGTCTCCGGCCGGGCATCTTAGGGTGTGATGTGGAGGCCACTTTTAAGCCCAACATCAACGTGTTCAAGTCATTAGGGATCGCCGGCGCCGATCTCTCGGGGATCATTAGAAGGGAGCCAAGTTTGCTAATGGTGGATGTCAAGGCCTTTGTGGCGTTCTTCGAGTCCCACGGATTTACCAAGGATCAGATTGTGTGCCTCACCAAGAGGAGGCCGACTCTGTATTTGCTTAATCCCGGGAGGAATTTCAGGCCAAAGCTAGAGTATTTCAAGGGCCTGGGCCTCTCGTCCGCCGATGTTGCGGCTATGTTATCTGCTAAGCCTTATGCTCTTGAGAGGAGCCTTGAGGGCCACATCAAGCCCTCAGTGGAGCTCTTGATTAGGGCTTTCGGCTCCGATGCTAAGATGCTTGTTGCCCTCAAGAGCTTCTCTAGGGCACTCGAGGCCAGGCTTGATCAAGTGCTGGAGACTAACATTTCTATATTTTTGAGCCATGGCGTGCCAGAGTGCACTCTGTTGAGATTGTTCGGGTTCCAGCCTAGCCCGTTGCTCATAAAGAGCGAACGGTTGAGGGAAGTGGCTGATGAGGCACTGAAAATGGGCTTTGATCCTAAGCAGTTCTTGTTCATTTTGGCGATTCGGACCCTTGGAACTATGCGCAAATCTCTCTGGAATCAGAAGTTGGAGCTATACAAAAGCTTCGGTTTGTCGGAGGAGAATGTCCTTCACGCTTTCCGAAAGCAGCCTCTGTTCATGATTGTCTCGGAGGACAAGATAACTAAGTCAATGGGTTTCTTTATCAGCAAATTGAAGATGAGCCCCTTGGCTGTGGTTAGATCTCCCAACCTTCTATTGATCAGCTTGGAGAAGAGAGTTATCCCAAGATGCTCAGTTTTGCAACTATTGTGGTCAAAAGGTCTTGTCAGTGAGAAGATAGGCCTAACCCATATGTTGGTTCAATCTGAGAAGTTGTTTGTTCGGAGATATGTAAACAAGTTTATGGATCAACTCCCAGAAGTAGTCTGTGCTCACCAAGGAAAGGTGAAATTCCATGGTTTATCAATTCGAGCAGAAGGAGGAGCCTGAGAGCTCAGTTCTACTTGTCTTCAATTTTGTGCATTCGATAGGTATGAGTGTCCACTGAGATCGAAAAGGAATTCAAGGGTGGGTTGGGTTTGGGGTTAGGGATTCGCCTGATCTGTATGTTGCATTATGTAACCCTTTGGCAATTGGCAGGATTATATTTAGTGCTCACACTCACTGATAACTGTTACAGTACTCTTTTCAAGTAATTGAATCCACATTTTTCTCATTATGTGCTCACACACTGCTTTCCTCTATTGCTATCAACTGCAGACTGGTGTTTACCTGAAGCATGTCTGCTAGTTTGCTTCCTACTATCCATTGTTTTCAGTTTTATTATTATGTTCCTGTTCTTAACTCAGGCAAATTACAGTGAATTATCTCTCCTGCCTTTTATCCAGTTTTAAGCTGGCCATCATGCAATTTACAGTGTTCTTTGTTTTCAGTTTCAAGTGGTTGGGTTGGAATGTTGGATAGTTAGCCATCATCCATTTGCAAGGTAATCCCCTTGCCACTTTATTACTACTCTAGACTAGCAGCTTCCTAGAAACCACTTGCAATACACATTCTTGCTGACTGACACAATGAATTGTGCTTTATGCAAAATGAAGAAACTTAATGCCGAATGCGCTTGTACATAAGGTGATGATAAGAGGAGAGCTAATTCCACCCTTGATCACAAACTAGAATTGGAAGCTTTGGTCTGATCCTAGTCTGATAGAAGAGGCTAGGTGAGCACTGACTGTGTGAGAAACTTCATGACCGTAGTAGGGTGCTTGGTTCTTTCCCTGTAGCTATTAGAAGCTTGGCCGTTCTCCTTCTGTCTTTCAATTTGATTTTAAGTTAGTCATTGAATCGCAAAATTGTTGATTTTCGTTTGTTCATGAATGATGATGTCTGTTATACGCAATTTTGAACAAACAAGGTAATTGAATTTTCGTTTGATGTTTTGATTTTCACAGTGGTTGACTGTTTCTTCTCTGATTTCGGGATTTCTTCACGAGTCATTCCTACTTGATGTTTTGATTGGCTGTCCTGCTCAGGTTAAACATCACTCTTACAATTTCTTTAAACAATTGATTGCAGTAATTACTTTTTTTCCCCTGGTCTGACCACTTTTATAACTCTAATTTGTTCATGGGTCATAAGGTCATTTGAATCTGATGCGCTCCATATTTTTATTGACTGTATTTCATTGAATTCCATCAATTTGATATCAATATTGTGTTTCTCTGCAGTAATTTTTTTTTAGTCATGAGTATATTGTGATGATGGTTGTCATCTGGAACTTCCCGGAGCTGAGGAAGTTGCTTAAACAAACACATTCACCACTTTCCGTTGGCCATTTTGACCAAAACTATATACATTTGCTAGCCATCTTGTGAACTGAACTATGCAGATCAAACTGGGTTGTAACTTGTAACAACTTGCGCACTTCCTCTTCTGTGGTCTCTGCCTTATCTTCTTCCATCTTGCGCTTATTCTAAGCTGTTGGCCTGATGACAGGGTCGTAGTTAAGTGAATGCATAAACGAGGGAATGCCCTTCAAATTGCGCTGTCCCATGCAAAGACGATGCATGACTCAGACCAAAGGTACATCTAGGCAGTCCCCGAGGTACACCTTTTCCTCCTTTTTGTCATATAGAGTGACAAACTTCTTTTGGGAGCGAGGCATTGCGCTATTTATGACAGACGTTCTCTATCTTTCCTCGTCTTGGTGCCCTTTGGCTTCTCCCACGCCGCCCAGTTGGGAACTTGAGCTTTGAAAGAACTTGCATGTTTGTTCCCTTTACTGAAGACAAAAACTCAAAAAAGAGGGAGAAAATGCAAAGATTTATCCAAAGGGAATCACAAAAAGTGCTGTGTGAATAGTAACTTACTAACTTATGTGTACAAAATTTCCCATTGTAATTTTAAACTTAACCACATCATTGGCTTGATTGACATAACTTGTAAGATACCAAACAGGAACTGTAAAGAAAATTAGAGAGCGATGAGAGAGAGAAAGCCCCGCGACTCCCCACTGTTCATCTTCAACCCAAACCCTAGCCCCCAAATTGAAGAAAGCCAACCCAAATCCTCTCTGAAACCGAGTAATGATTTCAATTGGGATCAAATTCAACCCAAATCTCATAGAGTTAATGCCCTAACCATCAGAAATTGTACTTCCAACTGCCAAATTAGCCCAATTTCGACTAATTCGAAACAAGCTCCCTCACTGTTCAACAATGGAGCATTCAATTGGCATCATGATGACTTCGGATCCAGTCGCGTCGTTTTACGGCGTTCAGAGTATGGTGGTGGTGGGAATGCGCTTGGCTTCTACCGCCCTCACACAAGATCGAGTCACCTCAAATTGGGGCATTCAATGTGATGAAAGACAGGGAGCGAGAGGGATCCTCCTTGCGAGGCAAGCTTCGGCGCAAGGTAATGAAGGCTAGGGTCTCGGGGGGATGTCGCTTCTTGGGGACTCATCAAGTCTCGGGCTTGTCTGGCTATAAATACGGGTTAGACATCGCTAATGATTCTCACGCTCGAACTCTCTACTGTGATTTTCTTAAATCTCTAATCGCTTCTACTAATAACATTCTTTCCTTGCTTCTGAGAATGGTGACCCGCACACCTGACAAAGGAAAGGGCAAAATGGAGGATGCTAAGGCTGTGCTGAAGAGCAGGACCACCAAAGGAATCGTCATCAATGAGCCTACTGAAAACTCCGATGGGATACCAGACCCAAAGGAAAAGAGTGTTAACCCACTCAAAGAACCAATTACTGGAAAAAAGAAACCAACCCTCGATGTTGCCAGGCTCCGATCTCGGCTCTCGGGAGTTAAAGAAAACATCCTCAAATTGCAAAAAACGACCCTGTACGCTACCATCATCGGCGAACCGGTTGAACTCAAAGAAATCAGAAAGGAGATCAAATTCGATTGGAAATTCGTGGAGGGAGGAGTCCAGGTAACACCTCTATCTCACAATTGGTTTGAAATGAAATTTATATTACCTGAGGATCGAGACAGGGTGTGGAATGGGCGACCTTTCCACATCTTGGGGCAACTCCTACTACTCAAACCTTGGAAACAAGGATTTGATCCTGCCTCCGAATCCATTTCCACTTTGGATATGTGGATTCGGATCCCTGGACTTCCATCAGAATATATAAGTCAGGATGTTCTTGCCACTATCATCGAGGAAAATGGTCTCGGAACGATTCTAAAACTTGATGCTTTCACCACCAAGGGTGTTAGGGTTCGTTACCCGCGCATATGTATCAATGTTGACATCACTATGATCCCGGACAAGAAGGTGATGGTGCTGGATGAAAACGACAACCTTAAGGAGTATCCGGTGTGGTTCGAAGAATTCCCGGAAGGGTGTGGAAGTTGTGGCTCTCCCGAGCACTTCTTCTCGGACTGCCCACATCGGCAATTGGCTCATAACCCGATCACCGTCACTCTCCCCAAACCCGGGATGAAGGTGCAAAGACAGGAGACTCCGCAGAGCAATGATGACGACGGAGATTGGATCATGGTAGCTTCAAAGAACAAAGCTGCCGGTTCATCTTCGAAAGTAGGCAATCCAAAGTCTGAGCTGCTGAAGAACATTGGAATCAATGTCACTTACAAGTCGGAGTCTTCCTCGTCTAAGATGTCCGGCAAGACGTCCAGCATTTCCTCTCATGTGGGTGGGGATGTGACCATGGAGCCGAAACCTGTTGATGATCAGTCAGTTCCGAGCATTGAAGCTGCCAAGGAGAACCTTCCTCGTGATGATCCTAATGGAATGCAAGCCGAGATTCCCCCTATGCCATTCCTCTTGGACACTGGTAATGAGGACTTTTACGACTACGAGGACATTCTGTGTGAAGCGGATCTTGCTGAGCCAATGGACTACCTTTGCCATGAGACCATGGAGGATGTTTTGAAAGGGATACCCACAGGTGTAGAGTTCCAGATTTCAAACCTCTATGACCCGGCAATGAAGCCAGAGCCGCTGAAGGTTGCTGATGCCACTCCCACTCAGTCCGGCTCCTTCGTTCAGCGGCTTGAGAAGCTCGGTATGACTACCACGTCAACGTCTGAACCAGGAAAGAGAAGGAATGGCAAGGGAGATTCTGACACGGCCTCGTCCTATCTGAAGGAAGGAGGCGGAAAGAAACCACGGAATGATGAGTGATCACCCTGCACCATGGAGGAGCAACAAGAAGAGGTCCCAACTTCACCAGAACCAGAATTATGAAGTACTTTTATATCTACAATATTATCACCTAACTAAGGTTGTCTTTGGTCTTGTTTATATGTCGGTTAGTATGTTTAAAACCGTGTGTGGTATGAACCTCTATTTCCAGCTCATGAATTATGAAATGTATTATAGTAGGAGTCAATCAAGTATCAATCTAGGGATATGGTCTAGAATATGGAAGCGGAAAGCTTGTATGGATCACAATTACCAAATGTTAATAGATGCATATTTATATTACCTCTTGTGTTGCTTGAGTTTAGGATTGGTTGTTGTGTGTGCAGGTCTTTCCTTTCGACCTCATACTAATAACAGTCCCAACAATAACCAAATACACAAGAAACAGGAACACCAGGATGTTATCAAAACACAACACATTTGTCCGACACTAAAACATTACAACGCTCATACCCTTCACAACTCGAACACATCATTAGAATGTAACTCCACACCCACACTCGTTAAGTGCAAGTGTCAAACGACTTTGCTTTCATGCTTCGCCAGAGGAGTGAGTTGTGCGGTAAAAAACGACAACCCATCCCAACATAATCTTGATCTCTACCTCCCTAACGCAATCAAGCCGAGTCAAATGTCAGCCTTTCGCCATGCGACAAACCGACAGTTCATTATCTGTCGTACCAAAGGAGACAGCAGATATCCAAAGACTTTGAATCTAATAAAACTCAATCTTCAAAACATTACCACAAAGAGAACTTGTTCAATGCCGGCTCAAGCTGACCTCTGGCGACGATTATCTAAGCAACAAACCAACAAGAAGATAGGAAATACAAGAATCGGTGAACGGAACAAATTACAACGAAAATACATAGATTGGGGCAGACAGAACTGGGCCCCTCTATCTGAAAGTAAATTAGAACAAACCAAACCAAAGCACCAATGGTCAACAAAAACGTATCATAACAACAAAATAGGCCTGAGATATAAAGATGGTGGGCTGCGAGGATATGGCTCGCGCTCACCAAGTGCAAATTTGAATGAAGATTAGCTTCTGGAATTGCAGAGGAATAGGCCGCCCGGCGTTTTGGACTGAGATAACTACCTGGTGTAAATTAGAGCACATCCAACTACTGGCATTAGCCGAGACTAAAACAGAAAACATCCTGTCACCCTCTTGCTGGATGGGTGCGGGATTTGATAAAGCTATATGGTCCCCTGCGGTGGGGAAGTCGGGGGGTTTGGGTATCCTTTGGAAGGAGAATTGCCTACTAAACGAAACAATCGAGGTTATAACACATTGGCCAAGAGCAATAGCTATAAGATACACCAACACCTTGGATGGATTCTCATGTATTATATGGTTCATCTACGCGCCTCCCCAAGAGCAGAACAAACCACGATTTTGGGACCAACTACTTGAGGAAATAAATCAGACAACACTCCCATGCATAGTCATGGGGGATTTTCACGAAATAGGATGCTTTGCCGACAAAGAAGGGGGCGCGGTGACTCACCCGCGTCGTTTTGTCCGGCTGAGGGAAATTAAAGACCGATGCTCCTTGGTAGACATCCCTACTTGGGGAAACCCCTTCACCTGGCGAAAAAACCAAACTGATGTTGGAAACATAAAAGAAAAAATAGATCGAGTCCCGGTCCACCACGACATAGTCCACCAGTATCCCGCATTATGTACTAAAAATGGTGCATTCACATCCTCAGATCACTGCTCGATCACCATTGAACTAAACACAAGTCAAACTTTCAAACCCCCACCGTTCAAATTCGAAAATATATGGCTACAAAGACAAGATTTTAAGAATATTGTAAAACAAGCGTGGCGACTTAGGTGCCATGGGTCAGCAATGTATCAACTAACCAGGAAAACACAATTATTAAAAACTCAAGCAAAGATGTGGAACAAAAACACCGTTGGCAACATTTTTAGGCAACTGCAGAGGGTTGAAGCACAAATACTCGAATTACAGCAACGTCGGTCCACTAATCTAGATCATAAAACACAAAAGAGAGAATTGAACCTAATAAAGAAAAAGGAAAGACTATTACTATTCCAAAAATCTTACTGGAATCAACGGGCCAAATCCAAACATATCAAGCTATCAGATTCCAATACGGGGTATTTTCACAGAATCGCCTCGGGCAGAAGAAACAGGAAATTCATCCGGAGTATAACAACCGGGGAAGGAACCCTGATAACAGGCGATACCAACATAAACAATGAAATTAAAACGAACTTCGAGAAAAGGTTTACAAAACAACAAATCAACAGAAGAAAGTTAAATGAATTCCTTACCTTAATATCCCCTGACATAACGAACGATGAAAATAAGGAACTAATTGCTATACCCTCTAATAGTGAGGTCAGAAATGCTGTTTTTGGTCTAGGCAAGAATAAGGCTCCTGGGCCGGACGGCATGACTGCAGAATTTTATAAAGCATCCTGGGACATTGTCGGCCCATTGGTCACCAGAGCTGTAAAAAACTTCTTCATATCAGGGAAATTACTCAAACAAATAAACCATACCTTCATCTCATTACTACCAAAGACTGACAAACCAACCACAACTGCTCACTACATACCGATAAGCCTGTGTTCAACTATCTACAAGGTTATCTCCAAAATATTAACAGAAAGATTAAAAAAAGTTTTGGGAAAACTAATTAACCCACACCAAGGAGCCTTCGTATCAGACAGAGCAATTCAAGATAATGTACTAATAGCACACGAAATTTTCCACTCGTTCAAGTCAAGGAATGGAAAGATGGGTTGGCTGGCTCTCAAGCTAGACATGGAGAAAGCATATGATCGGGTTGATTGGGAATTCACGGAGGCGGTCATGTCTAGATTTGGCTTTCACCCAACCTTCATACACTGGATCAAGGAATGCATCACAACGGTCTCCTTCTCAGTCCTAGTGAACAATGGGCCGACGGACTTGTTTACCCCAACAAGGGGCCTACGACAGGGGGATCCCCTATCACCGTTCTTGTTTATCCTGGGCGCAGAAGTCTTGGCCCGAAAACTGGCAGCGGAGGCCTTGAATACCGATAAATTGGTGGGCTTCCGGTTTGGAAATTCTGGGCCAAGTGTGCCATTTTTAGCCTTTGCAGATGACATACTTATCTTCCTTAAAGGTAGCAATGACGCATGTCTCAAAGTAAGGAATATCCTAGACGATTACTGTCAAATCTCTGGGCAACAAGTTAATTACCACAAATCGACCTTCCAAGTGACACCGGGTATCACCCGCCCACGAACCGTCGAGCTTGGACGAATACTGGGCATTAACCAATCCCATTCGGTGGAAAAATATTTGGGTTGTCCCATCATTAACGGCAGAGTAAACAAGGACACCTTCAAGGAAGTAGTCACAAAAACCAAAGATCAGCTGAGCAAATGGAGAGCGGACTCCCTGTCTCAACAAGGACGTGCAGTTCTTATCGGTTCGAATCTCGCCGCCAAGCCACTGTACATTATGCAGAACTTCATGCTCCCGGCCACAATGCACAGTGAGCTAGACACAATAAACAGAAGATTCTTTTGGAACAAGGATGCTCAACACAGGCCACTTATAGGATGGGACAAGATATGTAAATCCAAGAAGGCTGGTGGTCTGGGGATCAGAAAATCCAAGGAAATGAACGAAGCTCTACAGCTTAAACTTCTGTGGAAGGTGTTAGCAGAACCGAGTAGCACCTGGGTTCAGGTAATCACGCACAAATACTTAAAAGGAAAACATATCCTGAATTACGAGAAAACGGGCAACATGTCCTGACAATGGGCAAAACTAACAAACCTACTGCAAAAATTCAAAAACGGCATCATATGGTCTATTGGAAACGGAAACTCTGTAAAATTTTGGACGGACAACTGGTTATCAGAAAAGCCACTGGTGGGAAGGCTTGAGTGCCCGACTCAGATTGACAGAAATGAGAAGGTTAGTGAATACATTGAGAATGGCCAGTGGAAGGAGCATAAACTCATCAAGGTCCTCCCCAGGGCTATGGTGGACGACATTCTCGGGATCCAATTGCCGGTGGCCCCCCTAGAGGATAGGCTGTATTGGTGTCCGGATAAACATGGATGGTTTAATACATCCTCCGCCTACAATATGCTCACAAATGCGGCTGGTACCAATGCTAGAGAGTATGAATGGATATGGTGACTTGATATTCCACCGAAAATAAAGAATTTCCTATGGAAAATAGCAAATTCAGGCCTACCAACAAAAGCCCGACTTGCCTCACTGGGGGTCTCTGTCCCCTCTTCTTGCAATCGATGCATCGGTTGTGAGGAGGACGATATACATATAATGACGGAGTGTTTTCCGGAACTAACCCTCCAACCCCTAAATCAATTAGAACAACAGAGGCTTCGCCAAACGATATCCTGTACCAGAGATATTACTGCAATCATCCGCTGGTTAAGCAGCCTCCCCAAACATAAAATCCAAGTGATCTCCACCAACTGGTGGAGTATTTGGTACTTCAGGAACATGGTCACATTCAGAAACCAGCAACCACCGACAACAGCCAAGATCGAAGCTTTTTCTAGACGATAGATTGAAAGCTGGAAAAGTGCAAGCCGTATGGAAGATAAGGATCTGACAAAAAGACAAACAATATACTCCGCAAAGGAAAAACAAAAGTCACGAGCGACGCACACAAAACAGATGACATGGAAAAGGCCACCACACGGCACGTTCAAATTAAATTTCGACGGCTCTTCATTACTTAATGGGGCCGGATCAGCTGGGATCATCATTAGAGACTCGAAGGCCAATCCAATTCAAATCTCATTCATGAAACTTGGGCGTCACTCCCCCATTAAGGCTGAAGCGATTGCCCTTCGGTTGGGTGTGTTGGAGGCCAGGAAACTACACATCCAAAACATGATCATAGAAGGAGATTCCAAAATTATTATCGACCACTTCAAACATAACACCCGCTGCCCTTGGGAAGTGGAAATGATCCTATCAGACGTAAAAACAATGATTAGAACCGTGAGTAAAGTCTCCTTTTCTCACATTCCCCGTGGTAGAAATAGAGTGGCTGATAAGGTTGCACACCTTTGCCACACTATTTCTGGGGAGCAATTAACAACCAATAAAGATCTACAGGATCTCATCCGCTTGGATGCTCTTGGGTAGTCTTCTACCCAAAATCTTACCTAATCAAAAAAAAAAAAAAACTTGTAAGATACCGAGATCTTAAATTAATACGAGCACCGGTTCGAACCGATCCCAAATCAAACGGAAACCGTGTTTGTATCTAATGTTTTTCAAAATTGTCGTATCCTCGCACCATGTTTGTATCATGGTAAATGGGTTACATACTACCCGATTCAAATGTAGAGCGACTGAGTCGATCGAATTGGACTAAGATTAAAAAAAAAAAATTTCAAATTCAAGTAGTTGACAATGGACATGTCTAATGCAACTAGTAATTTTTAAAATAAAAAAATAGCCGCGTTTTGCGCCTCAACCCAACCCATCCTTCTTACCTCCCTCCCATTATTATACCCCCATCCATCCCCCCTTAATTTGGACCATCGTTCTCGCTCTTCATCCCGTTTCTTCTCAGGTACCATCTTGATCTACATTTCGCTAAGTTTCAACTTTTCTATGGTTTGTTCCTTTTGTTGTTGATCCGTTTTAGATCATCTTAATATCTCTGATTATGTGACATTGATGAATCATGGCGGAGGTCATGTCCTTGACATATTTTTTGTTCCTCGATGATGATGGCGATTTCATTTTCGATTTAGGTTTTGCGTTTGCTGTAGTTTCCCCCAACCTTTGATGGTTTACTGATCTATCTGCCTATTTGATAATCGATCGCTAATTGATTGGTTTTATGCTGACCGGAGATGACCTCGTGTTTGGGGATTCCTGATTTCTCCTGAGTGCTTGTGGTAACATGTTAATCGTTTTGATTGCAAGCAAGCCACAACCCGATCCTTGTTAGGGTTCGTTCATACAGTGTGTAAATTTATCAGTGTGCGTAAAACAGCATTTCGATGGCTGCAGCAAGTTTCAATGTCTGCAATAATAGTTTATTAATACTATTCGCTGTAAAATCAGATCGATCCCTCTCCCAATTTTTACATTGGCTCAGTATATAACTATATATACATTTTAAAATATATATATATATATTGTGTGTCAATTTGTTCTCCTGATAGGTTGGCAATTTTGCAGTTTCATGGTTGCTGGGTGATTGTTGCTTAGTTGATTCATACACGAAAGTGCTTGTTGATATATGAGCTAATATATAATTAACCTGCAATGTGCGTCTGTCTTCCATCAACTCCCATCATGTTGAGTGTAAATCATGATTCCGATACATTTTCCGTATTTTTGAAGTTGGTTTTGGTTGATATAAGGTGTTGAAATTGAAGTAGAAACAGTATGGGAGGTGGGAAGGACAAGGAAAAGGACAAGCATGAGGACTCGGATAGAGGTATGTTTTCGCATCTTGGTCAAGGAAGTCATGGACATGGGGGGTATCCTCCACAGGGTTATCCACCCCCACAACAAGGTTACCCACCTGGTGGATATCCGCCACAGCAAGGTTACCCACCTGGTGGATATCCGCCACAACAAGGTTACCCACCCGGTGCATATCCACCCCCACAACAAGGTTACCCACCTGCAGGATACCCCCCAGCCGGATATCCTCCCCAGGGCGCTTATCCTCAAGGCGGTTATCCTGCAGCTCCTAATCCACATCACTCCGGTCATTCAGGTATGATATATGCTACACTCTCAAGTAGACCAAATCGTATATTGTTCAAGTCTTCAATATGATAGTCAGAATTGCTAGTTTTCGCCTTTCACATTTAGGCATTGATTGAACTCAGGGAAGATATTTATGTATGAGGATCCAGGAAAGACAAATCATTCAGGAACTTTAACTAATCGACTTCAAACTTCTACATTTTAATTTGCATTCTGATTAATGCTGCACTTTGTCAGTTTGTTGCTGAATTGTCTTATGAAGTCTTCAATATTTATGTATGAGGATTGCACATGTGTTCTTCAACTCATAAATTTTGTTTATTTTGCATTCTGATTAATGCTGCACCTTTTCATTTTGTTTCTGAATTGTCTTATGGAGTGCTTCAGTGCTTTTCTGTTACCATATGATTTATCCTTTTCCATGTGCTGGAATACTTTTGAGCTTGCTTTAAGGGTAAAAGTAAATTGTGATCAGGGATGGGGGTGGGAGCAGTGGTAGCTGGAGGAGCAGTTGCAGCAGCAGCAGCAATGGGAGCTCACCATATGGCACATGGAAGCCATGGCTCGGGACATGGCAACATGGGCCATGGCGGTGGTTACAAGCATGGTGGCAAGTTCAAGCATGGCAAGCAGGGTAAGTTCAAGCATGGTAAAGGCAAACACGGTAAATTTGGCAAGTCCGGTGGCAAGTACAAGAAGTGGAAGTGAGCTTTGCTGCTGACCCCCCTTGTCAAAATCAAATGTGTGGCATTTATGTAACAGCATTATATGCAAATGCAGTGCAGTTTGAACACTTGGTAGCCTAAAAACAATGTACTAAAGATGCCGACTCGACACAGTTTCATACGTTAGAGTGGCTCTATAATGTGTGTGTGTGTGTAACTTTTCATTAACTTACACTTTGTTTTAATCTTCTGACTGTTATTGAAGACTGACAAAGCTCGTTTTCACCTACAATGGCTCATTGAATCGTTTGCCCAGTTGATTCTACATATCCTCAAGTAATTGTTATTTTTTATAAAAAAAATGTTCTCTTGGAAGCATTTTAGTGAATTTCTTTCATTCAAACAAACTCCAACAGAAAGGCTTTTCTTTTATCAAATTTTTATTCAGAATTTTATTTTCCTTTCAAAATGTGGGTTTCATTGGGAACACTATGGTTCCTCTTTAAAAAATGACTTTTGAACGAGTCGCTATGCGGATAAGCTATCTCCCTATATTACATAATATAATAAGTTGAATTCATCTCGGTTATTTCGCAAGAAGAAAAGAAAGGGTCTGTTGAATTTCAAATATTCTCTTTCACCAATAAGATACGACTTTAGTGAAAAACCTATACTATTGATTACACGCGATATTTTACGACAAATATTTTGAGACATTGTTAAAGAGAGATATTTTCATTGCTAAAAAAACACTCAACAATGAAATTATAATTTCATTGGTATATGTTTGACAGAAATTAGATAACAATTTTAATTCATCACTTAAAGACAATGTATTTACAAAGGACTATTTTCTCTTTGAAAAAATTATTTAATGAGGAAAAAAACATAGTCATTGTTAATTTGGCAACAAATTATATCAAATTTAATAGAATCTACGGTGATGAAAGTTTTAATTGACAAAAATGTATAGCCTGATAAGATCGGATTGATCAAACTTTTTTTTTTTAATACACAAGGCAAGGATTTGAGGTTGGTCTTTTTTTTTTTTTTTAATATACAAAGGTAAGGATTTGGGGTTGGTCAACCGCGGTTGAATCAATGCCCAAGAACGTCATGACGGACGAAGACATCGATCTCGGCAGGTAGGCAATCAACAAACATCGAAGTGGTGAGACCGAGGTGCGTCAGCCGGTCAACAACTTGGTTCCCTTCCTAAAAATGTGGGAGAATGAGACACTAGCGAAGGATTTGCAAAGCCCAATGATGTCCGAAATCACCATCTCGACCTCCCACGACACCTTTAAAAAACCTTTAACGGCATTGATCATCGTAAGCTAGTTCCCCTCTGTTAGTAAAAACAATTAGCAATTTCAATTTGATTAAAAGCGATCAAATCAAAGTTAAAAACTCATGAAAAACACAATTGTTGCGGCGTGGTATATATATCCGAACTCACTGCCTTAGAAGTGATTTCACCCTAACCACAGTGCAAGTCAGCTTCTTGGCATCGCCCCCAAGGTTATACAACGCTCTTCAAAAGCTTGCACTCGCAATCGAAGAGATGGAATCAACAAGAACTCGGAACGAGAGAGGAAAAGATGAAGAATAAGGGAAAAACGTTGCACACCCTTCTGAAAACTAAAAACCCTCCTTTAAGAGGATGAGAACGTGTGTAATAAACACACCCCGCTCTCCCACCAAATTTTGGTTAGTTGAGGAAAAACTCAAAACCCATTAAAACCATTTTCCCTTTCTTTTAAATATATGGATAAGTTTGCATAAAATAAAACTCATCATAAAACCTTATTCAAGCATCTATTATCTATATAAACTCTTAATTTAGAAGAGTTTAGGATGATGTGTCATTCTTAGAGACATTTTAGGAGTCTTAACTAATCATTATTATTTTTTTTCATTTTTTTTATTTTCTTTAATTCTCTTTTTTTATTCATTTTTCTTTAATTCTTTTTTTTTCTTTAATTTTACTAACTATCTATATAAACTCTTAATTTAGAAGAGTTTAGGATGATGTGTCATTCTTAGAGACATTTTAGGAGTCTTAACTAATCATTATTATTTTTTTCATTTTTTTTATTTTCTTTAATTCTCCTTTTTTATTCATTTTTCTTTAATTCTTTTTTTTCTTTAATTTTACTAACTATTGGGCTTAATTCAAAATATTGAATTTAATCTAATATAACTATTGGGTTTAATCAAATTTATTTACTAACTATTGGGCTTAATCCAAAACATTGAATAATTATGGATTATGAAACATCACAATTAAACAATGTTATAATGATATTGATATTATTATTACTAAGTAATTTAAAATATCTATATTTATGTATTATACTCTACATAAGATTTAAAAAAAAATTCCTGAGATAATTATAAGATACATTTATTGTAAAGTTTTTTTTTATGATTTTTATCTTAACATTTATTAATATTTTTATATATTATATTTTAGTTTTAAAAAAACGCGTCATGGCGCGGGAATCGTACTAGTAAATCTTTATTTAAGCATTATTTCTAACACCCTCCACCTCCAAATGCGAGAAACCCTTTGACTCAGCCTCCCGAAGCCCAGCGTAGAGGCCTAGACACTCCTCTTGTAAGGCAGAAATCGAGCCAAGTCTCTGAGCCCCACAAGAGAGGACTTAACCCAGACAATTCCGAATAACAAAATCCAATGCGGCAAGACCAAAATCAATTTTAGCTCCATCAAAATTTAGCTTCAAAAATCATTCTCTAGGTTTAAGTGGGTTTCACCCATTTAATCACTTTTTGTCTTCTAATTCTTTTTTGGTAAGCTTTTGGTAGGTTGATTACTTGATTTCCACCTCATCTTCAAGGTTGTCAGTTTGGGCTTTTTCTAGCTCTGAATTTGTTGTTATATGAACTTAATCCATTATTCCATATTTCTCTTATCGTTGTTATTGAACAATATCTTGTTCCTCATTGACCACACACCCCCAATGACCAAGGACAAAAGTCGATTTTTGCTTTGTAAAGAGCTTCGCAAAAATCCCTGAAGAAGCCATTGATAGATGTATTTGGTGACATGAAATCGTGTGACATTGGATAGATTAAAAATTTGCACTGCCTTTGATACGCGTCGTTTAGGACCGTCGAACATCAAATTAGGCTAATAGGTACACGAAGCACCCTCTCTTCGGTCTTCATCAGAGTCTGGAGCTGCTACAATGGCGGCGGTGGCACTTGAGAATCCAGCGAGAAAGATGCCGCGTCCGGGGAGGGGAGGCGTGGTAGCGCACGGCCTCACCGATGAAGAAGCCAGGGTCAGAGCGATCGCGGAGATCGTGAACCAGATGGTGGAGCAATCCCGCAAAGGGGAAAACGTCGACCTTAATGCCCTTAAGTCAGCCGCGTGCCGTAAGTACGGCCTCTCCCGGGCGCCGAAGCTGGTGGAGATGATTGCTGCCCTGCCCGAAGCTGACCGCGAAGCCCTACTCCCAAAGCTCCGAGCGAAGCCTGTCAGAACCGCCTCCGGTATCGCCGTCGTAGCAGTCATGTCGAAGCCCCACCGGTGTCCTCACATCGCCACCACCGGGAATATCTGCGTTTACTGCCCCGGGGGGCCTGATTCCGATTTTGAATATAGCACTCAGTCGTATACTGGCTACGAGCCCACCAGTATGCGGGCCATCCGAGCCAGGTATAGGTTTTTTCTTTCATGTTGATTTACAATAGCTTTGGTAAATTGCTGAAAGATTGACTTTTTGTACTTCCTTGGGATTCAAATGATGGAAATTTGGCTCTCAACTGAACTATTGTGTATGCTTGCTTTGATAAGGAATTTCCTAGCAGAAGGGCCTTTTTAGTGTTGATAATTCCAAGCTGTATATAGCGATGGATGAAGATTAGTTTGCTTGATTACCGGTTGGAGTTTGATGATTTGCTCTTGTTTGAATTTCCTTGATGGGACTTCCTTTTGGGTATGAGGTTTTTAGTTTTGAGTTGAATTCAAATTGTAGGGTGTTTAAGGCTATTTAATCGTCAGTAGGAGTTTTTTGGTTTTGTAAGAACAAGTAAATTGCACGAAATAATATGAACTTTGAAATAGTTAGGTTTGGTGGCATTGGCATGGACTTCTAACCATGTTGCTGTCAAAGGCGCCCACCTAGGCAGGATCTAGGTGGGGGCTTAGGCGATAGTAGAACAATCGTGATTTCATTCTTGTATTTTAATCCTAGGCAGAGTGTCTGGCTTGCGTCCACCCACCCCCCGCCTAGCTATGTGACTGGGCTTAAAAATACTTAAGGCGTGTGTGTGGTGCCGTCTGCGCGTCTTTTAGAACACTATGTGAGTGTGCTTCTAATAAATCTGAAATTATCACCTGCTTCTGCAGAGGTAAGGAAAAGTGGTGCAGCACATCAAATTCGAACTACTTTGTTATAAATTTATGCTATTGTGAGTTACTTCATTAATTTTGGTGCCACCGATTGCTGCCACCTCCAAAGTTTTTTTTAATTTTGTTTTAAAGGTTAAAATTATATCGAAAAACTTATAAGAAATATTTACAAGATCTAGAGAGAATCCTTAGCTGCCACCACCAAAGTTAGATTTATAAGTTGGTGTCACCAACCGCAACCACATCCAATGTTCGTATTGTTCAATGCAATTTGCTTTGATAGCTTTTTGCAGTTCTTGTTTTCCCAGTAGAATTTGTTGGGAGTGGGTACCAAGTAACAGTCTTGAAGCTTTGGCTGGTTCAAAAAATTGAGAATTTTAGGAAATAGAGTCTATTTGTTGGTTCTAATAATTGGCGCTTTAAGTTCTGTTAAGTATACCTGGTTTATCAAAAAAATAAATAAAATACATATATAATGCCTGGTATCCTAGAAACGTTTTGTGATTTTTCATCTGTCATGTCATGGGTTTTATGTTGATTGTCAGTGGATCAAATCTTCTGCCTAGCATCAGCTTAGGACTTATTGCGTTTGTAACTGCAGATACAATCCTTATGTCCAGGCTAGGAGCAGGATTGACCAACTAAAGCGATTGGGGCACAGTGTGGATAAGGTTGAGTTCATCTTGATGGGAGGTACCTTCATGTCACTACCTGCAGATTATCGTGATTATTTTACTAGGAACCTACATGATGCTCTATCTGGACACACATCTGCAAATGTGGAAGAAGCGGTTGCTTATTCTGAACACAGTGCAGTGAAGTGTATTGGGATGACGATTGAAACGTGAGTGTTACAGCTTCAATCTTCAACTTATTGTACAGCATTCATTGGCCTATTTTTTTTCCCCATGTCTTATATTGGGGGCTCATTGTATCTTTCGTTTCCTTTGAACATGACTCTTTTTTTTTTGTCAAAATGATTAACATTTTGGTTAAAGATATTGCTATAAGATTCATCATGTACATATTTCTACCTGATAATAAATGTTGGAAGTCTATATTTTCTGCTTTTTGATATATGATTAGGCTCAGAGGTGTAATAGACAGGACCAATAATTGTCCATCTCATGTATCTCCAGTTAAAAACCACAAAGAGTTTGGATAGTGGTGATTGATAGCATTTTCACATTTTGGTTATTTCTAGGTTCTAGCTGACCTGATTAGACAAGAATGGAATCACCAAATTTTTATGATTGTTCTATCAGCTCCACAACCTATGAATTTTTATTTGTTTCTTTTCCACTTTCAGGAGACCAGATTATTGTCTTGGACCTCATTTGCGACAAATGCTATCATATGGGTGTACGCGTTTAGAGATTGGAGTTCAGAGCACATATGAGGATGTTGCTCGTGACACCAACAGGGGGCACACAGTTGCTGCCGTTGCTGATTGCTTCTGCTTGGCCAAGGATGCTGGTTTCAAGGTGCTGATTCTTTGAACTTTCTGATGTAGTTTATGTATTTTCCTTTCTTAATCAAACATAAGTTCCAAGAGATCATTTTATTTTTCAATGTATGCAATTGATCCTTTTTTTTTATACCTTCAACTTCTTATTGGAATTTCAGACCAAGAGAAGTCTTCTCTAGATCATTTTTCGAATAATATGTGCAGTTATGATTACCTTTTGCTTTTGAATGGCAGTTTGGACTAAAGAGAGCTTGGTTGTTTGACAAGAACATCATGTACATGTTTTTGAGCATTACAAATTTGCATAGTTCTTGTCGTTTCATTTGCTATTCTTATGCTTTGTTGCAGGTGGTTGCACATATGATGCCAGATCTTCCAAATGTTGGAGTTGAAAGGGATCTAGAAAGTTTTAAGGAGTTCTTTGAAAGCCCTTGTTTTAGAACTGATGGGCTTAAAATATATCCAACTCTTGTTATTCGTGGAACTGGACTTTATGAGCTCTGGAAAACGGGAAGGTATCTTTCCATGCTCTAACTACATTTGCAATGAGAAATACCACTCTTAAACCAACATAATACAACATATAAATTGAAAAAAAAATGAATTTCCTTGTTTCAGGTATAGAAACTATCCACCTGAGCAGCTTGTGGACATTGTAGCAAGGATTTTAGCCTTGGTTCCTCCTTGGACTCGTGTTTACCGAGTGCAGCGAGATATTCCAATGCCCCTTGTTACATCTGGCGTGGAGAAAGGCAATCTTCGTGAGTTAGCTTTGGCTAGAATGGATGACTTGGGCTTAAAATGCCGGGATGTCCGAACACGTGAAGCAGGAATTCAAGTAAGTTGCTCTCATCAAATCTGCATAGATTATTTGTGCACTTAAAATTCTGTAGTACCAGATGCAGATTGTAGAAGTTCTCTGATATGTGCAGGACATTCATCACAAAATAACACCGGAGGAGGTAGAACTAATCCGCCGTGATTATGCAGCTAATGATGGTTGGGAAACTTTTCTCTCATACGAAGACGCTCGCCAGGTGAATATGCATGCTTATTAAGTGACAGCTTGAGAACATATTTATATAATTTCTTGAACATACAGTTTTTCTGAAATTTCCTTGGGATTTAATGTTTATATTTTAAATTTTACATAAAAATCTTAGACTCGGCTATTTGATGGTTGCTAAGAATTCTTTGTATGCCCAGGACATTCTTGTTGGATTGTTGCGCTTGAGGAAGTGCGGGAAGAACGTCACTTGTCCTGAACTCCTGGGGAAATGCTCTATCGTCCGCGAGCTTCATGTCTATGGAACTGCAGTTCCCGTCCATGGAAGAGACGCAGACAAGCTTCAACACCAGGTAAGATAGCTAAAGGGGAATGGCATTTCCATAACCATGAATTTGCAGGCTAAAATGCTTCTTATTACAATTGTACTAGTGTGACAACTGGGGCTAAAGTATCAATGCAACTATATAATATACTGCTTAAATCTAGTTAATGTAATTGAAATATGTAAACATACATAGTTAACAATAATAAAAAGGTGAAACTAATTAAAATAACCCAACCTTTAAGGGGGTGTTAAAAATATATCCCCTCCTTTCAAATGTAAGATAAATATCCCGACCTTTATAAGTGATGGTAATATAACATCCCAAAATTTTTTCCACCATAAAAATGCTTACATGGCACATATGTGGCAAAAAATAATGATCATATTCACAAACGTGCCCTTGGATCTTAATGCTCGAATTATACAAAGTATAGTCTAGATTGTCATGATAATTTTAAGAAAATAAAAGTCTCTTTTGTAACTAAAAAAAATCATTCAGTTTAATACGTATTTATAGATTATAATTAAATTTAATCAAAAAAAATATATAATAAAACAAGTAAATATTTAAAATACAATTTTCAATATCTTGATTGTGTAAAATATCATTCAAGTTTATTAGATTAAACTAGATTGTTTTTTAAGTTTATATTAATAAAAAATAAAAATTTACATTCTTTTATATATCATCATTATTTTGGATTTAATAAAAAAATAAAAATTTTACATTCTTTTATATATTTTGTAATAATAATAATTTACTTCTTATATATAAATGAACACCATTGAATAATATAAATAATTAAATTTTCATCTCAATTTCGTAGTAACATAAAGTTTATAATTGACAATATATTCTTCAGTTTTGATAAGTTAAATCACTAGCTAATCATTTACTAATTGACAATATGTTATTTTGGTTTACATTTTTTTTTATTTGGCTTGTTATAGATATTATTGATTTAAACAAATATATAAAAAGTGAGGTACAAATTAAATCTAAAACTACAAAAGTTTATTAAATAAACTTTTAAATTCATCTAATTTAATTTTATATGTTTTATTTGAATTGAAAATACATGAGTAATACAATACAAAAATAAGAATTTTATTGGAGAGAAATCATTAGGATATTATATTACCATCACTTATAAAGGTCGGGATATTTATCTTATATTTGAAAGGTTGAGATATATTGTTAACACCCCCTTAAAGGTTGGGTTATTTTAATTAGTTTCGCCTAATAAAAACGCCATATTTTATTCAATTATTTTGTAAATAGTATATCATAGATTAAGATTAATCAGAACTTATATCAATATTCACCATATAAAAGATAATGAACTATTCTTCTTTACATTAAAATAAATAAATCTATACTCACGTCATTCTGTCAGCAAGATAGTATAACTTTATAACCTAGACCTTCCTACTATATACAACAATACATTGTAAAATTTTATGATATATATGTATGTGATACATCATAATTGATTGTGCTTTCAAATTCACTACTAAGAATATGTAACACACTATATCCTAGGATCTTATTATCTTTTTCAACAACAAAATATCATGAGAATGCAAACATATTTTGATTAGATTAGATGATTTTATTTATATGTAAGATGCATCTTTTAACAACAGTAAAATGAAGTTATTCATCTATCTATATATAATACTGAGATCGGTGTATAGCCAAAAAAAAATTGTGTCATCCCATGGTTGACTGTTAAAAAAATTCCTTCCTAAATTTCATATGCATAATTCAATTTAATTTTAAAAAATAAGATGGAGCTCATTAAAAAAGTAAGTTGTATGCAACTAGTAGTGTTTCTGCCTCTATTTTTCATCCTTTCAGCAATGTAGCATCCTTTAATACTTTCTTGTATCAGGGTTATGGTACACTCCTTATGGAGGAAGCAGAGCGGATTGCTCGCAGGGAGCACAGATCAAGCAAAATAGCTGTAATCTCAGGAGTTGGAACCCGCCATTATTACCGGAAACTTGGGTACGAGCTCGAGGGGCCTTATATGGTGAAATACCTTACGTGAAGGCGTTGTCAAGCAAGATATAAATCTTCTAACCCTGTTTTCACATTTGAGATTCTCACGTCATCCCTTTTTCTTATTCTTCAAAAGCGAGGTTTTCTGCTCTTTGAATCCCTACTAGTTCATCCGAGTTTTGTTGTAGTTTATCCTTTATTTGTTCCATATGATAGAAAATGATTCTGAATGTATAAACATTTTATCAATTTATCAGCTATCTTATAAAACTGCCTAACTGCTTAAACACTACAAGTCTACAACTGCATATAGCTGGTGAAATCTCCGCTGCTGGTATCTCACATAGTCAACATTTTGTTTTCATCTGCAACTGCAAGTATACTCCATAGGATTGTTTATCCTAAACTCAAAAATGTGTAAAAATCATCTCCCTTGATCCCATAGGAGCATTTGAAAATAATATTTGGCAAATAATCAACTTCGTAATTTAAATACAACAGGCAAGTAATTATAAATTGGTAAACAAATAAGGTGAAAAATAATCAACTGATAGCTTATTGATCAGACAGGAAAATTTCCAGTATCTGTCCCTATAAAAAAAAACCCCTAAAATTTCGAACTCCATAGAAAAGAAGTTGGGACACCACCTTCATCCATATTTCTGTATACAGTTTTTAGTCTATATTCTGAGGTTCCACAACAGAAGTTGGGGCAGTTTGCACGCCTCTAGGCTCTAGCTATGATCTCACAGGCTGCAATTTGAGTGTATTTGACTGGGGTTGATGGCGAGACACTCTCAAACCATGTCGGGTCTCTGAGGTAGAAGAAGATTGTAGAACTTGTCGTGCAAGAAGAAGCTCTTTCCCTTGCTGTCGACAGCTTTCTTCCACCCACACCAGCCACCATTTGCTATCTTCTTCAGATCGTCACTGCCTGTGTAGTGAGGATCTAGAATGAGAAATGCAGAGTCCCCACTGGCCTCGTTGTAATCGACTCCTAGGAGGGTATATGCAAGAACACCCCCACCTGTGTTTTCATTGTCATATTAAACCATTAACTTGCTGTCTTGTTGTTCGACAAAACTTCCATAAAAATCAGATGCCACATCTCAGGATAGAATAGAAGGCATAAACGACTAAATAATTAATGTACCAACTTGTACCGAAAGGAGAAGAGCGTATCACTCACCAATCATGATAGGGGTTCCTTGGCTTTCAAAATGCATTGCCAGTTCTCGACATTTTTCAGGAAGCTCTGACCCTGATCGAACGTTTATCACCTTGCAAGTAACCTGCCAGTATGAAATTAAGTTTCCACTTTGTTTCTTTTATTTCTTAACTAGTGTATTATAGATGTTATAGATGTTAAGATATTGTGATCATATAAAAATGCTGATTATATTAGATTGCAAAAACGAAAAATACTTAAATTAGACATATTAAATATTTTTGGAGAAACATAATGTGAAATTAGTGTAAATGAAAAATATATATTAGATCAATCAGTATTATAAAATAATAATGTATATACGTATAACTTATTATAAATTACAAATGTCCCTCACTAATATTATAAATTACAAATATCTAATTCAAATATTTTTCATTTTTTCGATCTAATATAATCAGCATTTTTATATTATCACAATATCTAGGCATGAGATGCCTACATCCATCAAGCGAGATTTTCAGTCTTTCAGATGCTTATAGACAATATAACGAATGTAGTAATCCAACAATGAGCCACTAATTTCACATTCAAGGTTAATACTTCAAAGATGAAAATTCCACTTACCCCCAAAAGTTTGTCCAAAACATAGCTCAACTCAATCGCACCAATCCATTCACGTGAGCCAATGAAAGAAGGATCCTTATCACCAATCTCTACAAGTGCCTGTTGTATCTCCCTGAAGATTTTTCATACAAGGGAAAAAGTGAAACTTTATATCCCTCATGAACCTAAAGAGCAAAGGAAAAAACTGCATATGGAGTAAACAATCTCAATCACCTATGTGTGGGTACATCAATTGCAGTATAGTGCTGTAATTTGAACCAGGAAATAATTGTCTGTAGAGAACGATAGGCACAGCCCCATCCCTGGAACATATGTAACAAACCGGTTTGTAAGTCCCAAAGATCAATCACACTGCAATAAGGATTAGGATCATAATACTCATCAGCATGACCGCCAAGCAACATTGCAAATAGACAACATTCAATTGTTTCTAATTTTATGTCGTATAGCAAATAGTTGCATTGCAAAGATTCCTAAAAACTTAAGAACAATGAAGTGGTCAAAAGAATTGCGACCTTCAAGTATAGAAGCTGATGCTAAAATTCATTAAAAAACAAAGTAACATTGAAAATTTGAACAAAATTCTTACAAAATTTCATAGACTTGTATTTGATTAGTCAAACAAGGAATGTAAAGAATTGTATTACCGAATCATCAAAACCGTCGTGAAGGTAATGATAATATTCATAAGGACCTTGAACAAGTGAGGCATGACCTTCAGAAACTGCATGCCCATTTTAATGTCAGCAGGAAGACCACAGCTGCAACCGAAATAATCTAACTGCATGCAAGCATAAAATGTAAAACATCTACCAGTTTCTTACCCCCGCTGCCAGGTATTCCTATATGCACATCTTTCAGCAGTGTAGAGCCTGAAATAACCAATGATATATTCCAATTATTTTATCGGATAAGTGTAAGCTTATGTGAGGTAGAGAAAAACAGAAGAAAAAAAAAAAAAGAAAAATAGATGTGAACATTATCAAAAACAAGTATATTACCTCTCTTTCCTGAGCCCTTTGTGTAAATGTTGTTCTGTAAAAATTTTAGAGCATTTGCTGCTCGGAGGAGAGGACGGTCAGTAGGAAGTCCAAGTCTTAAATGCAGCGATTTCCTCAATTCAACTGCAAGGATTAGATATCATCACAACATGCACTACCAATAGCGCAATTGATTAAATGTCTGATGCTGCTATACAGATGACTCCAATAAACTCGTCCAACCGTCCCTTTCCCATTCCACAACTACCCCAACTTTAGCACTCCCCTACATTTCTCTTTACATCTCCACAGTACTCGTACCAAATGTACTTGTCAAAATGCAAATCCCACTGGAGATATCCAGCGAATAATGCTTGGGTTTAGCAGAAAATTTCCATGCCGAAAACCAGAATCATTTGACCAAAAATACTATAACATGGATTTAAAACATCAAAATTAGCCTAACTCACATTCCACCCTAACCCAAAAATTTGAAGATCAAGGTTGTGCATCTTTCAATCCATAATAACTCAAAAGCACTTGCATGCAAAGAGCCAAATCTTAATGATTACCCAATTTAGACCCATCCTCATAAAAACAACAGGTTAAGAACAGGCATAAGAAATGCAAACAATTAATTCTGGGTTCTGCAGAGATACCTTGCTTAGTTTCCATCTCACCATAAGTCAGATCATATATAGCTGTGATTGGGTGCAGAATACCAGGAGTAGTAAAGTGATAAGGACACAACTGCAAACGTTGTTGACCAAAAATGGACCCAAGTTAAATATACTTACTGGGCAGAATTCCCAGTACCAATATTTCAAAAACTTATACCAAAGTAGTATGGAAAAAGATGGAGTATAATGAAAGGAGATAAATGAAAGAGCAAGCATACAAATTGAAGGACAAAAAAGAAATAAAACAATTTTCAGCTGCAAAAGCTTTTCTCCAGATAAAATACGATGTCTTCTAAACTGAATAAACACGTGTGCATGTATGTATAGGTGCCCAAAGCTAATCATATGCACTGATACAAGAATAGAAACCCGGAACTAGAAAAATATCCATGCATAAGTAGAATCGGATGCAAGACATGAACTCATGAAGCCCCCGGGATGCATTGCATAGTGGAAAAGGAAGAAATCTACGAGCATTTGTGAGCACTGGGACTGAGTTCTTATGGGTTAAAACCTTAGCTTTCCCATAGACTCCCATAGTATACTATATCTGGTGATTTACCTTGTCAACATTCAACAATGCTGAGGGCAGAGATTGTGGAGGCCAAAGAGAAGTATAAGACATGAAATTTGACTAGGATAGACTTTTTTTTATTAGTCGACATCAAGATGCAAGAGAAGGTCAAAACAAGAAATGCACGAAGCAAATTTTGTAATTATTAAGAGAAGGTCAAAACAAGAAATGCATGAGACCATAGAGAAAAATAATGTCAGGAAAAAGGCATATAAACCATGAGCTAAAGGAGAAAACAAATAAAAACAACAGAAGTTACATAAATGAACAATGACATCTGCTTCAAAAGAGAGTGGAAACGAAGATGAGAATTAAACATTAATCCTGCACATAGGCAAGAATGCCAGTTCAAGTAATATAAACTTATGTGGAATGACAGCTATCTTACTGCAGTCATGATACCTGAGGATGTTGTTTTAAGAAGCATGACAAGGTTGCGGTCTTCATTGCATTTAACTGATCAGCCAATGCAGGAATAATTAGCTTGGATATTGCACAACTCAAGGGAAGATCTTTTACAGCATAACAAACAACTTCTAGTTTATAGTTCACAACCCACAGTTTGGCCTCTTCTGAAGCTGCCAGCAAATGACAGTTGTTAAATTATGAATCCAAGATAAAGAATCGCAAAGTAATTTCTAAATTATGATTAGTTTAAAGAACAAGTAGTTTGCAGATACCTGGACAAAACTTTGCCACCGGTGCATTCAATTTTGAGGACTTTTCTGATCTGGTACGCAGAACAGTCACTTGAATTATACCTGCATTCTAAGAAAAGAAGCTTCTTGACAAAATATATGCGCTTGCAGCCAACAAGTGATGTAAAAAGTCAGCTGGTAAGTTGAATTCACTAGCAATTAATAAAACAATGAAATATCAAATATCGGTTTCAATATCGGCATCAGGGAATGAGTATGAGATTGATATATGATATCTTTCTTAGGTAAAGTGTAGGATATCAAGATATGGGTATGAGTGATACCAAACGGGGTCAAGAAGAAATAGGAATCAAATTAAGAAGTACAAAACATAATCTACTAACCTCAGCAGACACTGAGGACATATGTTTCTCGTTGGAGAAAAAGTACGAACATGGGAGTATCTTTGCATCAGAGGGCTTAAGATCAGAGAGTTCAGCCAATGAGTCCGATACTCCACCACGGATAAGAACAGGATCAGGAACTTCTTCCACATTTCTCTGTGATGTTTCCACCATGAATGTGAGCTCTGGATCTTTCAAACTTGCAATAAGTGCCTCGTGTGCAGCCAAATACATTCGCTCCGCATCTGAATGTTGGTAGTAGGTATTGTTTAGAGATTCAAGGTTGTAGCTAAAATGATAATAGAGAAAATCCATAAAGATATCAGCTTCAAGCTATGTCAATTCCAACATTTCAACATCTAGATATGTAGTAAATCACAAGGAACACTAACCATTTTTGTATTGTTGCTGAAAGAATACATGCTGGCTCAAAAGAGCTTACTTGCAAGTTCATTAAAAATTGCAAATTCTTAACAGAGTCTACCTCATAAAGTACCCAGAATTGAGAACAAAGTCAAAGCTGAGAACAGTGCGTAAAAGTGATTACCTGATTCCTTGCTTGGTGATACATAAATAGGCAATTTGATAGGTAGCTCGCAACTTAGCAAACAACCTCTCTCCCAAATAAACTTCTCGGGCTCCTCCTCATACACAATAGAGCTCACAGGTACCAAATCCTTCACATTCCCGGATTTCGACAAGAAAAAACGAACTTCCCCGCCAATGGAATCCACGGAGCCACCAATCAAATCCAAAGAAGCCGAATCCACCACACCATTGTCAAAGCTCCTGCGCAACTTGAGAGCCGAATCCACCGCCTCTTTTGCAATTACTTGTGATTCGCCGTGCGTTCCGATGATCAAAGCTCCGATCACGTGAAATCCTTTGATAATGAGCGCCCTGATATCGTTGGCTTCCTCCGAAAAGGCTGGGGAGAGAGGGCGATCGGATTGTAGTTGGAAGTGTAGGCATCGCACGGTGGACACGACAGTGTAGGCTGGGAAGAAGGGAGATCCGATCAACCACTGGAGGGATGGTTTGTGGGTGGAGAGAACGAGCTTAGGGCACAAAACCCTAACAGTTGGGGTATCGTCCGCCATGGGTGGCCCGTCGGTCAACCGGTCCCTTTTCCGGTGCTTATTTTTGGGCGGTCTGTGAAGACCGGAGTTTGATGCTCCTATAGTCCTATTACTTCCCGTCCGTAACGCTAATTCACCATAACATACTTTATATTTATAGTGATTTTTATAAAGCAAATCATCGAAATACATAACATTTGCAAACTTAACCATTAAAGTTGGTCGTATTTGGCTTAACCATTAAAGTTGATCAATTCCTTAGGAAGATTTTTCTAAGGGGAGGATCCACATCCCTTTTTTTTTTTTTTTTTTTTTTGAAGCCAAATTCGGACGAGTATTTATTCAAGGAAGCCAAGTCAGAGGGGAGTTGTTTCGTCGACGGAGGGGAGTTGGTTCGTCGACACACTCAATTTGGTCCAATTCAGGCATTTGAACAAGTACTTGATGCTCTCAATTCTATTATGGAGTTCAATTAAAATCATTTTTCTGCCGAGAAGCCTGAAATTGCTTCAAGTGGTCTCTTTATACAATATTTTGCTTATTCACAAAAAGTATGAAGTTGATCTCACAGTCTTTTGCATACTTGAATACAATTCTTGGATGAGGATTTCAGGCTTTTTGTGAATAAGCAAAATATTGTATAAGCAAAATATTGTATAAAGAGACCACTTGAAGCAATTTCAGGTTTCTCGGCAGAAAAATGATTTTAATTGAACTCCATAATAGAATTGAGAGCATCAAGTACTTGTTCAGATGCCTGAATTGGACCAAATTGAGTGTGTCGACGAACCAACTCCCCTCCGTCGACGAAACAACTCCCCTCTGACTTGGCCTCCTTGAATAAATACTCGTCCGAATTTGGCTTCAAATTGAACGGAAACAGGATGATCTTGAGCCTGACAGGATTCGGAGAACTCCAATTAAGGCTATTAATCCTATGACGGTGGCGATCGACGGTGGCCGGAGGGTGATTGGCGATTGACGGTGGCAAATGATCTCAGAATATATGTGATAGAGAAGAAAGGAACGAGGAGAAAATGTGAAAGTGTGAAATTAATTAGGAATTAATTAAGTGAGGACATATATTGACTAGGGGTGGGCACAAATCCCGCAAATCCCGTCCCGTCCCGATCCCGGTGGGATTTAGAAAAAAAAATTCCAATCCCGTCCCGCAAAAATTACGCAGGACGGGACGCGGGACGAAGAGTTCGAATCCCGCAAATTCCGTCCCGTCCCGCATATATATATAAAATTATATATATTATATATTTACTTAAAATTAATAAAGATATATTAGAATATATTTACATTATACTTTATCATTTATTTAAACCCTAAATTTAAATTTTAAAATAATAATAAAAAAAACATTAAAAATATACTCAGTATAAGATATAAATCATTTGGCCGTAACTTACTGTTGGCCAAAATAAGACTTACTGTTGGTCTAATGGATCATTGGATTGTATGTTAATTTGGATGAATTAACATTTACAGAATTTAATTTGCATATATTATGAATGAATTTAATCTATCTATATAATACTTTAAAACAGAAGACATTGCTGATGTGTCGTCCTCCCCTTAATTGTATCATTTTTTTTCCAATTATAATTAAGTAACTTTTAAATCAATTTTTATATTTAAGATTTTTACCTATTTACTAACAATTGGGTTTAATTTAAAACATTGAATTAAATCTAATGTCTACTATTAATTTCTCTTATTATTTCTTTTTCTTTTTCTCTTCATCTCTTCACATATTTACATGATCTCATTTTTATTTTTTACCCATTTACTAACCATTGGGTTTAATTCTAAATATTGAATTAAATCCAATGTCTACTATTCATATGTATATATATATATATATATATATATATATATATATATAGATATATATATATATATACATACATACTTATATATTATAATAATAATAACCTATATCAATATAATATTTATATTTAAAAACTTTTTTGATGAAGCCTAACTTTATGGTAAATATTTTTACCATTTTCTTAAAGATTTCAAGCATACCTTCATTATTTTATCCAAACTTTTATTAATATTTTATAATATTAATTTATTATGTTGTTAAAAATTTATTTATTAAAAATCGCGCCATGGCGCGGGAATTATACTAGTTTTTTTTAAAAGACTTACTATTATTTTTTGATTTTATTTTAATATTTTTTTTTTGTGAGAGACAAATCCCGTCCCGTCCCGTCCCGTGAGGGATAAGACCCGGCGGGATTTGAAAAAATATATTTAATCCCGTCCCGCAAAAAATACGAGGGACGGGACGCGAGATTACCCCAATCCCGTCCCGTCCCGTCCTATGCCCACCCCTAATATTGACCATTGATTGATTTGAAGAGTTATTAGGAAGATATGGGTTGATATTAGGAGAGGGTCCTATTCCATAAAAATGACCTTTCGGCGATTGTTAAGTTAAACCCCCGACAATTATCAAATAAGGGGCATCGTTAGGGATTGTACAGGTCAGGTTATTGGTATTTTTCAAGAAATAATCCTACATGGATGATGGATCGGTTCTCCAAATAGAAGCTCTTGGATTCTGTACAGGGGTCCAACTAGCATTCGACAGAGGCTTGCGGAACGTCATCATTGAAAGGGATAGCTTAGAAATTATAAAAGCTATCAACAACAACACCAATACTTATTGAGAGATTTCTAAAGGGCTAGGTTATGAAATAGAAGAAGATTCTCATTGTATTTCCATTGTATTTCTTGAATGATTTCATCATTGTACAAGAGCTAGTGACACTTGTAACAATCTCATTGTATAGAGAAATAGATGCAAGGATCTAGTGACACTTGTAACAATCTCTAATGGTGGAGTGAGACCCAAGGAGGATCCTTCTAGAATGGGACATCTCATACAAACATGTGCTAAAATGTTATGTAGAATGTAGAGATAGGATAATGAATATTATGTGCTAGTATCCCCTGCGCTATCAACTGTCGAAGGCAAAGTTGAGAGCGTATTGAAGCGAACCGAGCAGCAGTGAGCGGTTTGGTTAAAAGACCGGCAAGCTGATCTTTGGATGAGATAAATGCGACATGTAAGGTCTTGGCTTGCACACGCTCTCAAACAAAATGATAATCAAGTGATAGATGCTTTATCTTGTGGTGTAAAACAGGGTTGCTGGAAAGATATGTTGCTCCAATATTATCACACCAGAGGATAGGCGATTGAGGCAGAAAAATCTGAAGACTTGTCATCACAGATTGAATCCAGAGAATCTCATATGTGGCTTGAGCTAATGCGCGGTATTCGGCCTCAGTCGAAGAGCGAGACACACTATCTTGCTTTTTCGAGGACCACGAAATGAGATTAGAGTCATGATATATGCAGTAAGCACCAACAAATCGATGATCACTCCTATCAGATCTCCGATCGACGTCGGAGAAGGCAGACAGGGTATGCTGTCGTGTAGAGGAGATGTGGAACTACATCGTGGATGTGTTATTCAGGTACCGGAGGATCCTCTTGATAGCTAACCAATCGATATCTCGAGGATGATGCATATGTTGACGGCAAAGCAAACATCTGGACGAGTGAAAGAGAGATATTGAAGTGAGCCAACTATGCTTCGATACAATTGAGCATCAGAAAACAGTGGTAATTCAATAGAGGAATCATAGTCGAGAGCCATAGGTGTGGTGACAGTCTTGCAATATGGCATTCCTGCACGACTGATGAGATTAGTGATATGTTTGGTTTGGCACAAATTGAACCCAGATGAATCCCCAGAGATTTCAATGCCAAGAAAATAGTGCTAGGCCCCAAGTCCTTGATTGGGAACTTTGCACCGAGAGCAGTAATAAAGTAACTGGATAGCTGACCATTCGAAGCGAAAACCAATAAATCATCAACATATACAAGCACAAAGACACAATGTGAACCAAGGTGATGAACAAACAAAGGGAATCGGCAGAGGAGGGAGTAAAACCCATGGTGATCAAGACATCACTAAGTTTGGTAAACCAGGCTCGGGGAGCCTGTTTTTAGAGGTGGCAATCGGGTGGGTCTGGTCGGGTTCGGGTTCGGTTAGTCGGGTTTCGGGTAATGTCTAATAATTTGGTCAATCGGTTGGATCGGGTTCGAGTTTCGCTTGTATCAGGTTTCGGTTATTCGGGTTTCGGTTGTCCCGGGTTTCAGTTATTTCAGGTTTGGATTGTCTCATGTTTTCATTATTTCAATATTCATTTTGAAAAATTTACTAGATTGTATCTTAAAGTTTGGGCTATTTCGGGTTTCGATTATAACGGGTTCGGGTCTTAATGGGTTTCGGTTTAATCGGGTTCGGTTCATTTGGATTTCTGGTCCAAAATGGACGGGTTGGGTCGGTGTTCAGAACAATCGGTTTCGAGTCGATCGGGTCGGGTTTTCGGGTTCGGATCGGGTTTTGCCAACTCTACTTGTTTTAGACCGTAGAGAGATTTATGGAGTTTGCAAATGTAGGAAAGAAATTGGGATGAGAAAAACCTGGAGGTTGAGCAATGTAGACGTCCTCATCAAGAGTGACGCGAAGGAAAGCGTTTTGCACATCCAACTGTCGAACCACCCAGTCGTGCATAGCAGCAAGAGAGAGCAGTAATCGAATTGTCGAAGGCTTTGCTACCGGACTGAGGGTGTCTGTGTAATCGATGCCATGGAGTTGATGATATCCCTTGCCAATGAGTCGAGCCTTTCTTTGCTCAAAAGTACCATCTGGCCTGCGCTTCGATTTGAAAACGCACTTTATCCCTAGGACATTGGCAGAGGTGGAGGGAGGTACTAAAGTCCATGTATTAGTGAGCATCAGAGCCTTGAATTCGGCCTCCATAACCGCCCTCCACTCAGGGAATTTCACTGCCTTTGTATAACAAGAAAGCTCTTTTGGTGTGCAAGAGGTGTGGTTTGCAGTTGGAGGCCAGGGTGTGGTGCCGTCCGAGCGAATTAGGGGCATGTGAATATGATCTCGATAACGGGTAACCATTGGGTGAATAGATTGGTTAGGTTGAACCATGGGGGCTGGGGAATCCGGAGATGAAGACGGTGTGGTTGAGGTTGAAGATTCTGAAGAGGATGAGGTAATATCATTGTGGATATTAAAAGGGGGAGGGTTAATAAAAGGCTCATTTGGAGGTTGTTGTGGGCCGAGCTGAGGGAGGCCGGGTTGATGAATGATTGGGCCTGTTTGAGGAGGGATATTTGGTGGGTGTGGTGTTGGATTGAATATGGGTAGGTCCATTGAATCAGGAGCCCGTTCAATGTTGGTAGGAGGAAATCGAGTATGCAAAATTAAATATAAATAAATCACAGCAAACCAGATTCCGTCCCTTTGCAAATAATTACAAGACCTCCTCCTAATGTAGCAGTGGGAAGTCAGGATCGATCCACGAGGAAGCGTGTCAGCGGATCCTAGGTAGCGGAGAAATCTCACGGACAGAAGTCGACAACAGGGGTACTCGATCTCGACTAGGGGTTAGTCGACAGAAGATCGGACAGTCGAACACAGCACAGTAGCTCGGCTAAGGGTGGTCGATCTCGACCAGAACTACTCGAGATCGAGTAGCCTTCGTCTGGGTCGAGTTGGTCTTCGTCGATTTCTGCACAAGTAAGCTACGGCGACTCTAGGTCGAGAATCAGTGGTCGAGGTCGACCAGAGTGTGGTCGAGATCGACGAGGGCAGGGAGTAAAACGAATGAGATAAAGAAAATAAAGAACAAATGCTTTTGGGATTTCGATTTAAACTTTAATGTAAAAGAACTTCCAAGATTGGGGTTTGCAACGACAATAACCAAGCATGCATAAGGTAGAACCAAACAGATATTCATATAATTCGCATTAAAGGACTAAGCTTTCGCCTTTTCCAACAATTAGACAACTCTCTCAAGAAACCCTAATTGTCTCTACTGATTTTATGTTTATAATCCAAGTGGTTAACATGGATCTCCATTAGGTGGGCAATAAACACATCAACAAGTAGGAAAATGCTCAAAACATGATAAAGGTCGGATCTTTACCTCAATTATGCATGGCTATCGTCGGGCTCGCCCCAACCCTAGAAGTGGGTTGACTACTCGCGCTTCATCGCAAACTCAGACATCATCGATCGAAAGGAAACAACTTGCATTAAACTAAATTCCAAGACTTTACAATCCCGACAATCCAACTCTCGTTGAATGCCAAAACCCTAAAACCTTCGAACTCCTAAATCTCTACTTGGAACTACTTGTCTCTGACTGAAATTGAATGAATGAAAAACCAGCCCCTAGGGCTTTATTTATAGGCTTCATTCCCTAGCTATTCTAGGAAAGAAGATATCTATCTATATCTAAAACTTTATCTAAAACTTAAAAAGATAAATAAAAGCTATAACATAATTAAATCCAAATTAGGAAAATATATCTAAACGTCTTCTATGGATAAAATTCCTTCTCTTCATGATGGATCTTGATAGTTTTGGATAGAATCGACAATCTTCGCGTCCAAGCAATGCAAAACCGAGTAGGATTCGTCAAGCCGCGTCGAACAGCTTCTGGAAGCGTGGTCGATCTCGACAAGAGCTTTGTCGATCTCGAGTAGGAATCCTGGTCGACTGGTCTTGGCTGGCTTCTCTGCTCGACAGGCTCGGACTCTGGCTCACGGTGCTCGTCGATGTCGACAAGGGCTCGTCGAGGTCGAGTAGCCTGGCTATGTCGAATGGGTCTTCTCGGGTGGCTCCACTCGACAGGCTCGGATCTGGACTCGGAGCTCGTCGATCTCGACTAGGGTTCCTCGAGATCAACTAGGGTATGGCCTTCTCTGGTCGAGCAGCTTCTCCTCGGCATGGACTCGGACTGGCGCTGTGGGCTTCGTCGATCTCGACTAGAAGCTTGTCGAGATCGAGTAGAATAGTCCTTGTCCTTGGCTCCTCGATCAGTTCTCCTCTCGACTCCGGATGTGGCGCTGGGCTTCGTCGATCTCGACCAGGTTTTGTCGAGATCGAGTAGGCTCCGGAAGTCGGGTGGTCTGGTTCTCGATGTTGCTCCTGTCGACAAGGCTGTGCTAGGGCATCTTTGTCGAGATCGAGTAAGGGCTACTCGAGGTCGAGTAGTCTGGTTTCTCGGCTCGATTCGACTGGTTCAGTTGCTGCTTTGACCTTGGACTTCTGTAGCTGTTTTCCGAGCTTTTCCGACCTTCTGTAGAATTGCTGTAAAATGCCTCGAATTCTGCGAATTAAACAGAAACTGGTGTAGATTCCATAATTTGGCAAATAAACATAAACTACATAGATTCTGTACTATCTTAACCCAAATGAATGCAATGTATGCAGAAATCGATATAAAAGTAAATGTAAAACATGGCAGATTCAGGTCACAACAAACACCCCATACTTAAGCTTGCTTGTCCTCAAGCAATACTTTTAATTGTCAACACGAGTCTCATTTTGAGCAAATGGAAAAACACCCTCATGGAAGATAACATCTCTAGAGATGTCTACCTTGTTGTTTTTGTGATCATAACAAATGAAGCATTTGTGTTGGGAACTAAAGCCAAGAAAGGTGGAAGGGGTAGAGCGGAAGGAGAGTTTATGAGTATTGTATGGTCGGAGGTTTGGAAAACAAAGGGACCCGAAGACCTTGAGGGATTTTGTAATCGGATGTGGTTTTGAAGAGAATTTCGAAGGGAGATTTGTTTTGGAGGATAGGGGTAGGGAGGCAATTTTGGAGAAATGTTGCGGTTTCAAAGGCATAGTCCCAAAATTGCAATGGCATGGAGGCTTAGGTGAGGCACATGTCAACAAGGCGACGATGACGACTTTGAACACTTCCGTTTTGTTGATGAGAGTACGGACAAGTGAGTCTATGGGTTATTCCCAAGTTTTGAAATAGGGGTATGAGAGGCTTAAATTCGGTGTCATTGTCGGTTTGGATTGATATAATTTGTGTGGAGAAGAAGTTTGTGACGAGTCTTATAAATGTTTGAATCAATTTTGAGATATCCGACTTAGAGGTAAATGGAATCAACCACACAAATTTGGAGAAGTCATCAACTATAGAAATAAAGTAACGATATCCATTGAAAGATTGCTCATGAGAAGGGCCCCAAACATCAATAAAAAGCAACTAAAAAGGAAAAGTGGACCAGGTTGGGCTTGGGGGATGGGGAAGGGCGTGGGCTTTGTCGCAGCTACATCTCTCACATTGTGGGTGGCCCACTTCTTTAGGACAAGCAATCTGCAGTAGACAGAGAATGTGGGAAACAACTCTTGAGGAAGGGTGGCCTAGACGACGATGCCAATCAGCAAACGACAAACCAGAGTGAGCAGTGTAATGAGTGGATGGTGGTGGTGATGAAGCAGGTGGTGGAGCGACATGGAGGATGTACAAACCGCCTTCAACGGGGCCCGTGAGAAGAGGCGTCCGAATCTGTTCATCAAGCACAAAAAACCATTTTTATGGAATTCGAAGATGAAATTGTTGTCTTGACACAAACGATTAACAGATAATAGATTCTTTGTAATAGCAGGAGTATGTAAGAGGTTAGAAAGGAAAAGAGAGCGAGAAGGAGTTGAGATTGAAGAGGAACCGTGATGTCGAATTGGAATTTGAGAGCCATCGCCGAGGGACACAAGATATGTGCCTGCATATGAGTGATTTTGGAGACGCAAGTTCAAGAGATCTGGGGTAAAGTGGTGTGTAGCGGCTGTGTCCGGGTACAAGTTGGAGCTTGTGGTGTTCGCTTGGAAGGAGCGAGGAGGCGGGGCCTGATAAGCTTGATCAAATCGGCTCTAGCATTTCAAGGCGGTGTGGTCCTGCTTGTTGCAAATCTGACAAATTGGTCTATTACCAGGTTCACCAGTGAAGGTAAACCCACGACCACGGCCCTGAGAAGCACCACGACCACCATCATTGTGGCCTCGTCCGCGACCACCACGGTCCCCACGACCACGCCCTCTGCTGCTGGAGGTGTAGTTGGCTTCAGAAGGTGCAGAGGGGGACTAGGTGGAGTTGGTGTTGACGGTGACAGGAGGAGCACCAAGGATAGAAGTGTTCTGGCGATTTAGACGAGCCTCAAAATTTAAGAGGTGAAAGAGTACCTGATCAGGATTCAGGAGTGTGGGTGATAAGTTGAGTCGAAATCGCAGTGACGAGGGAGTCATATTCATTTTCGAGACCAGCGAGCACATAGACAACAAGCTCGGAGTCGGAAACTGGTTGCACGATGGCTTGGATGGTAGATACCAAGGTCTTTGCTTTGTTGAAGTAGTCGGTAACAAAGTCGGATCCCTTTTTGAGGGAGTGGAGTTGAAGCCGATTCTGGATTACTTGAGCACCGGACTGGGCAGCAAACAAGGAATGGAGGCGCGTCCATAGGGAATGAGTCGTCGGACAGTCGAGGATATGTGTCATAACCGGCTCTGTGAGAGAAGCTTGGAGAATGGCGAGAGCAAGGTTGTCCCTTGTCTGCCAATCCTGAAATGCAGAGGCATCGGTCGGAGCTGGACAGGGAGAGGAGCCATCAAGAAAGGGAAATAATAGGTTTGCCTTGAGATAGGATGTGAGTTGCTTTTGCCAAAGGGAAAATTTTTAGGAATTGAGTTTGATTGTGTTCAAACTGTTAAAATTGGGAATGGAGGGAGAGGACAGTGTTGATGAAGAAGAATGAGAAGGTGACTCCATCGGAAAAAGAAAATCAAGGAAGAAGAATAGGATAGGCGTGAGCCTTAGTGGTTCTAGATACCATGCTAGGTTATGAAATAGAAGAAGATTCTTAATGTATTTCTATTGTATTTCTGAAATGATTTCACCATTGTACAAGAGCTTATATAGAGAAATAGATGCAAGGATCTAGTGACACTTGTCACAATCTCTAATGGTGGAGTGAGGCCCAAGGCTTTTAGAATGGGACACCTCATCTAAACATGTGCTAAAATGTTATGTAGAATGTAGAGATAGGATAATAATGAATATTATGTGCTAGTACAGAGTGATCGAAAAGATTCAGAATATGAAGAATTTTGTCAGCATAGAATTCTGACATTGTTTTAGGGAATGAAATTCAACAACCGACTATATTGCTGAGCAAAAACATTCTATCATTAAAAAAAAAAGACCCTCAATAATTAAATAAATAAAAGTGGGCGGCAACGTAGCGGCAACGAAATGAATCTGCAAAGCTGGGATGGAGGAGTACTAAATCATAGTGTTTCAACTTTCAGTCTCTATCTATTGGTTTTTGATTGATTAGTTACATTATTTATTGTTATTATTTTACTTATTGATTAAAATGATTTTGGTTTTAACTAATAATGAAATTGTGGAATATGTGATCTTCACTTGGGAGGGAAGACTTAGAGAATGCAATATCAAAGGATCGCAGCAGACATTGGAGCTCTCTCAATCCACAAGAGAGAAAGTACCAAGTCGATTGGAACTCGTAATCAGGACAGTCTAAGACACATGCGCTCGTGTGCACAAGCGCACATGCCTGCATTAGTATACTAGTAAGTCTAACACACATGCACCAGTAGTTTAACATATGCGGGTTTTTTGATCTCTTCACATTTCTCAGCCGAACGAAACCAAAAATATGAGATAAGATGTCTTGAATAAGTGCACAAAAGCGTTCGCTAGGATAATTGAGAACTATACAAATTTGGTATGCCAAAGAAAGTAAGAATGAAACAATAAGCTGTGTCAGAAACAACAGATGCAAGTGAAAACAACAGTGAGTCAGTGACTATGGAGATTTTACTTGGCAGCAGCACAAGGTAGAACCCACTCTACTAGCTGTGATTTGGGGCGTTGATTTTTCACATGCCATCCCTGCATAACAAGCAATTTAGCTTAGCACTTAAGAGTACCAGATTCAGTCATGAAATAGCCAACTGTTGTTATTAATCTTACCTTGTTAGTTGGAAGTTGTGGGGTTCTCCAGCAATGCACCTGCGAGTTAGCCACCGATCTGCGAAAACAGCAACACAATCTGTTTGTATGATCTCAACAAACCATAACTCGCAAAATAACTGAGTTTGATTTTACCTTTCACTGTCGTTCTTGGAGTCATTGCGGAGGATACAAGGGTATTCAGTACAGATGTAAGCATCGAACGATGCTTCCCCATGGAATGGGGACGCAACGATATTATCCTGTGGCTGCCTCTTGCCGCAAACCGTCTTAGCCTGATCGGAGGTTGCTAGTCCGTCATTTAGCATCCTGGTGTTAGAGTGACAATGTTGGCTGTGCTCGGGCTCTTGAACAGCGAAAATGTTACCCCTCTGAACACCTGCGTGTTGGGAGGACTCGCTTACCGTTCCATCCTGAGAGCACCTATGGGGTGTGCCAGTAGTTCCCGTGCTCAGCCTGTTTCCGTCACTGTTCCTGATTGTCGTAGCCATTCTCGGGTTGCTGCAGACGTGATAGCCAGGGTACAACAAAGATGCGTCATTAATCTTTTCCTCTATTGCGGCTTTAATGGAGGTGTCATTGGAACAATCAGACTGATCACCTCCACAATTGGTTTTCGACTGGGACTTGTTATACAATCTACGAGAACAGCCGAAGAAACTGAAGGAAGGCCTCCATGCCTTGTTATGGCTTGCAATGGGAGCAGAGTTGATCCTAAGCTCTACGTTTTGCCCAAGAACGCGTTGGAGTGAGCTTGCTATCAGTTTCCAGGATTTTTCGGCCTTGGATGCATAATGAGGGTGACCGAAATCCAGTTCAGCTACCGCTAGGCCTATGACAAAGAACAGAACTATCATCAACAAGTTCAGATACTTTTCTTAAGATCTCAGATCCTATATGATATACCTTTCTTGACATAAACTGCAGTCAGTTTCCCTCTTTTGCGCAGAAATCTCGTAAGAGAATTTGATTCACATAATTCAGTGGCTTTCATCCATATGGCCTCCAATGTTATCCGAAGTTCTCGTGGCCCTGATTGATGCAAATGATCACAATCACAGTCACAGGCAATAATATGGTTTGACCTTTCACAAGGTGATGATGTACTGCAACAATCACCGTCTGCAATCGAAGCAAAATGTGGATTTGTAGATAATACGATGCCTTCATCGACCAAAGTGAACAAAGGGAAGAGTTAAATGGAACTGTATTTATAGTTGCTCACCTCTAGAAGTTGTTGCTTTTAGAGACAACTGCGTTTCGTATGGATCTGAAAGAGAAGAGTTGATGGAATTCAACTGCAACAAAGCCACTGTGAGCCATGTTGTTTGATTCTTGGATGCCCTCAATTGTTTCTCGCTTTCAGATAATATCTTCAGGGCATGGCAAAGCTTTTGTAAGTCCATCTCAGCTGACAAAAAGGGTCACCTTTTAGCTATTCAGGATTGGAAAATGCTTCCAGAATCAAAATGGTAAACATAAAAGACAGTTGTATGTATAGACATGGTCAAGCAGAAGCTGATAAGAAAGAGAAGAAAGACATGCTCCTCGGAGAAGCATGAATAGGCCTCGCATTAAAGTTTAAAAACTGTCTTTCCTCCCCCAACTACAAGGAAATACTGTGTGAACAGAAAATTCTGAGACTTAGGGCCGGTTTGACACAAGCTTATTGGAGTTTTTCAAAGAGTTGTGGCAAAGCTTTTCGCAGTTTTCGAAAAAATAGCTTTACAAAGCTCCTTGTAATTTGCCATGTCAAACAAGAATTTACTCTTTTAATCTATCCACAAAGGCTAAAATTTCATCAAAAACTTCATCTAGATTTTAATCTTAAGCTAGATTAATATCTGGCGTGTCAAACATGCCCTTATGCAATTTTCCAACTTTTGAAACCACTATGCTTGGATCAGTGCAATTTGACAAATTGGCACGATGTGTTCAGTGCTCATAAGGTACTTATGTAAGCAGATTTAAATATTTGGGCTGAAGAGGTACTTATTTAGGCAGATAAGGATTTTGGAGGCTCAAGAATCTAATGTCGTGCAAACTTTCGAAACCACTATTCGAATGGTGCAATGTGATAGACTGGCACGATGTGCTCATTGCTCGTAAGGTACTTATATAAGGACCTTGCAGCTCTGTGCTAAGCAAATCTTAAATACAACATATCTTGTCAAACATGCAAAAGTTGTTATTAATTCTAATGAGGTTATATCAACAAATTCACAAATAGTAGGGACAGCCTTCGAAGATTAAGGATATACGAAATGCATAAAAGGGATTTAGTTGAACCATATGTACTCACAAGTGTGTTGTTGCAGGAAGCTTCTTTTAACTTCAGAACTTTCTTCCTGAAGTTTCCCTGCAAGAATATCCATAATGATATTGGCTAACTGCGATATTAGTTGCATAGGGTCAATCCTCGAATGCATCAGCTCCCTTGCCCGCTTAACTGTATTTGAAGTGTCAGCCGATAATGCGAGATCCAGCAAAATAAGTAACTCATCATCAGAAACAGTACCAATCTGCAGAGAATTTTATGATAAAAAGAGAGGTCAAATTTGGTTCAAAAGCCCAATAAGATGCTATGAGCTAGCTGAGTGCAGAGACACTCACAAGTTCCGACACCAAGGTCATAGTGATCGGTTTGCTAAGTAAGCTGAGCTGATCAAGCATCATCTCAGCATCCCGAAGAGATCCATTGGATTTAGCAGCGATAAAATCTAACGCAAGCTGTTCAAACTCTAAGCCTTCCTCAATGCAAATTTTCTTCAATCTGCTTGAAATATCTACGTCTTTTATCTTCGGAAACCGGTACCTTTGGGACCTAGCAACTGCACTCCTTGGTACCTTGTCTATGTCAGAAGTGACCATAATGAAGACAACATGCCGCGGCAAGCTGTCTAGGCTATTCAAAAGAGACGCCCAAGTTTCATCTCGGAGCAACTGGCATTCGTCAACAATGAAAACCTTAAACCTCGAGGATACAGGAGGATTGGCTGCATTCTTAATCAAGGATCTCAGCCTGTTTGTTCGATTGATTTGCATAGAATCTACTTCCTTGGCATCTCTGCTCCTCCCAGCAAAGTACAAAAGGCACTCTTGGCACAGCCCACACGGCCTGTGCTGCTCAAGGGACAGACAATTCAGCGCAGCCGCGAAGATTCTAGCCGCAGAAGTCTTACCATTGCCATGAGGACCATGGAAAAGGTACAAGGAGCTTATCCTCCCTTTGGCAATGGCACCCAAGAGAGACCTTGCCACCACATTTTGACCCACCAATTCGCCGAAAGCCTTGGGTTTGAATTTCAGGCTTAAACTCCTAGGGGTCTCAGAAAGCGGAACAAGCCCATTGGAGAGGTCAGCAGGATCACCAATTTCGCCCGATAGCAACGGATAGCTGTCGTCATCGGACAGAAGACTCAGTGCCCCGAATGTGGGAGTTCCGGACCAGCAACAGCTTATCCCACACCCGCGATAACTCCGCTTGTCAGCATCAATCTCTTTGCTGACCAATAAAGAGGTGCTGTTGTGATTGGAACCATCATAGCTAGAATCACTAGCAGAAGCAAATGGGCTTCCAATTCCAGATTGGCTGACAAGATCAGCCACGGACTTAGGCGACCTCACTCGATTTCTTAGGCGAAATCTGTAATCACCCCCTACCAATGCCAGTGATTTCACATCCGGATCATGACTAGAACCCCCACCTTCTGACAGATGGTTGTCATCTACAACTACCTCATGCCCTTTCTCCGGTTGTTGTTCATCCTCACCGCAAGTAGGACCAGCAGCAGCAGCAGCTGCTGCAGCGGTAACAGCTTCGCCTCCAAACCTCAGTGAAATGCCATTGAAGGAGTTGGTGTCCCAGTTCAAATTATCAGGCAAAGCAGATAACTTGGTGATGGAATTAGTGCAAGGGTCCCTCAAAGACCTCACCTTTCTAAGAGCTACAATGGCTTTTGAGATTGGGACATCAACTGAATGCCTACGCCCTTCCATCAAAACCAAACCAGGCCAAAAGGATCTCAACTACAGAGAGTCTACAAGACATGCATCAACACAAAAAGGGATTTAAAAATGTAGAAATGTGGAATTAAAAAGGGGGAACAAAAAATTGGGTGTAATGATTTGACTTTAAAGATATCTCGAGAATGCAATGCACAAAATGACACAAAACCTACCTCCTCTTCCTCCTCCTCCTAACCCGCAAAGGAAGCATTCAACTTGAAGCAAGAGGGCAACGGGAAACGGCAGAGAGAAAGAGACAATCTTTGTCCGGGGGAGTTCATAGTTCAAAGTTCAAACATGGAGGAAAAATCCAGAATCCAATCTATCCCCCGAATATTATTTGTTTTTTATATATATATATATAATTATTTTAATTTTGGAAAAAATAAATAAAACAATGAGGTAAAGGACAGTTTGAAAAACTCGAACTTGGGTTGTTGACTTGTTGAAGTTCACGAGAGCGAGAAAACCGAAGATGGGGAGAGAGACCTTACAGAAGTAGTGTAGGCCGGGCTACAGTACAGGCTACTCACACTTTAGCCTTGAAGAAACAGAGACCCAGTCGGCTCCTTGATTAGTGATTACTGTTCTGAACAAAGTACTGTGGGAGGCCAAGTACACCAGCAAATGCAGAAGAACAGGAACAGGAACAAGAACAAGAACGACATGGTCTTCAATTCAATAAGAGAGAATAAAAGGAGGGTCACTACTCACTACTCACTGGTCACAGCTTCAGCGGCAAAGCAGTAAATGGCCATCAATAATCAATAATACTGAATGGAGTAAAATAAAGAGCGGTGATAATAAATTACACACCTCCAGGGTGAGGGTGAGGGTGAGGGTGAGGGGTACATTTGAGTGTTTCACACCCACTTCACTTAAACCACTGCCCTCTCAGTTTCAGTCTCTCATCATCCAATTCCAATTCCAAACACAGAAAGTGCAATTTGGTCCCAGCTGTGGGGGTCCTGCAAACAAACCCAGTAGGGGTAGTATAGTAATTTCACTCTGTCTGCCTACCGAATAGTTCCAACTTCCAAGCTCTTTTGACCTGACCATCCACGTGCCCAAATATTATCTCCGTATTTATTTTTTTACATATGATTTTTTTACATTATACGGTAAAACTTATTACTAATAAATACTACGGAGTACGTATTAAATACCAGGGGTTGAAGTTGGCTTGGGAGAGTGGGTATAAGCTTGTAATCCTGGAAACGGATTCTCAACTTGTAGCGACCCTCTTAAGGAACCAAGGAATCCCTCGAGGTCATCCCCTCGACAGTCTTGTCACTAAGTGCCAAGATTTGATTAGAAGAAATTGGATGATTCAGTTTCGACATGTGTTTCGCGAAGCCAATGGCGTCGCAGATCACTTAGCTAGATTAGCTTTTAATTATGACATTGGATTTTATGTATTGCTTGACCCGCCAGAGGGTGTTCTATCTTTCCTGCATCATGATGTTAGGGGCCGTCGGGCCGGGCTATCCCCGCATACTAACTACTTAGCCCTTTTGTTTATTTAATAAAAGCGCGTCTAGATGCGCGGAGAGCCCCGCCTCTCCTTTTAACCAAAAAAAATTATTAAATTGTAAAAGAATAATTTAACATTTTATAGAGTTTTTAACTCTTTAAACGATGTATACAAGTAAAAACTCTTATATTTATGATTAGAGAGAATAAATTTTAACCGTTTTTTTCAAACATATAACAACGTATGCCCTTGTTAACAAGTGAACAACCATTAAATTATTTTAGGTTTTCTTAATTCTCTCTCCATTAATTAAAACTTGTTATTATAAAAATCTGCACACTTATTAAGAAAACAAACAAAAATACACTTATACTCCTAATTATTAGTCTACTTTTTTACTTTATCAAAAACTACAACTAACAACTATATAATCATTACAATGGCACTTTTGTAAAGTAGATGACAAAATACCTAAAATTACATATTTTCTTAAGAAGATTTACTTCATAAAACGACCAGTTTTAATAAACGGATGGAGTGTTATTTTTCTAGAATCATTTCTATGTTTGATAGTTACTCTTTTTCAATTAATATTTTTAATATATATTCTTAGGGTATAGATTAGAAAAACCATATTATAAATATTAAAAGATGTACATTTTAATACTCCATTGGTTAATTAAAACTTGTCATTTTAGATATATGTACATTTAAAAAAAAAAGCAAAAATATACTTATATCCCTAATTATTACTCTACTTTTTATTTTATTTAAAACTACAACTTAACACCTATCTAATCATTACAAGAGCAATTTTGTAAGGAAAATTTTTGTATATGTCCATATAACACACCAAATTTAGCTCCTTGTCCATTTTCCTAGTAAATGTGGGCGAATGTCCCAAAATGACAATTTTATCCCTGCCTCCATTTTCCCGTTCCTTCCCTTTTCTCACGGATGGGTCGCTCAGCCTCAAGCGCAAGGAGTCGCGCCTCACGGATTCTTCTTCCTTCGAATCAACAAGTGAACAACCATGGGAGGTGAAGAGATGGTGGTCGAGAGGGAGAGGACTGGGCTCGGTCTCCGGTGGCAGACGAGGTGCGACCTTCCGATTTGAGGAACAGTGGGAGAGGAACGAAGGGCGACGCCAACACGGACACCAGTGACGAAAGTGAGATATTATAGATGGGCAAAAGTGAGGGCTCGAAGAGAGGTAGAGAGGTAGAGAGAGGAACTAGATTTGAGTCCAAAAACAAATAAGTTAAATATTCTAAACTTTGAGGATAGTTGCGTTTTCTATCCTAGATGAAAATTTTAAAACTTTGAAAGCACCCAAATTTGACAAAAATTACACAAAATATCTTCAGTTGTGAAACAATTTCAAGAAATCCACAATTCCACTAAAAAAATCGATATCAAAAAATTTTGAAGTAAAAATAAGTGGTAGCTAGTTGCTACTTCTTTATTACTAATATATAAAGGGTGTGGTTATATACACCACAAATCACAAGGCTGAAAATACACGTCCTTAAGGACGTGCAAGCCTTGTGACTAATTAATTTTTTTAAAAAATTAATTAACCCCTTTTAACCATGCACGTCCTTAAGGACGTGCATGATTTGGGGTGTATATAGCCAACGCGTATATAAATTTAGTTTGAACATTATTTTAGTGAAACTTGGTATATTTTTATTTACTTATTTGTTTTTATAATCTTAAAAAAAACATTCATCAATTGGGTTGTTCCAAATCGGTTCAAAATTTGGGATTTTGGTACTTTTGATGGAAATATAGATTTGTTGTAACTGTTTTTTTTTATATATAAATGAAGATATTTTTGTGCAATTTTTGTTAAGCATGGGTGGTTTAACTAGTTTTCCCCCTGCTATCCATTTAAGCAAACAAAGCACAAACGTGAAACGCCTGATCTACATAGATAAAATGATTCTGGAACTTCGTCATGCAATGGACCACAATGCACTCATGTTTCATCCGAAGCTCCTTTCCCTTGTTTGAAAAGATATTGTTAGGTGGTGTTGGAAGGTGGTTGTCCCACATCGGTTATATAGAGAGTACTTGAACAACATATATGGTTGAAGGGATACTCCTCTCATTGCCGATTTTGAGATGGAACCCCGTTCGGGTTTATGCGTTGTTCAAGTCTCTCGTATGTAGACCCGCACACACGATCTCTCTCAAACTTGTCTTGATCCTACCGGACCTAGCCGACTTTAAGAGGTGGTGAGTCAACAAGTCGGGTTTGACACCTCCTAAATTCTTAGCTTTTATATATATAAAAGATCAAATGATTCCATCATTTCCACAAGATAAAGATCGATCTTTTCCATGCATAAATATTTCCTTTGCTAGAAAATTGAAAAATAGCCAAATTATGAACCAACATCCTCACATAGGAATCACATATACAAAAATTTTAATTTTATGAACCCAGATACACATGGCCCATGACAAGTGTAAAATATCACATACAGAGACATCATGGGAAATTTGAAAAAAAAAACATATGTACATATATGTGTATATTTTTCTTTTCCATAAATTGTGACCTGATAATGATGGCAAACAAGGAAGATAAATTATCTGCATAGAGCACTCATTACTTGTTAAGATGGTCTATGTAGATCATCTTTCAAAATAACTGCAATTCCAAGGTCAGATTTGGAGCCCCTCTTCAAGTTACATAATCTATCTCTGATGATAGGCCCAACTACCAAGCCTTCAGCTGCTGTTGTTGGATTCTTGACTCTACTCAAGTGGATGGTTCTTAAAACATTTGTAGCACTTATGACTTGTGGAAGATGCAGATCTGTCAGTGAACTTGAAATGGTGTCTGTACTATTTTCCAAATCTACTTTGGAGGTTGTATTTGGAAACAAAAAAGAACCAGACCTGGTTGCATTTTCAGCATAAAGATGGCTTTCACAATGCATCCTATAATCTGGAATTCTATACCTACATAGCTTGAATACTTTGCAACGAACCTTATGAGGAAGTTCCTTTAAGATGTCAGATACTGCTAATTCATGCTTCAACCTAATTTCATCGAGCTCCTTTTGCTGACGCTCCAACAAATGTTCAAGTTCATTTGCTACAATTCGCACTTGTTCAGATTCAATACAACCTAACACCACATCATTTTCCTCTGATGTGTCCATCCCGCTGAAAGATAGTAATTCAACATGTTTCCCATCAAATTCATCAATTTGTGAGCTCTCAGGTGCATTAGGATTTATCAGTTCATTCTCATCGACTATTTTATCATCTGGATTTACGTGGGAAGAAGCATTATCAAAGACATACTTATCTCCCGTGATCTCCTCGCTATCTTCTCCATTGTGGCCTTTAGGGTATTCTAATCGTGAGGGAAAGGAGCTTAAAGGACTTGGCTTCAATGGAGAAAGTGCATGTCCACCTACAATCTTTGGAGATTCTAGCCAGAACTTACGCCCTGAAGGCATTTTCTCAAGAATGAGACTGCCACCAGAGAGGACTGAAGTGCTTGCAAAAGGAGAACCATCATCCTTCATGTCAGAAGTGTGACTATCGAAGATAGATTCATCAGCAAATGATTCTCTTGGAGACCAATCTGGAATATGTGTTCTAATTTCTGAATCAATTCTGTCAGCGATGATGGTAACATCCTGGTCGCTCAAATCCAACTCATGAACCATCTCACTAGCAACAGCAATTGATGTATCAGCTTCAATGTCAAACGGAAAATGGATATTTCGAAAATTACCTGCACATATGAAGAAAGAAATTGGCAAACAATATGAAATAAACATGCATGTTTCTCTTTTTTTTGGCGAAGGAATAAGAGACACAAGTTAGGGAGTTAGGCATAAATGGTAAAACATACTAGTGTGCATAGAAAAAATATATATTTTACAAATGGCCGGGGGAGAGAAAGAACCTGAAGAATCTGCTATCTTCAATTTGACAAATATGGTATTGACATCTTTTCTTTCCCCTTCCACCGTATAATCCCTACTTGATTCAACATTCCCATGTTGCAAAATTTGTGTATCTTCTACTTGTTGGTCAATTGCTTCAACTATGTCAATAGAATGTCATGAGAGAAGTTGTTAAAACATTGAAAAAATATAAGTTTGCTCTAATTATACCTGATAGCACTGGATGAATACACAAAGTTCGACCGAAACTTTCATGATCCTCATCTGATAAAAGAAAGTGATCACTTAAGAGTTCCTTTGCTGACAACCTTTCTGACACATCAGCAATACATTTCTCTATGAATGTCTTTACTGATGGATCTTTTACTTTTGCCAATGATGCCGGCTTTATCCCCTACAAAATAAAAAAGATTCATGGGCTAATAGTTGGTGACTGGTAGAATCCAAATTAAGAGGATTATACACAAGTATCTCACACATAATAATGGTAGGAGAATCTATAATTTTGTTACATTTATTAAATTAAAATTAAATTCATCTGTAACAAACTAACTTCTAAATTATCTTTTATAGGGCAACAATTTGAAAAGTAATACTAAGATCAAGTTGAAACAACAAAATTATTTGATCTACTAAGATAGCTATAACTTGAGGCACTAACATATCATAACTACGTGACAAATTGTCTCTCTTTATAATAGTTTGTCTTCCTTTATGAATTTCCCTCCTTGTGTGAGAGTTTTTGTGTGTATAAGGCTAAAGATCGAGTGATTTTCAATTCTCTAGACCAAATGCTTTGATCTCCATTGCAAAGGATGTTTTGTTGTTGGTAGTTGATACATCATGGTCAATTCTACACTATATCTCTGAAGCTATTAAGAATTGTTATCCTAGTAAGTTGTAGATTGAATTCTACTAGATTATGACTGGTTATGGAAAAAGTAGGTATGGGGAGAACTACTAGATTATGACATACAAAGGTTAAGAGAAATCAAGAAGAAACTTTTTGTAGGAAGGTTTACAATGTACAGACTACAAAGTAGAGCCTCTTGACAAGGCTAACTTGATATTTAGGATAGGTTCTACACTAGGGTCATGCTGCATCAATGGCTCCCACCATAGAATGTGTGTTATGTGGCAAGAAGAAAAAGTGAACCATTTATGGTTTGAATGCTCTTAAAGTTACAATGTATACAACATGGCCATTCATTGGGCTCATGTTCGATTCAAGACATTATTAGAATACTAATCTTAATGTGTGCATAACTTCTTTGGTGATGTAGGATTTCCATATGAGATGCACATAATCCTAGAAGTGTGATTGGATAAATTAAACTTCTAAATTAACTTAGGAAAGCACACAAGTAGATTAAAAAAAATACAAATAAAAGCTAAGAAGAGCAAGTCAAGAGTGCCTTACAGATGTCACTTTTTTGTATATCTGAGCAGCATTGTTGCATTCAATGTAAGGGTATTCAAAAGTCACCAACTCTAGGACACACATACCAAATGCATAGATGTCAACAAGCTCATTGTATTCTTCCTCGTAAAGTTCTGGAGCCATAAACTCGGGTGTACCTGAAAATCCATTAATATGATCGTAAATCTAGTTGTGAACATGGGATTGGTGGAATGATTGTAAATCTATTTATGAAGCATGATTTTTACCAATGACACTATGAGCTGCATTCGCATGGCGAAGAATAGCAGCAAATCCTAGATCACCAATCTTCACCTCACCATGATTTCCATTCACAAAAATATTGTCACATTTGAGATCCCGATGTATGATAGGAGGATCATGGCTGTGAAGATAAACAAGACCCTCTAAAATTTGTGTAGACCACTTCTTGAGTGCCCTTAAGTCAACATGTTTATGCTTCTTCCGATACCTAAACATTGTCCATAAATGATAAAAAGCCTCAGTCCATGAAATGTTAAGCAGATGTAGAATTCTTAAGTAAATAATCGACAGGCATACTGGCGTAGAGTTCCGGAAGTGAAGATCTCGGTAATGAAATTTATATGCTCATTTTTTGTGTCAACCCAAGAAGTATAGAACTTGATAATGTTCTTGTGCTTCAGGGTCTTAAGCAGATGAACCTCTGAATAGAGCCTCTCCAAATCTTCTGAGTTTCTGAATATTTCACCCACCTTAACTTGGTTCCAAGCAACTTCTAACCCTTCCCATTCATCAAAACCTCTATATCTAATCACCCAGGTAATAATCAAGGATAACACAAAGCCAAATCAAAAAAGATAACAACAAGAACCAAAATTGATAGAAAAGGATACACTTTTTTGAAAGCCCCTTTTCCGAGAACCTCCTTGTACTGCAATCACGGATGTAAACAAACATCAATTCCAAAACATTACTGTAATTATTTACAATCCAAATATCCAGTTGTTGAACAAATGAATCAAAGAGCAATCCAGTAGCAGGAATTGAGCCAAATTGGCATTTGCAATGGCGTATAGAAACTCAAATCCTTATATACAAGAGGAATAAATACTCACCCGACCATAGCGCCCAGATGGATCAACCTCCACGAATGCTTCAACATCGGGATCGTCCACCTCTTGTTCGGAGGACCCTTCTTGGGGCATAATTAGGGTTGATCAACACAATATCTCCAAAATTACAATTAATGGTAAAATTAAATCCATGCATGTGAGACAAATACTTTAGCCCCTCTCTCTGATCCCCTTTGTGTTTATTCTCCAGATCGATATCGAATTCAGGAAAGGAAAATTTTTGGGGGTGAAACAAAATGCAGAGAACGAGTAGATGATTAATTGGTGAAAAAGGTTGAAGGGTGATAATTGAAAACCAGAAGATGTTTACCAAAATCAAAGGGAGAGACAGAGAAGGGGTGCCAATTCGCACCGAGGAGAAATCAGTGGTTTTGATGAGAATCTCAACCAACATAAAAAATTATTAAATTAAAGTTGACCAAAAAAAATTATTAAATTAAATTAAATAGACAAATTTTTTTAGCGGAGTCTCATTCCATGGAATTGGTTATGGTTTTGTGTAAGGATCAATCAATAACATAAATAACAAAATAAATTAGAACATTAAACTTGAAGATAATAAGGAGGATTTTGAAGATAATTTAAATGCCACCAAGTAAGAACAAATAATTTTGAAGTGTTACGTTTCTTCTGGTGGATCACTTGCGATTAAGAACAAAATTACTTTTGAAAATAAAAAATTACTCCAGTAAAACATATGTCATTAATTACTTAATTACAATTTTTTATAATGTTAAAAATCATATAAAATTTCAACTCATTTACTATTCCTGTCTCATAATTTAGGCCATTTATGTTAAAAACTCTATAAAAATATATACTTTTTTTTTCAATTTTTTAAAATAATTTTAAACTTATTAGAAATATGTTTGAAAATATCAATGATCTGACCATCACTATTCATAATTATTCCTCCGATATTGTAGTTGTCCAAGGCTTTGACAGAGCTATTTACATTTAGCTTGTTTTTTTTTATTAGGTAAGAATTCGGATTCGCCGAGGCGCTATCCGATAGCATCCTTTCGGATGAGGTCAAGAAGACCTGGATCAGTAAGCAGTTTCGGGTTTCTGGTATAACGGGCCATTCGTGTAATAAAATCGGCCACTTGATTACCTTTGCGAAGTATGTAAAAGAATCTCACTTCGCGAAACCCACGGAGTAGGCAAGATATTTCTGACATTATCATTTCGATTTCCCACGAGCACTTCATCCCATGCTTAAGATAATTTATAATTATTAAGGAATCTCCTTCAATTATGAGTTTATCAGAACGCAACTCAATTACCTTCTTTATACCTAAATGTAATGCTCGAGCCTCCGATGACAGGGCCGGTTGTATTCCAATCGTCTCCACCCCTGCTGCGATTGGGGCACCTTCCCAATCTTGGATAACGAAACCAGCTGAGCTATTGCGTTTGTCCGGTGCTGAGCCATCAAAATTTAGTTTCAGGAATCCCGGTGGGGGTTTTTTCCATTTCTGATTTGTCCTTTTTCGTTTTATATTCCTTGTTCGTATCTCCCTATCATACTCTTTGTCCTTTTCGTCAGTAGAGTCTCTGTTGGCCCTAAGCCAGTTGATCATATGTGTTTTCACAGTTTGGTCATAACTGTTAATTGATAGTTGTTTATGATGTCTGAAAACCACTTGGTTCCTGGTGAGCTAGGCCACCCACCAACTAAAGGCCATTTCTTGTTTCTGTTTCCCATTCAAGTTTTCGGCTATTATATTCATAACAGGTTTAATCTTTCTTGATGTGTGTATTGTGTCTATCACTAACTTTTGGATGTTTTTGTCAATCTTTCTAAATAACATACTGTATTTACATTCCAAGAAGATATGGGTTGCGTCTTCTTCATGGTGATTACAGATTAGACAATAAGGGGGTATGGCGACTCCACGTTTAGATAGTAGTGCCGCAGTCGGTAGTCCTTCTTGAGCAACTTTCCATAAAAAATTATTTACTTTCGGGGGGACGTCAGTTTTCCAAATCCAATTACTGTCATCCGGTTGCAGTTCAGTGTTGTTCGTGACTAGCTTATACGCACTGGTAGTCGAGAACCACCCTTTCTTGTCCGGCCACCAATATAGACGGTCTTCCAATGGTACTGATGGCACATGAATATATGCTATTTGCTCCACCACATTACTCGGGAGGACATTTCCTAGCTTTTGGATATTCCGGTTTCCATTACTTGTATACTTATCCATTGTTTCATTTATGTCTATATTGTTTGGTAGAGTACAATATTGTAATAGAGGAGAAAGATTATTCCACCTGTCTTGCCAGAACTTAATGGTTTTTTCGTTGCCTGTTGTTCACATTAGTCCCGACTTAAATATTGGGAGCAACTTTCGCAACTGGGACCATTGCCACGATGCATTCCCTCTTTCCTTATAATTTAGGATGTGATTTGTTTTCAGATATTTTTGTTGTATGATTCTGACCCAAATGTTGTTAGGTTCCGCCATGATTTTCCATAACAGTTTTAACTGTAAAGCCTCATTCATGTCATGAGATTTCCGGATACCCATTCCTCCTACCACTTTTGGTCTACATACTCTGTCCCAACTAATAAGCGGTTTATGCAGTCTGTCTTTGTTCAAGAAGAAAGACCTATTGATTTGGTCTAATTGTTTATGTATTTGTGGCGGTAACATAAAGCTTTGCATAGCATAGAGTGGTTTAGACGACAGATTTGTATTGATCAGTGTTGCTATTCCTTGCTGTGACAGAGAATTAGCTCGCCACTTTGAGAGCTGATTTGATGTGTTGGTTATTATTTCTTCAAATGTTGTTTTGTTTACCCTCCCATTTACAATCGGACATCCTAGGTACCTATCCAATTTTGTCTGTTTGGATATGCCTAAGCATCCTTCAATTTCCGAGATGCGTGACCTTGGAATGCCGCTTGTGACTTGAAATGTCGATTTATGATAGTTGGTTTTCTGACATGAGATTTGAAAATATTCATCAATAATCTTTTTGACATGAGCACATGTCGTTAGATTTCCTTTCGAAAAAATGATTATGCCATCTGCAAATGCCAAGAAGGGGATTCTTGGGCAGTTTCTACCAAAAGAAAAGCCAAGAGCATTACCCGGTTGATTTGTCTCAAAGACTAATTTTCTAGCCAAGACTTCTGCCCCCAGCGGAAATAGAAATGGCAACAAGGATCACCTTGGCGCAGCCCACGAGACGGTGTAAATACCTCCATAGGACCATTGTTAACTAGGACAGAAAATGAGAATGTAGTTACACGTTCCATCACTAACTCTGTAAACTTTTGGTGAAATCCAAATTGCTTAAGGACTAGCTCAGTGAAACTCCAGTCTACTCTGTCGTAGGCCTTTTCCATGTCTAATTTTATTGCCAACCACCCATCAACACCTTTCCTACTCTTGAAGGTGTGAAAAATCTCGTGTGCAATTAGCACATTGTCTGGAATAGCTTTGTTTGACACAAACACTCCTTGAAGAGGGTGAATTAGCTTGCCCATTACTTTCTTCAGTCTCTCAGTTAATAATTTTGAAATTACCTTGTAGATTGTGTTGCATAGACTAATGGGTCTGTAATCCATTGTTTTAACCGGATTATCACATTTTGGCAATAAGGAAATAAAGGTATGATTAATTTGTCTTAAAATTTCACCTGTATGAAAGAATGCTTTTACGACCTGGATAATATCCGGACCGACTATTTCCCAGTAGGTTCTGTAAAACTCAGTTGTAATGCCATCTGGTCCTGGTGATTTGTTATATCCTAAACTGAACACCGCATTCTTTATCTCCCCGTTAGAAGGCGGGGAAACTAGCATCCAATTATCCTCGTCAGTCACTAACCTTGGTAGTAACTGTATGTACTCTGTCATAAGATTTAGATTGATTGGTTCTTTAGAGAATCGTTTTACAAAGTCATTTTTTATTTCTCCCCTTACATTCTCATCCCCCATTATAACGGTTCCTTCAGAGGATGCAATACTCCTAATAAATTTTCTATTTCGTCTTCCCGACGCCACCCTATGGAAATAAGCTGTATTTGTATCTGAAAGTCGGAGATGTTTAGATTTTGCCCGTTGGCTCCAGTATTCCTTTTGAAACATCAACATATTCTCCTTTTTTTGAATTAGATTATTTTCCTTTGTTATTAGTAGCACATCATCTGTTATCATAGAGGAACAAGAAGATCACCCGGTTCTGGAGACCACTACACAAGTGAACAAAAGGCCCAATGTGCAAGCCCATCAAGGATCCAAGAGCTAGTCCATTTCCTCATGCCTGTAGACGCCTTCAAGATGCAGCTGTATTGCAATTGCTCTTATCTCTTCTAGAACATATGTGTTTATATAAATCTCTATAATTCCGTTAGAATGAATCAAGAGAGAATCATCAGAAATTGCTCAAATCCCACTATGGTATCAGAGCTGGCATAAGACGACAAACGTCGCACCAGTAGAAGGCTCCCATCTATGGAAAATCCAAACCCTATTGAGGCCCTTACCCAGCAGCTTCAAGCCTCCATGGCCGCTGCATCCATATCTTCTTCTACACCTCCCTTACCAAACTTTGCTCATCTAAGCACAATCAAGCTTAACCCAACCAATTTTCCAACTTGGCTTTGTCAAATCAGCCCCTATCTCAGATCTCAGTGCTCATGCCCTTTGCTGATGGATCTTTGCCGTGTCCTCAGCCGAGCGCCACCGAGGATAATTCCTCTGCTATTGCAGATTGGCAAGCAAAGGATCAATTGGTGTTGGCCATTCTTTCCGCTTCACTCACTGAACCAGTCATGGTTCAAATCCTGGACTGTGAGACTTCACACGATGTTTGGGAGCGACTCCATCGGCTATATGCGGCTCTAGTTCAGACTCGGCTTCAACTTGCGAGTCTCAAGAAAGGGGATGAAACCGCTACCGATTACTTCAATCGGGCAAAAGGTTTGATACTTCAACTCTAATCTGCTGGTCACCCAGTTTCTGATGTTGAATTTGTTTCCTACGTCCTTGCTGGCCTTGGCTCTGACTATGACGCCATGGTCACCACAGTTTCCACCCAACCCGTTCTCCCTGAACCCCATCAATTGTTGTCCTTCCTTCTATTCCAAGAAGGTCGTATCAATCGATTAAACTCCACAACCCTAAACTCCTCTCAAATTTCCCTTAACAACACTGCAACTAATGATTCCAACTCGAACCTGAATTTCACCGTCATTGGACAAGGCCGTGGTCGTGGCTCCTTTAGAGGCGGTCGTGGTGATTCGACCCGTGGTTGGGGTCGCGGAGATGAGCGTGGTGGTCGCTCTTCCTCCAGGGGAGGGCGCGGCTCCACAAACTACCAGAATCAATCCTTTTCCGGAGCCCCGGATAACCGACCTATTTGCCAGATCTGCGAGAAGCGTGGACATACGGCTTTACGATGCTGGAGTCGCTTTGATCAAGCCTACCAGGCACCTCCTCCCCGCAATTTCCAAGCCAATCACACGTCCTCTTGGTTTCCCGACACCGCCGCCACCCACCACTACACACCGGATGCCAGTAATCTGAGGTTTGACAGACTACCTTATGAAGGCAGTGATTCCATTTCCCTTGGAGATGGCTCATCCATTCCAATTCACCATCACGGTTCCTCTTTTCTTTCATCTCCCTCTCGTCGCTTTTACTTATCCAATCTGCTTCATTCTCCATTGTTAACCAAAAATCTTCTCTCTGTAAATCGCTTCTGCAGAGACAATAATGTTTATTTCCAGTTTCATGACACCTATTTTTTGGTTTGTGATACTGTTACACAGGCACCACTCCTAGGGGGGGCCGTTAATGGAGGACTCTACGAGTGACCCAGCAGTTCATCTCCACCATCAACGAACCTGAACTTCACCAGCACCGGTTTTTCATCTTCATCTGTTTTGTCGTCTTCTTGGCATGAGAGGTTAGGGCACCCGTCTAAGGATGTTACTCAGATTTGTGATGCATCATAATCATTTACCTACCTTAGGCCCAAATAATTTTCCTTGTGTCTCATGTTCATGGGCCAAAGCCCATGCCCTGCCTCACAAGCCCAGTGTCTCTAAGTCTAGTAGAGTCTTACAACTTTTGTTTATGGATGTTTGGGGTCCGGCCCATCACCAATCTATCAATGACAATCGTTATTTTGTTTCAATCGTTGATGATTTCTCGAGGTTCATGTGGTTGTTCCCTTTTCAATCAAAGTCTTAAGTACCCTTTCTCATTACAAATTTTATTAATCTTGTAACCAACTACTTTGGTGAAAATGTGATATCCGTCCAAACGGATAATGGAACGGAGTTTAAGCCCCTAAGCCACCTTTTCCAAACCCGAGGTATTTCTCATCGACTTTCATGCCCGTACTCTCATCAACAAAACGGGATGATAGAATCTCGCCATCGGCGGATTGTTGATATGGGTCTTACTCTCTTAAAACATGCCTCCCTTCCCCTTCGATTTTGGGATTTTGCCTTTCAAACCGCAACTTACCTCCAAAATGGTCTTCCCACACCCACATTAAATAACCAATTCCCTTTCTCTATCCTTTTTCACAAGCCCCCGGATTATCCTTTTCTCAAAACTTTTGGGTGTTTATGCTTTCTAAACCTCCGACCTTATAATAAACACAAGCTAAGCTTTCGTTCCACACCATCTCTATTTTTGGGCTATTGTTCAAATCACAAGGGTTACATTTGTTTTGATTGGGTGAACAACAAGTTTTATACCTCTCGAGATGTCATATTTCATGAGACGATTTTTCCTTTTTGCCTTGCCACAAACAAAACCTCCCTTGATTACCTCACCAGAAGCTCATTTGCCCTTATTTACAAATGCTTCCTATATTTCAAACCATATGCCGACAGGCCCATCAGGCCCACCTTCCCCTCAAACACCTTCCACAAGCCCAAACACATCAACTGATTCTACATCCCCTGCATCCTCTGGGACCTCTTCCGCCGATCACAGTGTGCCCTCACAAATTGCTCCTCCTCCCCAAATACCTCCTTTCCACCCCATGCTTACAAGATCAAAAACAAACAATTCAAAACCTCTTGTTCGCTCAGATGGCATTGTGCATTGGCCACAATTGTCCACAACCACCGTTATTTCGGAGGAGCCCACTTTCTTCACAGAGGCGTCAAAATATCCCGAGTGGAGGACTGCAATGGCTAACGAGTTTCGAGCCTTGCTTGACACAAACACATGGACCTTGGTGCCTGCCTCTCCCTCTTATAACACCTTGGGTGTCAAATGGGTTTTCAAAACCAAGAGACGAAGTGATGGATCGATCGAGCGTCGGAAGGCTCGATTAGTTGCCAAGTGCTATCATCAACTCCCAGGCATCGATTATGACGAAACTTTCAGCCCGGTTGCTAAACCATCCACCATTCAGTTGCTCCTTTCCCTAGCGGCAATGAACTGCTGGACCACCACTCAATTGGACATTCAAAATGCATTTCTCCATGGCTCTCTTGAGGAAGAGGTATACTGTGTTCAACCTCCCGGGTTTGTAAATCCTTCTTTCCCCTCTCATGTGTGTAAATTAAATCGCTCCCTTTACGGTCTTAAACAAGCACCAAGGGCTTGGTTTGCCCGTCTTTATGATGCTCTTGTCTCTATGGGATTCTCCCAATGTCCAGCCGATGGCTCTCTTTTCTCCTATCGATTTGGAAATCACTGCATCTTCATTTTGGTATATGTTGATGACCTTTTGATTATTGCATCTGACTCCTCTTTGGCAGCCAAATTTGTCTCCTCCTTGTCCAGGCAGTTTCCGGTCAAGGATCTTGGTCCGGCATCCTTTTTCTTGGGCATAGAAATCATGAGAACTGAGGATGGTTTTGATCTCTGCCAGTCCAAGCATATCTCAGAGATAATCAAGAAAACAGGGATGATGAACTCGAAGGCTGTTTTGACCCCAATGGCGACGAATTTTGATCCCATGGAAAGCTCTCCTCTCATGGATGATCAGGGGCTATATAGAAGCACAGTTGGGAGTCTTCAATACTTAGGCTTCACCAGGCCCGACATTGCATTCGCTGTCAATCGGGTAAGCTAATGCATGCATAGTCCAAAGGAGATTCACTAGTAAGCAGTTAAGCGTATTCTACGCTACATCAATCATACCAGGTTCTACAAATTTTATATCTCAGCACGAGGAACTCATGAGCTCTCGGCTTTCTCGGATGCGGATTGGGGAAACGATCGCCAAGACAGGCGCTCTACGAGTGCTTATTACATCTTCCATGGGTCGAAATTGATCTCTTGGATCTCGAAGAAGCAACATACTGTTGCTCGATCCTCAACGGAAGCCGAGTACCGTGCTCTCGCCTTAGCCACATGTGAAATCTTGTGGGTGCAATCAGTTCTTGCAGCAATTGGCATCAAGCTTCCTCATGCGCCAACCCTTTGGTGTGACAATCTTGGCGCCACATACTTGGCCATGAATCCCGTCCTACACCACCGTATTAAACAACTTTCCATGGATTTCCATTTTGTCCGAGAGCGAGTTGCGAATCGCACACTAAATGTTTCTTTTGTTTCTGCCAAAGATCAAGTAGCAGATTTACTCACCAAGCCCCTTTCCTCTGCTCAGTTCCTCTCAAATCGCTCCCATCTCTGCGTTCGTCAGATCGAAGCGCAGGGGGGTAGTAGCACATCATCTGTTATCATAGAGGAACAAGAAGATCACCCGGTTCTGGAGACCACTACACAAGTGAACAAAAGGCCCAATGTGCAAGCCCATCAAGGATCCAAGAGCTAGTCCATTTCCTCATGTCTGTAGACGCCTTCAAGATACAGCTGTATTGCAATTGCTCTTATCTCTTCTAGAACATATGTGTGTATATAAATCTCCGTAATTCCGTTAGAATGAATCAAGAGAGAATCATCAGAAATTGCTCAAATCCCACTAGTTATCGAACCCTTATTTTCTCGACCGTTTATGTCTGATTGGATCCTAATCAATTCTTGTTCCACTTCCGCTAACTGTCGAAAAATATTCCCAAATGTGTTCTTGTTCCAGGCGCTGGCCTTCTGTTTTAGAATTTTAGTTTTATGCATTATTCTAAACATAGTCGAGCCAGAACAATTCACTCTCCATGAATGTTTCACTATGTTCTTAAAGTCTGGTCTATGAAACCAAATGTTCTCCATCTTGAATGGTGGAGGTTTAAATATGGCTTTCGACATTAATTGAACGAAAATTGGACAGTGATCTTACGTCGAGAATGCACGATTTAGTGTACTTATGTTAGGGAATACGTCTAGGAATTGCTGATGAGCTAATACTCTATCTAGCTTCTCTAGAATATTGTCTTCTCCAAACTTTTTCTTTCTCCATGTAAACTTATTTCCTGTCCACGGAATCTCTATTAGTGAACATGTATTCTTAAACTGGTTTAGTCTATTAAATCTAGCAAGAGAGAGCAACCCACCACCCTCCTTTTCACAACTCTGGCTGATTTCATTCAGGTCACCAATTACTAGACATGGGAGTTGTTCATTTGTTATTTGTTCAGTAAGTATTTCCCAAAAAGCATTCTTATCTTTCTCATGAGGGGGGCCATACACTGAGAATATCATTCCTTTGAAATTACAATCATGATTCACATATTCCATCTCAATAATACGAGGCAGATGGATTTTTACTGAGTTGTGTTCGTTAAGGGTATGATTCTCATTCCATAATACTCCAAGACCTCCAGAACGTCCAACCCCTGTGGACCAGACAGCGTTGGTGAAACCACTACTTCTCCATGTTTATTCCTCCAGAATAGTTTCGGTCTTAGTTTCTGCTACAATTAAGAGGTTTAAGTGATTGTTGATTCTCATGGCATTAATATCGGTCCAAAAAGTTCTCTTCCCAATCCCACGCACATTCCAGAAACAGACATTCATTATTCTCTTTCTTGTTCTGTATGGATGGTGTAGTACCCTAGCCCATACAGAAATTTTTTTTCCTTTGAAGAACTTATGTCAATCGGTCGTTTGAAGGAGTAAAAACACCAGTTGTTTCTTCCTTGCTCGGATTTGGGACTCAAGGATACACTTAGTAATTTATTCCTTTTACATAGTCTATTGTGGTACTTAACATATTTATGCTTTAGTAATGGTTTTGATAAATAATTTTTAGCCATTATATAGTTTAATCTAAGAGTAGGGACACTCGGCAATGGCATTGGGACCGTAGTAATAAATTTGTAAGCCATTAGCTCATGTTTAGATCTACATAGGACCACCCAGTGTAGCTTAAAGTCATTACCCCATTTGGTTGTTCTGTTCCCATAAATGGGAATAAACGGAATATCTATCATGCAATTGACAAGAACCTTAGTCACCACACATGGTATAGAGGTAAAGGTTATGTAAGTTAATATCAAACTATAGCATTTGTAGACAAGTTTCTTCTTTCCCCAATATGACATAATAAACCAAAGACCACTGCATGATTCACCAAACAACCTACCTATAAGGTGAGTCACAACAAGACTATAGTCAAAGGTTATCATCCATATTTTAAGATAGCAAACTGAGCAAAACCATAGCAGCAAAGCAAAAGTTCCTCGACACCCTGAACCAATATCATAAAGACTAGTACTTAGATATCTAATGAAGAATAGGAGGCTTTCCAATTTACTTAGTAACCACTGATCAACAAGAAGCAAATTACAATAGCTGTCGACAACCTTGAACTAACAAGAAGCAACTAACACTTGAGACATAATTACAAGCCAGCATACTGTAAAGGCTCGGATTTTTTTTAAAATATTATTTTTTGGAAAAAGAAAATCAAAATGAATTTAAAATAAATTCCAGCCCAAATTGTCGATTTAAATATCAATTCCGTCTTTCATTTCGGGTTTTGAATGACCAAGCAGCGGAAATTTAAAATTTCCGACTCAAGACCACAATTCCGTCTTCTTTCGCCTTTCTTATCCTAATCCAACTCATCACCTCCTAATTGAGGTAAAATCTTATCTATATGTCCCTCCCTTCTTTCTTTGATTCCTTTTTTTGGATAACCAACAAAATTTGATTCCTTTGAATTTGGTAATGCCTATGGATCCTTTCCCCCTTCAAAGAAAAACAGATTTTTTTTTGTTAAACCCACATACCCACTTGCTACCCCTCTCTCCCCTCTCTCGGTACTCACTGTCAACAAACCCAAAGCCAAACCGGCTGCCCTTGAGCTCCACCACCACGCCACCTCCGCCACCAGTACCCGCCGTCGCCGCCAGCAGCCGCCGGAGAGCCGCCAACCCTTCTCTCCTCCCCTGTTTCCGTTCAAGCTTGGTAAGCCCCGCCCCCTTCTCTCCTTCACCTTCAAATCGAGTAAAGGTCCTTCCTTTAACCTCCCTCATCCCTCCCAGGAGTTCTCGCTCGAAGAACCGGCACCGACGAGCCCCAAGGCAGCCCGGACAGCCTCCCCGGAGCTCCGAGCTTTCCGACGTCGAACACCTCGGTGAGCTTCCTTCTTCCCCTCCTTCCTTCCCTTCTCATTTCCGTGGGTGTGGGGGCGACGGAGTGACCGTCCCTGGTGGCCGGAGCTCGGCTCCACCGCCGCCGGAGGTCTCTTCCTCCCTCTCCTTTTCCCTCCGCCATTTCTGGGCAGCCTCCCCTGTTTGCCTTCCTTCATTCGGCAATTAGGAGGAAGAAGAAGGGAAGCTGGGCCCCATCTTCGCCACCTCAGCCGCCAACACTTCACCCTGGGCCCACGTTTTTTTTAACACCTCAGCCGAGTGGCTCCCCCCCCCCTTCTTTTAAAATGTGTCCGGTCCTTTCTTTTAAATTGAGAAATGGAATAGAGGCTTTTGGGCCTATTTTTTTGGGGCTAAACTTGTGGTGTTCAAACAAGAAAATATTTGGGCCTATTTTACTTCTTCCATTCGGTTTTGGGTTGATTTAAATCAAGAGGGCTCGGTTTGGGTTCAAATAAAAAGGGGTTCGGTTTGTGTAGTTAAAATAGAGGGCCGGTTTTGGGGTTTTATAAAATAAGAGGGTGGGTTTTGGTAATTTAAAATAAAGTAAGGTTGGATTAGTAATTTAAAAAGGGGTGTTTTGATTAAATGAATATTGTTGGGATTTTATAGATATTTTATAAAGATGTTAAAATAAAATGATGTTAGGAGTAGTATGTAAAATTATTGGGATTAAAATATAAAATGTTGTTTTGAGATTTAAGATATAATATTGTGGTGATTTATTATTGTGGTTAAATGTTATATGATTATGTTGAAGATGTGCAATTATATGCTAAGTAAGATTTTGAGATGATAGCATGCAAATTGGTTGAGTATGAATTGGAATTATCTTAAGTTGATGAATTGGAGAATTGTATTGAGTATGATTGTGAGATGTTGAGATAATAGATTAGGAGATAAGGTTGATATTATGGAAATGATGATGTGACGGTTATTATGTTAAGTTGTGAAGTCGTGCGTGTGATAATTCTATGCTTTGTGTGCCTTAGAGATAGCCTCATTGACGTGCTTATACTTGTTAGGTGACCATCTGTGACGTGTCGGATTTCATATTGCCTGGTTGATTGCCTTTTGTTGTTCTGCGATACCGGGTAAGTCTCTTCGGAGCTTACTCAGATTGAATAGAGCTATTCCCTGCTTTAGGTGCATGATATACTAGGTGTTGCATTCATGATCAGCATGCCATGTAGTACCATGCTAGGTTGCATCGACCGTTGAGCATTCTATTTCTTTATGCGTATGTAAACAGAACGGCCGTTATCTGTGAAGTAACTAGAGTCGTTGCTAGGGTTATAGGACGACCTAATCTCATCGGGTCCCGTCCTGAGTCAATCGAGTCATGCACTTCCTTATATTATGAGATGCCTGCGGGCTTTATTGTGGAGCGGGTTAGGCATGCGTGCCGCCCGATTATGAATGAATGCATTCACGAGCTGGCCAGTCTCCACCCTATCGGAAGGGGGTGGAGGTAGGAGAGGGATATACCACTTGGTATTCAGTGCTAAGGCCTTATTATTATTATGTACTTGATCTTAGGAGCATGTTAGTGTGTTATTATTCCGCCATGCATCTAGAAGCATCTTTGTTAGGTATAGCGTATATGTGTGCTTATGGTTGGGATGCAGAGCTAAAGTGGGCATCGATCTGATCCCGCCCCATATCAATGTTTTTAGGTATTATTTATGTTCGTCCTATCGGTGCTGTTTGCTTATTGCGCGGGTCATTTTGTCGGCGGAGAGTGAGCGCTGGAGTTATAGACTTCACCAGACTCTGATCATATTTTTGGATTTACACTTTAGACTCCGTTTTGACCCGGCTCTGCCGTGGCACCCTCTTGTATTACACTTGTTTTCGCTAGTCGCATGATTTCTGATTTCCACGCTTAGACTTACGACAGGTACAGGGGACTTCCCCGGGGAATACAACGATCCCTTCGATTTTGGGTATGAAATCCCCCTTTGAAAACATTAAAGTAGGTTTTGAAACCTTCAACCTGTACTCGGGGCGCAAGGTCCTAACGAGGGATTTCATCCCTCAAAACGTAACTCGGGAATCATAATCCCGGGCCGTTACAAAGGGGTATCAGAGCTGAGGTTTTGCAATCCGAGTATGATAGGTTGAAGTGGTTTTGAAAATGGCCCAAGGTTTTCAAATTTGCTTTCAAGTGGTTTTCAAATCGTTTTCAAGGGGCAAAATGAATTTAATTGGGCATAAGCATAAATTAATCAAGTATGAATGGCAATCTCGTGGGGTAGAGACTATGCGATAGGCATCCCTTATGGATGTAGAATTCGGGGAAGGTAGGCAAAATACTAGCTTCTTTTACAGATGGGTTGTGAAGACTCCAAGGAACTCGAGGGTTGGAGTAAAATGGGTTAGGAGACCGTGAGGTATTTGCCCCTCCGGTTAGCCGTCCCCCGAAGGGCGGCATAGATCGTCTCTGTGCTTGTATGTCTTCAATTCAATTGGGCCTGAGGGCGATCCTCCTTGAAGAGGGTCATATTGAATCGTTGAGTGCTTCTGTGCTGAGTGATATAATTATTGTTATGTAGCAAGTATGGTCGACACGAGACGTGGCTTAGATGGGCGTGGGGGTAGGGCGCGTCGCGGCAGGGGACGCCCTCGTCGAGTTGCTGCTGAGAGCGCTGAGGAGCGAGTTTCGCCACCGCGAGCTGATGACCGGGTGCCAGCTTCCCCAGAGACTAGGATTGGGCAGCTAGAGGCAGCGCTTCATGATATTCTGAGCGAGCTACGTGGAGGGGTTATTTGACCATGTTGATGTGCCTATCTCTGAGAGACAGAGACTTGCTGCAGGACTTCTACGGGAGGACGCGAATGCTAGGTGGTTTGTCTGCAAGAAGGAGCGGAGCGAGTGGACCTATGACGACTTCAGATCCCTGATGATGAGAGAGTACTGTCCACCAGGGATACAGATGGCTAGGGAGGTATCCTTTATGCGCGGCACCTATGACCGGTCGGCTTCTGTAGCTACTATCGTTCGCCAGTTCAAGAGCGAGCTGATATACTGCGATCACCTATGTCCATCAGACGAGAGTCGGATCCGTTTGCTGTCTATGAGATTGCCGCCTCCTGTACTTCTGCATGCGTCCAGCTTGGGAGCTGTCAGCTTTGACCGATTTTTGGAGGTCATCCTTATGTACGATCAGCAGAGGATTCTGTGTGAGACTTCCTACTCTACTGTCCGCCCTGATGCGAAGAGGGCGCGTCCAGCCGACACCCGTGGAGATGACAGATCTAGGAGAGGAGCGTTTAGAGGAGGATATCACGGAGCTGCACAGAGAGCACCCCCAGTTCAGACTGCTTATGGAGGAGATTTCAGAGTGAGGACCTGCCATGGATGTTTCGGGAGGGGCCACTACATTGCTTCTTGCCCAGACTGTTCGACTGTCTGCTATACCTGTGGTACTATGGGGCACCGAGCTGCTACATGCCCTCAGAGTCGTGGAGCTCCAACTACTGCACAGCCACCGAGACTTCCTGCGGCTCCTCAGCCACCACTGTTGACATATCCCCAGGGCCAGGGACGAGGTGACCCTTCCGGCAGAGGCCGAGGTGGGGGTAGAGGAGGTAGAGGTTCTGGACGTGGAGGTAGAGGACCATCTAGGTCAGGTCAGGGTCGTGGATCATCTTCTGTAGGACCGTCAGGGTCAGGGTATGATCGTGGCCAGAGTTCGGGAGGTCGAGGACCAGGATTACCCCCACCGCCCCGCGTATTTCAGATGCATGCTGATGACCGCTCAGCCCCGACTTCCGCATGTACGATATTCTTCCATGCTGAGTGCGTATCTATCTTGTTTGACACTGGTGCGACTCACTGCTTCATAGCAGAGGCGTGCGTGGCCAGGCTGAGCCTGAGCTGCACGAGTGGTTCACCCCTTACTATTGGTCTGGCGGATGGGGCCAAGGTTAGGACGAGTCGTGAGATTTTAGGGTGCCCCATTCGGATAGGTGAGCGAGAGTGGCCTACCGACCTTATCGTTATGCCATTGAGGATGGATGATCTCATCTTGGGTATGGACTTCATGGACCACTACGGGGCTATCATCAACTTGCGGACGAGGACAGTGTCGATTTTGGCATCTGACGGGACCGAGCACTAGGTTTGGGGGAGCGACCCCAAGAGGAATGGATCACTCATCAGCGTAGTCAGAGCCGCCAGACTTTTAGACCAGGGTTGCGTCGGGTATTGGTGTTATGTTTTAGAGGTGGATCGCACGCACCCCAGTATATCAGATGTTCCCGTTGTCAGAGACTTCGCAGATGTGTTTCCGGAGGAGCTGCTAGGACTTCCCCCGCCGAGGGAGGTCGACTTCGCGATTGAGTTAGAGCCAGGCACCAGGCCCATCTCGCGAGTCCCTTATCGCATGGCACCGACGGAGATGGCCGAGCTGAAGGCTCAGCTAGAGGAGCTAGCTGAGAAGGGCTACATTCGGCCTAGTGCATCGCCTTGGGGAGCGCCAGTGCTATTCGTCAAGAAGAAGGATGGGTCGCTGAGACTGTGCATCGATTATCGGGAGCTGAACTGGGCGACGGTGAAGAACTGTTATCCTCTTCCCCGGATTGACGATCTGATGGATCAGCTGCAGGGCGCCGTGGTCTTCTCGAAGATCGATTTGAGGTCGGGCTATCATCAGCTGAGGGTGAAGCCAGAGGATGTTCCGAAGACCGCTTTTCGGACCCGCTATGGTCACTACGAGTTCGTGGTCATGCCATTTGGGCTGACCAATGCACCAGCCGCGTTCATGGAGCTCATGAACCGAGTGTTCATCGACTTCTTGGACAAGTTCGTCGTCGTCTTCATCGATGACATCTTAGTCTACTCGAGGAGTAGAGAGGAGCACGAGGAGCATTTGAGGATTGTGCTAGAGACGCTGAGGAAGCATCAGCTGTATGGGAAGTACAGCAAGTGTGAGTTCTGGCTCACAGAGGTGGCATTCTTAGGCCACGTTATTTCAGCGGAGGGAGTTGCCGTGGATCCGGCAAAGATTGATGCCATCATTGCTTGGGAGGTACCCAAGAACGTCAGAGATATCCGCTCATTCCTGGGATTGGCTAGTTATTACAGGAGGTTCGTCCAGGGTTTCTCGAGTATTGCTAGACCGATGACGCAGCTGCTGAAGAAGGACGTCCCCTTCGAGTGGAGTTCAGATTGTCAGGCCAGCTTTGAGCTTCTGAAGCAGAAGTTGACGACTGCTCCGGTGTTGGCTCTGCCAGATGGGACAGAGGACTTCGTTATCTACACAGATGCTTCGCATTCCGGCTTGGGCTGTGTTCTGCATCAGAGAGATCGGGTCATCGCTTATGCTTCGCGTCAGTTGAAGCCTGCAGAGGTGTCTTACCCCATCCATGATTTGGAGTTGGCAGCCGTGATTCACGCTCTGAAGATCTGGAGACATTATCTGTATGGTACTTCTTGCAAGGTGATGACGGATCATAAGAGCTTGAAGTACATTTTCACGCAGAAGGAGCTCAACATGCGTCAGAGACGATGGTTGGAGCTTCTGAAGGACTATGACTTGGACATAGTCTACCATCCAGGGAAGGCCAATGTAGTGGCAGATGCGTTGAGTAGGAAGACTCATCATGAGGTGGCAGTTGAGAGGCTTACAGCTCAGCGAGATTTGCAGAGAGATCTGTTGAGATGCTGCTTTGAGGTGTGGATTCAGCGAGATCGCGGGCAGTTGTCGTTCTTAGAGGTACAGGCAGAGTTGTCAGCAGAGATTCGGTAGGGTGAGGCAGATTGTCCCGAGATTGCAGTTCTGAGAGAGCGGATGGCTCAGGGCAGATTTAGAGAGCTTGCAGAGAGAGCAGACGGGATGCTGACCTTCCAGGGCAGAGTTGTAGTTCCATCGACGTCAGACCTGAGGCAGAGGATCATGCAGGAGGCTCACTCCACCCCTTATTCTGTCCATCCAGGGACGAATAAGATGTATCAGGATCTGAGGAGGAGTTATTGGTGGCAGAGGATGAGAGCAGACATCACAGAGTTCGTGGCCAGATGTCAGGTTTGTCAGCAGGTTCGGATTGATCACCAGAGGCCGGGAGGACCCGTCCAGTCACTTCCAGTTCCAGAGTGGAAGTGGACGGATATCTCCATGGATTTCGTCACTGGGCTGTGGCGAGACGTCAGAGGATTTGACGCTATTTGGGTCGTGGTCGACAGGTTGACCAAGTCGGCCCATTTCATAGCTATTCAGGAGACATGGCCAGCATCGAAGTTAGCGGACGAGTTCATTCGCCAGATTGTGAGGCTTCATGGAGTACCAGAGAGGATCGTATCTGATCGAGATGGACGCTTCACCTCGAGGTTTTGGCAGCAGGTTCAGGAGAGTTTGGGCTTCAGATTGCATTTTAGTACGGCTTATCACCCGCAGACAGATGGCCAGAGCGAGAGGACGATTCAGACGTTGGAGGACATGTTGCGAACGTGCGTCTTGGATTGGGGTGATCATTGGGTCAAGCACCTACCGCTAGTGGAGTTTTCCTACAACAACAGCTACCACGCGTCGATCGAGATGGCCCCATATGAGGCTTTGTATGGGAGACGATGCAAGTCGCCGGTTTGCTGGGGCGAGCCTGCAGATACAGTTCTGTCGTTGCCCGAGATGGTCAGAGAGACAGTTGATAAGGTTGGTCGCATCCGAGAGCATATGAGGGTAGCCCAGGATCGACAGAAGAAGTATGCGGACAGACGGAGGACCGAGCTTGAGTTCGAGGTAGGCTCGCATGTATGGCTTCGAGTTTCGCCCACCAGGGGAGTTCGACGGTTCGGCATCAAAGGGAAGTTGAGTCCGAGGTTCATTGGCCCATTTGAGATCCTAGAGAGAGTCGGTGTGGTAGCCTACCGTTTAGCCTTACCTCCATCCTTAGCCGGCGTCCATGACGTCTCTCATAGCGTATATGTGTGCTTATGGTTGGGATGCAGAGCTAAAGTGGGCATCGATCTGATCCCGCCCCATATCAATGTTTTTAGGTATTATTTATGTTCGTCCTATCGGTGCTGTTTGCTTATTGCGCGGGTCATTTTGTCGGCGGAGAGTGAGCGCTGGAGTTATAGACTTCACCAGACTCTGATCATATTTTTGGATTTACACTTTAGACTCCGTTTTGACCCGGCTCTGCCGTGGCACCCTCTTGTATTACACTTGTTTTCGCTAGTCGCATGATTTCTGATTTCCACGCTTAGACTTACGACAGGTACAGGGGACTTCCCCGGGGAATACAACGATCCCTTCGATTTTGGGTATGAAATCCTCCTTTGAAAACATTAAAGTAGGTTTTGAAACCTTCAACCTGTACTCGGGGCGCAAGGTCCTAACGAGGGGTTTCATCCCTCGAAACGTAACTCGGGAATCATAATCCCGGGCCGTTACACATACAGTATTAATAAATTCACATCTCAAAACCATAATATTCGACACATACCTTATGGTTTTCTGAACCTCTTTGGCCTCTATAGGGTCACCAATAATAGTTGCAATTAAGGAGGATTGGGAGAGAACAAATATATTCTCTTGAACTCGACTTAGCAAAGCTGACAACTTCTTCCTATTGAATGCACGCCTTCTGATTTTCTTTTCTGCTAACGATTTCGGTTGGGATTTTTGTTCCTCATTTGGGCAAGGGTGTTTCTCACTCAGTTTAATGCCCTTCGACAATTTAAGGCCCTTTCCGGGGGGGGGGGGGGGTTGTAGTCTTTGATGGAGCAGGATCATCTGCTATCAATGGTTATTTCCTTTTGACAGCTCCAAGAGCAGCCATTAGATTCACAAAAACAAGAGAATAACGAGTCAAGAAAAGGGTATACACAAGATTACCAAAAACCAAGCAATAAACATGATTCCTCAAACTTATCTTACTGAATCTGCTATTTAATACATCCATGTCATAATTAGATTCCAGTCGATATTGTAGTAGTTGAATAATAGTAGTTGGTTTGTTCTTACCCTTCATCAAGGCTGGCATTTGGCAGGCTTGAACATCCTTAAGGGAGGAGCCCCCTTCAGAAAATTCCTTTCCTTTATCAGTCCCTACTCCCATTCGGTTGATCCACCTGAATCGTTTTTTGGCCTTAGATTGTTGCTTTGATTGCTTTTCTTCCTCGGCACCCGAAGGCACCTCATTGAGTTTAATGCCCTCCGACAGTGTGGATCCCTTACGGGGGTTGAGTTCTTTTCCACTTTGACCTTTTGGCTTGCCACCTGAGCATCCTTAGCCATCTAGGTTTTCTTTGTGAGTTTAGAGCCCTCCGGCTTCCCCTTTTGGGTATTAGTCTTTTTAGGGGCAAGATCATCTGCCCCCAAGGTTCTTTTCCCCTTATCCACTCCCGATGTTGCCATAACCAAAACACAAACAGAGAGAAACGATTTTGAGTAAAGGATGTTGAGATCAGAATAGGGATAGGAGCAAGGAACCCAGCACCAACTCCCCGGCCTTGAATAAAGAAATTTTTTGGAAGAAAGAGGAGAGAAAAGAGTAATGAAAGTGCAAACCCTTCCAGAGAAGCGAAGCGTGCCCCCACAGATCAACTTCTTGCAGAAACCCACTCCGGCTAACTCAGAAGAGCCGATTGGAGGGTCAGATGAAATCGCCCCAAACTGAAATCTTCTGAAATCTGTACTCAATGGATTTGGCCACGGAGGGGGGCGATGAGACCAAAAACGATAGATTAACCCCATCAGCACACCCCTATCACACCGATGATGATTTGGAGAAGCGAGATTAGACCAAAGCTTAACCTCAAACACTATCCCGAATTTAGGGATTTCACCCGCAATCAAGAGGATTTTGCCCGCACAAGACTTACGAATGCTTTGGATAGCATAGAATTGGGGGTTTATAGGTCAGCCATCAGGATTTTGGAGAAAGATCAAAATTTTGGAAATAAGAGAGTACAACAATGGTTTCTTCATTATAGAGATTGGGATAACTAGAAGAGACAGTACCGGAGATGGCAAACAGGGGGACACTTTAGGCACGTGGGGGCGCGTTCTTTTTCTCAGGAAGGGTTTTCTCATATTTACATTTTGCTTGTAAAAAGCTACGAATGATTTTACCCATTTTGGTAGTTTTGTTTTTCTTCTTTTTGGTTTGTACTCTTTTGTCCGTCTTCTGATTCCAATTATCTACTCTATAAAAAAAATTCAAAGATAAAATGCTTCTTTGTTAAAATATGGGATTGTTATTCAAATTATTGGATTTGAATGTTATTCCTAATCGTACCTCCTATAAGTGGACCCACACTTGTACTCAGTTTAACACTGTTGTCATTGCATGTCTTCTTTCAAAAATAATTTTAATAGGTAAATCATCAAGAAAATATATCGTTCTTTTTTTTTATAAGGTAAAGATTTGGATGAGGTCAGGCCCTGCTGGACCACCATACAAGGGCATCCTTGCGGATGAGTACGCGCAGAGCAGGATCAACTAGGAGGTCCTGCGTGGGCGTTGTGTGGATTAGACGTGCGATCCTGTCGGCGGTTGAATTGACCTCCCGGAAGACATGGCCGAATTGCACCCTAGCAAAGTGTTGGAGTAGGAGCAGGGTGTCAGAAATCAGCATCTCAATCTCCCACGGGCAGCACCACAGGCCTCGCAAACAGTTGATGACGGTGAGGCTGTCGCCTTCAATCATGATGCTCGGAAGCCGGAGCTCCTTTGCCTTGGCGATGCCTCCTCTGGTCGCCAGAGCCTCCGCAGCTAATGCTGAGATGTGTCCACATTTGAAGCCGCCACACTCGATGACTGCCCCATTGTGGTCCCTAATAATGAACCCTGCAGAAGCTTCTCCCGAAGATAGTTTGGATCCATCGAAATTAATTTTGAAAAATCCCTCATCTGGTTTGCTCCATCTCAAATTTCTTCTTCTCCGTGGTTGAGTTGTCCGAGTTTTCTGGTGGTGGCATGTGGCCTCCTCTTCAAAGGTCAATTTAGAGGCAGCCCAGTTTTGTATTTGTTGTTTGGTGTAATTCTCCATAGTATGGATGGATTTTGTATTTAGGTTTTCAAATACTTGCCGATTCCTGCTTGTCCATATGTCCACCATGTCGCCGCAAGTCTTCCTTTTTGCTCGTGGTTGAGTTTTGTGAAAATTTGACATACAATGTTTTTTATTGATTTGTTTCTAGTGCCAATTTCTCGAATCACTTTTTCAATGTTTGGGTCAATTTTGTAAATCAGTTGTAGGGTGTTGTGGCATTCGGTAAAGAGATGGATTGGACTCTCATCCGTCCGGTCACATAAAGCGCAAGATAATGGAACATGAATGCCTTTGTTTGCTAGTCTGGTTCTCGTCGGGATTCCATCTAGTGTAAGTTTCCAGATGAAGTTTTTGACTTTCGGGAATGTGTCTAGGTTCCATATCCATGTCGTGTCACAAGTTTCTTCTGTGTTTGTCTTTGTGATGTGTGCTAGGGCACTTGCCGTGCTGAACCAACCATTTTTACATGATTTCCAGTATAGTCTGTCTTCTATCTCGTGTTCTGGTATGTATATGTCATCGATCTTGTTGACCACCTCCATTGGAAGGATGTTGGATAGTTCATCAATATTCCATTTCTTGTAGATGTCAATGTATTTTTCCGCTTTTTCATTTTCGTTGATTGTGATGTTTGGATGTTGTCGACCTTGTAGTGGTTTTCCGTCTAGCCAGATGTCTTTCCATTTCCTATTTGCCATATTAGACTTTTGCAGAATTCTTCTTTTAGTTCCATTAGTTTGGCTCATTGCCAAGATGAATTTCCTTTTCGCTGGTATTCAAGGACGGGGGTTTCTTTCAAATATTTTTCTTTAATCACTTGGACCCATGGGTTACATGGCTTAGCTAAGATTTTCCAAAGCAATTTCATTTTTAGTGCTTGGTTCATATCTTTTGTTTTATGTATTCATGCGCCTTCCAATCGTTTTTGCTTGCACACCTTGTCCCAACCAATCAAGGGGGGAAAGGATTGATCTTTGTTCCAGAAAAAACATCTGTTTATTTGGTCAAATTCTTTATGGACATATATCGTTCTTTTTTTTTCTTTTTTTTATTAGGTAAAAATTCGAAGGTGAGACAAGCCTGACTCATCGAGAGGCCGACAAAGTCGGCAGACAGCCAACCGTCTAACATACAACCTGAAAATATAGAAAACCAGACAACAAACGAAATGAAACAAACAGCAAAATTCTACAACAAGACGATCCTATAAGACCAACTCCAAAAAAGCTGAGCTTGCTGCCGAAGAACGAAGCCAAGCACCACCGGAAAGTGGCACCGCGGGCCAACGGTACATCTGGACTCTATCTCCTATGGGTAGTGCAGACGAACTCCAAGGAAACTCAATTCTGGATACGGAGTCGCCCCTGAGCGCACGACCACGACCCCAGGCAGTCCAGACTCCACGCCTTCCAACCAAGCAGAAGACCTCATAGAAACGTTGGAAGTAGAGCTGAAAGCTGCTCGAACAAAACGCCAGTAAGATTTAACCTGTAAGAAAATCGTCAAAACCCTTGCGGGATTTTGTCATACCCTTTCGGGTGGATTTACTCAAAACCCTTTTTTTTTTATTAGTTACTCAAACCTTTTCGGAATTTAAACCTTTCGGGATTTTGTTGAACCTATATATATAAATATATAAATGTTTTTTTTTAATATATGGTGAAACTTGGCGTGCAAGGGCCAATTTGAGCCTTGCACGCCAAGGAGAAATCAATTACATCCGTACACACTAGGAAAGAGCTCGGCACAAGAACATCAGTGACCTCCGACAAGGGCGCGGTTGGAGCCAAGCCCGGGAAAGACAGGCGACAGAGAACCGAGAGGCCGGTGGGGGGACAACACCGACACCGCGTGGGGAGGAAAACAACCCAACACAGCGGCACAGGGAGGCTGGAGAAAGGAGAAATCGAGAGGCTGGGATCACCGGAGGCGAGCAGCAGTACCGAGATGAGACGGCGAGCACCCAGGGACGAGAGGGTAGCCCAACCCAACAGCCAAGAGACCATTCCCACCCAAGAGCACGCGAAGAGGACGATGACTGATTTCACTACTGAGAGAGGAAGACGGGGGGAGGAAGAGACCCCACTAGTAGAACACCAAATTCAACAAAATCCCCAAATTATATAGGAATCATACTAGAGATGGTGAGGAAGAACAAAGCCCCACATCAATTTCTACAAATTTTACAGAAAAAAGGATTAAAAATGAGAATTAGAAAGGCTGAGGCCTTATGAGCAACCATGGGTTTTAGCAACCTTAAGGTTGCTAAAAGGTAAGCCCATGATTGTGGCCTTTACCTTAAGGTAAGAGGTGGGAAGGGATTACCTTGGTAGAGAGAGGTAACCTCTTCCCTTTTCTAATTTTCTTTTTCTTTTTTTTTATGATAAATTAGGTTGATATATTTTACATTTAGATTTATTAGTTGTAATAAGATTTAAAATGAAATAAAAATATATTTATATTTCATTATTTTTTAAAATAAAATATTCCATTGGTTTAATTTTATTTTTTTTCTATAATTTGAGCTCAATTTTATCTTATATATAACCTTATCTTTATCTATTGTAGTTGCACATATTTTCTTAACCATGGATCACAATAATCCAAATACTCCACTCATTCCAAACATGTCTTTTGATCCAAATCTTCTAAAAAATCCTCAATTTCAAGTGATGTTGCAAATGTTTAATAATTATTCAACACCCGAATATCCAAATTATACCCCACATAATCCTACCAATGTGTACAATCCTTTTTTTTTTTCCAAACCAACAACATTTTGAGCATTCTCCGGGTGTTCAAGAGAGTGCCACTCGAAGTCCAACCGAAGGTGCAAGGCAAGTCCATCAAGTACAAGAGAACGAAGAAGTTATTGTTCACAATAAAATATGTTTTTAACTTTTTTTTAAATTTTAATCTAGATGTAATAAAATATATTTATATTAACTACTTGCTATTTTTATTTATTTATAACATTATAAATAAAAATAACTCACAATAATATATGATGATACACATATAATAAATGGAAAGATATAAAGGAAAAGAAAAAGTGAAAATAAATTTGAAAAGAGGTAAAAGAGGTTTCCCATGGTTGTAGAGGAAAACTTTTAGAAAGAGGTAGAAAAAGTGAAAATTAGTTTAAACAAAAAAATAAATGAGTTGTAAAATTGTGATAGGAAGATTGGAAAAAAAAGGTGAAAGAGGTTTCCCCATGGTTGCGGATGGTCTTAGGGTTTAAAAGAAAGGAATCTCTAGCTTTTTTCTCCAATTGGGTTTGAGACCATGTGCAACCATGGGTTTTACTTACCTTATAGGTCTTAAAAAGTAAACCCATGGTTGCAAGCCAAACCTTAAGGGAAGAGGTTGGAAGGGGTTACCCCTTCCCACTAAGGTAACCTCTTCCACCACAAGTGGCCCCCACCATTTTATTACTATATTTATTTGATGCATTAATTATTCAAATGTATTTATAATATATATTTATTATTATTATTTTCAAATAATAATTATACCATTAATTTTATTTTATTTTTCTCCATAATTTGAGTATAATTTTTTTCCTATATATACTTATCTTGACCTATTATATTGTTTGCACTTCTTTTTCATATTCCATTCTCATACATTAATGTAACTATTTTTTGTTATTTGCTTATAATATAATGTTATTATTATTTTTATTTTTCATCTAATGTAATAAAAAAAAATATTAATATCAAGCATTTTTTAATTTTATTTATAAATAAAACTAATGAGATGGAAAAAGTAATAGAACAAGGTTACCCCATGGTTGTAAGGTAAACCTCTTAGTAAGAGGTAGAAAAAGTACAAAATTATTTAAAGAAATAAAATAAATTAAGTATCAAATGATGATAAGAAGGTGAAAATAAAAAAGGAGAAGATGTAACCCCATAGTTGCTGATGCTCTAAAACACCTTGCCATTGTTGTTGATCGATTCATATATCGTTCTTTTGAAATAAGGTAGAAAAATCACACTCCATATTAAGAAATCTATTTTTGAAATAAAAATAAATTATTTTTCATAAAAAAAAAAAGGAAAATGATCGTCTTCGCCCAGTTACGTGTCCTGGGTTTCATAATGGGGTGGCCGTGGGATACTTGGCCAAGATTCAGCTCGAATTTTTGGCTTCGATCCATCCAACCCTCTACCGAGGATGCGAGGCTTTATTTGTAATTTGTAATTTGTAATTAATCAATGAATGATGTAGTGAGTTGCACGATTCAAAGCTTGTTAAACAAAAACATAGCCATAGCCCATAGGGCGTCAAATTTGAATACTTGTTTCCTTGTAATTTCTTCAACCTTCCCCTCAATCAAATATTCAAATGAGGAAAAAAAAGATTGATTCAAAAAGATTATTTCTTTTCATCTTTAATCTGTTGAATCCATCAATACCAAGCTCAGGAAATCTACCGGAAAGGCAAGGCGATAAGAAAAATTCATATGTGCGTTGAATGCGGTTGGGATGATACCGAAATCGATCGACGCATAATCGGGTGCCATTTTCTTGTACATTTTTTTTTCAAATTAAACAAAAAAAATGCAAGGTTTGGATGATCGATCTAAGCTTTGGGTTGTTAATGCAGCAGCCCCTTGCTGGTGAATTGGATTGCTGTCATCTGCAATTGTGGATCAAGATGGGTTGTTTTCACAGCAGAACCCACAGACGAAGAATCGAAGGGAAGCTTCCCCATGAAGTTGGATCGGAAATGGATGTCGACCGGGAAGTCGCGTCCACCTCCCAGAACCGGAGCCACCGGCACGATCAACAACCATCACCATCACCGCCACAGCAACAGCCCCAATCTCAACCCCAACCCCAACCCCAATCTCGGTCGCAACAGCAAATTGCCGTTCAATTGTCAAAACCCTCGAAACCAAAACCCAAACATAACCCTTCGCCTGCGACGCAAACAACGATATTGGGGAAGCCATTGGAGGATATAAACAAGCACTACACTATAGGTAAGGAATTAGGGAGGGGTCAATTTGGGATAACATACCTTTGCACTGAGAATTCAACTGGGAATCCCTATGCTTGCAAGTCTCTGTTGAAGAGGAAGCTTGTGAGTAAAAGTGACAGGGAGGATATAAAGAGGGAGATTCAGATTTTGCAGCATCTGTCTGGACAGCCCAACATTGTTGAGTTCAAGGGTGCCTTTGAGGACAGGCAATCTGTTCATGTTGTCATGGAGCTTTGTGGCGGCGGTGAGCTTTTCGACAGGATTATTGCACAAGGCCTCTACTCCGAGAGGGCTGCCGCCACTATCTGTCGTGCCATTGTCATGGTTGTTCACACCTGCCATTTCATGGGTGTGATGCACCGGGATCTTAAGCCTGAGAACTTCTTGCTTACTAGCAAGGACGAGAATGCCATGTTGAAGGCAACTGATTTCGGATTGTCCGTCTTCATTGAGGAAGGTTTGTTTACTTGTTGTAGGGTTATCACATGTCCATTTTTCCATTCACAAAGATTGTTACTAGAGACTTTTATACATTACTTGCACCTGTGTTTCTAATAATATTGAGTCATGTATCTGCAAAATTTCTCCTTGCACTTTTTAAGATTATATGTCCTGCAGTTTAAAACATGATTATGTGTCTTTAATGTAAGTTAATTTTATTTTTAGGTATGAATTAGATTAGTTAATAACAAGGGAGTTTTATGAAAATAACAAAGCAATTTAATGTTGTTGGCCAATGGCATATGTTTTCCATTATGACAGATTTAGGGAGTGAGATTTGAACACAACTCACAAAAAACCACTTTTCACAAGAGTATTGTAAATGTAATCTTTGAAAAATATGTATGAATTCACTACTTTCAAGAATAGTATAAAGGTGCATAAGTGATTGAAGGAGAGATAGATTGAGGTAGTAGTAACATTGTTTGTACAAGTAGAAAACAAATTGAGAGTAGTGATTGAATCATGAATTAGAAGTAGTCATGATCTCGGAAATTTTGGATGCTAGATATGGCTACCAGACCATGTCCTTTAGGTAGTCATGTCAGCTGCATATATTATCTTCTAGAAGTTGAATAGTTGGATTATTTGGGCAGGAAGAGTGTATCATGATGTAGCAGGAAGTGCCTACTACGTCGCTCCAGAAGTACTTAGACGCAAGTATGGGAAGGAAATAGACATTTGGAGTGCAGGGGTGATTCTTTATATCTTGCTAAGTGGTGTACCTCCTTTTTGGGCTGGTAAGACAGACAACGACTCTTATCTGCGGCGTCTTGTTTTAGTAGTAATCATGTTAGTTTCACAAACAATTCTTGTTGCAGAAACTGAGAAGGGCATATTTAATGCCATATTGGAAGGAAAAATCGACTTTGAAAGTGACCCTTGGCCATCCATTTCAAACAGTGCCAAAGATCTTGTTAGTAGGATGTTGACAAAGGACGCCAAGCAACGGATCACTGCAGCTCAAGTTCTTGGTATTCTCATCCTTGTTTACCAAAATAAGTTAATGTTCTTGCAGTTTATACATTTTCTGCTTCCAACTACATTTGCAGTAAAAATGGCCAGTTCATTGCCAATGATTATACGCAGGCGAAGATGTTTTAGACATTTGCCTGCACAAGTCCTTGTCAACTAAATAGATTTTTCTTCAACAGATTCATTAATGTCCATTTTTGTGATACACTGCATGTCTAACAAAGCCATCCTTTTGTGTAAATTAGAGCACCCATGGATTAGGGTTGGTGGAGAAGCATCAGATAAGCCAATGGATAATGCAGTGCTTTCTAGAATGAAGCAGTTCAGGACAATGAACAAACTCAAGAAATTGGCACTGAAGGTGAATTTCTTACTAGATTGGCCAATGTTTGAAACTGTATAGTATGCATTGTGGCAAGTCATCATAATGTACTATGTGATAGGTCATTGCGGAAGGTATGTCGGAGGAAGAAATCAAAGGTCTTAAAGCAATGTTTGCTAACATGGATACGGACAAGAGTGGCAATATCACATATGAAGAGCTTAAGGCAGGATTGGCTCGACTAGGGTCAAAATTATCAGAAGTTGAGGTGAAGGAACTAATGGAAGCAGTAAGTTGACACAGTAAGATTCAAGCTCACTTGAGAAATGTTCCATTAAATACCCAGCTTTCATATATGTCCTCTTTGTGTGTGTTGGATTTTGTACTTTGTAGGCGGATGTAGATGGGAATGGGACAATAGATTACGTTGAGTTCGCCACTGTGATGATGAGCAGGCATAGACTGGATACAGATGAAAATGTCGTCAAAGCATTTAAATACTTCGACAAGGACAACAGCGGGTAAGAATTTTTACTTTATGTTCTTCAGTTATGGCTTTTGGATGCAACAACAAGCCCAGTATATCCCACTTCAAAGCAGGGTCTTGGGGGTCGAGTTGTACGCACCCTTGCCCCTACTAGGTCGAGAGGGTGTTTCCTAGTGACCCATGACAAGACATCGAAGACAAACACGGCTACACAACATCATACAGAGGAATATAGAGACGAAGGATAACACACTCTAGAACTTATAAAAATAAAAATAAAATAAAATAAAATAATTTTTAAAAAAAAAATAGCTAAGATACATACTTACGAAACCTCTCACGTAATTTCTGTGAAATACAATGGGCAGCTTCATAACGACAGATGAACTTGAATCGGCCATGAAAGAGTATGGAATTGGTGATGAAGCCAACATCAAGGAGATCTTATCAGAGGTCGATACAGATAATGTAAGTTTATTTGACTTAGAACCTAACTCTTAGAAAATGAGTATGCTTTTGGTTGCAGAAGTCATACTAAGATTCATCCGACTAAAAAAATATACAGGATGGAAAAATCAACTACGAGGAATTCTCAAGCATGATGAGAAGTGGTGCAAAGCATCAAGTGAAGTTGTTTTAAGTTGCGAAAACACAAATGTCGAAATATTCCTTTTTCAAGAGTTTGTTTATGCATTTGATTGAGATGCTGAGTTTCCTTGATTCGCCAAGGGAGAACTACCAACGGGTATAAGCATCGATGACATGTTAAAAGAGGATCGTCGTGTAATGTTATCATGTTTCTGTAATTGGATTATACTCTAGTGAGGCGTTTGTAGGGGTGGAAATGGGTCGGGTGATGGATGGGTGGACCCATTTTTTCACCCGACCCGTCACAAAAAAATTTCACCCGACCCATCACCCACCCATTTGATGTTTCACCCATCACCCGACCCGTCGGGTGAATCGGGTGGGTCGGGTGATTAATCGGGTGAAGGAATTAAAAACAAATGAGTCACAAGACATACCTAAAAATCATTTATATTCGATAATTTTATAAACCATGTCAACGTATGAATCTTACTAAATTATTAAAAGACTTATTTATACATTATATCACTATCTTTAACTTACAAAATTAGTATTAGAAGTTTAATATCATACTGAATGAGATAAATTTAACTCGGTTACTAGACTCAATATAAAAAAAATGGTATAGAAAAACTATGTCGTTAGAAAACAGACTCATGTGTCATTTCTTTAATATCTTAATTTGCATTAAGAGGATTATTGTTACGAGTCTCATGACAAATTGGGAAAATATGATTTGGTTAATCATGTATTAATACAGTAAATGCTAACAAATTCGTTGGAAAGAGCCAAATTGCGTACACTCTATTGGTATATGCAAAACAAATAAAAGAAATTTTATTATTTTAAAAAGAGATGGAGTTAAATAATGCAAGTTTTTTTAGACCTTTTTAACAAGAACACTTGAAAATGGAGAAAGTAGAGGTAGAAAAAGGAGAAATATGTTAGTTACGTTAAATTATACGTAGTATTATTTATATACTAGCCTCTTTTTTTATAATAATAGGGTGGGCTAACGGGTGGTTAAGCGGGTCGGGTAATGGGTCGGGTGATGGGCCGGGTAATGGGTGGAAAATATATCACCCATCACCCGACCCATCGCCCATTTCACCCGACCCATCACCCATCCGTCACCCGGATTTTTTCGAGTTTTCACCCTAATAATCGGGTCGGGTGAGTCGGTCACCCACGGGTGATTTCCATCCCTAGGCGTTTGTTCCTCCAGCGGTTTAGGTATACTGTAGGAGTCTGTTTATGGATCATTTTTCGTCGATACAACCCTTTGTTACACATGTAATTGTTGCGGAATTCATCATCCCTTATATAGAGCTTCACTCGTGACATTTTCTTACACCTGAGAGCAGATTTTTGGTCCATATTCGTTGCTAAACTTACTGCAATATTCTTCATATTCGTTCCTAAACTTACTGCAATATTCTTCAAACGATACATTAGTCAAGCTTTGTTGTCGAACCTATGTAACACGGACAGTCGGACACTGATATGGGGTGACACGTGAACGCGATAATTCAAAAAAATATAGAATACAGGCTAGGGAATTACTGTAAACTTGTATTCCCTCTGTTTCACAATAGATGTATTTTACTATTCATTTACGTTTTTTGAGATAATTAATCTATATAAAATATTTACTTTGTTTATTAATTTTTAAAAATAATTTTATACTTATTAGTAATAGGTATAAAATTATATTTTAAAAAATAATAAAAATGTGATATTTTATACTTATTAATATAATTTTTAACTTTTAAGCATATATAAATAGTAAAAAGAGAAATATCGTGGTAAAGAGATAGTATTTTTGAACCCCAAACAACACTAAAACTACTATTTTAATGAGGTTGACAAAAGCTTTACCTCTAATATATATTGATTAAATTAAAATTTTATTAAAATTAACCATAAACCTGAAATCAAAATTAAGTAATATAATAACGGTTCGTCTATTATGTACCTGTAATGATATGTGTTTACTTTCCTAAGTTTTCCTTTGGCATGTAATATTGTTTTATATGTTTGTTTGGACATGTATGTGTGTATGATGACTATACAGGTATATTATAGTATATTATATATATATATATATATATATATATATATATATATATATATATATATATATATATATATATATATATATATATATATATATATGTTGCACTATAGGTATGCGTCTCGACTGAGTCGTATTGAGTCTATTTAGACTTGATCCTCTAACGAGACCATACTATAGCGGAGTTAACATATGTATATATAAACTATACTATATAATATATCTTGTATAAGGTATGGTGGAAGAACAAGATATAAACTGGTATTGGGCTCTTAGCCCGTTACTGGCCCAAAGACCTTGAAGCTTGGATGAGCTGGTAGCCCAGCCCATGGACGCGGAGCCTGACCTACCTCTCTTCATGTGGAGCGCTGCGTTTTGGTGTTGGCCCTTGACCTAGCTATAAAGCGTCGCTTCCTCTTGAGAGCTTGACACACTTCAGCTTCTATCTTCTCTCTCCTCACAAACGCTCTCTTTTTCTCCGATTAGGGTTTCTAGGGTTTGGAGCTTTCTCTCCTTCTCTTGCCGTCGGATCTTGAGCGCTCGGAGAAGAAAGGTTGCTGGTGGCTTCTCTGGAAGGTGGATCGAGCTCCGGCGTCCTCCTGGGTGGCCGCTCTCCTCGTCTTCTGAGATCTCGGGTTCTAGAGATCGATTTCTCTATCGATCTTCTGGTTTTATCCCATACAGGGGGATTTCTTCTTCTTCCTTGTACCTCTGGTTCACATGCATGTTAGATTAGGGTTGCTTGCTTTCATTGCTTGTATCATCCCTTGTACGAACTCTCTTATAGTGGATTCGGCCAACTCTTGAGGCCCCGTGGATGTAGGTATTATACCGAACCACGTAAAATTGCTTGAGTGTTCGATTGCTTGTGATTCTTCGTTTGATCTTTCGTTATCGCTTTAGATCTATTACGCTTCCGCTATCCAAAACCGATTTCTAGACGAATCTAGGTTTTACAACGTGGTATCAGAGCTTGGCTGTCGCGTTCTTGATTTCCTAGTTCATTGTTGAGTTCTAGGGATAGGGAACGGGTGTAGGGCCTCGGGCTGACCTAAAAGGCGACATCGCTGGTGCAGCACCCCCCCTGCACGACGTACCACACCCTTGTTTGCTAGATCTAGGGCTTCTGTGCTTGGATCTTGTGTTTTGAGTGCTTCTGATCTTCAAGTTTTCTTGTTTTTGTGCTTGGCTTGATAGGATCTTTAGTTGCACTGTTAGATTCATATTTTCTTGAATCGCTTTTGTGCTCTCTAAATCACTTACTAACTGTTTAGTTGTTCTACAGGTACAATAACACAGCTATGGGTGATAAAGGCACTTACCTGAAGCCCTTCAATGGCCACACAGACTTTGCTATGTGGCAGTTGAAGATGAAGGCTATTCTGATCAAGGAAAAGTGTTGGGTTGCTGTAACCAACAAGTTTCCAGAAGGGACATCAAAGGACAAAATCTTTGAAACTGATCAACAGGCTCACAGTGAAGTGATGCTTCGCTTAAGTGACGAAGTTGCTAGACAGGTATTAAATTTTGACACTGCTGAAAAACTTTGGGAAGGTCTTGAAGGTTTGTACTTGGTAAGATCTCTCCCTTCTCGTGTTAATTTGTTTAATAAGCTGTTTAATTTCAAGATGGATGTTTCCTGTCCCTTGTCTGATAATCTTGATAAATTTCTGACTATTCTTCAAGATTTGCAAAGATGTGGTGATAAAGTTGAGGAAACTCAGCAATGTGTTTTGTTGTTAAATTCTTTGCCTGCTCAATTTGATACTTTTAAAGATGTTGTGCAATACAGTACTGATAAACTGGAAAAGAAAATCATTCTTGAGTCCATTATTCAGAAAAATGATGCTTTAAAGGTCTTTAAGAACAAATATGAGCTTAAAAATGACCATAAACCTGACAATAAGAATGAGGTTCTTGTTGCTAGAGGTAGGTTTAAAGGCAATAAGAATAATAACAACAATAACAACAATAAACCACCTCAAAAAGATTCCAGTAAAACTGAAAATCATCAAAATGGTAAACCTGATAAATCTCACCTTATGTGTTCTTACTGCTCTAAATCTGGTCACATTGAGAAACATTGCTTTAAGAGGAAGAAAGATGAAAGGCTTGCTGGTAAAAAGCCTAATGTATCTGCTGTGCTTGAATCTCATCCTTATTATACTCATGAAGTGCTTGCTTTGTTAAATTCTGGTGACTCCAATGCTTGGATTTTAGATTCTGGATGTACTATGCATGCTACCTTCCATAAGTCTTGGTTTTCTGACCTTAAATGCTATGATGTTGGTACTGTCATGCTAGGAGATCATTCTGTGCTTAAAATAAAAGGTGTTGTTTCAGTTGCTTTAAGAATGTTTGACAATGTTGTTAGAGTTATAAAGGATGTTAAATGGGTGCCTGATTTAAGAAGAAACTTATTGTCTGAAAGTGCTCTTGAGGAATTAAAATATGATGTTTACAGTTCTGATGGTGTGAGGATTGTTACTAAGGATAGTAAACCTGTGATTAAATGCTTAAGAAAAGCTGGATTATATGAACTGATTGCTACTCCTATTGTGAATCCCTCTGCTACTGCTTTTACTGCCATTGATAAGCCTATGTCTATGCATGATTCTATGTTATGGCATGTTAGGTTAGGTCATATTGGTAATAAAGGCCTTGAGAACTTGTATAAATCTGGAGTTATTCCTGCTAAACCATGTTCCATTGAATTATGTGAAAACTGTGTGTTAGGTAAGCATACTAGAAAAAGTTTCAAATCATCTGCTTTTGTTTCAACTGCTCCTTTGGTTTATGTTCATTCTGATCTATGGGGCCCTGCCCAAATATCTACTGTTGGTTTGAAAAGATATTTTATGTCCTTGATTGACCATTATAGTAGAAAAGTTTGGGTGTTTATGTTGAAAACTAAAGATGAGGCTTTTGAAACTTTTAAACATTGGAAATCCATGGTTGAAAAGGAAACTGGCTTATTTGTTAAGTGCTTAAAAACTGACAATGGTCTTGAGTTTTGTAATTCCTTGTTTGATGCTTATTGTAAACATAATGGTATTAAAAGGCATTTGACAATTCCTGGAACTCCCCAGCAGAATGGTACTGCTGAGAGGATGAACAGGACTCTTCTTGAAAAGGCTAGATGCATGCTTATTTCCTCTGGTTTAAAGCATTCTTTATGGGGTGAAGCTGTTATGACTGCTGCATATTTGATAAATAGAACCCCTTCCTCTGTGATTGATTTTAAGACTCCTTATGAACTGTGGTATAAAAGAAAACCTCACCTTGATCATCTTAAACCTTTTGGTTGCACTGTATATTCATACATTAACCAAGGTAAGTTGAATCCCAGGTCACAAAAGTGTGTCCTATTGGGATATCCTCAAGGTGTTAAAGGTTATAAATTGTTACTTGTTCAACCTGGAGCTTATAAAACTATTGTGAGTAGGAATGTTATTTTTAATGAGAATGAGTTTCACTTTAAAATGACTTCTGTTCCTACTGTTCATAATACTAACTTGCAGGAACACAATGATGATCAGTTCTATGTTCCTAAGAACATTGAATTTGACTATGATGACGAGTTTGATACTGGTTATTCTCCCTCCCCTCCTCTTACTCTCTCTTCTGTTTCTACCCCTTCTGATTCTGTGGTTGTGCAACCTCACCAATTGGGTGGGGAAGCTAATGAACCTGTTATTGAACCTACTGTTTTGCCTTCCTCTTCTGTTTCTCCTATTTCTGTGGATGAGGATATTATTGTTGAGTATGTGCCTGCTTCTGGTTCTGGTTCCTCTAGTTCTTCAGTTGCTGAAAGACATGATCTCACTGATTGGCAGTTGACTAGGCATAGGAGTCCTAGGACTGTCATTCCAAAATAAAAGGTTCATAAATAACATTGTTGAGTTTGCTTGCCTTGTTTGTGATGTGGTTAAATCTTTTACACCTGAAACTTATGAACAGGCTTTAAAGTGTGCTCACTATAAAAATTGGAAAAAGGCTATGGATGAAGAGATTGAGTCTATGAGGGTTAACCAAACCTGGACTTTAGTTGTTAAACCTGAAAATGCAAGACTTATTGATTGCAAATGGATTTTTAAACTTAAAGATGGTGTGTCTAAATCTGATCCACCTAGATATAAAGACAGGCTTGTTGCTAAAGGCTTCACCCAAAGAGAGGGTGAAGACTATAATGAAATCTTTGCTCCTGTGGTTAAGTATAAGACTCTTAGACTCTTACTTGCTATGACTGTTGTGCATGATTTTGAACTTGAACAAATGGATGTTAAAACTGCTTTCTTGCATGGTGATTTGGATGAGACTATATACATGAGACATCCTAAGGGCTTTGTTGATTCTGTGCATCCTAACTATGCTTGCTTGCTGAATAAATCTATCTATGGTCTTAAACAGTCTCCTAGGCAATGGAACATTAAGTTTGATAGATGTATGAGATTCAGTTTAGGGTTTAAGAGAAGTAAGTTTGATACATTCTTATATTTTAAAGGTGTTAAAAGACATGGTCCTGCTGCTTATGTGCTTTTATATGTTGATGATATTCTTTTGATTTCTAAATCTAAAGATTGCATCTTACATATTAAAAAGAACTTGCAGAAGCATTTTGACATGAAAGATTTGGGTGTTGCTAAGAAAATTTTAGGAATGTCCATTCTTAGAGATAGAAAGCATAAGAAGTTATGGTTGCATCAATGTGATTACATTCATAAGGTGCTTGACAGATTTCATATTTCTGGTGACAAAGTGAATAACATTCCTTTAGGTCCTCATCTTGATTTGACTAAGTCTAAAGATGTCTTGTCTGCTATTGAGATGAAAAATATAAAGTCTATACCATATGATGCTGCTGTTGGGTCTGTTATGTACTCTATGATCTGTACTAGGCCTGATCTGGCATTTGCTATCAGTTTTTAAGTAGATTCATGTCTAATCCTTCTGAGAAGCACTGGTTATCCATGAAATACTTGTTGAAATACTTGCTTGGCTCTGCTTATTTGTCATTGTTGTATTCTGAGCATACTTCTGCATCTGAATTACATGGCTTTGTTGATGCTGACTATGCTAGTAACAAGGACACTAGGAAATCTATTACTTCCTATGTTTATACATGGGCAGGTAATTGTATTTCCTGGAAGTCCCAACAACAGCCTATAGTTGCATTATCTTCCACTGAAGCTGAATACATTGCAGCAACAGAGGCCTATAAAGAGGCTATCTGGCTGCAGGGTATTTTGAAGGAAGTGGAATTAAAGCATTATACATCTGTGCTGCATATAGATAGCCAAAGTGCTCTATATTTGTGTAGAGATCCCATGTACCATGAGCGTACTAAACATATTGATGTTAGATACCATTTCATTCGTGAAAAAGTTGAAGATAACATCATTCATGTTAAGAAAATTGATGGTAGACTTAATCCTGCAGATTTTGGCACTAAAATTGTCCCTCATGATAAATTTGTGTTTTGCAGGAACTTCCTCCACTTGGAGGAACTTGAGTGATCTCTGTGTGTGATGTGTGCTTGGGCTGAGGACGGACCTGGCCATGAAGAATCCACTTACATGTTGAGTCTGAGTCTGCCCAGTGCAAGACTTAGAAAAGTAGAGGGGTGTTTGTAATGATATGTGTTTACTTTCCTAAGTTTTCCTTTGGCATGTAATATTGTTTTATATGTTTGTTTGGACATGTATGTGTGTATGATGACTATACAGGTATATTATAGGTATGCGTCTCGACTGAGTCGTATTGAGTCTATTTAGACTTGATCCTCTAACGAGACCATACTATAGCGGAGTTAACATATGTATATATAAACTATACTATATAATATATCTTGTATAAGGTATGGTGGAAGAACAAGATATAAACTGGTATTGGGCTCTTAGCCCGTTACTGGCCCAAAGACCTTGAAGCTTGGATGAGCTGGTAGCCCAGCCCATGGACGCGGAGCCTGACCTACCTCTCTTCATGTGGAGCGCTGCGTTTTGGTGTTGGCCCTTGACCTAGCTATAAAGCGTCGCTTCCTCTTGAGAGCTTGACACACTTCAGCTTCTATCTTCTCTCTCCTCACAAACGCTCTCTTTTTCTCCGATTAGGGTTTCTAGGGTTTGGAGCTTTCTCTCCTTCTCTTGCCGTCGGATCTTGAGCGCTCGGAGAAGAAAGGTTGCTGGTGGCTTCTCTGGAAGGTGGATCGAGCTCCGGCGTCCTCCTGGGTGGCCGCTCTCCTCGTCTTCTGAGATCTCGGGTTCTAGAGATCGACTTCTCTATCGATCTTCTGGTTTTATCCCATACAGGGGGATTTCTTCTTCTTCCTTGTACCTCTGGTTCACATGCATGTTAGATTAGGGTTGCTTGCTTTCATTGCTTGTATCATCCCTTGTACGAACTCTCTTATAGTGGATTCGGCCAACTCTTGAGGCCCCGTGGATGTAGGTATTATACCGAACCACGTAAAATTGCTTGAGTGTTCGATTGCTTGTGATTCTTCGTTTGATCTTTCGTTATCGCTTTCGATCTATTACGCTTCCGCTATCCAAAACCGATTTCTAGACGAATCTAGGTTTTACAGTACCCTAAGGACATAAGATAATGATATCTTATTGGGAAATAAAATCATAAAAGGAAATGGGTAAACCCATAATTTAATTTAAAAATTAGCTAAATCAGGTATATTTAGGAAAAATATTTCCAATTTAATGTTTTTATCATATGCCTAGAAAAACCGATATAATAAATAGTTTAGATCTGGGAAAACAAAATCTAAAGAAAAGGCTTGTGATAAATGGGTTAAGTGTTTAAAGTGTCAACAAATGGTGTGTTGCCTCCTTATAACGGGTATGCTATCCACACGGTGAGTTTTCACCAAATGCTCGGTGAGTGGGTGCTGACACAAGAGGGGTCGGCAAAGGGGATAGGGCTTGTTGTAGAGTCAGCGAAGAGGATAGGGCAGGTTTTGCCGACACCGACAGGAGTCGGCAACGGCAACAGGGATAGTTGTGGTGTTGTGGAGTGGGCCAGGGGAGGGGGCTTGGTTTTACCGACACCGATAGGAGGAGTCGGTGTCAACACCGTGCGGATGGCGATAAATTCGTCGTGCACATAACATGCCCCCCTTATAAGAGTCCATACTACATAGCGAGGAGCTACATCAAAATGGTTAAATGAATTAGGTGTCACATTGACACACAACTATCTTTTGGAAGATGCATACGGAGGAAAGGGAAAACTTTGTTAAAATAATTGCAAGTGCATTCGATCCAATTAAATACCAAAAGGGCAAATTAATTTGAATATCAAAATATTATTGGTGGTGCATAGTGAGAAACTGTGATGCCTGAATGGATGTGAGGATAGCACGCCTTTGATGGAAGATGCTGAGGACGTCTCTTCAATTTGTGCACATCTCCGCGCCAGTTCGTTTGAACCGGTGAGGCCCTCGTGTGTTTGCTGGCCCTGCGAGAGTCGGTGGCTCAACTGCCAGGGTTCAGAGATGTCAAATGATATCGTATCCACCTCCTCGTTCACTCGGTTACCCTTCAAACCGACAGCATCTTACATCAGCGACAACATGTCGGACATGTGGAGCATACCATTTTACTCTCTCCAAATGCTTTAATGAAACTTCCCAGTGATGACCTGCATTAAGAGATGGATCCAAAAATGTCAGCATGAATTTGTAGGTAAATTAGTAGGGGATGCAAATGAAAGTTGGCGAGTACATTACCTTCAATTTTCGCCATTTCAGCAATCGATTCCAAAACATGGTCCGTCCATTGTCTCTCATCCGTGTCCTTAACATTACTGTGTATATGTAGAATCCCACCCTCGTTCCTACAGATTCCGAGTTAGGGGAAAAAAAAAAAAAAGGGCATGTCAGAGTGAATAATTGTCTAATTGGTTTCATTTGATCATCAAGAATTTTTTTTTTTTTGAAACAAGCATCAAGGAAAGGTGCAGAAAACACGTATAGGAGATCAAGGTTTAAGTAGTAACCAAAGAAACCGATGAGGAAAATAAAGTTCATTATAGAGGTCAGAAAATTCACCTTAATGCCCTAACTGCAGTAAGCCAACTACCTTCACTTGATGGTATGAGGCCAAGACACACTCGGTTGGCAACCCCCTGTAAAAATTGCATAATTGTTAATAGATCAGCCCATAGAAGATCTTCTTTCGCGTTTAACTCTACTACTTCATACAACTTCAGCTTTGCTAATTTATGGATTCAACTCACATTCATAACAGTGTATTCATCTATTTCAACTAAAATTCAGTTGTAAAACTCATCTCAATCATCTTATGAAGCATATAACATCGAAAGAAAATTGATGCATAAGCCAACAAAAGTAACATTGGAACCCAGATCTTACTTTGGGTGCTGTCAACCGGTTATCTCCTTCAAGCACAATACAACGATCAACGACCGAGTTTGCTTCAAGATTACACCTGAGAGCTTCAATTGCATGGGGATTCCACTCGCAGGCATAGACTAGTTTTGCGTTTGCTCTGCTCGACCACATTGTGCATTTTAAACATTATCAGTTTGATGGAAGAGAACATAAGTTTCCAGTTCGGCTTTTCTATGTTTGAATTTTGAGAACAAGTAGTAGACATGATCCAGAACAGAAGCTCAATAATATTAAATATGATTCCAAGGATACCTGACAAGGAAAGGCAGCACAAAGTATCCGATCCCAGAAAAAAGGTCTACAATGACTTCATCTTTGCAGTCTAGGCACGCCATACGGAGCTTCTCCGAAAGATTTCCCCAAGAGAACATGCACCTTGAGGCATCAAAAGAATATAAGATGCCATTTTCACGATGCTCAACCCAACCATTTTCTCCAAGAAGAATCTCTATCTGACTATCCCTTGTTCCAGTGGCAGCAACTCGCCCCTGAGATTTTGAGTCAATCATCATTTCCACTAATAATGTTGAAGATGTATCTTCGTTAGGCAGGGAAAACAGAGAAAAAAAGGGCTTTGAGGAATCAGCTCCAGTGACAGTGTGTGAGAAAACGAAGCATGCATGATATTTGGAGGAAGATAGAGAAAAGTAAAATCAAGCGACAGCTTACTTGGCGGGCAAGCCGGCGTGTACCAAGACATCTGGCAACAGCAGGCCAAAGCACACTGCTTACTGAGTTCCACACTGGATCTTTAAAGGAAGCTTCTGGAAGGACAACAATGTCACCAAGTTTCTCCCACCTGAAGAAAAAAGAAGATACAGCTGAGCTTCTGCCAAAACCACAAAATCTCTAGAACATCTTCTTTCCCTAATAATGAGATTTATCCTGTTTATGAGGACACAACTTTACTGGACAGCCAATTTACATACAAACTAGCAGGAAACAAAATACATATCCGAACCTTGTTGGGATCTGCTCCAGAAGCTCTGCAGATAGACCTTTGTTCTTTATTAAAGAGGCAACCACTTCCTTCATTGACTCCAAAGGAGACTTAGGGCCTTTACGTATTTCAGCCACCTCATCAGCAAGTTTAGTAGCACCACATTGCAACAAAATATTCAATGCACCTGAACAAGAAACTTCATTCAATGATTTAAAAGACGGAGGAAGATCATGTGTTTCTCCAAATCCAACTTGAGATTGAAACAATGTCTCTCTGGATATTGCACAAAACTTCTCAGTTACAGGGAAACATATGTGTGAACCATCATCAGAAGAATATACCTTTCTTCCAAGATCAAGCCACCTAAAATTTTTAAGAATGTCCTTCCCGAGTTTAGCATATTTCTTTTCAAGTTTTAAGACCCAATACTGGACCTCCCCTACTTGGTCATACTGAGTAACAGATTCGTCAACATTTAGTCTTGTATTTGTAATCTTATGTGATGGCTCAAGAATTGCTTCTTTCATAATTCCACCAGGAGCATTCTTTGTCTCTGTAGTCCTTTCACTGTAGTCAGGTGACTGTTTACCGACTAACGCAGAAATAGAAGCATCAGCTAATGTCATCAAGGGCAACAAATTAATTTTTACAGGCTTGCTGAATTTTGTTCCAAATGCATAGCAAGATGCACCTCCCCCAATCACAATCAAATCATCTGCCACAACATTCACAGAGCTACGAACAAACAAGTCTAGTCCAGATGACTTCAGCATTACATGCTTCCAAAGGCAAAGCTGCATGTCAAACAAACTCAATTCTTGACAATGCTGCCTGACAGGACACCCCCCTATAATTCCCAGATAACCTTTGTATGTAAACATTGAATGGGAAAATCTAGGATAAGGTGGACTTCCATCTGCTTTAACCTTCTTCCAATAGCCATCATGAATGTCAAAACTCAAAAGGTCTCCCAATGCTTTCTCACCACTATACCCACCAAACATATATAGCTGGGACCCATATGCAACCAATGAATGAGAATGGCGAGCACAAGGCCATTCTCCTTTGGCATGAACCTCTTCCCACTGTAAGCTCTCCACATCAAGTACAAGCATTGATGAATATATAGTATCATTATTAAGTCCACCATATACATATATCTTAGAACCTACAACTGCAGCTGAATGCCGATGCCTGCATAACAAAAGTGCATGCTTGTAAGTGTGGAAACTTCAAAAGTACGCTTAAATAAAGACAATCATGTATTTGGTTGAATCACAACCGAGGATGAAATGTGCTGCCAGTGCATTCTGCCAGCTTCCATTCATTTGTAGTTGTATTGAAGGTCCATACATCATTCAGAATATTTACTGGATCAGCTCTACCTCCAATGATAAACATCAAATCTCCAACCAAAGAACATGTATGACCCAATCGCGGTGATGGAGTGTCCTTGATATTTAGTACAGTTAAAGCTCCATCTAGTGGATCAAGTAGAAGGCATTCACTTCTACGTGCATGCCTTCCTAATCCCCCAAAGCCACCATAAATAAGAATATTCTGTTGATAAGAATTGCCTGGCATGCATGAAGAGTGACCCCAAAGAAAAAGTTTTTCAACTGATTCACCGACAATCTTGATAGGGAAAACAGCTATATTGAAAGCGGGAATCCCTGACAAACCTGAAAAGTATTTAAACACTTAAGAGAGTTGCTGCAACATTTTCAGGGTATTATGCTGCATTCACGCCTAATGTGCTAGCTTGTCACAATATTACACTCCGAAATAAAACAACTGTCCACAATGAAAATATAACAATGGATGTTAAAGTGAAGCCAGTCAATTATCTTCTTTTTTTTTTGGTGAGAACAATTAGTGTAATCAAACAAGTCAAGACTGGAACAGAAGCAAGTACAAGATAAAGAACGCCAGGGATATGAAAAACACCCCCTTCTGGACAACAAAAAGGTGGCAATGACCGGCTATGCTGTGTCCCCCTACTGTGTCCCCTAATGAGTACCAGACTGCACACAAGTTGGAGTTTTATACCTATCTTAGGAAATTGATATAAAAAAAACTGAATTTATTAGGTTTATTTATTTATTTATAAGCCTAGGGTTTTCATTGCCATTCATACTGAAGTGTACTAAAGAAAATCGAAATCTGACAAAAATATTTCTTCTCTCCTTGTATTGAGCGATCCAATTTGGTGGACCAGATTGTTGATGACACCCGATCAACCACGACTACTTAGTGTTTCTAAAAACTGTCCACCTAGGCGCTGAGCGGCTCCCTGCCACCTAGGACTCGCCTGGGGTTTTTTAGTACACAGTGACTAGTACTACTAAGACCATCTGCAACCATAAGGTTACCTCTTCTCCATTTTTTCCTCTCTCTTCATAATATTTTGACACCTCATTTATTTTTTTCTTTTAAACAATTTTTCACTTTATCTACCTCTTTCTTTAAGATTTTCATATTTTTACTTCACAACCATGAGTTTACCTCATCCTCCTCTTTTTCTCATATATCTATATTCATCATATTGTTTCTACCAATCATAATATTTTTCACTTTAGCTGCCCTTTGATCCCTATATCACATCTCGTTTTCGCGAGCTAGAATGCGAAGGATACGAAAAGAATGGTGCTAGGGTTGTGTCAAAAGTTGAGCAACCAAAATGCCCTCTTCACAAGAGGGCCATCTCATGCCACATGGCTATGTCACCTGTGGAGTGACAAACTACACCCAAGGTGAACTGCTGCTCTAGTCTCTACATGAAGATTACCAAGTGTTGTGGACTAGGGATGAATTAGGATTATTATGAAGCTATTAAGTCACTACTGAATGCTAAACCGCATCCAAGCTGGAGTTCTCTGCGTGAAGGCGACAAAGTTTTCTCAACTATGGTATAAATAAGGATGAATTTTAGGTTAAATTATACTGTATTAACACTCCCTAGTTACATTTATCCTGTTATATTTTAGTCCTATCTTAAAATATTGAAAATGTTTATTTCTCTTTAAAGGATTAAGTTTGTTTCTTTATGTTCAATCAACGAAATTTTCGTGTAAATTCATTTGTAATGGGAATTATAAAGATTGGGTCATTTGTGTCAATTTCAACACAAATGAGGAACCTAAGTCTTTTATCTAGTGCTGCAGGATTCAAGTTTATAGTCTTAACACACTGGTTCCAACACAAAAGAGGAACCTAAGTCTTTCAGCCAGTATTCTAAGAGGCTCGAGGTGATTATCATTGAAGCATAACTTGCTCATAAGTCATTCATGAATAGCAAGGATAAGAAACTTTCTAAAATAACTACCACACATATCAACATTGCTTCAAAATTCTAGAGTATTTGTAAAACTAACCCATTTAATAAGCAAAAAATAATTTACAATGCACAAGTGGAGTGCAAATATAGTAGGTATTTTTTGCAAATGGACAAGCTAAGGGCCTATTTGTTAGAAGAGTTGGGAATGTAGAGGAAAAGAAACAAATCTTATATGCAAACAAGTATATAATCATCTCTGATTTTTTTTTTCCGAGTCTACGGGAGGGGAGCGGGAAATGGTTAGACATTTTTGGACATTTATCAGTTGGATGCTTTGTTTCTGCTTCTCTCCATGATAACATCTACAATCAAACGTTCTCCTACTCTGGCTCCACTCCTATCTCAATTTTCAACATGGGAAATTCTGAGGGCAGAAGACTATGGTGACAAGCTCCTAACCAATTGTGTTTACTAACAAACTATTTCTTGCTAGATTTTAAGTTTTTTTAATCTTTTATACTATATTTTGAACTCCATTTCACATAAACATGAATTAATGGGATTCATCAGGATTATTTTGAGCTTTGGGAACCCTAGCGCCTCGGTACTTACAGTTAGTAATCAGCAACCAAATGAAAGAAGATCAAAAGTGCTAAAAATGGCAGGCGAACTAAAACTGAAAAAGTTACCGGAAACCCCAGGTGAATGGACATGTTCCGTGCCAGGAACAGCATCAAGAAGCGGCTGCTGTAAATCAAACTCACAAACGGCGGGATCCGTTACCGGAAACCCATTCCTCCTGAGGGCTTCCAAGAAGCCATCAGTCCTTTTCCTGTTGGCCTCCATCTTTGCATTTGCAAGCTCCACGAGATACCTAACGTAGTCTCTGGACACGAGAAGCTCCTGATTAGACCCCAATGGCACCTCCAATCGAATGGAACAGCGAACGGCGACCATAACCCTCTTCCCACTGACACTAGTAATCCCCGATTCCCTGAACCCGGAAGAGATAGCCAGCGACACCAGCAGCTGGGCCGATGGGACGTCCTTGCACTCCACGGCGATTATCAGAGGCTCGAACCGGAAAACAAGGTCGGAGACAGGCGCCGAGTGATTGGAGTTGGGGTCGGACGGGAAAAGGAGGTCGACAACGGCGGCGGGTTCGGCCGGGTCGTGGGTGATGAAGATCCAAGTCCCGCCCTTGGGCTTCTTGGAGGCGGAGGAGGGGTGGGAGAATACGGAGATACGACCGGAGCAAGAGCTGGTGGTGAAGAAGGACGGGTGGAGGTTTAGGGTTTTGAGGAGAGTTAAGATTGGGGCGTCTATGGTGCCTTTTGGGGATTTATCAAGGGAGGTGGAGGCCATTGCCGCAATCGTTGCAGCTTTTCTCTTCTCGAATTCCATCCTCTCTCTCGCCGCAAGGCTGGGTGGGTGGGTGTTTGCCGCTGCCCCTGCCGTTGAAGAGTAGACTAGCAGGAAGCCGTAAACTAACGTTAAGAGGAAGGTGGTGATTGGAACAAATAATAAAGGGAAAATTACACAAAACCACCCACTATATGCACCACTTTTCACATAACCACCCGTTAAAAGTAAAATTACACAAAACCACCCATTAAATCATGTCTATCAACAACTCACCACCCAAGTTCTTTTTCCGTCAAAGATCTGTTAACAACATAGGGAAAGGCAAAATTTTCTCTCGATAAACACAATCATAATTACTATGTACTCATTATACAACCTCTCTCTCCTCACTCCCTCTCCTTGTTTCATTTTTTATAATTATTTTTCATCCTCTGTATTTTTTCCCAAGTTCCTCATGGCTCAAATCCGATAGCTCCCACTAAAATTATGAAATCATAAATTGATTAACACTTGAAATTAGAAATAGATCAAGAGGAAATGTTGTAGTGAATGATAGCATGATAATATATTAATATGATATTTAGATGAGAGGTTTAATTTTTTTTATTTTTGTTTTAAAAAAATCATGATGAATCCATGGGTGATAGACATGAGATGAAAGAGCGTTGTAGTGGATGCTAGGCAGATAGATGGGATGTGGAGATGAAGAAGTAGAAAAGTGATGGTGGATGCAATCTAGCTTTACAGTAAGGATTTTTTTTGCCTTTAATTTATTGTGTTCTTGAGTACAAATTAGTGAATTTACAATGAGAGGTTGACTGAATTTGCTTATTAGAAGATGAAGGATTCAAGTTGCAGACTGATTCTAGAGCATATAGCTGAGAGAGGAGAAATGAGTGGTGAGAGAGTCATGGAACTTTTGTGATTGACAATGAGAAAGATAAATTAATAAGGTCAATTTTGTCTTTTTCCAATGCTGTTAACGGATCTTTGAACAGCACATGCATCTGGGTGGTGAGTTGTTGACAGACATGCTTTAGTGGGTGGTTTTGTGTAATTTTACATTTAACGGGTGGTTATGTGAAAAGTAGTATATATAACGGGTGGTTTTGTGTAATTTTCCCAATAATAAAACCTTTGTTTAGAGGGATCTTAAAATAAAACCATGTCGGGTAAAAGGAAAAAATTGAGAGTTTCTCTCTAATGAGAGAGAAACTCTCATTTGAGGAACCCTAATTTGTGCAGCCCCAATTTTGGTGTAGCCCCTAATCCGATTGTTGCATACTCATAATCCTCCATCTTCCTTGTGAATATTTCTTATTATACCCTTTTCTTTGTGAATCCCTCCTAAAATCTCCCTTTCCTTGGGTCTGTCTACAAATTTCTACCGGTTTGTTCTTTCACTTTCCGGTGGTTTTCTGATTAATCTCTCCCAAATCGATTTCCGGTGGGTTGGTGGCCGGATCTGTATCCTTCCGGTCGCCGTCCTGCTCTTTTCATCCTTCAGTGTTTGCGTTTATCGATTGCTGGCTTAGCCTTGGCCTGGCGGTGGTCGTTTCTTCTTCGATTGGTTCTTCGATGTTCTCTTCGAGGTCGGTCGGGGTTGGATCGTTCTCCTCGATCTGGTCGCCGGCTTTGCTTGCTTATCAGTGGGCTTCATCCTTGGATTCTCCGGCGAGGGTGTTTCTCCTCGCTATTGGTCTCTCTTCAGCGGGTCGCGGCAGTGCCGGTGTTGCCTAGGGCCTCGTCTCGGACTCACACCGTCGGTGTTGATTGTCCCTTGCCGATGTCTGCACTCCCTGCTCTTCCTTGGTCCTTGGGGCCCAAGCTGCGGGTCCTTGGGGCCCAAGCTTCGGGTCTTTTGGGGCCAAGTTCCGGGTCCTTTGGGCCCAAGTTTTGGGTCCTTCGGGCCCAAGGAAGACGAGTTGTCAATTTCGAAAAATTAAAAATTATTGAGAAGTTTTCCGAAAGGTTTCTTGTAAATCCTGAAAGGTTTTGACAAAAATCCCGAAAGGGTTTGATAAAATCTCGTTTGGGTTTGATCCCGAAAGGGTCTTCCCAAAGGGTTTTGATTATAACCACCCGAAAGAGTTTGAGAAAATCTCGCAAGGGCTTGTTTATATAAAATATTCATTTTTTTGGTTTTTTTTTTATAATTCGCACTTATTTCTGTTATTAGCATTGAGTACGAAATTATTGAAACAAAAAAAAACTACAAAATTATTAAAAAAATATAAAAATAGATGTGTTATGTGTATGATTTTTATCATTATAAAAAAATCCACCCCTAATACCTATTAATTTAGAAGCAATGTCTTCAGTAAAAATTGAGTCACGTGTCAACCCTTTGAGCAACCTAAGAATCTCCTCTCACTCTCTCAGACATGCTCTCTTCAACCGCTCAAATCCACTTTCTCAAATTGAAGTAACCATGGATGATCGTTCTTCCTCAAATCGTTCTTCCTCAAATGCACTTTCTTCCTCAAAGGTAATTTCTTTACTCTCGCTTTTACTCTCTTTCTCTCTGAAATCCTTCCATGGGTTCTTAACTCTCTCGAAGCCAAATATGAAGCTCTCCCATGGAATCTCTTACTCGCATCTCGCTCCCGAAGACAACTTTGGAGGAGCCAAGTCAAGCTCAGACACCGACTTTGTTGGCCAAAGAACCCAATAAGGGTGTGCGTGGTACATTCCTATGGTTGGCGATGATGCTCTCACCTGCCTTTCTTCAATTGCTGAATTTTTCTTGATTAGCTTTACAATTTGCATATTATTAGAATGCTCTCGATCTGATTTGTTAGTTGGTTTGTATTTGATGTGGTGATTAGTTGGGACGACTGAATTGGTGGCTGGTGGTGGCAATCGAAGGCGGGATGCGTCAAATCGAGGTAACACGCTGCGTGTTCAGCCTTTGCTTACCAATTTGATCTGTGTACTAGGTTGATTAATTTGGAGGATTTTGATTAATGTATTGCACACAAGGTGTTCGATGAAATGTTTATAGGTTTATTTTGGATTGATTCATCTAAGTTTATAGAGAAATATTTGATTACGTTCAAAATTTATTTTGTGTACATTTATATAAGTTTTTACGGAAGATGAAATTGATTCATACTATGAATGTTACTCTTTGCAGCAACCTTTATGAGAACTCTTTAAATGCTCACCCTTCAAAATTTATTTGATGTGATCTCCATATTCTTGAAGATGTGCCTATTTTTAGTGCTCCGTTGAGTTAGTTTGTTTCATTTAAGAGAAGAGCCACTTAGGTTAAACGCTAAGCTATCTCGGACTTGTGTGATAAGGCTCTCAAACATCCTCAAATTCGATTACCTTCAAAATTTATTTTGTGTTGATTCATCTAAGTTTTTAGGGAAGATGAAATTGATTCATACTATGAATGTTACGCTTTGTACCAACCACCCTTGATTCCAGGAGACGAATTTTTTTTGTAGTTGAAATGACAAATAAGTGAAGTTGTTATGAAATTTCAACTTTGATTTCCTCTTTTATGAATGAAAGTTTTGTATTTAGCAAATGAGAGGTGCGCTAAAATCTCAACTTTGATTATGAAATTAGGACAAAAGGTTATTGTGATGTCTTTGTTCTGATTTTTTATGTAAATTGAACTATTTTATTAAGAGTTGGTTGAGTTGCTTCTGTGGTTCAGAGTTGCTACTGTTTACTTCTTCAATCAATGTAGTGTACTTTGGTTCCTTTCCTTTACATTGGCTACTGTTTTAATTTTACTCATGCTTTGTTTTCGTTTTGGTTTCCTTCTTCAATCAATGTGGTAGGTGTTTGGTTCATTTCCTTTCCATTGGCTACTGTTTTGATTTTACTCCCGCTTGGTTTTAGTTTTGGGTTCGTTTATTGTTGTACACATTATGTCCATTGGGAGGTGATTCACTTTTATTTGTTAATTTGAGTACATATTTCAATCAAAATTGAATTTGATTGTTCCATGTAAAATGCTACTTGATAGGTTCCAATCATTTCTTCCAATATGTCCACTGGGTTGTGTACGTGTTATTGATTATGGGGAAATGTCAATTGATGTCACATACTCACATATACACAAGTTGTCCTAAGGGAGATTGATGAGTATCGTTCTTCTTCTACATGGAATGGAGATGTCATAACATATAATGAGGTCAATAACTTATTGAATTATATGTGTGTGTCCGACTGTGTTCAAACGCACGGTGCATCCGAAGCAATCTGTGACATTTCATGATGGTATTCTTTGTGAAATTGGACAAGAGTTTGTCCTGACTATAATGTTTCATATTGTACGTGAGGATTGGAGCGAAGACGACCCTAAAATAGATTACATTGATGATTAGGAAGCTGTGATTTCTGATATTGGTATTGTATCACTGAAAAATAGGCATGTTTCATAGTTATTCCTTGGCGTTGTATGATATTGTGATTGATTATAACCCATATGTTTACTCCTAGGGGAACGGTGCATAGGGATGTAAGCGAACATTTTGTTGAAGGCCTACCTATAATGGATGTACTTGAAACAACGATCGAAATATATGTCGTATATTTGGAACGATTTGACTGTGAGACGATGTTAACATCATTGCCATTTATGCATTTCTTCCCTATGGAATGTATTCGAACATGGCTACAATTGAACCACATATATATGCCTTGTATGTCTGGAAAATATGTCGGTTGATTAATGTATATGGGATGTTGTGCTCTATGCATACGTATTTTTGTTTTCATTTTTGTGTCCTTAGTTTGAGCATTGTGCATTAGAGTTGTGCATCGGTCTAAAACCTAACCGAACCGGGTCGAACCGAAACCGAAAATCTCAAAATTTCAAACCGAAAGTATTAGGTTCGGTTCGGTTATTTGCCGGTTTGGTTTGTGTTCGGTTCGGTTTTAACATAATTGAACCGAATGTCAATAAAAAATAATAATTTAAAGTATACAAATATATATACATTGTGTATTAGTGTGTGTGTGTGTGTGTGTGTGTGTGTGTGTGTGTGTGTGTGTGTGTGTGTGTGTATATATATATATATAGGGGAGATATCTAATGAGAAGTAACATTTAAATGAGAAGATGAGAAGTAAGCCTTATACCCCTTAGATTAAAATAATTTTTTTTATATGGATATAGGGGACATATCTAATGATAAATATATCAATGTTTTTTTAAAATTATTTTTTATGCTATTTTTTTAGATGATGAATGAAAAAGCTAATTTAAATTAGCATAAAAACCCTAAAATGAACCTTAAATCACCCTCTAGATAAATAGCGTAAAAAATAATTTTTTTTAAAAAACATTGATATATTTCTCATTAGATATGTCCTATATATCCATATAAAAAAAATTATTTTAATCTAAGGGGTATAAGGCTTACTTCTCATCTTCTCATTTAAATGTTACTTCTCATTAGATATCTCCCATATATATATATATATATATATATATATATATAAACACACAAATATATATACCTTCTATTATTAAACTCTGTATTAGTAAGTATGTGTGTATTAATAAGTATGTTTGTATTACTGTATACAAATATATATACACTGTGTATTAGTAAGTATGTGTGTATTAGTGTATACAAATACATATACAGTGTGTATTAGTAAGTATGTGTGTATTAGTGTATATATAAAGTATACAAATATATATATATATATATATATATATATATATATATATATATATATATATATATATATATATGTATGTATATATATATACCTTGTATTTATATAGTGTATAAAAAAATTCGGTTTAACACAAACCGAAACCGAAACTGAAAAATGGAAATTCTCGAACAGAAAGCCGAACCGAAAAACTTTGGTTAGGTTCGGTTCGGTTCGGTTTGTGTTGGTTCGCCCCAAAAATTCGATTTGGGCCGAATCATGCACACCCCTATTGTGTAATCTAAGGCATATACATTATTAATATATGTATGTTTATTGGAATGATAGTTTTGGAAACAAACTTGTGATGGAATACTTTTCAATCTTCATAATTGTTTAAGTGCAAGATCATTCATTCAATGTTGAACATGACAAAATCAATAAAAATAAAACTGTCATTTTTACTAGATGCAGGTGGGTAATAGTGTAATACCACACAATGAGAACAATTTAAAATCAAACTGTTTTAGTCAAACTATTTGGTCTATGAATTGTTTCCCCCAAGGTATAATTGTATATGTCATGACTGTGAAAGGTCTGTCATACTCATATCCACTAACTCTATTTGCAATTTATACCATCAATGTGGTCAATGGTTAGAATTTCAAACCATAGTTGATGTTATTACTTATTATATAATATTTTAATGGTTGTGTGGGCACAATCACCCATGGCTCACTCATTCACTCTCATTTTATGCCTATAAATACCATGAGTTGAATTGATATCATAAGGCACATTCTTCATCAGCACACCAATTTTTCATCACTCCTTTACTCATTCATTGCACCCCCCCCCCCCCCCACACTACAATATCTTCATCGTTAGGATTTCCTTCGCGCTCACCCTCTCCCCCAAATGTACAAGGAGGTCCTCCCGGTCGTGGTGAACGTGTAATTTTTGGTTAGTGACGTTTCTTACTTTATTACATTGTTTATGACTTCGTATATGATTGCATTTTAGTAATTGAGTGGGTGTTATTTAGTTGAATGTACAAAATTATCGGGGTTTTCTGTATACTAATTTTACTTTATAACAATACCGGAGGGTCCCTTATTTAAGAAAGGGGACGTTGTTGAGGTAATTTTTAACCATTCCGGAATGGCTCACCGGAAAGGACTTGTGGGTAGTACCCATAGATAGGTCCCCGGTTCGAACCCCGGAATGACCGCTCTTTATTTACCAATTCAAAGAGATTAGGGGGTATTTGATCTCCTTTTACGATGGAATTGTTACACGTGTGGTAAATCGGATGCACTATGAGGTAAAGTATATCTCATTGAAGAGTCAAGACGGTCGTTGAAGTCTAAAAGATACAGTACCAGCTCGTCGAGTTCGTCCTATACCACCTAAAGAGTTAGTAAGTGAATATGATGATGAGGATTTTGTTGAGTGCAATGATTTGGATGGCTATTGGCATGGTAACGTTGTTCGCTGCAATAAGCGAGATCTTATGTATCTAGTTCACTTCCCACTCACCCAGGATACGAAAGTGAGACCATATGGTTCTTTTCCCCTTGCATTGTTTTTAATTCTTAATCTTTGTGCACCTGGTAGTCATTGCTAGAAAAATATAGCTTTTCTTTCTAGGATGAAACTTGAAAGTGACTCACCGACGGTGGTTGGATTCTAGCATTTAAGTAAATGAAAGTTGAGGAATTCAATTTTCTCACATGTTCAATTTACTTTAGTAGTAAAGTGACATGCAATCCTATTTAGTGCAGAACGGTGCATCTGGGTATTTCAAATGTTATTGTGATTTGTTGCCATAACATAATGTTTGTAACTTAACATATATATATATATATATATATTATAGGGTGTGGTTCGGGTGTGCACACCCCTTAGGATGTACCTTGTACACAATTATTGACCATTGATCTATAGGAAATCAAGAATTCACAATCCGCCACGTGTTACGGAAAAATAAAAAACCCAAAAAACACAAGAGACATCACAAAAGTGGGAGAGTGGAGCGCGTGACAGTCGTGAAAGGTTTGAAAACCCTAAGAAGGATTGTCTTCTTCTCCACGTCTGAAAGAGTGGTCCCTCAATCGAACTTCTGCGATTCTTGTTCCCTGGACTCACAATTTGTGTTCTTCACCGGGTAGGAGATCGATTGCGGGTGTCGAGACCGGCGGCGACACGAAGCAAATAGGGGCAAAGTCCAATCGGCAACGACAAGAAGCTTCTGCGATTCATACTGGGTGGTCGATTCCGTCCACGGACTGAGTGAAGCCAACGTTCCGCCATTGATTGGTCCCTCTTCTAGCCGGTTGGTTCAATTGTAGAAGACAACGTTGTAAAGACCGGGAAATTTTATAATATTAAATTATTAAAATAGTGATTTATAATCATTTCGATTTCTAAGATTTGGGAAGTTTGGAATTTCCGTCCTTGAGCTATTGGTTTTATTCTAAATATCTCAAAACGAGTTCCGGCATTATTTGATTGAAAAATTAGAACGTGTTTTATTCCGCTTTTATATATGTCGAGAATTTGAAAATAATATTCGGAGTTCATTATTTAACTTGGAATTGAAAATTTTAAACGAGTCGGGATAATGTCGAGAGAGCGGGTTTTGGGATTTGTTTTCCGGGTATTTTGAAATACCCTTTTGGGACCCCTTGTCTTGTTCCCCTTTCTTCTGATTTCGGTGAGGGCAGCTAGCTTCCTACCCATTTCGTTCAGAGCACCACCTGCATCTACTCTTGTCCTCTTCCTTTTGACCCCAACAAAAAGATGCAACTCTCTCTTTTATCCTCTTCCCCTTCTCTTTATCCGATAGATCGGCAGCAGAGGCCCTCCTCCTCATTTCTTTTGCTTTCCCCAACCTCAATTGCAGGCTCTGCAACCTCCCTCCTCCTTTGGTTCTCTGCAGCTGCCTTCTTCCCCCTTGCAGATCTGATCCTCTCTTCCTCTTCATGAAAATTCAGAAACCACCAGGAAATCCTCCAATCCTTCCTTTTTCATTTTCAAATTGATGTGAAACTGCTCCCTCATCCCTTCTACGTTTCCCAAAAGCCTGAAGACGGAGGAGCACCGCCAACGCCGCCACCGGAGCCTAGGCGCAGCACCTCCCTCCCCTGCTCCTTGTCTATCGAGCAGCGCCAGTAGCCACCACCGTTGCCGTCGACGTTGATAAAGGAACGCAATAGCATCCTCCTGTATCCATGAGTAGCGGCAGCACCCGGAATTCCGAGCGCCTGCCGAGTCGCCTTCGTCCCCGCTCCTCTGGTCTCCCTAATCCCAAGTGGTAGACGTTCTCCCTCCTCCTTTCTCTCTTAAGCTCCATAAAGTCGAACCTTTATGACTCCTACCTTCGTCCTAGGCCATAGCAAGCCCTTCGCCGTCGAATTGAAGCCGGAGCCGCCCTCGAGCATCCCGGAATCGGAGATCGGAGCCCTCGGTAAATCTCTCCTCCTCCCTTCCTCCTTGCTCTCGCTTCTTTACTGCTGTAGCGATTTTGGTCGGAATTTCCAATAGATTTCTTGGGTAGCATTTGAGGTCGGGACTAGGCCTGTGAGGGTGGTCGGAGAGTTGGAGACGCCGGCGAGGTCCTGACCACTCCTTCTTCTTCCGTTCCATTGTCGATTGTACGGGGAGACCTGTGCGTTTCTTTTATTCCACTTTCTTTCCTTCTTTTCTGATTGTTGACCCGAAATCAGAGGGATGGGTCGGGTTCAGTCCTCTTTCCTCCTTTTCTTGTGGATCCGGGTTAAAAATACTTGGGGTTTCGGGTTGGGCCTGGATCCGGGTTGTGAGTTCGGGTATCAGGTTGGGCTTTCAGAGTCTGGGCTGCTGGAAATGTTTGGGTCATGTTGTTGTTATTGTTGAATTATAATTGTTAGATATTATGATTTATATTTAATTACTGTTAGTTATTAGATTATTAATATTATTATTATCATTATCATTTTGTATTATTTTGAGCTCATGAAAGTATATTTTCTGAAATCTTATTATATTATTGGTTGTGAAAATATAATTATTTTGGGATTAAATGTCGGAATTTATTTAGATAATGAGTTTGAAAATAAACATGCCGGAATCGTTTTAATAATATGACTTTGAGAAATTGGTTAAGGATTTAAATGATTAATGTCGGGATTTTGTCTTGGTTTGATGATGTTGGTTTTGAGAAGGAGATTGGAAGAACGATTTTGGTTGATGTTGATCATATCGTAAAGGTTTTGGAAAATGGTTTTACAATCGATTGGTTTTGAGGATGTTAAGAACTTGGGTATCGTGTGTATGAATGTTGGTCCGGTAGCTTATGGAAATGGCTTGATTTTAGGTGTGTATTGCTTTTGGATCGTTTTGGACTTGCACTTGGGCCCTTGCTTGCGTTATTTTGATGTTCTGCATTTTCAGGTAAGTTCCCTAGGGGCTTACTCAGATTGGACATTCATGTCTGTTATTGCATTTTATGTTAGGTGTTGCATATGCATAAAAGCATGCCATGTAGTATCATGTTTAGGTTGCACTAATTGATTGAGCATCTGTTTACTTTATGCGTTTGAAACAGAACGGCCGTTATCTGTGATAGTCCTAGAGTCTTTGCTAGGGTCATAGGGTAGCCCAGCCTCATCGGGTACCCTGAGTCAATCGAGTCATGAACTTCCTTATATTATGATATGCCTGCGGGCTTTATTGTGGAGCGGGTTAGGCATGCGTGCCCCCCGATTATGATGGAATGCATTCACGAGCTGGCCAGTCTCCACCTATCGGAAGGGGTGGAGGTAGGAGAGGGATATGCCACTTGGCATTGTCTTGGGCCCTTTACAGTATTTCTGCACATTATTATGAACTAGGAGCATGCTAGTGTGTTTGAATTTCGTACTGCATTAGAGCATCTTTATTAGGTATAGCACATACTATGTGGCCTCAGCGAGGACTGCCGGTCCCGCATGTGTGGCTCGATCTGATTCCTTTCCCCGTTCCTTTTTTAAAGGTATTCTCTGCAGATTTGAGTGCTCGATGTCTATATGACGGGGTTTCCTTTTGGCGAATCGAAGAATCTAGCTAATATCCTAATTTAGTAAAATGGTAATTACCCACTCATGATTTGGTTTTGACCGGCTTTGCCGTGACACTTGTATATTTACTTTGCTTCCGCTTTACTTCCATTTGAAATGGATTCCGCGACATAGTTGTAGGACAGGTTAAGGGTACCCAACGGCCCTTCGAGGTTTTTAGGGTTTGAAATCCCTCTTTATACTAATCTTAAAAGAGTTTGAAACCTCGACCCGTACCTGGATTGCAAGATCCGAACAAGGGTTTTCATCCCTTGAAACGTAACCCGGAAATTATAATTCTGGGCCGTTACACGGACTGAGTGAAGCTTCTGCGATTCATACTGGGTGGTCGATTCCGTCCACGGACTGAGTGAAGCCAACGTTCCGCCATTGATTGGTCCCTCTTCTAGCCGGTTGGTTCAATTGTAGAAGACAACGTCTCCTTAAATGGGTAAGAATACATATATTTGAAAATTTTGGAATATTTGTGGTTTTTCTTTGCTTAATAAGTTGCGATTCATCTCTTTGGATTAAATTTTCCAGCAATTTGGGTTGTTTTGTTGAATGATTGCTTGATTGAGATGAATATAGTCTATTATGGGTGATTAATTAGGTGTTTTTGGGTAAGACTTGTGATTATTTCTTGATTGAGATGAATATCGGGCTTTTTAGGTGACTATTATGCAGATGAGGGGTTTTTGGATAAAAAACAAGGTTTGTTTTTTGGATAAAAAATAATGAATCAGCTTGTTGTTGGATGTTTTTTCATTGGAATGTTTTATTATGCAGTGGAATATTATAAATTTAGGGTGTTTTTTTTGGATGATTGCTTGCAAAAGTTGAAAATAGCCTATTTGGGGGATTAAGTGTGGGTTTGTTGGATAAGAACTTGTGATTACTTTAGGGGTTTTGATTGCATCTTTATATATATATATATATATATATATATATATATATATAATAACTCATGGATCAGCTGCTTGGTATGGTAATGTGGATATTTTTCCATTGAATGTGGTTTTTTTTTTGTGGTATTTAGTGAAGGGTTGTGAGGGGTAATTGGGGTTACCATTCAGTGGAATGTTGTGTATTGTAATTTTTGTGTGATTAGTCGTCATGGTTGGCGGTTTTGTTATGTCAATGGATGTTTGAAACCCTAGTGATATAGGATTATTCAAGTAAAAAATAACTTTTATTAAAATGAATGGATTAATTATTCAGTTAGATATCAACGATTATTCAAAGGAAGAGAAGTTTTTTTACTGAAAAAACAAATGTGGGATTATTCGGTGAAATGTCAAAGTTTATTTAGGTTAATAGAAGATATTTTGTACTGAAAAAATATTAGGCCTAGGTGGGGTTTGAAATTGTGGTTGGGTTTGAGTGTTAGTATATTTTGTTATTTCAATGGATGGTCAAAACACTAGTGATGGAGGATTATTCATGTAACAAAAACAACTTTTATTAAAATGAATGGATTAATATTCGGTTAGATATCAACGTTTATTCAGAGGAAGAGAAGTTTTTTTTTACTGGAAAAAAAAAAACAAAGGTGGGATTATTCGGTGAAATGTCAAAGTTTATTCAGGTGAATAGAAGATATTTTGTATTGAAAAATACTAGGCCTATGTGGAGTTTGAAATTGTGGTTGGGTTTGATTGTTAATATATTTTGTTATGTCAATGGATGGTTGAAAAACTAGTGATAGAGGATTATTTAGGTAAAAAATAACTTTTATTAAAATGAATGGGTTATTCAGTTAAATATCAACGTTTATCCAGAGGAAGAGAAAAATTTTTTCATTGAAAAAAAAACAAATGTGGAATTATTCGATGAAATCTCAAAGTTTATTCAGGTGATTAGAAGATATTTTGTACTGAAAAATACTAGGCCTAGGTGAGGTTTGAAGTTGTGGTTGGGTTTGACTGATAATATATTATATTATTATGTGATTTCCCAACAATTATTCGATGAAATTGGTGTATACATTGGCCTTGACATATGAATAGAGTTGCAAGGGTTGAGCAAGTTGTAAGGTTGTGTTCCTTTATATGTTGCTTTGAATTAGGGAAAACGAGATGTTGCAGAGGTCTGCTAACAAAAGCAACGGAGCGGGAACACAGGCATTCTCAAATGCGGAGACAAGTAAGAGAATAGTGTACTCGGAAGATAGCGGAGATGACTTCGTGACGGATCCACAAGGATTAGAGGAAATCCCTTCTCATCCAACAAAAAGGAGGGCGAAGCAAACATTGAACTCACTGTATTGATAACAAGAACTATTGATAAAAAGAACTCACCATTCGTTATACGTACTATTGAGAACAAGAACTCACTGTATTTTGTATTCCTTGACGAGTCAATCTAATTGTTATGCCCGAAACCATTCATCACCAAGTTTATATGGGGTACTTGTCAACCGATGTTGTGAATTAATTTAGTTATTTATTTTTATCTAAATCTCATTGTATACAAAATTCAAAGATATTGATGAACTAATTTATAGTTTAAAAAAAACGGAAAGCATTGATATTAATAGATCTCATTTCACGCACTTTTCTTTTTGTTTTTTAGATAATGAGCGGGACCCACTACTTTGTGAATGATTCCAACGTGATGAACAAACTCCTCTTTGGGTTGGGTACACACACTCGCTAGTCGCCATCTTGTTGGAGAGTAGGGCTGATTTAGCATGTAGGCCCCACTTTACATAATAAAAAAAGGAAAAAATTCATTTTAATCTAGGTCACACATTCCTATAAAATTAAGAGTTCAGATTTGTGCACAAGGTACACCCTAAGACTTGTGCATAATAGATCCATACTATATATAGGGGGACTTTCACATGCACACGCCTCTTATAATGCATTCGTGAGACCCTTTGTAAACCGTTAGATGATTAAGATTGGATGGTTAGATTTAAACGTAAATCAAATCCACCATATATTTGAAAATGAATATGCACCCTATAAAAATGTAAGAAAAAATAAAAAGGAATTAAATAATAATTTTCTTTTCTCTATCCAAATCACTAATTGTTCTCCTCATTTATCACAATTCACGTTCTCTCACAACTAAAAAGCGTCAAAACTCCCATGTTCATTTCGAATATTGTTATTTAGAGATCAAGGTTCGGCCGATTCACATTAAATTGCAATCTTTCCATATTCATAAAGAATATTTGAATATCATATTTTATTTCCATATTCCTAATGAATATTTGAATATACTATTTTCTTTTCATATTCAAAACGAATATTAATACATAGAAGCGTTATTGAATAATATTCATTCAAATTCGTGTTGTTTACATATTCCTATATTCATTCACAACAAATATTCTTTAACAATCAATAATAATTTGCAGAATATTTGCATATACTACTTTCTTTTCATATTCATAGCGAATATTAATTCATAGAAGCGTTATTGAATAATATTCATCCATATTCATGTTGTTTCCATATTCATATATTCATTCATAATGAATATTCTTTCCATATTCCTTGTGAAAATAACGTCATAATTAACGGACAATTATATTCATGTATTCATATGAATATATATTCATGTATTCATATGAATATACAAAATTAGTCACGTTTTAATTTGGGGAGAAAAGTCACGGAGCAAAAATGATGGAATAGAGAGATTTGGAGAGAGAAAATATTTTGATTTTTTATTCAAATCATTAAATTATTGACAAATATATTTTAAAATAAAATTTATTAGTTAACAATTAATCTTATCCATTCATTCTAATTTAATCCTATGGCTAAAAATTGGTCTCACAAATGCATTGTAAGAAGTGAATGCATTAGAAAGTTATTCTATATATATATATATATATAGGGTTTACTTCAAATGTAAAAAGTCCTTAAAGTGTAAAATAGGCTTATCGTGTAAAATTTAGTTTTTTTTATGTGAGAACCGGCGCGCGTGCCTTTTAAAAAAATGAACCGGCTTTTGGTGAAACACAATCCAGATCAAAGAGCTCGCGTTCAACCCAAACCCTTCCTCTCTCGTTCGCTCTGTCTTCCTTCCTCGCTTCAACTCAGCCAGATCCATGGAGCTCGCGATTGCCGTCGGTCAGTGGAAAGGAGTGGCTAGGGCTGAGCGAAGGGACGATTCGACTCCGTTGAAGGCGGCCTCGTGGAGGAGCGAAAGGAGTAGGACGGAGAAGATGTCGGGATATCTATCCGCTTCGGCTCCGTCTCCGGCATCCAGGCCAAGAAGCTCTTCCGTTCCTCCAATGATCGCTGGCAAGTCGAAGTTCATGGATCCACGCCTCCATCTCTGGCATCCACACCGTTAAGTATCCCCCGCCATATCGCCGCCGCTACTAGGTCTTACTCACTCTCCCGTTCCTCCATTGATTTCAGTTGATTTATCTGACTGATAGTTTTTCCTTCGCATACCTATTTTGCTCTAATAATGAATGAATCGTATGCGTCTATGAAGATTAATTCTTTCTTTCCTGTTGTTCTTTATGTGAAATGGTCGCTTCGCTGTCAAATTGCGCATTTGGTGTAAAATTTATTCTCCCCGTATAATATTCAGCTGTATAGCTCAATGGTGTGGTTGTTAAGGGTTGGATTTGGTGAGCCTCATTGAATTTGTTGGTGATTCAATTTTTGTTTTTATCCCAATTGGGGAAAATGTTCATGAGATTGCAGTGAGTAGCTGATTTGGTACTTTTTATGTTTCAAGGATCAAATTGATTGAAATTGAAGTTGTTAAATGGGATTATTCAGCCTCCTATTTCTCTGCTTATTTATGTTCAAGGATCAAACTGATTCGCGGTGTAGTGATGAGCAACATTTTTTTATGTTCTTAACACTGGTGTTTACTGATGAGCCATCTTAATCACATCTTATATTTAGTTGTTGATTGGGGTATATACACATTGCACACCTTCATTCTTCTGTTCTATCCCATAAGTTGATTGTTTACAAGGATGATAGAACATACAATAATATCAGAGGAAAATAAAGTTTGATTGTGTCTTTCACTCTTTGTTTGAGGTACCCCTTCCTGCCATATTTATGTAAACACTTAATAGTTATTGACTTACAAAACATAAGATCAATGTGCAATTGTGAATGCACCTTTTACCTTGATGTTGTCCTGGGTTTTGCCGTTTGATGCAATTTCGATTGTATATATATAGGGAATGGTTCTTGGTCGTGCTAATGGGGCTCTTAAGGTACGAGATTCGTTCATCGCCTTTGATTTTGGATGATTTTTTGTTCGAGATCTGGTTTGCGTGGATTGGGAGCTAATTTATGGTTAGGGTTTTAACTGTCTAGATTTTGTGGATCTGTAATTTGTAGCCTTTGTCTCTTGATCTTCATATCTTGTGAGCATAGACTACAGAGGTGCTCGTTCTTACATTTTAGATCTTAGATTCAATTGTTTGATGTTGTCTTCCGATGGCTCTATTATCCCCTTTTTTAGCTGCCAAAAATGCCATTGGTACATGGATTAGACTATATGCTTTGTTTTTATGAGAGTTTGAAATCTATGTACGATCAGTTACAGAATTTGTTTTTAGGTTGCACGGGTAGCAGATCTAGGTATTGGATTTTGAAATCTCTTTATTCATCACCTCTCAGTGCTTGTTCATTGATTTTGATTCTAATTAGTAATTCTGTTAGTGCGACTGACTAGATTTAGACCTGAAAATGATGATTGGGGGATGTACTTGGTACTGATTTTGACTGAATTTGAAGATACACATTGCAGATTGGGACTATAGAGTCTTTTTTTTGTCTTAACTGTTAGGGTCTCTTTAAGAGTGACCTGTGATGAACAATTGAACACCATGAGTTGAGCGGAGCGGAAGGTCAGTTAGATTCTCCTATATAGCTGCCATTCCGGACAATGTTACTAAAAAAACCATGTTGCTTTCCATCTATAACCTTCATTTGTGGCTTCCTCTTTACTCTTGACAGTACTACTTTTTTATTTTCTGTTTCGCTGGACTCTCTGTTGCTGACGCTCCTGTTTGAAAAAACAGTCGAGGTTGCAGCTCCCGCTTCTGCCTTGTAATAGGCAGATCCAGTTCGAGAGGTTTTCATGAGAATCTCAGATTGTTTATTATGCTTCGATGTTTGTCTCTTTTTTTTTTTATGTCTAAATTGATAGGATCTCTTTTTGTTTTTGTGCTTGTGCTTAAATCATATGCCAAAATTTGCATTCTGTTAGGGTCTCTGTTAGGGTCTCTTTTTCCTTGTTCTGAGTTTGATTACTGTTGTCCTGTGCTGACTTGAGTTTGTTCGAAGTTGCTGTCCGTGTTATTGCACAGCTGCTGGCTTCGTGATTGACTGGGTTTAATAAGCTACACTTTGTGGATTGCTGCTACTTTATATGGTTGTATTGCTGCTACTTTGTTGATTGCTGCTACTGAACTCCAATCTGAATTGTTTGTTTCGATTTCATGTTGCTCAAAGAGAAGATGTTAGCACAATGTGATTAAGGTGTGGTGTTTTTATTTATTTTGTCCTGAGATTCAACAAGCTTCATATGTGTAGAACAATACCTAGATTTGGATAACTCAATGGAGTGGTGTTAACGGATGAGATTTCTACATGAATTTTGGGGGACCAAAATGTGATCAAGGTTTGAACAAATTGACAGACTACTTAATGGAGCGGTTTTAACAGATGAGATTTGGATAACTCAATGGAGTGGTGGTAACATAGGATATTGTGTTTGACAGACTACTCTATGATCCTTCCAAATGGCGTAGATGAGAGAAGATGCCCCTGCGTTCGGGATATGATGTTATGTTGTCCCTCAATATAAAGTCATGCCTTTGAATCTTTGATTCACTGTCTATGGTGATACAAGAAGATGACGCAGGTCAAGAGACTACTCAATCTGACAATTTCTATGGTTAAATAGCTTGCATTACTCTTTCCAACTCTCTCTTTTTTTTTCTTTTTTTTTTTTAAGATATAGCTGAATTCAGAAGTTTGCAATTATTATGTAAGATTTGCTTTCATGCCTTAGGTACTTGAATATTGTGAAACCAGAAGATATGTTTATGAAATAATATTCAAAACTCTCCATGTCCATTATTCTATCTTCGTTTTTGGCTACTTACATCCATTCCCCTCGCTTCCAATGTGTCATTAAAAGCCTATTAGCTCAAAATGGTAGAGCGTTGTGTCATGCACAAAGATGCAGGTTCAACTCCTGCATAGGCTATTTATGGTTATCTTCCTTTTGTTTCCGTTCACAAATAAAATTATAAAGTGCAAGAATAAAATAATAGAGTGCATAAATAATGTGATAAAGTGCAAGAATAAAATTGTAATGTGCACATTTAGAATATAAGTGTGCAAAAGTAAGATATAATTGTGCAGATTTAAACTATAATCGTGCAAAAGTAAGATACAATTGTGCGCATTTAGAATACAAGTGTGCAAAATTAAGATACAATTTTGCAGATTTAGAATACAATTGTGTAAAATTAAGATACAATATGTGCAAATTTAGAAAACAATTGTGCACTTTTAAGCATTGTAATCTCAATTTTAAGCATCTCAACTTTTAGTTTGAATGTGTGCTTTTAGTTTCAAAAAATGCAAATATAAAAATTAAATGTGCAATTTTAGTTTCAAAAAGTGCAAATATAAAAATTAAATGTGCAATAAAGAACTAATCTTGACAAGCAATGTGTATATCAGTAAAGATAGTGTGCAAAAGTAAGATACAATTGTGCAGATTTAGAATACAATTGTGCAAAAGTAAGATACAATTGTGCAGATTAAGAATACAATTGTGCAAATGTAAGATCATAATGCGCATTAATAAGTCAAAAGATGTGTTTTTGAAATCGATGTTTTAATTTTGTTTTTTTTTTTTACTTTTGAGAGTTTGGGTTCACCTCTCGGATAATTTAGGTTGATAGATGTAAGTTTGAAATCGATTTTTTTACGTATAAGCTTTTAAAATTAAAGTGCATAAATAAGATTAAAATGTGCATAATTAAGGTTAAAAAGTGCATAACTTAGATTATAACGTGCATGATTAACAATTTGCGATTGTTGCGCTCTTGTCTATTATGTAACCTATGTACGTGAGATTTGAACCCACATCTTTTGTGCAAACGCACATTGCTCTACCAATTGAGCTAATAGGCTAAATTATGATTTTTATGCTAAAATAGAAGAACCTAATCGACCTAAAGCATATTGCAATAAAATTCTAAAATTCAATTAGCTCATGATTCACAAACAATTTGACAATGCTATAAACACGAAATTAGCTCCAAATCAACCCAACAACACAACCATATCATCAATTTTAGTCAATTTGGCCGTTGGCAAAAAACCCCAAATTCTAAAGCATATCGCAATATAAAATTCCAAACTTCAATTAGATCATGATCCATAAACAATTTGACAATGCTATGAACATGAAATTAGCTCAAAATCAACCCAACAACACAACCATATCATCAATTTCAATCAATTTGGCTTTTGGCAAAAAGCCCCAAATTCCGCTCCTAAATCAAACCCTAGGTTTTCAATCTCAACCTAAATCATTCAAACAATCTAAATAGTTGTAATAAACAAGTTTAGGGTTAGAAATCATACCAAATTCGAGTGGAAACAAGGAGCAAAATCGGGATTTCGAAGGTATTCCGAGCCAAAAACGTCGAACAGGTCTGTCGGGAGAGATGGGCTCGGTGTGAGCTCGGCTGGGCTCGAACCATGGGGGTTCCGGGCTCGGGGGGTGCGCCCGAGGGAGGGGGTTTGAGCTGGTCGGGGCTGGTGGCCGGAGGTGGCTCGTGGGTGGCGTGGGAGGCCGAAAACCGAGGCTGCTGGTGGCTCGATGGTGCTGCGATGAGGTGGGCGCGTCGGGGCAGCAGATGGCTCGAACCAGGCCAGTCCAGGGCTCGGGTGTTGCGCACCGGGGTGGGCTCGAGGGCGGCTGGTCGCTGGTGGCCGGAGGTGGCTCGACGACGTGGCCGGAGGTGGGAGCGGGTGCGGGGCAGCGGGACGCCGAGAGAGGGAGCTGTACAGCGCGCGTTCTAATTAATTAAAAAAATAAATTTTACACGTTAAGCGGATTTTACACGTTAAGGAGTTTTTACATTTTAAAGCTTCCCATATATATATATATATATATATTATCGGTTAGGTTACTAGCTAACCCGAAAGCCTTAAAAGAGAGACATTTGATGTTTGATAAGTATGTGTGAATGTATTCTCTATTGGCTATGCGCATGCAAGGTTCATTGCTGTTTTCTTTTGACTATATATATATAGAGAGAGAGTATGGATCAAATGTTTACAAGGCTTAACATGTTTTGTGTTAACAAATAATAACCGTTGATCGTGTCCAAATCGATGGCTATAATTAATCCTTGATTTATTTGATTTTTTTTAATTAAATCGGTGGGCCCCAGTCGATTTTCACTCCAAAGCGCATGGGGGAGGAGTGTGAACTGCAATTGCGTGTGGGGCCCAGATTGTTGGCAATCCACGTTCATTTTTTTTTATGCTTCCAAAATTTTTCAACTGACTTTTTTTATTCTTCCAAAATTTATCAATTGTCTTTTATAAAAAATAATATATCAACCAAAATTCTATCAAATCCACCGATCAAAATTTTATCCAGTTCCTTTTATAAAGAATATGCTATCAAGCAAATTAAGATCAAGGTTTTTGTTACGCAAGATCTTTGTATACCATCGACGGTTTTATCAAAAAGGCCGGTGAAAAAGATCGAAGAAGAAGCGTGAAATTGCTCGAAGAAGAATAAAAACCAATCAGAGAGTCATAGTTAACAGGGAAAGATCAATGGATTCAAGTAAAAAATCATAAAAGATTCATCGACCTATCACAATTATTCATTAAAAAATCATAAAAGATTCATCTAGTATTCTTACAAGATTCATACACTTGCATAATAACTCCAATATTCATTAATATTCTTCACATCGAAGTTGTTGTTTTCTGCCCAATTTCAGCTCGCGCTGGTTGTTCTTCAAATTAAAGTCGTCACTGCTGTCTTCGGGATACACTAACCGTTTCCCTACTGATTTGTCTAAAAATGCTTCGTTCCTTACGGTGGGGTTTGTCTTTCTACCTCTTCTAGCCATCATCTTCCTCCCTCCTAGACACATGAATGATAATGAGAAATTTGTCATCAACTAATCATCAAATATTCATCTCATATTCATCAAGTTTTATAAAAGATTCATATGCATGCATTAAATATTCATCCCCATTTCCAAATATATCGAACATTTCATACATGCACTCAATCACATTCATACCTTCAGGATTCATCTAGTTCTAACACATGTACATCAGCTTTTGTCAAATATTCGTCCAATCTTCATCAAGATCTCACAATTATTATCAAGATTTCTTAAACGATTCACTTATATCTCAAAGATATTCAACAATTATTCATAAAAGATTCACATCATCAACGCATTCATCGGAATCAACAATTTATTCATCTAATTTCATCACATATTCATCAAGTTTTATAAAAGATTCATACAAAAGCAGTAAATATTCATCTCCAGTTCCATATATTCGTCCATAACTCATAAAAATTCATCAGATTTTGTCAAATATTCGTCCATAACTTCAGGATTCATCCAGTTCTCACATATATTCATCATCTTTTGTCAAATATTCATCCATAACTAACCGTTCTTAAAAATCACCAATCGATAACCCATTCAACTCAATCAAACAAATTTCAACTACAGTCATCAGAATAACCAATTTATTCATCTAATTTCATCTTCAATCAACCGATAGGGAGCGAGATTTAACAAAAAATCATAAAAACCCTATACGATCCTCCCGTTAATTACTCAAAACAATCGATGTTCAATCGAAATCCAGAACAAACATCGCTTTTGAACTACAGATTCAGCAAGGAGTACCAAAGCATCGGAACTTACCCATATCGATGTTGATTTTGCTTATTCGAACCCCTTCGGACGATTCTGCAGCAAATCGCTGAACACCGGCAGAGAGGCGGTGGCTCCCCCTTCGCGCGCCGGAAGAGATTTGGTGGCGGCGGGATCTTGTGGCGCGCCTCCTTCCACTTCAGGTGCCGGAGATTTCTGGAGTTGCTCGGAGTTGCAGTTCCACGGTTTCAGAGAGATTTTGCAAGGTGGGTATCGTACGTGTGGTCCGAGGATCTCGATAATGAAGATGCTCTTTGTGTTTTATCCAAAAAAATCAGATCTTTTGGGTGGGATTGCACGCGCTAGGAAGGAGGAAATGGAGTGGGTTTTTAATTTTCCAAATTAAAAATTGTAATTTCGGGAATGAATCTAGGCCCTCCATTTCTAATGATCCAATGGCTTATAATTGTTAACACTTAACACCATAAAAGCTATAAACACAAGACCTAACCTATATATATATATATATATATATATATATATATATATATATATATATAGAGAGAGAGAGAGAGAGAGAGAGAGAGAGAGAGAGAGAGAGAGAGAGAGAGAGAGAGAGAGAGGTTGGGTCAAGTGTTTACACCCCTTATTGTGTTTTGTGTTGACAAATCTAGGCCATTGATTGATTAGAAATGGATGGGTGAGATTAATTGAGATTTTTCTTTTTTTCTTTTAAAAAAAAATAGTAGGTCCCACCACTTTTATAGGCAACTTGCCTAAGGAAAGCGCGTGCGTTGGTTTTTTTTAAGCTAACGTTTTTTTTGGGTAGGGAGGATGAGATTTTGCTTGCACCGTGTGTATAATGAATAATAACAAACAAATTACCGAATAATTCTAGATTATCAATGAATAATGATTATGAATTCGTCGAATATTCGATAAATTCATTGCCAATTTTAAACAGAGTTTGAATTTCAAGAAACTCACATCTAATTACCCACCTACAAATGAATAATTCCTTATTATTAACGAATAGTATTCGCTAGATTAATAGTATTCGCTAGATTGATAGTAATTATTCGCTAAATTGATAGTAATTATTCGCTGGGTTGAAAGTGTATGTAAATGTAATTCTTGATTTCCCACATCTAATTAACCAAATACATATGAATAATTCTGTATTATCAACGAATATAAACTATGAACTTACCGAATATTGACTCTGAACATGAAATAATAACTAAATAGTAACGAATAACCTGTCTCATTCCATCGAATATTTATTGCATACAAATGAATAATTCCTTATTCTTGATCGAATAACCAGGAGAATCGATCATCAACAGCCACTAATCTATATACAATAATTCCTTATTCTTGATCAAATACATAAGAATAATTCTGTATTATCAACGAATAGAAACTATGAACTTACCGAATATTGATCAAATACATAAGAACAATCCTCTAAACTCGGCAATCGCCTCACCCCTGCCCATGGCTGAGAGCCCGACCCCATTACAGCGCCTGTCCGGCGAGGCGAGTCGAGGCGAGGAAAGGAGATCCGGCGACAGAACAGCGAAGCGAGTAGAGGGGAGGAGAATACGGGCACGACGAGGCGAATCCGAGCGAGGGAGGCCACCATATCGAATCCAAGGACGGCGAGGCGAGTAGAGGAGAGGAGAAGAAGGGTACGGCGATGCGAGTAGAGGAGAGGAGAAAACGGGCACCATCGATCTCTTCGCTGAAGCATCTGCCGTCGCCGGTGCTGGCCACCATCTCGAATCCGAGCGAGGGAGTCCGTGGGGGGTGCGGTGAGGCGAGGGAGGGATCTATCGCCAGGGGTGCGGCCATGGCAAACGTCTCGAAGGTGCTATGGTGCTTGAACGGCGCTTCCATGGTTGGGATCTATCGCTTCCCCATTTTTAAACTGGCAGGTGGTTAGGGTTTGGAATTGATATACACGCGTCTAATTTGAGAATTGGGGGTGTATTTTTTTTCCTTTTTTTTTAATTAATAAAAATAACGGTTTAATCTCAACCATTCAATTACACTAAATCAATGGTTAATATTTGTTAACACAAAACACCATAAGGCTTGTTAACATTTGATCCATACATACATATATATATATATATATATATATATAGGGTCGCGCTCCGGTGAAAACCAAAATTGCGGTAGAAACCCGTGAGGACCGGCTTTTTAGTCCGGTTCACTTGCTTTATAGCCCGGTTATGAATAGAACCGATCTATAAAGTCATAAATTTTAGCCCGGTTTTGAATAAAACTGAGCTATAAAGTCACTATATAATTTTAAAACATTAGCTTTTTAGCACGATTTTTCGGTTTGACCGAACTATAAAGTCATGTGTTATTTTAAAACTGGAGTTTTTAGCACGGTTTTTAGGTTGAACCGAGTTGTAAAGTCACCGTGTGATTGAGGTTTTTAGCACGGGTTTCAAAAAAACCGAGATATAAAGTAGTCCTCACGGGTTTTTACCATAATTTGAGGTTTTCACCGGAGTCAATCCCTATATATATATATATATATATATATATATATATATATATATATATATATATATATATATATATATATATATATATATGCACAACATCGACATTTTATTTTCCTAAGTAATTTAACATGTAGTAATTTTTTAAAAATAACTAAGATTGCTTACTCAAACCTTGACTTAGGAGTGTTTGGTTGATAGCTATGCTCTCATTTCTACAGTCCTATAAATGAGGAAAAGTTTAAAGTGGAAACTAAAGAGATCAACGAATGTAAAGATAACACACCATCCTTGAGTTATAAGGGCACTCACATGGCTGTACACTTTGAGTGTACTATGACAATAAAAATTAAACAAAGAAAAAGAAATCAGTAAGTACACCAAGAGAATGGGCTTGCAGGAGTGCATGTGCCCCGTTCAGTACATCACATTCCCCAAGTATTCTACCACTGCTCAAGCCAATAACATTTGGACAAGTGGAAAGGGCCTTCACGGGTGTATGTTTGCATTTCAATTATTTGCTTTAATTTCATCTGAATGCAGTGGAATAATTGTTCCAAATTTTCATGCAAAGATGGTAAACGTGGCATGGTGGGAGTTATGTGCTTTATTTTTTTTAATCCATTTTTTCTATGTTAAAATTATTCAAAAAAGATTATAAAAACTATATTTGAATAGACATAAATTTTATATACCCATAGACACCCATTTTGCATATATTTGTAAAAAACCCAATTAAGGTAATATGCGTTATTAATTATAATCTAAGTTCGATTAATGTTAATGACAATTTTTTCTATAAATAGAAGCACCTCCTACCTTCATAACTCATCCCAACCCATCTAGTTTCCTCTCTTTTTAAGCTCAAATCACACCCTGACACTTGAAATGGATCCGAATCAAAATGTACAAAACTTTCCCCAAAGCTTCTATGATATGTTATCTCTATACACTCAACAACAACCCAATGCAAACCCAAACCATCATAGCATGAACCCACCCCCTCTTGATCAAGCTCATTCCTACTATCCCAACATGATGCATCCCATGCAGTATTATCCCGCTCCAAATGTCCTTCCCATTCCGAATTCATCCGAAGCTCCAATATTACGTGGTACACAAGAGAGCATCCCAACTTATAGCACCCAAGATGATGTCCAAGAAGAAGAGGTGGATGAACAGCTTGATTCGGGACATACAGAGAGAAGGCAATGGAGTGAGAAAGAAGATGAGTTGCTCCTTAGTGCATGGTTGAACACCAGTAAGGATGTTGTAGAGGGAAACAACCAGTCGACATCCCGGTTTTGGTCAAGAATAACAACATACTACAACAACAGAAGGGAAATGATGGCTCCACGTGATGCAGAAAGATGTAGAGCGTGCTTTGGCCGAGTTAGCCATGATGTTAGCAAATTCGCTGGTTGTTTCAGTCAGGCGTCAAGGGCAAGGGCAAGTGGGCAATCGACCGATGATTTAATGAACAATGCTAGAATCATATATAACACAGACCACAAGAGGCACGCATCATTCAAGAATGAACACGCATGGCGTATTCTAAAGAATGAGCAAAAATGGCAAACTTCAGAGCAACATCGTGAAGAAGGTGCCTCAAACAGAACGAAAGTTAATGCGTCAGGGTCATACACGTCGGGATCCAACCCCCCACTCCAGGATCCAACCCCCCAACACCTTTGAGTGAGGGTGGGACTGATGGTTCATGTAGTCGTCCGCCCGGTGTGAAGGCTACCAAGCGGCCGCTAAAGAGACCAGTTGGTGCCAGCAGTGAATCGACCGAGGATGTGGAGTTACAACGTAGCTTAATGTTTGGTGAATTTCTAACCATCAAGAAAGAAGAGATGGAGCTACAGAGGGAAGCTCATAAGGCCAGGGAAAGGCAAGAGGAAGCAAGGGAGAGAAGAGAAACAGAAAGGCGCGAAAGAAGGGAAAGGAAGAAAACTGAGATGAAGGCGGAAAGGGATAGAAAATACAATATGCTTGAACACTTAATGTCAAGAACTGGTTCACTGTCAACACAGAAGGAGTGGCTGAAAGAGTCTTTGTGGAAAGAGTTTTCATCGGGTTGAACTGGGTGGCTTACAAGGCAATATGGAGTTGGTCACGGGGTTGTTGAAGTTTAAATTTCTTACCTTATTGTTGTTATTTAAGTTTCTAGTTTTTGTTGTTGTTTAAATTTCCTACTTTGCTGTTGTTTAAATTTCGTAAGTTGCTTTTCTTTCACTAGTTCAATTTCTTGTAATATTATCAATATGTCATGTTCACATTCCCCGAGGTCTGTAATGAAATATCATTGACCCTTATCTTTTCTGTTTGCATTTACTTTAAACATTGTCCGATATATAATTTGATAAATCAAAGGTGCCATTGAAAGATACTTTGACGCCACTTAAAGATGCTCAGAAGATTTGTAATATGCTTTGATGCTTTTTGAATATGCTTTGATGCCTTTTGAAGATGTCTTTTTTTTCTATATAAATCAAAGGCAATGTCCAAGTAAATATACCCCCTCCCATACATCCATCTTGCTCTCTTCTAGTTACCCATTTTCCAACGATGTCAAAGAAGCCAATGTCATTTAGTCGTTTCTCTTCATCTTTCAGCTATTCATCCAACTCTTCATCTCCAGAAGATTTTTCTACCCCCACTGATCATGCTCTTGAAAATTTCATGGTTGAACTTCTAGCTAAAACAAACCCACCGCCCAATTATAATTCTAGTCGACTACCACGTCGAGGTAACATTAACAGAGATCGTGAAGGAGGACATGCTCGGCTAGTCCAAGACTACTTTGCCGAGACACCGACCTATCCAGAGGCGATGTTTAGGCGTCGGTTTCAAATGAGGCGACATGTGTTCTTGCGTATTGTGAATGCACTAACTGGTGCATATCCATACTTTCAGCAACGTCGAGATACCGTAAGCCTACTAGGCATCTCTCCGTTAGGGCTGGGCTTCCGGTCTGGATCGGATCGGACTGGACCGGAAACTACGGTCCGGTCCAAGACCGATGGACCGGAAACTTTGAGGGCATGGACCGCGGATCGGACCGAGTTACCGGGATTTATGGTCCCGGGTTTTCCGGTCCGCGGACCAGTTGGACCGGGTTTTCTCAGCAACCCCTAAAATTTTAATGTCCAAATTGAAATTTCTCCAAAACTGAAATCGGGACTAAATAGATCTGAAATTGAGACTAAAATTTAGATTGAAATTAAGATTTCTCCAAATCTTTGAAATTTCAAAGAAAAGAGAGGCCTCGCGATGAGATCTAGCGATGGTCGGTACAACTGGAGATGACGAGAGACTCGGGACGGTGGCGACTGGCGAGGCGCGGAACTGATGGCCATGGCCAGCTGCGATAGACGAGAGGGCGAAGGTACTGTTGTGCGAGAGTGAAGTTGAAGAAAGAGAGAAAGGAGACAATTTCTTTAAAAAAGAAAAAGGAAAAGAGGGGATAGTTTGTTCGAGAGAGAGGATAATGCACGTGAAGAGAGAGAGAGATTTGAAAAGGCTGAATTGAAATGAGTAGCCAGTAGGCGAAGGAGTAGGTGCCTATTTTTTTTTCAAAGCAAAACACGCCAAGACGGTATGCAACATATTTAAAAAAAAAACCCGGTCCAATTCCGGTCCGGATCGGAAATTCCGGTCTGGTCCTGGGTTTGGACCGGAACCCGAAAATCAAAATATGTTGGACTGTGGACCAGATTGTAATATCCCAGTCCGATTCAAAGACTGTAAATTTCGGTCTGGTCCCGGTCCGATCCACATTTTGCCCAATCATACTCTCCGTTGCAAAAATGCACTGCTGCCATGTGCATGCTTGCATATGGAGTTGCGGCTGATATGATCGATGACTACTTCCGTATTGGTGCAACAACAATAAGATTGTGCTTGTCAGGCTTCGTTGATGGGATCGTCTCTCTATTTGGAGATGAGTACCTAAGACATCCTAACAACGTTGACACGCAACGCCTACTCCATGTGGGGGAGCAACGCGGTTGGCCTGGAATGATTGGGAGTATCGATTGCATGCACTAGACTTGGAAAAATTGTCCAACGGCATGGGAGGGTCAATATGCTCGCAGTGATAAGCCCCCAACCGTTGTTGTAGAAGCACTGGCGTCGTATGATCTATGGATTTGACACGCATTTTTTGGAACTCCAGGTACGTGTAATGATATAAATGTTCTTGATAGATCACCTGTATTTGATGAAGTGTTGCACGGAAGAGCTCCAAAGGCAAATTTTGTAGTAAATGGACATGAATATGCCATGACGTATTATCTGCGGATGGAATTTATCCTCCATGGCGAGCATTCATCCCATTGATTCGACATCCATTTGGCGCAAATGACACATTGTTTTCCCAAGTTCAAGAGTCGACTCGTAAAAATGTGGAGCGTGCATTTGGTGTACTATAACAACGATTTGCTATTATTTGTCAACCAGCACTTGTTTGGGACTTGAATTTTCTCGGGGAAATAATGACAGCTTGTGTAATATTGCATAATATGATTGTGGAAGACGAACGTGATAGCCACCAACTACACATTCACACTGCCGATTTCGATCAGTTGGAAGAGCCTAAGCCACTTGCTTCAAGAATACCTATCGATATGACTGCATTCTTATCAAATAGGGCCAAAGTTCGAGATTCGGCTTCGCATCATCAACTGAAATCCGACTTAATTGAGCATATATGGCAGAAATTTGGACCTTCAAGACATGATGCTTGATTCCATGTGTTAGCGTGATTCTTTTCTTTGAAATTTCGTGTCATCTTTTGTTGTTTATCCTTTTAGATCATGTATTTGAATTATTGTAATTTAATATGCATTTGTTTTTTTTAAATCATATTTTATTAATTTCAATAAAATTTATTATTTAAATTATATTAAAATAATAATAATATTCTTCTATTGTAAAATAATTTTATACGATGAAATTAAATAAATATATGTAATATGTTGGATAATAACGTAAGTATTAAATGATGAAAAGTCGAGGTAGGACCCGTAGGTGGAGTGCAGGGATGTGAGTGAAATTGATAAAAACAGTAAAGGGTGTACTTGTTCTGACGCTGCAGGAAAAAATGGGTTAAGTACAGAGGTAAGTGTACAGGGGTGTGCATGTCGTAAGTGTGCAATGTGTCTTAGATTCGTCATCAATCAAGAAGAATTTTCCAATTTGTGAGATTAACTTCTTTTTTTATTTAAATGTAATGGCTATCATGACAACAATTTAAATGAAATGAATTATATTCATGGTATCATGGAGAATTAAAGCAGTAAATTTTAATAAAAACGCTCGTGGTAAAAGTACTATTATAGGTATAAACTGTACACAACAAGTAATTGAGAAAAGAAGATTAACGATCTCATCATAGAAGGTGACTCTAAGATTATTATGGACTACCTCCAAACTCGCTCCAATTGCCCTTGGAAAATAGAACTAGTAATGACGAACATACAAACTATTCTACGCGACGTGTGGAAGTTTGTGGTTTCTCACACTCCTCGCGTTGGTAATCGAGCGACAGATAAGGTTGTACACTTTTGTTGCTCTATTGGGGAACTAATTTATATAATGACTCAGGTCTCACCGACCGACCTCATCCGTCAGGATTCTTTCTGGTAGAATCTCCTCTTCACCTGAATTCTTACCTAATAAAAATAAAAAAATAAGTAATTGAGAAAAAAAAAACATCACCGTCAAATTTTAGGGCTCAGTGAGTTCAGTCCGTTTTCCAGTCTTCCGCCCACCGTCGGTTTTTAACTCGGCCGTCGTCACAATTGCAAGGAAAAAATGCGCGGGTGCTCAGGCGTTTTCAACTTCACCTCCGCCATCGCCGGCGCCCTCCTCTCCTTTTCGCGGGCGTCTCATCGCCTCCGCACTAGTGTTTCGCCATCATTGGTGATAAGCAAGGCGCTTTCCTCCGCTGGTTCCGCCAGTAAGTTGCGGCGGCGGCGGAAATTGCCTTTTTTAGCTGCCTCCCCTGCTAGGGACACCATCGTTCCTGAGGATTGTACACCCTCCACCGGAGTAGAGATTTCTACCCCTCGTTTCGATAGGTATTCCCATTCGCTTTGCTCTGATTGTCGTTCTTGATTTGAATTTTCGGAGTTGTAGATATAGGTAGCGTCCATGAATATGGATGTGAATTAAAACTGAGTCCGCTAATTTTTTGGAAATCTAAAGCCGTTCAATCATTAACCAACTATATACAGTGAATATCGATGTGAATTCAAACTTATTCAGTTAGTTGGAGATATGTATTATGTAGCTTCCATGAGATTGGTCAATCATTTCTTAGCTGTTCACAATGAATATCGATGTGAGTTGAAACTTATTCAGTTGTTTTGAGATATGTAGCGCCCATGAGATTGCTCAATCATTTGTTAGCTATTATTCATTATGAATAACTACCTGAATAAGAGTTTTGATTCTCTCTCCGTAGGGCAGTAGACAACTATGTTCTGACTGTTGAAAACTGTATGGTAATCTAAAGGTACTCGGAGTACGACCGTCTACTTCCATGCCCCCCGACAAATGGACCACCACGGATTGAACACTTGGTTGTTCAACAAGAAGGTCCTGTTTCTGAATATATAAGTAGATCATTGAATCTCCCTCCTTTGTAAGTGTGACCTACCCACATCATATGATGTCTGTCATCATTCCTGTAAAAAGGAGAGCAATTGATAAGTATGGAATACTTATCTTGTAGGTATGTTGCTGACTTGATAAATTTTGGAGCTGTATATTACGCACTTGTATGCCCAAATCCTCCACCTACTGCTACTGCTGAGCAAATCCAACTGTATAAACAATTTACAGCTCCTGAGCTTCTGAAACAAAGACGTTCTATCAAAGGAAAAACTTTTCGTGAAGCACAGAAGACGTTTAGAGTAACGAATGTCAATGAATATTTTGAACCTGGGACATACTTACGTGTTCATGTACATCCAAAGCGTTTCCCAAGGTGACATATTATGTATTTTTATATATCAAGTATTTCCTTACCTTCCCAAAATAAGAAATGTTGTGTAACTTGTAATTTTGTTTAGGTGCTATGAAATTGATTGGACTTCGAGAATTCTGTCGGTCACGGAATCGTATGTAGTACTGGATAAACCGGCTGGTACCTCAGTATGTAATCCTCCTCTGAACCAAATATTGTTAATTGATTTAATGTTGTTAGCTGAGTCCTTAGGTTATTGCTGTAATTTACTGCATCCTGTTTGTTCTAATGTGAGTTTCTAGGAGTAAGTTGAAGGATCCCTCTAGACCGTCCTATTGTTATTATAAATATTGCATCTTCCTTGTAATAAAATAAGCCTCTCATCTTTAATCTCTGCCATGGCATCTGAGCTCTTGATAGATCTAAGTGTATAATTTCTGGCCGCCACCTTTGCCGCTAGCCGCAAGTTTCACCACTAGTTTGGAGTCTTTGGACTCCACCTTTGCCGCCAACCCTAGCCTGCATCTATTCATTCATTCCCTAATTCTCAAATGCTGCTGGTCTCTTGGTGAATCCAGAAGTTCAAGTTATTGATCCAACCGACTCACCATCTCACCTTTCAATCGCTCAATACTTTCCCCTATTCAACCCGCTTATTGGCTCAAGGGGAAGAACTATCGGACTTATGCTGAAGTTGTCAAGGCACCCCTCACTAGCGGTGCCTAGGATGACCATCTCATTGCTCTCATCATTGACCCTCCCAACGCAGCCGATCCCACCTTCAAGCAATGGACTCGTGAATTGTGATTACTCAATCATCAAGTCATTGCTGTGGGCTTCCATGGATTCCAATATTGGGTCCAACTGTATTTTCCTTCCAAGTGTAAATGATATTTGCAATTTCATGAAGCCTTCTTATAGCAAGGCCCAAGATGATGCTGCTCTCTTTGAACTTTCCGTGAAGATCTACTCCACCAAGCAGGGTTTGATGATGGTTCCTGAGCTGACCACCATTCTACAAAACCTTAGGCAGATCAATCTCAATCTAAGAGCTGCGTACTTTTGTTGATAGAAGCCCCTACATCTTTCTTGCTTCTTTGAATTCAGAGTTGAAGTGATCCAAGTTTTAGGCACCAAGCGTCTTCCCTCCTTGGAAGAGAATATTGCTACTCGGAAGGAAGAGACCCGAAGGGGCATTATCCATCCCTCCTCTACTCTTGTTGAAAACATGATGTGTTTTCCAAGTCTGAAAAAGGGGCATTGATTATCTCTGGAGACACACAAAGGAGAGATGTTGGGGGCTTATTGTCGAGCCTCCCAATAGAGATTCTGGAAAAAACTTCATTCAACCACCTTCTACTCATTAGCCAACTCAGCTGAAGGCATTTACAACCCCTGTGAAATGATCTTCTTCCCCAGCTAACTTCAGTTAGGATCAAACATCCCCAAAGCTCCTTTTGGTTCGTCTTCTCCAGAGTCTTTGGCTCTTACTACTTACTAGTCTTACCAATCAGCCTACTCGCCATCAATGGGTTACTGAATCACACGACTAATGTTAGTTTCCTTCTAGCCTCTTACTGTCCTTTTAAATCTCATAAACAACTTCCTATTATCAGTGGAGTCTCGGCTCCCATCATGGGGAATTTTGGACAATAATGTGGTTAGTAGAGTCCCTAGGCATTGCTGTATTTATTTATCGATTCCTATTTATTCTTATGCAAGGTGGGAATTTCATACAATAAATCATGTGTGAATAGTAAATGCCATGTTTTACGTAATTTTGAATTTAAGGAGTGGTTAAGTGAAAACCCCATATTTTAGGGGTTGTTTTATGTATTTTTCCCTTATAAATATGTCCATCTTCCACATAATAAAATGAGCCTTTATCTTCAATCTCTCAAATATGATAACTATTTTTCTAATACTTGGAAACATCATCTTGACTTGCTTGGTGTGGGAATCACTAGGCTGATGTTGATTGTGCAATGTACTAAGACCGTTTACTTTGCTTTTTTTTTTGTGTGGTTATTTTGTGTGATATTAAATATTACATAATATAAACAATTATGGTATGTTTGATGACTTTATTAACATAAAAAAAAACAACAATGATAATTATTGCTATCAGACTATAAACTTGTGAAATCTTTGCTAACATATTTTGTAATTCATCTGAAGGCAAGGGATACAGGGGTAATTAATTTGAGACAATGGAAAATAGAAAATCTGACTGATGCCATCCACTATTCTGTATAACTTTTTGCAGGTGGGAGGAACTTCAGACAATATTGAAGAAAGTTGTGCAACTTTTGCAACTCGTGCCTTGGAATTGACAAGTCCACTCCTCACTACTCATCAGATTGATAATTGCACTGAGGGGTGGTAATTTACATTTCTCGATACCTTGATTTTCTCTTATTATTATTGTCAAACAATTGGATCATAATGGCAAACTTTTTGCAGTGTTGTTTTGGCAAGAACTAAGGAATATTGCTCAGTCTTTCATAGAAAGATTAGGGTGAGTTCTCATCTTCATTTCTTTCATGAGCATGAAGGTTTATTTAAATACCAAATAGGTGGCTGCTACAAGTTAGACTAAAGTCATACTACAATAGCATTTTTCCCCATGCTTCTATGTTTGATATATTGTTGCCCTTTTGCATCCAGGTAGATATTGTTAGTTTATATCTATCTACGTTGGAGCAATTTTAACTATGAAATGCTTTCTTCTTTTTGTTAATTCATTCTTGAACTTTTCTTTCCATTGACAATCAGGAGAAAAAGGTCAAGAAACTGTATCTTGCTCTTGCTGCTGCTCCTGTATCAACTGGAATATTTACTCATTATATGCGCCCTTATAATTTTGCTCCACGACTAATTTCAGAAGGTATTGATGTCTGGTTGTTTGCACATTTTCAAAGTCAGTCCCTTTTAGAGTTGATACATAAACAATAACTTGTTTGATTTTATTCCATTTCTACGTATTTTCACATCAAGATGGTTTAAAATAATACTACATGTCATTATACAGCCATGTGGGAAGATGTATATATTTTTTGTCCATCTGTGTTTTTTTAAAACGATTTAAGGGCATATGCTATGAAAAATCGTGTTAGAACTAGTAGTCAATTTAGAATGAAGAATCATCATTTGATATTGAGGGCCAGTATCCTTTTTCCCCCTATTTGGGTTTTATTAGCATTTAAGGACCGATCCTTTGAAAAACCGAGTTACAATAAGTAGTCGGGTTAGAATGAGGAATCATTCCTTAATATTGAGGGTCATGTCTTCTGATCTGCCACCGATTGGACATTCTCATTCGTCCCAAAACCAAAGCCCGCCTTCCTGGGACGATCACACAAGATTCAAAGTCGGCTCTTGTAACAATTGTAAGATCTGGTCTCTTTTGTGCCACTAGTTGTCAACCAAACTCCCTTTCGAGTCTTTTATCCTCATCTGGGTCCAAAAAATTAATGCTAAAGACATACTGTAATTAACTCAACACTCTAACCACTTATGAAACACTTTCAAATATCCCACATGTATAATATGGGGTACGCAAACTACCTCCACTTTTGAATTGTTACAAATATTAGGTGTTCACTTAGAACTTTTGACTCAAATCAAGGTTTTGTAAATTGTATTATTCCAGAAACTAGTTTTTTAAAAGGCGTGCTTAAGTGAGGTGCTGGAGGGTCCTCGCCTGCCTAGGCAAAGTCAAGGCGCCTTAAACTAGGCGCCCTTTGGCGTGCCTGGGCACATGCAAAACATTTGGGTTGTTAGAGTGAAGAAGATGAATCAACCTAAATTGGAATACTCAAGTAAAGATAAATTTGTGTATAAAATATTTGGGTTTGTACACAAAATATATCTATTTTGCATACAACATAGTTTTGGGATAACTTTGAAAATAAATCCAAACATTTATAACTTCATTTCATGAAATAAAGGAGTTCATTTTAACTTCTCCAAAGGTTGTGTATATATTTTTCTTCAACTGCATCATCTAGTCTCTTTAAGTTGATTATCTTTGGGTACTAAAAAATGTTTTTTTTCCCCTCTCCCCTGCATTCTAGACCATATTGAAGGATGGCTTTTGTGCCAACTTGAAGTGTTAGATTGCAAGGAAGTTCCATGGCCAAGCTCTGCCATTGAAGAGAAATATTCTATTCAAGATGGCGGATGGCCTGTTAAGGAGTTTGCATATGAGTGTAGCATTAATCTCCTGACTGGCCGCACTCATCAGGTACATCGATATATTATTTTCTGCACAATTTGCTTGGTTGTTTTGTTGGTGTCCAGTGATTTTAAGCGGAGTATGCTGATTTTTTTCATAGAAAATTCCTGTCAATGTAAGGTATCTATATTTTTTTTGAAGCAGGTGGAGCAATCATGAAAAAACTGTGTTCATCATGCTTGTAAAGACATCATTATGAAGTTTGTTACGTTATGCTTGATACATTGGCATTAGTAACCTTTGATGTACGAGTAGGGAAAGGAAATAATGGACAATAAATGAAAAAGATATCATTATTTCATCGTTGTTTTTCCCTAGTGCATCTCCTCCGTTCTTACTTTACCCTTACTCTTAGGTTGCCTCCCATCTCTGAAACCCCTATTATTTGCCTCAAACAAAATACCGAGTTTAATACAATGACTTTGCAGATTCGGGCACAATTAGCTTTTTGTGGAGCTCCTATAGTGGGTGATTCAATGTACATGCCTGCATCACTCGCGGAACTGGCCACTCCTGGAGTTAATCCATTTGGAAAACACCAAGAGAACTATGCAGATGATGCTGATAAAACAAAGGCTATTGAGAACTACATAGCACAACATGGGAAGGAGCCTACAATTGCTATTGGTCTCCAAGCTTGTCAAATTTCATGGGACGAGGGGCAGCACTTTTACTTGGCTGGATCTCCTTGGTGGAGATGAGAGAAAACCCGGTCATGCCACTCTTTTTTGTGGGGTATATCAAGGTTTTCCTCCTCCATTACCATGTTTTATCATGTAGATTTAGCTTTAGCATACCGAGATCCGAATTGGGGAATATCAGTATTAATTGGATATTATTATCTGCATCACATGTATTGATATTATTAATGATGATAATTTATACACTAAGAAAGATATTCCGTCATTTTCATTTCAGGACTGATTGGATGTGTTGGGTCATGATCATCCATGTGATTCTTGATTTGCTAAATGTCTGAACTTTTCTCAAGGTATCTTGTTTTGATCTAGTTAAAGGTCCTTTAACTGGTTATTGAAGTTCTGCTTATTTCCAATGTACCCATTCGATCATAAGGTATCTAAATGTTCTTCTGGCTTTGAGGGACAGGAAATTACTTTTAATTTCTTCCAAGTTTCAGTTGCATTGAGGTTTCTACATTGAATTATTTATCTTTTATCATTAAATCCTCATGTCTTGTAGTGAGAACAGTTATTCTGGGCCAAGAACAAGACAAGATATATTAGATCATGGCTCTTTGTTATGTTAATATCAGGTATTACAAGTATCCTGCATACATTCAGCTTGTTATTATATCCTATATATAGGCAGTCTAATTTTCTTGGTATAAGAAAGTTGTGCAGTAGTAACGTTGCTGATGATGCAAGTTTTATTCTGTCAGCATGTCTTTTATGCCTTCTGTTTGGCAATGAGCTGCCTGTAACACATTGGCATCGCAAATGCCTCCAGGATTCCTCTTCTTTGATGTGTACGTAGTCGTCTACAGGATGTCAAGCAAAGTAAACGCAGCTGGATATCGTCTCCTTTCCTAGATATTCAAGAGGGGCATGTACTGTTATGTTAGAGATCTTCTGATATTGTAGTGCACTGACCTTGGTTGTTGATTGAGCCTCTGGGAATAATGGGAGCATCTGGTGTGCCCATATCAAATTGTACAACATTTTCCTGCAAAATCTTTTTAGTTTCTAACCCTAACCCACGAGGTGCATAGGGGTGCCTCTGGGGATAATGGAAGCATCTGGTGTGCCCAATTGCCCATATCAAACTTGGCAGAAACATACGGTGTTTGAATCTGCCGAATTGATTACTCATTTTGTTTGGATCTGATATTCAGTGTTTGGTTAACCTGGTATCGATATCACATTATCACTTGACATTTTGATATTAGAGCATCCGCAAAGGCAACACCCACGTGGGTGTCTTAAGTTTAAATAAAAATGAAAAATAAATTAGAGTATTATATGATAGAGAAACTTTACATTGAGAAGTTTAGAGTTTTCTCTTCTAAGAAACAAACACAAATATCAAGAACATTCAATATTGTAAAATCTGACATTTTCAAGCATAAAAATTATTTTTCTTTTTTATATTTAAAATTAAGACACTTATATGGGTATTGCCTTTGTAGATGCTATTAGATTTCTCCCTTTTTTTAGCTCATTGCTCATTTGATACGTTAATTTAGAGGGAGACTAGCGTAGTACCTACGCACGGGATTTGTAAAATGTATTTTATTTTATAGAAGATATTACCATAATTTATTTACATTATATATTAGATATATTATACTATTGTAATAATATGAAAACAGTATAGCAAAATAATATAAATTTGGATAAAAAAATAATGCTTATATTATATCAATATATAATATATGTGGCAAAACGTCAATGTCTCACCTTCCTCGTTGGGTCGGGTTTAAGAAGAAGAAGAAGTGGAGGAAAAATCATTAAACAAAATGGGGATTGGGAATTGAGCTCATAACTTATTGATAATGAAAATATTGAACTTGTATTCAAATTTTATATTTCAAAAAAGTATTTTATTTGCCTAACATCAACAATAATCGTACAATATTTCATTTAAATATGAAAATTTAAATTTTAAATTATTTTCTGTTAAAGGAAACATACATACTCTAATCATACTAATAATATTCAATTTTCATTTTTGAAGCATACATACTCTAATCTTGTAGAGTATATATGCTGGTTTTCTTTTTAGATCATTGTGGTTATGGAAATTAATCATTCATCTTCACCACCATCTTGCATTAAAAAAACACGAAATCAATTTTATAATATAAATAGTAATATATGAGAAGAAAATATATACACAGATGAATCAAAACAAAGTCCATAACCATCAATTGAATTCAAATACACAATTTACAACAAACATAAAGTAGGAGTTTGAAAAGTTATTGTGGATAATTGAAAATTTTATTAGTATGATGTGAATGAAAACTCAAGCCCTTATATATAGAAAGAGAGAATAAAAATAAAAAGATTCTTCCCTTGCAAGATTGATAGAGATTAGATAAATAAATTGGTTTTATTTTACTCCATAAAAAAAAGTGCGGCTATAGTTTGAATTAGAGAAAATCTCTAATAAAATCAAATATGAAATAAAGGTTATACAAATTAAAAGATTTCCTATTTTGTTAAGATTTTATGACAAAAAAAAATGAAAATTTATGTCAAGTCATTAAATTCAGATAAAGTTTAAACAATTCATTATTTAATTAAAAACAACTTAAGATAACTTTTAAGGAAAATTAATCGATTTCGTAAAGAAATTCTAAACAATTGAGTCAATACTTTCCCAATTACGCGTGTGAGAGTGTATGGTAGTTAGCTTATAAATAAATTATTCTAAAAAATATTATAAATAAATTAATTAGACTGTTTTACACATATTACTTGGTAGTTAGCTTATAAATAAATTATTCTAAAAAAATGTTTTAAAAAATTTATTAGATTTATTAATTTAAAAATACATAAGATACAATTACTTTAATTTAATAAATAGTTAAGGTGAAATAATTATTTAAAGTAGAGAATCTATAAAAAAAAGAAAAGAAAATCATAGCATCTTAATTTTAGTAGTAATTAATTGTAACTAAATCAACTATTTTTAATAAAAGATTAAATAGAAACTAATAAAAAAAAAGCTATCAAAATGAGATAAGTCTATAATTTATTGATTGATTTAAACTAATTTTAAACACTCCCTAACAATAAAATATTGTTCGAGAGTGTTTTAAAAATTAGTTAAATATCGAATCAGTTGAAGATCGATATGAACTTTGTAATACGTCCAAAAATTATTCAGTTAAAATTTTTAAAAATGTGATGTAGTATAAAATTAAGATTGAAGTAAAGTATTATGTGATTAAGTTAAACAAAATGTACAAATAAAGATTTGATAATGAATAAAGATTTGTATTAAACATATTTAGTTAAATTAGTACATATTTGAATTACTTGATTACTTTTAAACAACATCAATCTTCCTCATTGTCTCACAATTCCCCCCCCCCCCCCCCCCGTCCATCCGTCCGTCGCCCCCAAACAACATCAATCTTCCTCATTGTCTCACAATCATCCCAACTACACATGCAGTCTGCAATGGTAATTACACCTCAAATTTGAAAATCCCCAATGGAAATTGAAAATCAATGATCACATACGTAGGAAACTCTTCCCAATTCTCGGCGAGGTGACTAGAAACAATGGGAGCAGATAGGGATCGACCTCTCTGGGGGTGGACATGGGAGATGGGTGCAAGCAGTGGTAGATCTAGGGGAGGATCGATGAGGCGGTTGAAACCCCTTAGCTCGGAAGAAAAACCTAGAATTTTTTTAATGTATTTTTTTGGTATTTTTTAAAACTAATTTTAGGGATAAAAGAATTTAAAAGGATTAAAAATCATAAACATAGCTTAATTTAGTTGGTGAGAAGGGATTTCTGTAACCTCGAGGTTATGGATTCAAACCTTTTTAGCCTCAGTTTTTTTTTTTTTTTTTTTATTTTAGTTTTCTTCTACTAAAAATGCTTAATTAACAAAAAAGTTTAAGGTTTTTTTTTTTCAATATATTTTTGTTCCCTATTCGAAGGGATGATCAACATATTACAAATATCCCTATTCTTAGCGATATAGTCGACCGTCGAATTTGATTCCCTGAAACAATGTCGGAATTCTGTGTTGGCAAAGTTTTTCTTCATATTCCGAATCTTTTCGATTACTCTTAAAATCTCCCAATCGGTATTGGTGCTGTCGTTGATAGCTTTTATTACTCCTAGCAAGGCTATCCCCTTCAATGATGACATTCCTCAAACCTCCTGTATAGAAAGCAAGAGCTTCTATTTGGAGAACTGATCCATGTAGTATCATTTCCTGAAAAATATCAATGACCTGTCCTGCACAGTCCCTAACGATGCCCCCTATTTGACAATCGTCAAAGGGTTTAACTGAATCATCTACATTTATTTTGTAAATGGCCCTAGGTGGTTTAATCCAGTTGGAGTTTTTCAGTCTTCTTTGTTGCTTGTTAACATTTTCGTCCTTTCTTGATAGATTCCAATCAATTATATTGTGTATTATTTGTTGTACTAGATAAGATGAAGTCTCTAATTTTTTATTGTTAAAGATGATGTTATTTCTAAGCTCCCATATAGCATGCCAAATGAAGCAGAGATCTTCAAATTGGGCGTTTTCGTCCTTGAGGGAAATAATATCTTCTAATAATGATTGTGCGTCCCCTAATTTTATAAACGAGTTATATGTCACTTGTTCATAATGAGCAATAATCGTATTAGAAACAGGACATTGCAGGAATAGATGATAGGAGTCTTATCATAAGTGTTGCAAATGCAGCATTGTGAGGGAACTCTATTAATATACTTGTTCAGTCTTAGTTTTATTGGGAGGCCATCAACCACCACTTTCCAGAGAAAGTTCTGGATTCTAGGTGGAAGTCAGAGCTTCCAGATCCATTTGTAGTCATTGTTGTGAAGTCTCCATTTGCATTTGATTTCCAAATGAGTTTGTCTGGTGTAGCCCACTCAGGGATTTGGATTTGTGCAATCGTTTGAGCTACACGGAGAGGGAGTAATTGTTTCAAGAGCATTAAATTCCACTAATTTTGTGCATTAAAAAGATGTGATACTTTCATATTAGGATCGTTGTTTCCCATATACTGAGTATATAACAGTCCAAAGGGAGGTTGTTTACCCAAGGGTCATTCCAAACATTTATAGTCATCCCATTACCAATGATCCAACGGAGACCATTTTGGAATCGTTCCCGCATATTTAAAAGTCGTCCGAAGTGCCAAGAGGTGTTCTAGTTTTTTTTTTTTGCATAATATTCTCATTTTGAAGGTATTTCTCTTTGATTACTTTAACCCATATATTATCTGGGTCAATGCACATTTTCCAAAACAGTTTCATCTGAAGGCTAATGTTCATTTCCTCAGTAGATCTAAGGCCAAGTCCCCCTTGCTCTGTTGGAGTGCAAATCTTGTCCCAACTAATCAATGGGATGTAATGTTCAGTTGGTAGTTTGTTCCAGAATAAATTTTTATTTATTTGGTCAGTTTGTTGAAGAACTCCTTTAGGAAGTAAGAAGCTTTGCATAAGATAATTCATTTTTGAGCTAAGATTAGCACGGATAAGAACAAATCTACCAGCTTGGGATAATAACGATGATTTCCATTTGGATAGTTGTTTTCTTAAATTTTGCAGTACATCCTCAAATAAACAGTTTTTAACTCTTCCGTTAATAATAGGAATTCCTAATTTTTTTTCAAGTCCTCTTGAGAGAGGGATAGCTGAGCTTACATTTTTGGAGACTTGTATCGAGCTTTTATTGTGTTACAAGGACTAATAGGCCTATAATGATTCATATTCGTTGGGTTATCCACTTTGGGGATAGGGCTATGAGTGTTTGATTTAGTTCCGAAAGGATGGAACCTGAATTATAAAGGACGGGTTTGTAATTAGATTGTAATTTTTACAAAGGGGAGTATAATTCTTATAGAAACTTGCATAATATTTGACATGTTTTTTTTAGAAATTTTATAAAATATATAATTTTAAATAATTTCATACTAATACTAATAAATATAAATTTATAAATAAAAAATTATAAATAAATTAATGTTTTATAAATTTTTAAACTTTTTAATTAAAACATATAAAAAAGTAGAATGACATGTATTTTAAGATGGATGGAGACATAAGAATACAATAATGAATGGCTCTCTCCTCTGAAAACCTAAACCCAAAAAGCTCCCCTTGTGCCGCCACCCCTAACCCACCCAAATCAAATTCTCTCATCAAAAAAGCACATCTCCCCTTAACCAAAACTAGATCGAATCCTGTTCAACCCCAATCGATCCAAAATCTCCCAAAACCTGCTATTAACAAAGAATGCTCTCCGAAAGCTATCAATCAAACCTCTCCGTTCACTCAAAAGAGATTTCGGGAAAGCCTTCGAAGATGGATCGATTGGAAAGGTACTTGGCAAAGAGGCAAACAAGGATTTAAAGGGAGATTAATCGAAAAGGGAGGCGTGACTTCAAAAAAAGAAAGAAGAGGGATCTGCGGGGGGAGGGGTGGCGGTTCCTGGCCATCTGGCCCCGACGGCGTTCTGCTCCTGGGTCCTGTCCGAGTCCCGTCGGCGCCCGGAGTTCTCTTTTCCTGAGTCGATCCCTTGGGTGCCCGCTCCTCTCGGCTCTCTACTTGGTTGGGCGGCATGCGTGTCGTTCCGAGCCATTCCTCTTTCGGTTCGATCGGACGACATGCATTGGTGTCCTCAGCATCTTCTCTCGCGAAGCCCTCCTTCTTGGGGTGTTTTGTGTGGAGACTTGCAACAAGAAGCCTGAAACAGGTAGCACTATAATCCTTATTTCTAATATTAAGCATTTCAAGAGTATGAGTCTCAACATTCCCAGCCTTCTCAATTACCAATTTATCCTTCAAACCTCTCTAGAAATTTATAAAACTCTTATGGTTAGAATCATTATGGTGTTGGCTGAGAATTGGAACTTTAGTTATAGTTTTATGATAAAGCTTAATATGTTAAATATATGGATTAAGTGGATCTCGGACTCATGCAAACTTCTGATCACTATTGCTTGTAACCGTGTCAACAATAGTACTGCTTGTAGCCAATGGAATCTGTCTTATATTCTTACTTTTACTTGCGAATCCTATCCAGATTTCATGAACTCCTCTTATATTATAAAAATGAATCTTACCCTTTGCTTGCATGTTATTAGTACTACCCTTTGCTTTAAACTTGTTCTCAGTACAATGTATTGGTGGTTGTCGCCTACCGAACGAAATCTTTGGATTGCTCCATTTTGGTGCATTGAGGTTTTGTTGGTGGTGATGGCCATCCTTCTCAATTTACCACTACATGCCCCTAAAAATATCTTTATATTATATTTATTGTAATCTCGAAAATTGAATATGAAAACCCCAATGGCGAACAAATAGTATGTTGTAAAGACCGGAATTTAATTAATATTTACAAAATATCCGTAGGATAATCCGAATATTATCCTCCCTTATGATTATGAAAACCCGGAAAATTTAAAAATTTTATGCCTAGCTTTACATGGATTTAATGACGGAAAAAATATGCCCAAGCCACTTTTCTCGTATCTTATAAACGTAACGGATTTTAACGCTTCGCGAGCTGGGGTTTTACATTATGTTAAAGAGGTCATCCACCCAAATTGCCCAACATTGATCCACCAAACCCTTGACTTGTGGCTTGCTTGTGAATGTAGACATTCAACCACTCCCATCTCTTCATCCCATCACCCCCCATGCTTTGACTCATGAAGCCAACCACCCCTCTCCTCTATAAGCCTGACCCCAAGACTCATGAGGAGCTCATCCAAAGAAGCCCCACCGTCACTTGAGAGGAGAGAGAGAGAGAGAAGGAGAGCCTTGCTCCATTTTAGGTCCATTTTGGACAGCCTTCACAAGAAATAGCATAACTCCCTCCATACTCATCCAAATTGAGCAAACTCGGTGGACATGGATCCGTCTTGAACCCAGCTTTCCATACATATCTCAAACACAAAAATCCAAGGTCTTTTGCCCAGCCAAAATCGTCCATCTTTGAAGCTGCAGAAAACTGTTTTTGAAGGGTCTTGAGAGTTTGACTTGATTTCTTGGTAAGAACCCTTCCTTTCTTCCAAAATTGAGTTCCAACATGTTTTATAACTCCTTTTCTTCAACTTTGAGTAAGAATCTAAATCATGTTTTGGGATTTTTGGTGACAAAATGGCAAGGTGTTTGAAAGGTGTTCCGAAGGACTCCCGAGGGTGTTCTTGAGTCGTTTGTGTGGGATTCTTCGAAGGTAATCCCTCATCCGCCTTCCCTCTCTCTAGGAATAGATCTTGTGTGCTTGGAAAGGGCTTAGGAAGTGGAGCCTCTATGTGTTTTTGGTTGCGTTTTGTAGCAAACATCAAGAGACAAAATGGATATATGTGCCTCTGTAATTTGGACTTTAATTCCAATCCAACGGTCTGATTCGGCTGAAATCTTAATATGATGTTCATGGGAATGTTATCTATCTGTCCTTCAAAAATTACGGCAATCCAACGGTTGAATCAAGAGTTATTATAATTTTAGTAACCAGTGTTTATAATGACTCGGTTAGAAAACTTGGTTAAGGGAATGCTAAGAATATGGTTAAATATGTGATGGCATAACCGAAACTTAGAGCATATAAAATACAGAAATGAAGTATACCCATAACTTGACTTATGATCCGATAAGAAGAAAATCGATTATGTGATAATACGATATAGATTACAACTGGTTAAGTCCGGATCACTTAACCAAATTGTGTAATCTATAGAATCGTGAACCTCATGTGGATGTATGTTGATTATTAGGTTGGGTACCATGCATTAGAATACCACCTAATGAAAGCTTAATGAAATTAATAGGCTCTTGTTGATTGGATCCTTGGTTGTGCACTTTATTGCTTGCTTATTCTCCGGACTCCAGGTAAGTCCCCTGGACTTACTCATGATGGATTTATGTGATACTCTTTGTCTTATCGAGAGTCTTCATGCATCACGCGACCTAGTAACATGTTAGGAATATAAACTGGTAATATGACGTAGGATGAACTTAGTAAATCCAACGATTCATATGTATGCTATGTGTCTATGGTAGGACGGCCGTCAAAATCTGAATAAATGACTTATACTCGATGGAACACGAATGAAATGATGAAAGGCTTATGATGAGAAAGAATGAGTATGTTTGAGAAGGATGAGTATGTTTGAGAAGGATGAGTACGTTTGAGAAGATATTATGGTGATTATGATGATGATTATGATGATGATACGGGCCCTTGTGTGTTTATTTCGCATTTATATATATATATCTATACACTTGCTTATGTGTTGCATTTTAACATTCATGTAGTTTAAGTATGCCTCTTTATATGGCACGGAGTGTGCATATTTCCGATGATTGACCCCGATTTATTTCTTGTTTTTTAGATTCAGGTACCCCTTACCCGATATGACTTACTGATGTGGATGGTTGTCGGGACAGACCTTTTGGACGATTAGAGTGAGGGAGGCGCTTGACATTCGCACTCTTTTGCTCATACGTTTTATCGTTTTGACCCGGCTTGGCCGTGGCATTTTGTTGTATTTATGATTTCCGCTTTTATCTCTGTTCGAAACGTTTTCGCGATAGTCTAGGACAGGTGAAGCCTCCAACGGGCTTACGATCTTTTCGGGGTTCGCAATCCCCATCTTTTGACAACTAAATCTTCCGCTTAAATGAACCTAATAATAACTCGTACTCGGTCGTAAGATCCAAAGCTCACGGAAGAAGATCAAACTTCTTCTATAACGTTCCCCGATAATCTAGTATTCCGAACCTTATTTACCTTCTAAGTAGGTTTATGGAGGTTAATTCGGGTACTTAAATTTCGGGTCGTTACATATGTGAATCCCAACAGGAATCCATACTCCTAACCATGCTTATATGTGAGTCCCAACAGGATTCCATATTACTATCCATACTAGTATGTGAGTCCCAACAGGACTTCATACCCAAAACTTTTCTAGTATGTGAATCTCAACAAGGTTCCATACTCGCGAAATCTCCAGACAACTTATCCCCTCTACTCTTGATTCTTGTTATCATCCATAAGCCCCAACGGAACTTTTGCACTCCGGATGGTGGTGAGCACAAACTTTACACACAACCTTTGGATAAACAAAACTCAAACAAAAGAATCAACAACTTTACCAAATACAAGCCAAAAAGGCATTATCAATACAACTTTTATGATTAATATAGCATATTGGAATGTTAGAGGCACTAAACGGCCACTTTTGTGGCAAGAGATTAACCACTTTAGATTTATAAATAATATTGATGCCTTAGTCCTTACGGAAACAAAATCAGAACTAGCCCCATCTGATATCCAATTGAAGAGCTCTGGATTCCACAAAGCCTTCAGTGTCCAATCTATTGGATGCAAGGGTGGAATCTGGCTGCTATTCAAAGCAAAATTTGAAGAGATAAGTAGCATCCTTGAGCTGAAGCAAAGAGCTGTAGTAATAAAAGCCACAATAGAAAAACACGAAATTATCCTAATCTTTGTCTATGCTCCATCTGTTGAAAATGAGAAGGATGATTTCTGGCACGATATCTATGATACGGTCAATAAATACATGCTCCCCATTTTCATCATAGGTGATCTTAATGATAAAGAATTGGATACAGAAAAAGTTGGAGGATCTCTCCCTAACACCAATAGATTTAGAAGAATAAGATCTATCAAAGATGAACTTGGATTACAAACCTTACCGTTCTCGGGCTCGCCCTTCACATGGAGGAAAAACAGATCCTCAAGTAACAACACTTATGAAAGACTAGACAAAATTCTAGTCCATCAACATGTTCTAAACTGGTTCCCCAATCTCTGCATCAAACATCACCCTTTCTCTAACTCGGATCATACTCCTATCTCTCTCCAAATCGGCTCCCATGCTAAAAGAAATGGAACTCCGTTTAGGTTTGAAATGGCATGGACTACTAATGACGCTCTTGAATTGATGATCAAAAGAGTATGGAGTAATAAGATGAATGGTTCCCATGGTTTTAAGCTTGTTCAAAAACAAAAGCTTCTAAAACGAAATATCAAGAAATGGTGCAAATCTAATCCTAACAATATAACAAAGCAACTTGCCCAAGTAGATCTTCAAATTAAGGCTCTTCAAGACAGAATGCCTTGGGGAAATATATCTTCTATAGAAGAAGAGAAGCTTGCAAGGCTAGAACACAAGAAATTTCGACTTCTTGAATTTAATCATAAATTTTGGAAACAAAGAGCTAAGATTAGACACATCCATCTGGGAGACAAAAACACTAAGTATTATCAAGTTACAGCTAGAATTAAAACTTCTAGAAGATCAACTAGATCCTTTACTACAAAACAAGATATTTTACTAACTGATCAAGATCTAATATCGAAACACATCACAAGTGAAATGTCGGAAAGATTTATAGGTAATAATCAACCCAGAATCTCCACGGAAGATGTATGGAATATTCAAGCTCAGATAACTTCAGAGGAAAACAATAAGCTTATTTCTGAGCCCTCTAATTTGGAAATCAAAAATACTCTCTTTAGCATGGCAGAAGATAAATCCCCAGGGCCAGATGGATACCCCCCAGAGTTTTATAAACGATATTGGGATATCATAGGCCAATCCTGCTGTAAAACTGTAAAGGCCTTCTTCCACTCTGGCCAAATGTTATCTGAGATCAATCAAACGTCTATAGCCCTCATTCCGAAAACTGAAAACCCAACGTCTATAAATCATTACAGACCAATAAGCCTTTGTAATACGATCTACAAGATAATCTCAAAAATTCTTGCTAACCGTCTTAAACCCATCCTCCCTAAACTCATTAATCCTTTCCAAGGTGCCTTCGTTGAAGGTAGATCGATTCAAGATAACACGTTAATAGCTCATGAAATCTTCCACACCTTCCATAAACAAAAAGGCAAGAAAGGTTGGATGGCTTTAAAATTAGACATGGAGAAGGCTTATGATAAACTAAATTGGAGTTATATTCATGCGGTCCTTGAAAAATTTGGTTTTCATCAAACTTGGATCAAATGGGTAATGAAATGTATCACTTCCACTTCGTTCTCTATTCTAGTTAACAACATTCCTGGTCCTCAATTTAAACCTAATAGGGGTATTAGACAAGGTGACCCCCTTGCCCCTTACCTTTTTGTCCTAGTTATGGAAGGTCTTTCTAGAGAATTGCATAAAGAAGCCCTTCTAAACGACGCCTTAATTGGCATAAAACTAGCAAAAAATGGTACTCCAATTCCTTTCTTAACATTTGCGGATGACAATATCATCTTCGCCAAAGCAGCCCATACCAGTCTAAACACAATTCAGAACATTTTAAACAACTTCTCCAATCAATCTGGCCTCACTATTAACTACAACAAAAGCTCTCTACAATGCTCTAGAAATGTTAATCCAAATCTCACCAAGGATTTGGCTACCCATATGGGCATCCCGGTGTCTAAAACCCTTGAAAAATATTTAGGAATTCCCCTAGTCAATGGTAGAATTAAAAATTGTGTTTTTGAGGATGCTATAGACAACATGAAAAAACAACTTTCTAAATGGAAAGCTTCCAATCTATCGCAAGCAGGTAGGACGATTCTCATTCAATCTAACCTTAGCTCTAAAACCAATTATTTAATGCAAAACTTTCTTCTCCCAAAAGGAATTCTCAATCAGATGGATCAAGTTAATAGAAATTTTTTCTGGAACAAATCCGCCTCAGACTCCTATATACCCCTCATTAGTTGGGACTCAATTTGTAAAAGCAAATCTTTGGGAGGCCTTGGTATTCACAAGGCTGAGAATCTCAATATCTCTCTTCAAATGAAACTTCTATGGAAAATCTACAACAATGAAGAGAGTATATGGGTAAGAATTATAAGAGAAAAATATCTCAAACAAGATAGCATCAGGAACTATTGCAAGAAAGAAACCTCCTGGCAATTCGGAAGACTACTTTCTCTAAGGGAAAAATTTGAAGAAGGTCTACTTTGGCTAGTTGGTAATGGTTCCACCATTAATGTATGGGAGGATCAATGGATCCCATCTATTAGTCTTAAGCAGTATATGGGACCACTTGATCCTAACATGACTGTAGACTCACTCATGAATGACAGGAAACAGTGGAAAGAAGACGAAATCAGACAAATATTCCCACAAGATATTGCTGGTAGGATTCTACAAATCAAGATTCCGCAATGGCATACGGAAGATAAGCTGATTTGGAGACCCGATCCGGAAGGAAAGTTCACTACCAGGTCAGTAAAGAAAATTCTAACTCCTACACCTCAAAACATCCAATCTCAAAATTGGATTTGGAAACTGAAACTCCCGCCTAGATACAAGAATCTCTTATGGAAAATCAAGATTGACGGTCTACCTACGACAAATTGACTAAATAGATATGTAAATAGAGTCCCAAGCCAATGTTCTCTATGTAGCCAAGCGAATGAGGATGCAACTCACCTATTTACTAGTTGCACCTTCACTAGAGAACTCATTGCACAGTTTGAACAAGTTTCAGGTATGTATTTTCAAGGCCTTAATTCTCTAGAACCTTTGCATACAAATTTAGAGAAAATCAAGGATGCTAACACTAGATTTGAAGATCTAATCTTTATTTGGCAAGCTATATGGGAAACTAGAAATGATCTAATTTTCAGGTCTAAGAAACCGCCAGGAACAACCATCATTGTTCAAAAAATCAAGCAAAACATTAAGGACTGGGACAGGGAAGGAAGTGAAGGAAAGGATAGCAAGAAGAAAGGAAACAGGAGAGCAAAAGCCAAATGGACAAGGCCCCCAAGGACTATCTACAAAATTAATGTAGATGGTTCTTTTTCCCAATCTGGCAAAAGTCAGGTAGGAGGAATCATTCGTGATTCCGAAGGACGGATCATTGATATTTTCTTTCAAGAAGTCAATGCTGGATCTATCATCCAAACAGAGGCTTCAGCAGTGATTCTAGGACTCCAACATGCGAAGATGAAAGGCTTGAGGAAGATCATCGTAGAATGTGATAATCAAGTCTTGGTTAAAGTGACCAATGGAATGCAAACGCCCAAATGGGAGGTTCTGAGACAAGTAGAAGAAATTGGCAGACTTACATCTGAATTCACCTCTGCAGAGATCAGACACGTTTTCAGAGAAGCAAATAATTCTGCAGACTACATTGCTAGACGAGGAGTAGTTTGTAATTTACAATCTATCCCCTACCATAGGGATCTTTGTAACATCATCCTTCAGGATGATCCGGGAGTTAGGTTACTGTATTAGTAACAGCTCCCACTGTTTGCCTACTGTAAAAAAAAAAAAAGATGGATGGAGACATGGAGTACGTATCTTTGTTGCCGACTACGGGAGATTTTCCCACAACAGAAAATGTAAATTGCATTGACAGTGACAGTAACGATCAACTTGAATTGATGGACGAGCATATCAGTTTGTGAATGGAATGTGAGTAATTTTTTTAGCTACTTTACTTCAATTTAATTTTAATTGTTATTTACTATATATATATTTAAAATTATTAAAATGATATAAAATCTCAATTTTTTTAATAATTTCATTAGTAATAAAAATAAAATTATTTTAATAATAACATTTTATATGATTTTTTTATCACTATTAAAAAAGTATATGTAAATAATAATTTTTATCTCGTGAAATTTCCGTAAATCATAAATGATAATTAAATAAAACAGAGAGTACTTCAAAAAATGCCAATGTTATAGGAAGTATATCAAACTATACCCAAGTTCTGCACCTTCTATTCTATAAGACTAATCATATGGTGTAAATGTTTTAACAATATTTCTATTATGTGCCATGGATACACATTAGAACCCAAAAGAGAAAATAAAACCATTGAAAATTTACCATATGCATTGAAACTAGAAAAATATTTTCTTTTTACAAAAGAATCTTTCATTTTTTGGGTTGCTTAATGTTGCCTATGAAGTATGAACACACATTGCCCCAGTCGGGGTGGCCTAGTGGTAAGGAGCAAGGGGAAGGGTAAGGAGGTCCCGGGTTCGATCCTTGCCTCCGCCTCTTTCCTTGGGTGAAAATCCAAGGTTTACCTTGCTCCCTACCACTGGGTCAAGCCGGTCGGCGCAATCTGGTTTACCTGGTACGTGGCTCCTGCCGGCTGGGTCACGTGCTCGGAGTTTGTCACCGAAGGTGGGTTCCTCGTCTTAAAAAAAAAGTATGAACACACATTAGAAAACTCCAACACATTAGAAACTCCAATGTTTAAATATGTATATTTCAATATAGATTGTGCTTCAATGGTTACTTCATGTTAAAGTGTCTAAAATGTACATGTTTAAACATATGCAAATTTAGTGCTCAAATATAAGTATAACACCCTCTACAAAGAAATTTCAATAAAGTAATCATCTCTATTGAGTGGTTCTATGTTTTTATTTTTTCTTTAATTTTATTTATTTGGAGAAAGAAAATATAAATTCTACATTTAACTAATGAAAAAAATAGTAAAAAACATATATATATATATATATATATATATATATATATATATATATATATATATTTTTGCATATCTTATATAAATATATACATTTGCCCACTCCATCGTTAGAATTAGGGTCAGTTTGGTAGCACTTAACTGATAGGGTCGCTGAAACTGATGGATTTAGCACTGCTAGAAACACGCGTGATTGCCTCGAAGAGTTGGCCTCGGAATATTTCGAGGTTAACTTCGAGGCACTTACCCTCGACTCTACTCTCGAAAGATTATTTCGATGCCAAATAGAATCGAAACATTACCGAAGCTGATATTTGAGGCTGATTGGCAACAAAAAATAATTCGAGGTCCTTTTCAAGGCCATATAACAACGGAAAATATTCAAGGTCAAACTTGAGGCCTTATTCGAGGGCAATTAGCCTCGGAATAAGATGAAGGCTATTTTGGGTGCTACATTCGTGTGTAGTTTGGCCACTATATTTATTTTCAATGTTAAATTTAAGGTTAATACTTGAATCTAGTATCCGAGGCTAAAGTTGAGGCCTTCTTTGAGGTTATACTATGTACCAACCACATTAAATGTTACTTCTTTCGCCTTTTCTATATCATCTTTACTATACAAGTTCAACTATGAATCCTTAGATCAAACCCTGTCAATCGAAACATTCATTTCTCCTCTCTTTTTTTTTTCTTGATTTTCTCAAATGTGAGATTTGAATCTTTTGCATCCTCAATGTTAAAGAGAGATATTTGAATCTTTTATTTGTTCAAGTTTGGTGAAAATCAATCAACAACATTGGTAAGTGATCTTATTCTTTAATTTTTTTATAATATTTAATCATATATATTTAGTTTTATTAGTTATGTTTAGTAATTAAACAAATATAATCATTTTTTAATTTATATGTAATTTAAAATGAAAGGTTGAGAAGTATATGTGATATGATTTTTTGAAATGCAAAACATGTAGCTTGAATTACAATTATAAAAAAAGGAAGAAAAATGAAATGCCCAAGAAAAAAGTGGTTAGGCCATGCACAATGGTGTGCTTTTATCCCGTGTACTTCACGCACTTTATCTTCGCCACATCAGCATAAGAACACTCTTCTACATTTTTTTCGATTACACCTACATCCGTGTACTGTACTCCAAATTCATTCAATCGCTTTTTAACCATTTGTATTTTATCTACTGACCTGACGTTATAAATTTATTGTTTATAATTATTTCAAAGTATGATATTAATACGGAGTATTACTTAAATGATATTTTAATATTATTAAAATAACATATCATATTAATTTTATTTTTACTTTTAATTTAAATATATACAAAATGGGTGTTTATGGGTAGATAAAATTAAGACTCGTGCAAATATAATTTTATTATTATTCTTAATTACTTTAAATTAAACAAAATCAGTTTTTAAATAACAAAATTCCAATAAAAAGGTTAATCCTTTGTTAAACAGTGCACCAAAGGTGCACTTCACTTTGTTCTTGTAGAAGTGCTGTACTTCACCTTTTCTTTTTTTCTTTTTTTCATTTGTCCCATGTGGCCTCTAAGAACAGGGTAAAAGTACACCGATGTGGATGGCCTTAGTAACCTCGAAAGTAAGAACTTGAGTGCATATTTGAAGCTAGTAGCATCGAATATAGCCTCGAGTTCTTTGGTTTGAGGATATGCAATATTTATAGGGCTAATTATAAGATCGAGTTTGAGGGACAATTTGAAGGAAATGTTCTCCTAACTTTCAATGCTGAAATCAAGGCTGTCTAATTAACCTTAAGCCATATGTTAGGGCAACTTTAAGACTGACTTATATATATATATATATATATATATATATATATATATATATATATATATATATATATATATATATATATAATTCAAAGCATTAAATCATTTTCATTGATATAATGTTAAAATATTTTGTTTTCATATGCCAAATGGATAATCACAGTTGGATGTACAATAGAAATACATATATCATGTGGGACTGGACTGGTGGGAGTGAACGGTATCTGGAATATATAGAAAGGATTTTGTCGACAACTATTATGAGTGGACTACACAGGGTGATACACCATTGGCCTAAGTAATGCGTCATTCAAAGGGACCATATATCAAGCTCTAGTGTTAATGGTTTGAACTTCTTTGGAATCGGAATGCATATCTTTGAACTTTGAAATCCTCCTCAAAGAATGGTTTTTGACGTAGACTAGCCCAATTTTATTCCTCATCACGAATCATTCGATTTTGACACTTTAATTCATCCTAATGACCAAGATAGTTCGATTTTGGCGACTTCTCACCGCATCTGAACAAGATTTGAGCTCATTCACTATCCTAAACAAGGCGAGCATGAACAAGATTTCAGGCTCGACTAAAATGCTCAGCTCGTTCGATTTAAGCTCAAATAGCTTGAATTTTCTTTAAGTTAATATGTTTGAACCAAGTAGAACTATTTAAAGTTCGAAAAAAACTTGACTCGAGCTCGTTCATTTTCTAAACAAGTCAAACTTGATAAAAAAATAAGCTCGGTTAAAAATTGGGCTTGACTTGGCCCGAACTCGTTTAACAAATGAATTAAGTTTGAACATACAAACTCGACTCGTTCGACTCGAATAACACTCGAATAACACTCATAACGATATTAAGTTTGAACATACAAGCGGGCTTTGCATTGGAAATTTCATTTGAGCGGGATTGGATATTTCATAGGGAAGCGGGCTTTAGAAACCTTCACCCACACAAACCTCTCTTTCACCTGGAACAAAACCCTAGCTCTCTTCAGCGCCTCCGAGAAGCCGATGTTGTTCATCAGCCCGCTCCTGTCCTCCCTCTTCTTATGTAGGCCGCCTCTCCTGCTCAGCCTTCCCATCCAACTCTGTCGCTGAAGCCGCTGCTCCTGCTCAGCCACACTTTTTTTGTTCATCCCGCTGCACCTGCCCTTCCCGGGTCCTGGAATTTTCATGATGAAAGGAGCGGGCTTTAAAAATTTTCGTCTGAGCGGGATGGCCCTAAAATTTCACATGAAGCGGGCTTTACAAAATTTCACCCATTGCTCTTTTTCATAAGGAACCACCCAACAGGTAAAAACCCCTAAAACTCTATTTCTCGCTTCTCGTCCGACTCTCAGCGCCTCCAATGCCGACAGTGCTCGTCCTCCCTCTCCTCTTTTACGCACTTCCCATGGAGTTTTCTTAAGCATTCCTTGGTCAAACTCTGCCGCTGAGTTGTTGTTTGAAGTCTTCCGTTTATGAGCCTGCTCCTGCATCTGCTTGATTTTTTGTTCGACCTCTTATTCCCTTTCTCTGCTTCAAGCCGATTCTTCTCAGCCATTTCGCTTGTACTACTGACCGAGTCTGCTCATGTCTCTCAAGTAAGCGAACTCGTTTCTTCTTGTTTTGTTTTCTTGCTCTCTTGAACTTACTGTCAAATTACTTGTAGAAGCTTGTTAGATGTAAAAAAAATTCGATCGGATGTATTCTAGGGTTGTTTATAAATTACAAAGCATTGTTCTAATGTTTGCGTGGTGACGGGTTTGGTGAGGGCAAAATTGATGTGCTGTTCTCGTTCTCATCCGTTTTGCTTTTGTTTGTAGATAAGCTGAATTTGTTTAAGCTCTGCAGTAAATGGATTTCAAGTTCTCTCTTTTCTAACATTGGGAAAGGTTGAATTTGGTGTGTGATTCCCCATTTAAATTTGAGACAAGATGAGGAAATTGGGAAATTGAGAAAATTTCAGGAAAGTTTCAATAGGAAATTGAGCCAACAATATTTGAAAGGTATGTAAATTAAATTTTAGGAAAGCTTTGCTATTTGCATTTTAAACTGCATATATTTTATGGAATTTAGCTTGCAAGTTGAAATAGTTATAGTTGATCTTTTAATTTAGTTTGATGTTTGTGATTTAACTTCTGCAGTTCAATTATGTAGCTCGGCCTTAGTTTAAATTAAGCTTGTTGACAATTCATCATGCAATTCTATGGTCATTTTTTTTATTCGCTTTGCTTATTTTTTTTTATCATTCTCTTAGGAGGAATTTGATGACCTAGTTGTTTACTGCTCACTTTCCTTATTCTCAATGGAATGGTGAAGCTGGTCTCTCTAACATGAAGACTTCAAATTCATCACAATCAGTTGAAGAGGCTCAAGTTCAACTACTTAAAGATGAGATAAAAGAGATTTGATCAACTTTGCAAGAATTCATGCAACAACAACAAAACCAACAAAGAGAGTTGATGGCTTCATTCAACAATTTGTTCAACCTCAAGGAGGTCAAAACAAGATGTCTACTTTGAATGGTTCGAACTCCAACCCAAATCCCTAGTGCTACTGTTTTATATATGTTGTTGTTAGCTACTGTTTTATGGTAGGCTACAAGAGATGATCTTTTTGTGCATTTTGCTCATCTTATGTCACAAACTATGACACATAGAAGTAGCATGGGGGTATATTTTGTATTTTTGTTGATGGAATTAAGTACTATTTTATGGTTGCATTGGTTATGTGATGTGAATGATCAAAAGTTATAAAGGTTGAAATTTAAAATTTCTTTTATACGATGAATATAAATATGAAGAAAAGTGAGATTGAATATGTGGCTAGATTTGTGGGTAAAACAAACTCGTAATTGGCCTTGAATGTAACCACGAATTTTGAAAAATTTAGATGTATTTTTAATCAAATTTTCGTGGCTGTTAACTAATTTTTTGAGGTTAAATTTAAGGGCCGTTTAGCCTCGAAATTTACTTTCGAACAAATTTGTGGTCAACATTCGATAGTGCTTAGCCTCGAATTCTTTAGCCTCGAATAATGTCTCGAAATTTATTTGTCCCTAAATTTGAAGTTAGAGGCTTTGAGCTCAAGGCTACGGAAATTGCCCTCAAAAAAAAATTCGATGCTATTTTAACATCGAATAATAATTTCGAGGCTAGTTATTCGTAACTAAATTTAGCCTCGCGTTTATTGGGTCGGATTTTTGTTCGAGGTTAAATTCGATGCTGTTTTCGGGGGTAAGCTTTTTCGAGGGCCTTTTCGACGTCACTTCTGAGGCTAAATTTGTAGCAATCACGCGTGTTTCTAGCAGTGTAGTGTGTTAAATATATGTTAAATTAAAGTGTTTATAAACTAGTAAGGTGTTTGATAACCCAGCTAATAGAGTAGCCGATACAAACTAGCTCATCAGATAAGAGAAAATGAATAGAATTATAAAAAGTTTGTGGTGAGTAATCGTTGAAAATCCAATTTCAAAAAGTTAATTAAATTAAAATATTATATTTAACTTATTTAAAACTATAGAATATTAAAATCAAAAGTTCCGAAAAATTACCTGTATTTCCAAACGGACCCTTAGTCTAAACTAACCTAACTTTGAGGCCAATGTCTTGACTAGATAGCACAAATTAAAATCAAATCTGTCGCTATCAAATTTATGTCTCTACTTTCTATGTATATCGGTTTCCCCATGGAGTTGATAGAGATTTAAACCGTTACCGACATCCAGTGTTTGGCAACGCTCCAACATATGTGTAGATCAACAAATGTAATTAATTTGCACCAAAAAAAAAACAAATGTAATTAATAAGATCAAATCAACACAATGCAAAAAATGATAAATAATTTAAAATTGATCTGCCGACTTCAACACCAAGAGAGTCGGCAAATTGCCATCTTAATTAAGGATGTGTTTGGATTTCAAATGTATTATTATGATTATAAACATAAATAATTAAATATTTTGTAGAGTGTTTGATACAAAAAATTTATAACATATTTAAAATAACGTAATTTTAAAATAAAATATTTTATAAATTGTATAAATTTATTATATTAAGTTTATAAGATAATCTTTGTTCCAAATTAATTAGATGATCTTTTATATTTTCTAAGTAGAGGATCGTAATGATTTGTATTCATTTGTGCGTTGTTGACTTTTTAAAATATTTTGATTGGTTAAAATGTGAAGTGAGTATTAAAAAATTAGTGGAATGATGTGTTTTTAAATGTAAAGTGTTTTATAAAAACTTGTACAAATTGCTAAAAGCCAATATATTTTAGGGTTCATTTGGTTAGCAACTGAAAAACCCAGGAAGTAGAAAAACCCAGGAAGTAGATGAAATATATGTGTTTGGTTGGAGTTTTAGTCACAAGAAAACCCAGGAAGTAGAAAAACCCAGGAAGTAGATGAAATATATGTGTTTGGTTGGAGTTTTAGTCACAAGAAAACCCAGGAAGTCAAATTCCCAGGAATTTAAATTCCTCAATTTCAAGTGAATTTAACTTACCTACTTTACCCTAGGTAAGTTCCAATTCCACCTTTTATAAATAGAAATTTCTAATTTTACTATTTTAATTCCTACCATTTAAACTCCAACCAAACATATTTTTTCAATTCCCGAGAAGTGCAATACGTGGGAATTGAATTCCCGAGAAGTAACTTTTTAGGAATTGTTCTTTCCGTGTTAAACCAAACGATCGAACCCTTAGAACGAGGATAGTTCCGTTGGCAAAAAAAATTCCATCCGCTAGCTAATTGAACCATTTAATTTTGATATTATATAGTTGTAAATAAAATAAATATAAGATATTATTTTAATTAGCTTTTGGAACGAAAGTATTTCAACAGCTACTTCCCGAAGCTTTCAATTATTATTATGGAGTAATAATTAATTACTAAAGTACTGCTGTAATGCGAGATGCTCCTCAATAATTTGCTTTACTTAATTAAGTACGTACTACTGCATTATTAATTAGCTTTACTCCCATTTTGTCGTTGATGTATCTTGTCAAGCTATTACTCCATTTGTTTTAAATTATTTTCGTTTTGACTTTTAATAAGTACTTATAAAATTATTTAAACTTTTAATAAAAAAAATTGATACCGTCTCCCATCTAAAATATCTGATGTTTGACTTTTTGACATTTTTAATGATCTAAAAAATCTAAATTTTTTTTTATTTACTATTTATGCACGTTTTTTAAGGATGATAAAAAAATTATATAAAATACTATTAATTTTTAAAATAATATCATACTTATTACTAATAAGTAAAATGACATTATTATTTTACTTCTCATTGAAAATAAAGAAGTGTTATTGCCATAACAAATTTATGAAAGGGAAGAAGAAAAAGAATCAAAGGATAAATAATCAAAGAAAAAATATGTGATTGGTTTAAAGAGCTTAAAAAGTATGGATGACACATAATATAAAACTCTTTTATTTTTAAGAATTTTATATACACACACGCTAGTGTGTGCCTCATCCCATGTACGAGAATATATTACCATAATATTTTAAAATTATATCTATTATCTATAAAAAAAACCATTAAAAATATGATAAAAATAAAAAATATGAATTACAATTTGAGAATTAAACTAATAACGATCAAAATGTGCGAGAAATATAAAATAAAAATTAATCTAGACATAAATAATACATTCTATCAAAAAATAATATAGATATAAATAAATAACAATTATCAAATAATTAGTTCCTATGTAAATAATTATTTCACCCAAAAATAATCCATGTACAAATAAAATAACGCCTATGAAATATTTATCTATTACTCTCTCTGTTCGGAAAAACATATCATTTACTATTTACGCATGTTTTTTTATAATGATAAAAACTCTAAAATATTCATTTTATCATTATGAAGATAGTGAGGAGGGGCAAAAGTGGATGAAAACCATTCCCACCCCGTCCACCCAACTCTTTAAGGTAGGAAATTTCTTCCATCAACTCTACCCCTTCCACCTCCTCCACCCGCCATGAATAATCCCTTCTATCTCTAGCCAAACGCCCTGACGTATCTCCCAGAATTAACCCCCACCCACTTCCACTCCTTTCAATTTGACAAGAAGCAGACCTAAATATACTAAATTAAGAGTATATATATATAGATATATAGATAGATAGATCGTTTGAAAAATGAAAAAAAAGGATCTAATTTGATGAAAGTGAGAGGGGGATGGAGAGGATGACAATTAAGCACTAAATATACTAAATTAAGAGTATATATAGAATAATTGGATGAAAGTGAGAGGGAGAAGGAGAGGATGGCATCTATAAGTACTAAATATATTAAATTAAGAGTATATATATATATATAGATAATTAAGAGCATATATATAGATATATAGAAATAGATGCTTACTCATGAATAATTCTTTAAATTGACATGAATAAACCTCACATTCGCAAAACAAAACTTCAAATTCCCCCCAAAAATAATATCTCCATGAATAATGCTCCCATTTGGATAAAAAGTTACAATTTAGTTTGTTAAAAAAATATTTTAAAAAAATATTTTTTAAAGTAAATTACAATTCAAATTATATTTAATAATTCTTTAAATTGATTGGTATGATCCCGTGCATATGGAATAGGATATACAATAGTATATATATTTTTAATAATTCTTTAAGTTATATACTATATATATAGTCGTCCAAACGTACCCTAAATATATCATGTCGATTCCCATATCCATAATCAGGGGCGGATCCTTTTGAGGGCCAGAGATGGCAGTCGCCCCCCCAATCAAAAATAAAAGTTAATATACATAATCCTCTCGTCGATAGCTTCGATTTGATATATTATAAGCTCAAATCCGATAACTGAGTAAAAAGTTATAAACGTTTTAATACTGAAGCGATATCAATTATTTTTCACATTATTTACCAAATTAATATACTTCTATCATACATATCATTGCTAAACTTTGTAACCTTACCCCGTTTGTTTTTTGGTAGGGAAAAGTAATGATTACCGTTATGAATGTAGTCCATATTTAAGTTAAGATACATTGATTACTATTCTAATCATTCCCCTTCTTCTCCCATTTTTCATATAAATGTGTTACCCTTCTATTCCCTAATTTGAAGGAGGCTAACTAGTACCTCTAGGATGGGCTAATAATCCCCCTCATCCTCTCCTCCAAGCTCACAAAAAATGATAATCATATACATTTTATGTCTAAAATTTAATACCTTACATTTCCATTCTCTAATTATCTAAACAAACGAGCTCAATACTATAATTAAACCCGAAAACTTCAAATATTGATAGTTTTTCACACAAAAAATTAGAGTTCAATTTCCCGTCCCCTCAACCAACCGCTTCAGGATCCGCCACTGTCCATAATTCAATGTTGGAACAAAAAAAATATCCAAACGTTTCCAAATATACTATGCTAGAAGTGGATAAAGTTAAACAAACAGTATGATCGCGATCGATGTTGATTGAATGAAAATACGCATGATCGACATATATAATCCGGTACGTATATAGGTAACCCTCATTCAATTACATTAACAATTCCTAAAGCTTGTAAATTTTTCCTTATTGATTAGCCCCTAGATTTTAAGTATTTTCAATTGAATAATCTATTAAAATAATTGCACCATTAGCCCTTCCATCACCTTAAATTACACAAAATCACCTTAAATTAGGAGAGTTTTCACAAACTACCCATGAATTAGAAAAATATTAAAATTCCCCCAACTTGAAGATTTTTAGTTTTAAAATATCCCTCTTACGCCCGTAAGAAAATTAAGAAGTTTAAGAAAATGGCTCATAAATTATGAAAGTATACAAAACTGTCAAAAATTGGGATTTTGCTTTGATAAGAAAAACACTAAACCCTTTCAATGTTAACAATGGTTAAATTAGTCGGATAAGAAAATAAATAAATTACAAACAAAACACCCCTACCTACATTATATATATTTTTTAGCTTAACCATAATTAGAAAAATATAATAAACTATCCAATTTAAGTGTAATTAAAGAACCGTGCCATCCATATCATTTAAGATATAGAGACTAGAGAGATAGCATTTTTGTCTACACATTGAAATTTTATGGCGGGTCTTTAGTTGGATTATTTGTAAAAAAAAAATCAATTTACAAGTAGTTTTGTGGAAACTTCCTAGTTTATCAATAGTTTTGTGTAATTTAATTTGGACATTATTTTATGCACCTAATATAATTATTTCTAAATATTGTAAAGGTTGTCGACATAAGGAGCAAGGTTGGAGTTGCGAATATTGTGGACAAACTGAGGTAGTTCAGATTGCGTTGGTTTGGGCACGTTCGCAGGAGACCTACATCGGCACCAGTGCGTAGGTGCGAGTACTTGGATCTTGGAGATACCCGCAGGGGAAGAGATAGACCTAAGAAGAGCTGGATGGTAGGACCTCAATTATTTGAACCTTTCAGAAGATATGACCTTGGATAGAGATCACCGGAGGAGGTGTATTCGTGCTGCTGATGTGTAGTACGTGTTTTGGGCTATGGTTGTTGTGTCCTGTTGTCTTGGCTTATTTTTTGACTTCTTTGCTGGGTACAATCCTTGATACCAGTGATGATTATGAAGTTGAAGACAATATGGTATCTTTAATACTAGTTAAGAGGAAGGAAACACTTATCGCGACTAGAAGTCTAGAACACTTTAGAATTTTTTAGTGCAGTTCTAGAACACAACACCAAAAATGTTAGATGCGATAAGAAAAGTTAGATAGATCTCCAAGTAGAATTGAGCTTTAAGAAGAAAACAAACAATACTATAGAATCGTATAATTTTATCAAATTTTTATTTAAAAGACAAATTTTGTATAATTTTAATGTAATTTTATAGTCTAAATAATTAAATATAATACTCCCTCCCGTCAACAATATAAACCTTTTTACTTTTCAACACGTATTTCAATATATAAGCTAAAAAACATATAAAATAATAAGTTTTTTTTTTCAAAACTTAATACTCCGTACTTATTAGTAATAATTACTCCATCCGATCGAAAATGTTTGATGTTTTAGGAGGTGAAATTTGATCAATAATATTTGACGTTTTAGAAGTAATAATTACACCCTTTTTTTACTTTTGCACTAATATCAATATAATTTGTATTTTTTTCGTTTAACCAATTACATTTTTGTATAATAAATGTGACTGGAAAGTAAAAATTATTTGATGGGGTATTTAAAGGTGGAAGTGATCCACTTCTTAATCATTGTACATATCTCTAAAACATCACATATTTCCGATCGAAGAGAGTATAAAGTTAAAACAAAATTAAAAAATTAAATATTGAATATACTCCCTCCGTTAATTAAAACTTATCATATTAGAAATCTGCACACTTTTTTTAAAAAACAAACAAAAATACTCTTATATCCCTAATTATTACTCTACTTTTTACTTTCTTGAAAACTACAACTAACCCCAATCTAAGCAATTTTACGTAAAATGACAAGTTTTTCTTAACAAGATTTACATTTTATTAACGAAGGGAGTACATAAAATCACAGCTAGCTTCTGTTACAGATGTCCTCTCATCCTTGAAATCTCCCATATAGTAAAAACAAGGCGCAGTGCAGGCCAATCAAAATGATTGATAATCTGTGTAGACAAGTATGCTGCCTCTATTGAGCAACAGAGATGGAGACGCGCGTTCTTCTTTCCTCTTCATACTCTTTCCTATTGCTACCCTCCAATAATTATAATAGCCCCCCATCCTCTCCAGACTTTCTATATAAATAAATAAATAATCATTATATCATTATAATTTATATTTATATAGTGAAACCCTCCCTTCAATAATATATACTACAATTCAAGCTATCTGCATTCTTATATCAGGATGCTTATTTATTTGCTATTTTATGAATTTTGAAATCATTTAATTTTGGGAACAAACGATTGATTTTGCTTATAAATTTTGAAATTAGGGTTTGGTTATATATCTATTAATAATTAGGGTTGATGGAGGAGGCCAACCCTCCGTTGGAAGAGACCTACAAGGGGCTGTTTGAGAGTACTGATGTAGAAGAAGATGGAGTAGTGATGACGGAGGAAGTACTGGAGGAGCTCCCGTTGATTGATCTGGAGAAGCTTGGGGATTCAGATATAAGGGAGGAGATAGCAAAGGCAGCGATGGAGTGGGGGTTCTTCAGAGTGATCAACCACCGGATTCCATGGGAGCTTCTGGAGGCCATGAGGGAGGATCAGAAGAGGCTGTTCAGGGAGCCCTTCTCCAAGAAGCAAGACGACGGGCTTATGAAGATGCCGCCGGGGAGTTACCGGTGGGGGACCCCCACTGCCACGTGTCTCCGTCAGCTGTCTTGGTCGGAGGCGTTTCATATCCCTCTAGATCCTGTCTACTCCGGCAGCTGCAGATCTGTCAGGTACTCTCTCATTCCTCAATCCTCCGGAGTATTCTTAAAGTTTTTTAATTTATTGATTATTATTATATCATTATATTTGTTTTCTATTGAACCATATATATATATATATATATATAAATTCATTCATTTTCCCATTCAAATCATCCAAAATTTATGTTAAATCCTCTAGTCTATAAGTTGTAATAAAGTCTATTTGTGAACTTCTTATGAAGTAGGTTTACAAGTGGTTGAAGAAATGTTTAAAAACTTTAATTTCATCCGTAATATAGACTATAAATTAAAGTAAACTGACTCAATAAATAAGACAGATCCTCTAGTTTGTAATGATAGTCTATTTTATACTCCTTTCATTTCGACTGGGTTAGATAGAAATATTTTACTCAATAGTTATCAATCATTAAATTTAAAATATTCAAATAAAAGAATCCTCACTACTACTTAACTTAGATCCTCTAGTCTATAATAAGTTGTAATAAAGTCTATTTGTGAACTTCTTAGGAAGTAGATTTACAAATGGTTAAAGAAATGTTTAAAAACTTTAATTTCACCCGTGATATAGACTATAAATTAAAGTAAATTGACCCAATAAATAAGACAGATTTATAATAGTGATAGTCTATTCTATATTCCTTTCATTTATTTTACTCAATTATCAACCATTAAATTTATAATATTCAAATAAAAGATTCCTCACTACTAAAAGAATTAACTTTGTGTTTATTACATTTGAGCCAATTGAACTCCCAAAGCATGCATCCAGCATTACTGATTGTGCTATATGCATTCTAACGGACAAATCCTGAATCTGTTTCACCTTCGGTAGGATACTTGTGTTAGTAATCATTGTAAGTTGTAAAAAAAATACAATTTTTTTTCAAAGAACGAATTAAGGATCCATCCTAATAAATTAAAAAGAAAAAATGAAAGAAATAGAACAAACTTTAAAAAAAGAGGAAGAAGAACAAGGGCAGATGATGAATCCACCCTTGTATATTAAAATTAAGAAGAAGAAGAAGAAGAAAGACGATATATAGAAAGACAGAAAAAAAAGGATGTATCATGGATATGTCTTATAAAATTTCGAAACACGGCAAATCTTGGATCGGTCTATATAGAGTGCATATAGCACATGCACCGGGTGCATGTAGTCGCCCTGTAACGATATTTGTCGATCTATTCTTAAGGTACGATTGAGTTGATCGATGTTCCTCAAAAGTCTTACTAGATCAAAATAAAACATTCCTTTCACTCTAAAATTAGTTTTAATAGAATAATAATAAAAAAAAAACATTCTAGCCAAAAATAAATGATTGGTGTTAAAAAATGAGTTTTATCTTTAAATCGGTTAAAATTATTATATGATTGTTTTATTGTGGTGAACTAAAGTAATTGAACTTGAAAAAAATTGGGGTGTTCCAAGCCAAACATACCTGGAGACGCTCGGGATGATTGAAGTCTCCCTGTTCGGAAAGAAAGTCGATTAAAAAAAAATATTTTTATGTATTTTTTCGAGTAATTTTTTACTAATTTTAGAGATAAAATAGTTTAAAAAGAATAATGAAACAAAAAGACAGTTTAGTTGAATTGGTAAGTTGAGGTTTTTATTATCTTGAGATCACTGGATTAAACCTTCTTAGACCATCTTTATCCATGGTACTCCAAGTACCATAGATAATTTTTTAAAAGAAAAACAAAAGAAAATGTCAGATTTTTTTATTAACCCAAGAAATTTTTGTGAGGTGAGTATCATATTATGATACTCACTTTATTGGTTCTCTCACATTTTATAGTATTTTATTATAAAAAATAGATATGATACTCAATACCAATACCACAATTAAAGATGCTAATCTCACTTTCTATAATGTTTGTTTCTTTTAGTTTCCTTATACTAAAAATACTTATAAATAATAAATTTAAAGTCTTTTCTAATATATTTAAACAAAAACATTATTTTTCTTATTTATACATATGAAAAAATTCCTTCTAATGTAATTTAAGTTTTTTTTTTAAAAAAAAACATACACATGTAAAACAAATTTTGGATCCGCCACTAAAATTGTGTACCATCCTTTGTTGATGTAAATGCACGAATCCACAACAACATAAAATAATCATTAACAACAAAATAATCATTATGGTACTTGGAGTAGTCCGTATGAGTGTGTGAGATCAGTCAAGTTCATCATTAACAACAAAATATCTGTATGATCAGTGGCAGATCTTGAATGGAGTAATATTTATTTAGGGAGCTTTTTTTTTATCTATATATGAAAAAAATAAATTAAATATATAAAAAAATATTAAATTTGTAATTTAAATAAAAAATTAAATAATGAAAACTAAAAGAAACAAAAATTATCATAAAATGAAACTAAGGGATCAATTTTAACCCATGACCTTAAAGTTTTAAATACTCATGTGTTGTCAACTAAGCTAAGTTATAATTGTAATTAATTACTACTCTCTATGTTAATGTTAATTAAAATTTGTTTTTACTGTTTATGCACGTTATTTTAAAAAATATTTAAAAAGTTAATATTTTATACGATTTTTTAAACTTTAAAAAATATGAATAACTAATAAAACGTCAAATTTTTTAATCTATAGTAAGATAACGATCTGAAACAGACTTTTTATCCTGTCTGAAAACGTACGACCGAGTGAAAGCCAATTTCCAATTTAGCACTCCGTATTTTGTAAGTTGGCAAAGAAAAAGAGAGATAATTATTTTATTTTAATGTCCTTTTTTATTCGTATTTAGATCAGTTAAAAACGGCTAACTATTAAGGGTGCGTTTGACAAAATGGTAGTTGTTGGAATAGCTGAAGCAGTTGGATTATTAGTGTTAAAAATAGGTTAATAATCTAGTATAGTGTTTGATAAATCTAGCTATTAGGGTAGTTATTGAAAACATGTGAATAAAAAAAATCAAAATCTCTAAAAAGCTCGAGTTAGTAGTTGTTAAAATGCTTAGATTTCAAAAGCTAATTAAACTAAAATATTATATTTGTTTAATTTAAGACTATATAATATAAAAATCATAAGCTCCGAAGAACTCATTCCTTTCGCCAAACGGAGCCTAAGGAATCACTCAACTTTAACTAGTACTGAGTATGAAGTGGACCACTTGAATTCAATTGGGTGGGTAATCATTGCGCCGTTTTATCAATAGTTGTCGCATTATTTTTCTGACGGCAGCGGTGGTTTTTGTGAATTTGGGCCTTTGACGTAAACAACGAGCCCAGCCCATTTGAAGCCCATTGAAACTTCTAACTAATGTATACTCCCACCGATCCATAATACGTATATGGGCTTTGAGCTATTGAGACAATTTTTAATAAAATAATCCACTTTTTAAAAAACATTATTTATTTTGTAAATTTTTAATTATAAAATTATTTATCTATATAATCTTTGTTTATTAGTATTATTTATCTATTTAATTGTCTGTCTATATAATTATGTCTTAAAATATGTATAATATATAAATAAAAGAAGATAATTCATATCCTTCTATCCGTATATTTTTTTTATAAATCATTCACTATACACGCACGTTTTCTTAAGATGATAACAAAACAACCTGACCTATAAATATTCAATTATTTCACTTACATATTGTGCTTATATTATAGCCTAAGCAACATATACATAATTTGTTAAACTAACAACATAACTTATTGAACATAATAAGTCTTAGAAAATATATAATTAAAGTCCAAAACATCACAAATAAAGGCCTTATTTGTTTGAGTAGCAAGGAATAGAAGACAAATTAATCAAATTTTATCTGTAAAATTCGTATAACCATCACTTTTTGTGAGTCTAGAGAAGACGAGAGACAAAGGATTAGAGCATCATAAGAGATATGACTACCCTATGCTCAAATTAGAATATTGATCAATGAATTTTGTGTATAGATCGGGTAGCAATTTCAGCGGGTCAATGAGAAGATTCGCGACGATGGTGTCCGAGTTGGCGCAAGATTTGGCGAGCATCTTGGCCGAGAACTTGGGCCAAGACTCGACTTTCTTCAAGGAAAATTGCTTGCCTAGAACTTGCTACATGAGGATGAACCGATACCCACCATGCCCAAACTACTCCCAACTGTTCGGGATGATGCCTCACACCGACAGCGACTTCCTCACTATCCTACATGAAGATCAAGTCGGCGGCTTACAGCTTGTCAGAGATGGGCGATGGATCACTGTCAAGCCCAACTCCGAGGCTCTCATTATCAACATCGGAGACTTGTTCCAGGTTATATTAGTTACTAGAAATGTACTATTGTGGTTTGATTACATTACAGTAGTACTGATTTGATATTGATTGATGTTGTAGGCTTGGAGCAATGGTGTGTATAAGAGCGTGGAGCATCGGGTTGTGGCAAATGAGAAGGTGGAGAGGTTCTCGACGGCGTATTTCTTCTGCCCGTCCAATGATGCAGTGATTCGGAGCTATAGGGAGCCAAGGGTGTACAATGAGTTTAGCTTCAAGGAGTACAGGCAGCAAGTCCAAAATGATGTTAAGACTCTGGGTTGCAAGATAGGCCTCCCTCACTTTCTAGTCTCAACGAGTTAGCTAGTGTCGGATCTTTGCGCTTGGGGCGATGACGCAGCTAATGAGGTAATAACCGAGGCGCGTCAATGGCTAGAAGTTACCTAGCTAGTGTTGTAATAAAGGAACAATGTATGTACAAGTGAATGTGATGCCCTTGTGTATTGGGTCATGTTTAAGTAGATCAATTGTTGGACTTGATGCTTGTTGGGTTCTTTTTTATTATTATTATTTGTATGGAGAACTTTGAAATTCCACCTCCTATATTGGTCATGGACAACTCTTTGAGCTTGTTTATACTTTATAAAGAGTAATTTTACATGTAATTGAGAGATGAAATAGGAGACTCATATGCTATTATGATTCGAAAATAGGTATACAATCCACTTTAAAGATGTCCATTATTCGTCCCAGTTTCAACTTCGTTCGCATTTGTTAGTTTCAACATTCATTCTCTAGGTTTTGGCAGTGTAATTGTTTTTGTTGATTCGTCTTGTATTTTTTTTGGCTCTTTTCATAACGGTCTGTCAGTTATCGATTTTTTCGGTCTCTCGACCCACTATTTATGTTTGGTGCATCAAATTCTTTCCGTTCCAAAAAAAAATGTCCATTATCCAATTCAAATATATTAGGTAAAGTCCACCAAATTTTTATAGTCAACCAAAATACCCCTAAAAAAATTATAATGTTGCTAACTCTTAGCATTTTAATGTTACTGACACTTAGCAATATTAATATTGCTTACCCTCAACATGTACAATAGTCGCGTAATAAATAGCATTTTCTGTTTGATCTTCTTCATTCCTTCACCCGTTTGCTTGATTTGTTGCTACCTGGCTCTAGCGAGATCTGTAGCTTGATCATTGCCCCTGGCTTCCGATGGATGATGAATCTCCTCGTCTGTCCCCAGAGTCTACCACCACTGAACGACGCAGAGGAACTCAGATCGATCATGATGACAGATCTGTTGGAGGAAATGCTTGAATTTAAGGGAAGGTGAAAAGTTTTGTCCCACATTGGTTACTAGGGACATTAGGAGTTGATTTAAAAGGGGTACTTGTTCCACCATTGTTTGAGTGATGGAATAGGGGTCTCACACGCGCACACCACCACCTCCGCCGCCAGTCCGGTCCGTGCGCGGTGGGGTTTTTTTTGGTTCTCGTTTAATTAATTGGGCCCGATAAGTTACAGAATATTTGTATAAGATTTCTGTGACTTATCGTTTTGTTTTTCGATTTATTTTCTCGAGCTTATCCTCTGTTTTGTAACCGTTCCGGATTTTTCACCACGTTTTGAATGTGGAGCGTTGTTGTAACTGCTCCGAGATTCTCGCCTGCACTACCGAAGTGGAGCGTCTTCTTCCTCCTTAAAATAGACGTCTCTTCTTCTGTTTTGACACACAGAAAAACCTTCTCCCTTTTCACCTTAGTTCTGAGCAAAGTCTTTGTGATTCCAAACCTTTGTTTCGAGTGCACGACTACGAGGGTGTGCTGTGTAACCTTGCGGGGCGAAGCCAGTTGCCGACTTGCACCTACGGTCGGGGCGAATTCGCTTCTAAGGCAGTGGGTTCAGCATATACCACGCCACAGCCTTTTTGGTTTTTCTAAACATTTGTTTTCGGCGGTTTCAATTTCGTTTTCCAATCGGCGGCCCTACATTTGCACTTACAATTTAGAAGCGAATTACAGTTTGTTCGTGCAATGTCTTTCCAGTTCTTCAAGCCGCTGTTGGATCTGTCAAAGTTGGACCCGCTCGACGGGACCAATTACAAACGCTGGTCGCAGAAGATGCTCATCTTCTTTGAGCAATTGGAGGTGGACTACGTCCTGCTGGAGGCCGCTCCTGTTGGTTCCGCCGCTGCTGCAGAGGAGAAGACGGAGGCCAAGGCGCTTCCGGATGCAGTTGCTGATGCCTCTATTGTCGTCGAAAAGGGCAAGAAGAAGGCCGACGAGGAGGCTGATCCGGCGCTGCTGAAGAAGTACGACCAGGACAACAAAACAGTTCGTGGTCACATCCTCAGCCATGTCTCTAATCCTATATTTGATTTAATTTCGGTTCATAAATCTGCTAAACTTATATGGGATATGTTGGAGAAGAAGTATGGGGCTGACGATGCAGGGAAGAAAAAGTTCGTCTGCGGGAAATTTATGCAGTTCAAAATGGTGGACGACAAGCCAATCATGGAGCAAGTCCACGAGTACGAGAACCTGGTGGTTGATATCCTCTCTGAGGGTATGAAAATGTGCGAGGTGCTGCAGGCAAATTTTCTCATCGAAAAATTGTCTGAATCGTGGACCGGCTATAGGAACCATCTCAAGCACAAGAAGAAGGATCTGACTTTGGAGGAGCTTATCGGACACATGAAGATAGAGGAGGCAAACCGCCTCAAAGACAAGCCCAAGCCTAAATCTGCTGATTCTGTGAAAGCTAATCTGGTTGAATCCTCTGTGAAAACTGACAGGTCCAAGCCAGGGAACAAAGCTGGTGGCTCTAAACCTAACATGAAGCCACGGAAGGGTCAAAAGTTCAAGAAGTCTGCAACCAGCCAGACAAGCAGCAGAAGCAGGGAGGGACTGGAATTGGCTGCTATGTTTGTGGCAAGCCAGGCCACAAGGCTTGGCAGTGTAGCAATCGGACTGATCTCTAGAACCAAGGGCAGCAGCAGAACAACAAGCCCGCAGCTCCAGCTCAGCAGCAAGCCAACGTTGTCCAGGACAACAACCAGCTGATAGCCATGATCACCGAAGTCAACCATGTAGGTGGCTAGGTTGATTGGCTCCTGGACAGCGGAGCCACTCGCCACTTCTGCGCCAACAGGGACCTGTTTGCTGAATTTGAGGATGCTTCAGATGTCGACCAGGTCTACATGGGCAACTCGAGCATCTCTCGAGTGCTTGGCAAGGGGAAGGTTACACTCAAGCTCACCTCAGGGAAGTCTCTTACCCTAGTGAATGTGCTTTATGTTCCTTCTCTGCGCCGAAACTTGATTTCATGTGGTTTGCTTGAGTTAGCTGGAATTAAGCAAGTGACTGATGCTGGAAAAATGGTTTTGACCAAAAATGGAGAATTTGTAGGAAAAGCTTATATGGCTGACTTTCTGTATGTGCTTGAAACCATGATTGAGAATAATGAGAATGCTTCTACTTCTGCTTATATTGCTGAGTCTGTTGATTTATGGCATGCTAGACTAGGACATGTGAATGCGAGATCTATATGTCAATTGCATGATATGGGTTTGATTCCTAGTCTATCCAAACATGACCATAGCAAATGTGAAATATGTGTTGAGGCCAAATTTCATAAACAACCTTTTAAAACGGTGAATGAAAGGACAACTGAATTGCTGGAGTTAGTCCATTCTGATTTGGCTGATTTTAAGAACACTGAGAGTAGAGGTGGCAAGCGCTACTATATCACATTTGTGGATGACCATTCTAGATATACTAAGGTATACTTGCTTAGGTCTAAAGATGAAGCAGAAAGCATATTTTATGTGTATAAAGCTGAAGTAGAAAACCAATTAAATCGCAAAATAAAAAGGCTTAGATCCGATAGAGGCAGTGAATATGTCACTAATTCTTTGAGAGAATTTTGTGAACAAAATGGTATTATTCATGAATTTACAGCTCCCTATAGCCCACAACAAAATGGTATTGCTGAAAGGAAAAACAGAACTTTAAAGGAAATGATGAATGCTATGCTTTCTAGTTCTGGTTTGCCTGATAATATGTGGGGGGAAGCTGTATTGTCCGCAAATCATATTTTGAATAAGGTACCTCACAAGAAGCTTGACAAAACACCTTATGAACTTTGGAAAGGGCATCCGCCTAATCTGAAATTTCTGAAAGTGTGGGGGTGTCTAGCTAAGGTGGGGTTACCTTCGTTCAAAGTTGATACTATTGGATCTAAGACTTTTGATGCTATTATGATTGGTTATGCTGAAACAGTGCTGCATATCGTTTTATGTGCTTGAGTGATCGTACCTTGTGTGAATATCGTGATGCTGTTTTCTTTGAACATGTGTTTCCTTTAAAGAAATCTGCATTGCCCGCTATTGATTCTTCATCTCATGATGCATCTTCATCCATGCCTAACACTGTTGTGCCTAATGCTCATGCTGATCATGATGAACCTAGGAAAAGTAAAAGGCGTAGGAAGGAAACTAGTTTTGGTCCTGATTTTGTGACTGCATTTGTAGTTGAACTTAATGATTTAAATGAACTAGATGAGACGTTCATTAGTCTTCATATGATAGAAGATGATCCTAAGACCTATGATGAGGCAATAAGTTCATTAGATGCTAGTTTCTGGAAGGATGCTATTAATAGTGAGGTAGAATCAATTATGTCTAATCACACTTGGGAACTAGTTAACATGCCTAGAGGAAACAGAGCCATTAGTTGTAAGTGGATCTTTAAGAAGAAGCTTAAGGTGGATGGCTCAGTGGATAGATATAAGGCAAGACTAGTCATTAGAGGATTCACTCAAAGATATGGCATTGATTTCTTTGACACATATTCTCCTGTTACAAAGATTGCTACCATTCGTGCATTATTTGCTCTAGCTTCTAGCTATAAATTGCTTGTACATCAAATGGATGTTAAAACAGCTTTTTTGAATGGTGATCTTAACGAGGAAATCTACATGGAACAGCCGCCAGGATGTGTGGTTCCAGGACAGGAGAACAAGGTTTGCAAACTGAAGAAATCATTGTATGGACTAAAGCAAGCGCCGAAGCAATGGTATGAAAAGTTTCATCAAACCATACTTAGCTTTGGATTTGAGGTAAATGGATCTGACGCTTGTGTTTATTCAAAATTGTTTGGTGCTGATTGTGTGATTATATGCCTATATGTGGATGATATGTTGCTTTTTGGTTCTCACATAAATGCTATAAATTCAACCAAACAATTTTTGTCCTCTCAGTTTGAAATGAAAGATATGGGTGAAGCTGATGTGATTCTAGGTGTTAAGGTAACCAGAAAAGAAAATGGCTTCATTCTTTCACAACCTCATTATGTAGAGAAAAAGTTGAAAAGGTTTGATAGTTTTGATGTTGTGCCAGTTAAAACTCCTTATGATGCTAATATGCAATTGCAGAAAAAATTTGGGAATAGTGTTTCACAAAATGAGTATGCTAAGACAATAGGGAGTTTGATGTTTTTGATGAACTACACTCGGCCTGATATTGCTTATGCTGTAAGTAGACTCAGTAGGTATACCCATAACCCTAGTAGTGATCATTGGACCGCACTTCACAGATTATTGAGATATCTGAAAGGTACAATGGATTGGGGGTTACATTATGTAGGGTACCCTCAAGCTTTGGAGGGTTACTGTGATGCAAACTGGGTTACTGATAATGATGAGGTTAGCTCCACTAGTGGTTATGTGTTTACATTATGTAGTGGTGCTATTTCGTGGAAATCATCAAAGCAAACTTGCATAGCTAGATCAACTATGGAATCTGAGTTCATAGCTTTAGATTTAGCTGGTCAAGAGGCTGAGTGGTTAAGAAGCTTACTGGCTGATTTACCTATGTGGGGGCGCAAAGCTCCATCTATTTCTCTACATTGTGACTCACAATCTGCTATCTGTGTAGCTAACAGCAATACATACAATGGCAAGAAGAGACACATCCGGATTCGACATGAAGCTGTGAGACAGCTAATTGTGACTGGTGTGATCTGTCTGGAGTATGTGAAGTCTGAGAGAAATCTGGCTGATCCATTGACGAAAGGACTGACAAGGAGGTTGGTTCTCGATTCGTCTAGGGGGATGGGACTCAAGCCCATAAGATGAGAGATACACCACATCTCATTCCCCAGGACAGGTGTATTGGAAGAAGGTTGAGTCATGTACTCTTAATGAGTCCATAGCCCAGAATTGGGTGGTCCTATTGAGAAGGACTTGATGGATTCACCGAAATATGTAGAGGTTGAGCGAAATGCTCTTAATGGTTCTATAGCCCTACAAGGGTGGTCTATATGAGATAGACTTGATGGAACCACCTACGAGAGTGTGAAGGGTTGGTCTCCTTCTATGAAAGACATGGGTAGTCTTTCTAGAGCACTCTTTAGCACCCAAGGTCAGAGATGACTACCAATTTGCAGGTATTATCGCGGAATCACTAAAGAACATGGAAGAGGTATGTGCTGCTGATGCCAACTCTTGAATCAGAAGGTTCAAGACTCGTTCACCTATCTGATTTGAGAGTCTGCTCAGTTTCACTATGTGTTGGTTCAATCGCAAGACACCAGCATTTAAGTATTTTTTCCTAAACTTTGCTCAGGACACTGTTTTTCAAGTTTTATTATGAAAAACCTCAGTTCCTCGCATTTGTGGGGGACTGTTGGAGGAAATGCTTGAATTTAAGGGAAGGTGAAAAGTTTTGTCCCACATTGGTTACTAGGGACATTAGGAGTTGATTTAAAAGGGGTACTTGTTCCACCATTGTTTGAGTGATGGAATAGGGGTCTCACACGCGCGCACCACCACCGCCGCCGCCGTTCCGGTCCGTGACACGTGCGCGGTGGGGTGGGGTGGGGTCTGTTTTTGGTTCTCGTTTAATTAATTGGGCCAGATAAGTTACAGAATATTTGTATAAGATTTCTGTGACTTATCGTTTTGTTTTCCGATTTATTTTCTCGAGCTTATCCTCTGTTTTGTAACCGTTCCGGATTTTTCGCCACGTTTTGAATGTGGAGCGTTGTTGTAACTGCTCCGAGATTCTCGCCTGCACTACCGAAGTGGAGCGTCTTCTTCCTCCTTAAAAGAGACGTCTCTTCTTCTGTTTTGACACACAGAAAAACCATCTCCCTTTTCACCTTAGTTCTGAGCAAAGTCTTTGTGATTCCAAACCCTTGTTTCGAGTGCACGACTACGAGGGTGTGCTGTGTAACCTTGGGGGGCGAAGCCAGTTGCCGACTTGCACCTACGGTCGGGGCGAATTCGCTTCTAAGGCAGTGGGTTCAGCATATACCACGCCACAGCCTTTCTGGTTTTTCTAAACATTTGTTTTCGGCGGTTTCAATTTCGTTTTCCAATCGGCGGCCCTACATTTGCACTTACAAGATCTGCAGAATCCTTTGTTTAATATTCATCCCTCCGACAACTCTAGCATGAATCTATTCTCTATCTAACTCATTAGAGAGAATTTTCGTCATTTGAGTCGTTCATTTATTAAAGCCTTTTTGATTAAGAACAAACTTTGGGTTATTGATGGATTTGTTGCTAGAACTACTGAATATACTTTGCAGTGGGATAGGTGTAATGATATGGTTTGTTCTTGGATGTTAAAAACTGTCTTTAAGGACATATACAACACGATTGATGAGTATGAAACTATGAGAGAGATGTGGCTTGATCTTGAGGGCAGCTATGGCCAGAAGAATGGGCCTCTGATTTTTTAAATCAAGAGAGAAATTCATGAATGCCAACAAGATGATTCTTAATTGACATAATATTTCACCAAGCTCATGGGGCTTTGGCGATGCCAAGTTGTTGTGATTCCTTAGATTAAGTGCAAATGTGGCAAGTGTGAGTGTGGTTTGCAAAAACAGGCTGATGATACTGATATGGAGAACAAACTGATGAAATTTCTATTAGGTTTGGATGAGAGATATGACAATGCTCGTCGGCAAATCTTGATGACCTCACCTCTTCCATCCCCAAGTACGGCTCATTCTCTACTTCTTTAAGGTGATCAGGGCAGGAAGTTATCTGATAAGAAAGTCACCAAGGCTGATGCCACTGTTGCTACTATTGCATTCCTTGCTAAGCACGAGGAAGAGAAGCAAAAAAGACAGGCTTTTACTATCAATCAGGAGGAAGGGAAGTATAAACAAGACAAGTGTTGTCACTACTCAGGCAATCACAAGATGGAGAAGTGCTGGGAATTGATCGGTTATCCCAGTTGGCATTACAAGAGCAAATTGAAGTCTCATGGTTCCAAGCCTAAAGGGAGTGAGCCAGCCAAAAGGTTTAGTTACAATCAAGCTCCCAAGGCTAATGCTGTTGTGAATGCTGCTCAAGAGTTTCAGCATGCTGGTTCTAGTGGTCTCTCTGCTGATCATCAAAAGCTCCTTGGTTCAATCATCTCCTTACTTTGCCAAACAAAAAATTCCACTCATGAGTCTCATTTGCATGTAAGCTTTGCTTCAATGCCTCTCACTCTAACAAACTTTGGATCATGGATAGTGCAACTACTAATCATATGACCTCATATTGGACCATACTCACAGATCACACACCAATCTCCACTACTTCTATCATCAACTTTGCTGATGACAATGCCTATCCTATCACACATATTGGATTCTTGCAGCTTCCTAACCTTACTCTTACCAATGTCCGACCTTTATGTTCCAACCTTTCATTTCAACCTCCTATCACTTACCAAACTAGTAAAAGACTTCCGCTTTAATGTTGATCTTGACTATGACTTATGTGTTGTCCATGACTAAGCAAGGACAAGGATGATTGCATATGGTAGATACCTTCAGGGCATGTATTACATGGATCCAACAACCAGTCCCACTGTGCCTAGTGATCTCTCTTTACCTATGTTTTTACCAAAAATTGTCTCCAGTTTGTCAAATGCTACTGCCTTGTGGCATTAAGACTTGGCCATGCCTCTCTAGTGAAATTAAAACATGTTTCATCTATCTCTGATAATATAAATCTTGCTTTTGATCATGATTGCCTTGTTTGTCCTCTATCAAAACAAACCAAAAACTTTTTTTCACACAATTCTTCTTCTACTGATCATGTATTTGAGCTATTTCATTGTGATGTGTGGAGACCACATGACACAACCACAATGGAAGGTCATAGGTTCTTTCTCATGAGAGTGAATGACAAAAATAGGAGTGTCTGGGCATTTCTCTTGAGACATAAAAGTGAGGTTCCTACCCACCTCCAAAACTTTATCACCCTTATCCAAACCCAATTTAATGCCACTGTCAAGACCCTTAGAACTAATCAAGGCGCCGAATTCTTAAATAGTTATGTGCTCACCTTTCTTCAATCACAGGGCACCATTAACCAAACTACTTGTACCTATACCCCACAACAAAATGAGAGGGTTGAAAGAAGGCATCGATATATTCTAGAGGTAGCAAGGGCCTTTATAATTCAGTCTCAGTTGCCTTTACATTTTTTTTGGGGGGGGGGGGTGGGGGGGCATTCTTACTGCCCCTTATATTATTAACCGTCTACCAAACCCCATTTTACATCACAAAACTCCCTATGACATCCTCTTTCAATCACCTCCCCACTATGATTATCTGAGGGTGTTTGGTTGCCTATGCTTCACTTCTATTGCCTCTAATCCTAACATGAAGAAATTTCACCCCCGCTCTAACCCTTGCATGTTCATGGGGTATCCATTTGGCATCAAAGGCTACAAGGTTTACAACCTCAAAACTCATAAAACACAAGTCAGCAGAGATGTGAAGTTCTTTGAGCATGTCTTCCTTTACAAATTATACTCTGACCACAAAACTAAAACTACATCTCCTTCTTCTTTCATTGACTTTGTGGATCAGAACTTCCCCATGGACTATGTCTCTTTTGATCACCCATCTATGTTCCATGATCTTGAGGATCCTACATCTGCATCTCATGCAGACTACATTCCCTCTCCTGTTTTTCCTTGCTTTGATGAGCCCTACTGAACCCATCTCCTCTACACCTAAACAACCTTTACCCAAGTAGTTTTCTTGAGTTCACTGCAGGCCTCTTGTCTGGTTGAAGGACTATGTATGCATGGCCTCGACAGGTCCTCCAAAGGCTTCTTCCTCGTCTGCATTTAAGCATCTCTATTCTATTGCCTCTTGCTTATCTTACTCTTCTTGCTCACCATATTATCAAGTCTTTGTAGCCAATGTAGCTGCACATTCTGAATCATCATCTGTAGGTGAAGCACTGACAAATCCCTCTTGGTGTGATATATGCTATGTTGCTGGAATTGAATGCCCTGGAAAGGAACAATACATGGTATATGCAACCTCTCCCTGAAGGTCACTCAGTTGTCACTTGTAAGTGGCTATTCAAACTCAAGTTTAATAGTGATGGGTCCCTAGAATGGCATAAGGCAAGTTTGGTGGCTCCTAGTTTTACCTAGATTGAAGGGGTAGATTACTTTGAAATGTTTGCTCCAGTAGCTCGAATGATCAATGTGCGCACTCTACTAGTTGTTGCCTCTGCTCAAAACTGGCCTCTCTTCCTATTTGGATGTCACGAATGCCTTTCTTCATGGCGATCTAGAGGCAGATGTGTTCATGACTTTGCCACCTGGATACTTCTTTCTTAAACATCTCCAGGCTTCTAAATAGGGGGAGAACTGGTATGGCATTTGTCCTCAGGGGGAGATATATGATGAGGTTGGCCAACTGCTCATCACGGGTGTGTAAACTAATAAGTCTCTTTATGGGTTAAAGCAGGCTCCGAGACAATGGTTTATGAACACTCCTTTGGATTCTAACGAGAAGCTAACCAAAGAGAGGGATGAAAAATCCTCATCAGGACTGGCATCTGATCGGGAAATTGATATATTTGATAGTAACAAGACATGATATTACATACAATGTTCAGGTTCTGAGTCAATTCATGCAAGAACCTTGTGTAGAGAACTGGAAGGCATCTAAGCATGTATTAAGATACATAAAAGGATCTCCAGGACATGGATTTCTTCTAGCTAGCACATAAGTTAGACCTCAAGCTCAGAGCATACTCTGATGCCGACTGGCAATCATGCACCATGACCAGAAGGTCTCTCACTGGGTTTTGCATATTCTTGGGGTCATCTCTTGTCTCATGGAGAACCAAGAAACAATCTTTTGTGGCAATGTCGGTTGGAATATGTTGATCTCTACTCTAACAACCAAACAACTCTCCATATAGCCAAAAACCTCGTGTTTTATGAACGAACAAAATATATTCAGGTCGACTGCCATCTTATTAGAGACAAAGTGATGCGCAAAGAAATCAAAGCTCTATATTTCAACACAAAGCAGCAACCTGTAGACTTATTAACGAAAGTTCTAAGTCAAGAACAGCACAAGCAAGTTTGGAGTTGTAAACCAAATTAACAACTGTAAATTTGAGGGGAAGTGATGAAATAAAATAGTTACATGTGAACTTTCTAGATGTGATAACTTAGAGAATAAGTTTATTATGACTTTGTTTTACAAGTAGTATAAATAACCTTTACATGATCGAATTAGCTGAACTTGAATCAATTTCATATAGATGGATATATAATACAGTAAATTGAAGTTGAGCTGCTCTTGCTCTCTTCCTTTGCTTTTTATGTCTAATCTTCTTCATTCCTTCATCTCATCACTGATCGATCAACGGACACAGATTAAGACAAAACAGAGAAATAATTATTTCAGCTAGCCTCAATCTCTCAAATATCTATCAATCTACACACACACACACAAAAAAAAAATAAAAAATTCTCTCAATCTACAAATTGATAAAAACGAATATATACATGGTTATTGTTTTTAAATGGCCATCTCCACAACGACCAATTCAAGTATTATCTTGACCACAACATTATAATTTATTTATTTATTTATTTTAATATTTAATAATCCAAGAACACAATCAAATTAGAAGAGGTGTGCTGACTTCAAACTTATGGAGGTGGTAGCGTAGGCGAAGACTCCGGCGCTACCGGAGACGCGGGCTCTGGCGGAGGAAACTCCGTTGGCGGCGGCGGAGGGAGTGCATAGAAAGGCTTCTCGGTGCTGTATCTTAGCTGGCAGACGGGGTAGAAAACAAGAACCCACGCCGACGAGTTCCCGCAACACGTCGGAATGAAGTTGAAGGCCGACCGGAGACAGGTATCGCACTGCGTCGCGTTCATGTCGGGGCTGCACTGCACCAAACAGTACACGGTACTCGATTCGGAAACCCGCCGCTCCCCGGTCGCGAACCGGCGGAAGTTATTTCTCTCCGCCGTGGCATTTATCAGCCCCTCGATGGTCTCTCCGACCAAAGAAGCGAACACCTTTGGGTCCGACGACGCTTTTTCGGTGCTCGACCACCAGGAGCGAGGGTACTCCGCCTCGACCCCCGCCAGCGACTGGTTCTCGTAGCGCAGCGTGCACTCCTCATACCACACGATCGCCGCCTTGGAGTTACGGCAGTTGCTCAACACAGTCTTCGCGGCGGCCGCGACGCAGTCGCCGCAGAGCTCCCTGTCGACGTCCGCCCTGCAGTAGTACTGGCCGTACACCTTGTTAGGGCCATCACCGCGACTCGTGTTCGCGAATGGATTCGACGTCGTTAGATTCTCAAGGTCCTTCAACACGGCCCCGAGGTTGGTGTGGTATTGACTGCCGGAGGTGTAGTTGCCGAAGCCCGGCCGGCATACTTGGATGAAGTAGGTGGGTTTTGTAGGTGGCTGGGCCGTGGTGTGGTCGGCGAGAGCGGTTAGGAGGACGATGAGGAAGATGCAATGGTTCATCATTTTAGTACGTTGGGTATTCGATCGATCTGCACGTACGAGTTCTTGTTTTCGGCCACTAAATAGATATTTAGACCAAATTGCAGATTGATGTTTAAACCGAGATAGAGAGTTTGGAGATGGAACAGGTTTAAGTTTTACCAAGTCCTAACTTTGATCCATTCCGATCCATTAATATTGACTTGTCAAATTATTGGAATGACTAGTTAATGTTTTGATTTAGGTTTATGGTTGGTTTGGTATAAATTAATGTAGTCTATTCAGAATGAATCAAATCTCCCTAAGTAGGATTTTTTAATTGTCCGGCTATAAATTCTGCAAGAATATTAGGATGCCCGTAAGGTTTTGCAATTCTTGTAATAGCAATGTTGAGCCCTTCCACTCGGCACCGTCGGATTACTAAGGCCGACTTTCGTCCCTGCTCGACGGGTGATATATTGTTATAAATTTTAATCATTATCTCCATCTCTCGATTTTGCAATTTAAGATATATCGAGCCGACTCCGTGATCCAGAATTTCCTTGGAGGTTCGTCTTCATCGTCCACAGGGACTCCTGATGTACCGCGCGCTGGCCAGCAGTGTCATCGTTTGGTGGCGCTTGGCTCCGGGTTTAGTCTACGTTGTCCCCTGCTGATCGTTTGTTTCGACTGGGTAGTTTGGTTGTCGCTTTTTGTATTGCACCTTTTATATTTTACGTTGTATTTTTTACTGTTTGCCGTCTGCCGACTTTGTCGGCCTCTCGAGGAACCAGGTTTATCTGGATCTCGAATTATTACCTAATCAAAAAAAAATATAAGATTTGTTTTTTTTTCCGAAGCAAGATAAGAGTTAGGAAGGCTCCCGACAAATCTGGGGCCTTCCTAGAGCGTCCAGATGGACGAGATCAGCCAACATTTTCATATAAGATTTGTGGTTCTCTCATTTTAATTCCCTGTTTAAATAAGGAGTAATAATATAAAAATGAGCATTTTTCTCTCATTTAGACTCATAAAACTTTTTAATATATTTTTCATACAAAATTTGTTTTTATTCTGTTTACCTTATATAATATTATAGTACCAAACGGACTCTTATTATGTAACTTCCCGGAAAGCAAACTATTGGTTCAAAGTGGGTAGTCAAACTTAAATACAAGCTTGATGAATCTATAGAGAGGTACAAGTAAGATTGGTAGCTAATGTTTATAATTAGATCAAGGAGAAAGACGATAATTAAGCATAAATTTTCTTCTGTAGCTAAATTCACAACGGTTAGGTGCTTACTATCCTTAGCTATTGTCATAAACAATTCATTTTTTCATGGGTATTTGGATGAGAAATCTATACAAAGCCACCTGATGTGATGGATGAGAAAGCTTTGTTGCAGCCTTAGTTTATGTGGATGTGATCTACAGTTGACTGGTGATGATGAATCAGTGTTAAACCTAGATCTAGAAGATTCGATCCAACACAAACGTACTCAAGCACACACAAGGTCGACACAGTGAGTTTTACGAGGTTCGGATATATCAACTACACAAAGGTTAAAGAAAACCCCCTGATAACCACACGTTGAAGGAGACAGGCGAAATCTAATACGCCTTCTAGAGATCTCAAAGCTCCAACCACACCGTCGACAATGGCACCACGAACGGAAGCGAGGTAGCTTCTCCTGCACTGGACTCCGTCTTCTCCTTCCTACTCTCTCTCTCTCTCTCTCTCTCTCTCTCGGAGGAAAAACACCACTCAGAAACCCTAGATCGCTCTCCAAGCACTCTCTCTTTCTCTGAAGGTGGAATGAATAGCAAGATATATCCAAAGTGAGCAGCTAGGGTTAGCTCTTTGGTTATATAGCCGAGCCCTTAACCAAAACGATGCGTCTCATAGTAGCTACTAAAGCATCCATCAGGAACTCCCAATGGGCTTTATGAAATGTATGGGCCTTCAACAAGCCCAATTGATGTCCGAGCCCAAGTATATGTGATATATGTTATGAAATAACATACACCATAACATTCATGCTCAACAAGCCATCTTAGAGCCAACTTAGGTTCGAATGGCTAGGAATTGACTCGAGCCACATGGTCCGATGCCCCACAAGCCTATTCTCACCTAAGGGTTCCAAGTTGCTCTATAGTCCCTGTCATATGATTCCATTACATTTGATCTAGTTCTATTACAAGTATAAACTTATACTAACAAATCAGTAATTACTCAACCAAGAAATCTCTACATGAAGCATTCACCATAAAGGGCCTTGGTTATTTTCTTCATTGATTAACAAGCAAAAAATTTCGTTTTAAAATAGGAGGAGAACCCCAAGCTACAGACTACAGATTGCCTAAGGTTTAGCTTTTAATCTCCACACTATTCAGACAGCAACAAAGGGGTTTTTAATGGCTGTTGACTCCACCTTGATGATAATTTGTGATATATTTTTGTAGGATGATGGAAGACAAATAAGGTAGTATTTTATGCAAATATCAATTATATTTTGTGGTTATTTTATTTAATTTATTATTCTCGGAATATATTTATTTGGCTCACAAAATTATATGTACTACGGAGTATATATTTTAATTAGGCCAATGTTCTAGAAGTTTTGGAAGATCAATTATATCTATGTTCGGAATATCATTACGTGCTTTAGGTTTTGTACGTGTGCTTTATATGAATGATTTGAAAAATTTGGAAGAAATCATCTTTTACGTGCTTTATGAAAGATTTGGAAGATTTGATTTTAACAAATATTTGAAAAAAGAAATTGCTTTTAGATTTGATTTGGTTATTTATTAATTAAGTGTTTGGTTATTTAAAGATTTGGTCAAAGTAGTTATATTTGATTTGTTTTGTTTTGTACGTGTGTTTTAATTGGATTTTCAAATTGATTTTAAAAAGTGGTTATTTATTTGCTTTATTTATTTAACAATTTGGAAGAAAGAAATCTCAGCAATTCATATCTTACCAAGCTATAAGGAGATCTCGGCCAGAGAATTTTAACGCAGCAATTCAAATTCAAAAGAGCCAGGAGGATTCGGCAGTAGCATCTCTCAGCAGTTCAACGTTCAAAAAGTTGTTACAACTAATCAAGATTTGGGGAGATAAAAATCGGCAATCAAAAGGAGCTCTTGGTTATAAAAGACAGAAGGAAGAGAACGATCAGAGAGACCTTCTGCCAAGCCGTCTCTGCGCATCAAAGAGCTCTCAAGTCTACAGACGCCATTGCTGATTTTATTTGCTTCCTTTCTCTCTATTCTGTATTCTATTTATTATCTTTGAGAGTTAGGAAGTCTTGAGCTTCATAGTTTAAATTCAATCCCTGTTATACTAAGAGTATCATATACTCAAACGTATCACACTTAGGTGTGGCAAAGGGGACTTTTATTTCTTTGTATTTTGGGTTGTATTAGATAGCTGAGAGAGGTGGGGCTCTTCTAGATTGGTCTAGGACTCCAAGGGAACGTGAGTTGACTAGATTGCAATTGTATAGGAGAGAGGCTTCTCGGTGAGCTATTAGGATCCATAAGGAAGAGGAATAAAAGTTGTTGAATCCTACGGGTTGGATAACCCTAGGCGGGGACGTAGGCTGGTTTAGAGCCGAACCTCCTTAACAATTCTCGTGTTCATCTATTTAATTTCCGCACTTACGTTTATCTGTTCTGTTTGTTTTTAACGCCTGATTACATTGCAGAACTAGCAAGGCACGAAAAATTTGTTCAAGATCTTGAGACTAAGTTCAAGGCCTTGAAACCCACTATCCAGCCTTTGAAGTTGCTTGCTCTACACGACTTTGCGAAAAGCGTTCATACTCTACTCAACCCCCCTTCTAGAGTATTTGTCTATTACTTTTATTTACCTTCAGTACTCGTTTCTTCAATGGCAAACAAGTTAAGCAAAGGCGGATTTGGTATCGTTTATTAGGTGAATTTTCATCCCTCATGATTTGGTAAATGGCATATTTGTTTCAGCAACCACATTAACTGTATGATTAAACAAGTTATCCTTCAAAATGGGGAACGCGTAGCAGTGAAGAGGCTTTCCAGGAGATCAGGACAAGGCGTCGAAGAGTTCAAGACCGAGGTTGCGGTTATCGCAAAGCTGCAGCACAAGAATCTGGTTAGACTAGTTGGATTTTGTGTCAAAGGAGACGAACGTTTGGTGGTGTACGAATACATGCCCAGCTTAAGTATGTCTTGATCGCTTCCTGTTTGGTACTTCACAAACAAACGTCTAACTGCTACAATGGAGTCTGAGGTTAATGATGTACGCACGCTTTCCAAAACTAGATGAGAGAGTGTTTCTGATAGACCCAAAAATAATATCATGTATTGTTGTATTATAAGAGTATTATTTATGCTACTTGTTAGACAAAAATTGTTAAAGGAACAATCTCGCATAACACATTTTAATTTGAATTATTTTTATAAAGTTCGATCATTATCTGTACTTCCTCAAAATCTCAAATTATACAGATACTTTAAAAGGACAAGGATTTGGGTTTTTGGTGGTTTGGACTGCACCCGTTGATGAGGGTTGCCTACGTACCTTCATGGGAAGGATCAAGTCCAATGTAGTTCGAATATATAAGGTTTTATGTATTTGGGGTTGGTTTGGGTAGACTTTGTGTCTAGTTTGGCATATGGTAAGATGTTTGGATTTGATTTGGTTTAGACTTGGTTTGATTTGAGTTTGGGTATGTGTTTGGGTATATGTGTTTAGGTTTCAACTCGATAGAGCATCGGGTTTGATTTGTTTTCTTTGAGGTTTGTGATTGAACCCGGATATGGGTTTCCTACGTATCCGTGATGACGAAATCAAATCACTCGTAGTTCAAAGGTATGAATTTGCCTTGGAACTTGTGGCTGGACTCGACATTTGTATGACTTGAGGTCGAGTTTCCTACGTAGCTCGTTTGAGAGCATCAAGCCTTCGTAGTTCGGGATATTGGGTTTATTTGATCTTGGACTTGTGACTGGATCCGACGAGAAATGTCGCCATTTGTAACAAGTCGTTGTAGTTCCCACGAACAACCTCATTTGATTTTGGACCTGTGACTGGATCCGATATATATTATGTATGTTTACATCGGATTTCCTACGTATCCACTCATATGTAGTGGAATCAAGTCTCCGTAGTTCTTTCTTGAGTATGATCATTGACTTTGGATTGTGACTGAACTCAATGAATATTGACTTTGTATTGAGCTTCCTACGTATCCGTTTGAGACGGAATCAAGTCTCCGTAGTTCTTTCGTCTTGGGTTTGAACATGATTTTGTGATTGGCTTAACTTCATTAGGAACCGAACAAGTCTTTTTGAAATTTGGGATTGGACTCGACGGGCTTTGGCATATCATCGAGTTTCTACATATCCGATGACTCGGAATCAAATCTTATGTAGTTCTTATAAACGACAAGTTTGAATTTGGTGGAACTTGGTTTTGATTTTTGGTGTGATCAATACTCGACGAGCGAAAGCTTTGTGCCGAGTAAGAGTGGATACTTTGGATTTGACGAAAATTTGGTTTTTGGGACGATTGAACTCAACGAGCGAAAGCTTTGTATTGAGTTCGACGGGACATTTTGAATCTGAGGAAAATTTGATTTTTGGAACGACTGAACTCAACGAGAATTTGACTCGGTCAAGTTTCCTACGTAGCTCGTCAAGAACATCAAGTCATGACGTAGTTCTTGGGGAACATCATTTGATTTTGGGGTATGTGATTGAATCCGAGATACACATGCTTTTACCGGATTTCCTACGTAGCTCGTAGAGAGCATCAAATCTTAACGTAGTTCTACAAGAACAACTTTATTTGATTTGGTTTTGGCGATTGAGCTCGATGAGCTTTGACTTTGTATCGAGTGTCCTACGTACCCTTTTGAAGGGATCAAATCACCCGTAGTTCCTCCATGATTTTTTGATTTGAGCTTTGAGGCGGTACTCGAAAGTTGTTGAGCTTGATGCCGCCCGAGTAGCTTGTTGATAATGTTAAGCCACCGAAGTTCTTGCGGATAATTTAAACTTGGCTTGATGTGACTTTGTGTCAAAATTGTGTGTCGACCTCTATCCATCTTAGTCATCGAATTGCGGATCTCGGAAAGTGCTGACGCAGTAGCTCACCATGAACGGAAGCGAACCGTTGCAAAAGAACTTGCAAAAACTGTGTGAACATGCCAACTTTGGAGACTCGCCATTGCTGCTACAAAGCTCCGTTTTCGTTGATTTTTGTTACTCCATGTTCATTGTGATGTCCTCTATCTATCACTAGTTTCTGTTGGCTCATATACTCCCGGAGCTGAACGCAATAGGGCCTTAAAGTGGCCTGCTGGGCAGTTCATTTGTAGAAATTGCGTGAACGTGTCAACTTTGCAGTTTCGTCATCACTGCTACAGAGCTCCGTTTTTGTTGCTCTTTGTTTGGACGCTTTCTTTGCAGTGCCCTCTATTGATCTCAACTCTGTTTATACATATACATAGATGGAGTTGTTCCCAATAGTATCGCCAACTTGACTGCTATATAGATATTTTTGTTATATAGCATATATATGGTCTTCGTGGCTCCTTTTGCGTGGTGTTCGAGACTTCCTCGATCAATCCTTTGGGGCATTTGTGGCCCGCCGGCTGTAGTGAGTATAGCATAATATTGGGAAGTTGATTTGGGAGCACGCAAGGATTATCATCGGGTGTTTGTGGAGCGTGCAAATATGCCGTGTTGTGCTGGAACCGTTCAAATGTGGTCGAGAGGCCAACTTCTGGCATCAGCTGCGGTTACCATAGAGCTCCGTTTTTTCTGCCGTTTCTTCCAGCACCCTGATTGAATAGCCTGCTTTTGTCCGCAACTCACCACAGTCTTGGATACATCCCGAGTTGTTCGTCACCTCCTCCGTCTTCACGGTAGCGGCTGCGAGCTTCATCCCCTCCTTCATGACATCGGTCAGGAGCCTCATTTCGACCTTCAGCACCCACCTTAGTATATTCCTGCCTCACAAAGTTTCCAGGCGCCAGGAGGTCGTGGCGAAAGCCGAAAGCGTAGCTCTAGATGGGGCTCGATCGATCTTTGACAGGAGTATTTGCTTAGCGACGACATGCCGGAAGACGTGACGGAGACGGCATGCCTTTGGTTAGGGCCATCTCTGCAGTTTGCCTTTGTTATGGATGATCGTTGCTTGATGGCTTGCTGATTTGTCCATGGGTGAAGTTGAAGATGACCCTCCCACCGAAACCTTCACTTGTTGTCCGTTTTAAATGGATGGAGCTCCCCCTGAGCTGCATTTGATGGTCGTCTCGGCGTCATATTGGTGACCTTTGAGGCTGTTGGAGAGCGGGGGTTGCATTGTGCAGTTGTTGGAGATCACCTAGGGCGCTCCGTTGTGAGTCGCCGGCTTCCGAGAGTAAGCTTTTTGGCGATGTTTTGTGAATTCCATGTGGACTTTCCTGAGGCATCCGGTTTAGGTAAGTCTTCTCGTAACCCACTCTTTATTTTTTATGCTCTCTTTTCTCTCCTCTCTTTTTTTTGGCTTACGAGAGAACTACCATTGCGATGCCTTGTGGGTAGTCGAGCATTGAGACGGAGGATATCGAGACCGTAGGAAGGCGGGCGCGACATGTGCATCACCAAGCTTGAGGAAGATGGAGATGGCAGGCTTGCCGTACAAACTCCGGGTTTGTACCTGCATCGGTATTGACATGGAAAGGGGAAAGAAATTATACCTTTACTCCGCCGATCGATCAATTGTGGCGGCAAGCCATCGATGGAGCAATGGCGTACTGGAGCCTTGACCTCCGCCGACCAAACTTGTTCTCCCTTTGTCACATTGGAGGCCTCCTCCCCCTTCTTTTTTCTTTCTTGTATGGTATATATATATATGTATGTAGATATATACTGCATACAACTATACAAGGTCTTTAATTAAGGAATTCAATTTGGACAAAATAAAACGGCTAACAAGGTCTTTAATACAGCCGTTGATTTTTTGGCATCCACTAGCCGTTTCTCCTCGTCATTTCATCCCGTTCTAATATGGATTGGGGACAAATGAATTACCACAAGTGTAACCGTTACGAGCCTTCAATATTGGGAAAACAGCTCAGAAGGATTTATTTTAGTCATTAATTGCCTCAAATTATTCAACTAGCCAACTCAATTTAGCTAAGTAAAGGTCAATCACATGTAGTTCTCAATCACCCATACATACAATATGGCCGCATGAACCATGATTCATTTTTGGGAAATTCCGTTTGGTACCCCCGAGATTTTGACAATTCTGGATGGTGTCCCACACTTTTTTTTTGTCCGGATGGTACCCCTGAGTTTTGTCAAAAGTCCGGCCCATGCCCAAAACTCATAATTTCTTCTTTTTAATGAATAAAACCACCCATTATTTTTATTTTTTCATAAATATGCCCATTTACTTTTAACATTGAACAAAACTACATATTAATTAACAAAATTCAACACAAAAGTGACAAAACAAACTTTATTTTTTAAAATTTTACAAAATCACATATTATTTCCAAAATTTTTATTGCAATATTTGTAAATGTGATTGATCAATATTTCCAAAATTTTTATTGCAATATTTCCAAAATTTTTTATTGCAATATTTTTAACACATATTATTTTTCAAAACAATATTTAACTTATATCTCATTAACTTTAAACATTTGTAAATGTGATTGATCAATTTAACCAAATGCTTGATTATAATTTTTTTGAAAAAGAAAAGTAAATTTTATTTATTTATTTTTCTTCTTGTAAAAGAAAAATATAATAAGAGATTAATCATTCTTATTTTATTAGGTTTTATGTATTCCAAACAAAAGAAATGAATAACACCTTCTTTTATTACACAAGAAATGATTTTGTGCATTTTTTAAAGCATAAAGGGTGGTTTTACACAAAGTATGGTTTTACAAAGTATTTTTTTTTATAATGTATAGGTTAACTATTTTTGTTCACATAATAAGATAATGGATTTGTGCAAAATTTTGTAAATAATGGGTGATTATGTACATGCAATATTTGACAAATAATGAGATTTATTTTTTATAAAATATGAAAAATATGTAACAGATCTTTTGTGTAATGTCAAAAATAATAGTTGATTTTCTTCAAAAAAAAAATTTGGAAAGAATGGGTATTTTTTGCTACAACTTTGGCAATAATGTGTGATCTTATTAATTTTAAAAAATAAAGGTGATTTTGTCAATTTTGTTTTGAATTTAGTTAAATGATAAGTAGTTTTGTTTAATGTTAAAAGTAAATGGGCATATTTATGAAAAAATAAAAATAATGGGTGGTTTTATTCATTAAAAAGAAGAAACTATGAGTTTTGGGCATGAGACGGACTTTTGACAAAACTCAGGGGTACCATCCGGACAAAAAAAAAGTGTAGGACACCATCCGGAATTGTCAAAAACTCGGGGGTACCAAACGGAATTTCCCTTCATTTTTTTAATGGACCATACCAAGACATTTTGTATGTTCAAAATTTTACCCTTCAACACTACTTTAATCCAAAATTAAATGATATCGTACATGTATATTTATGCCTTCTCCAACAAATTTCTCACTCCGCCACTAAATGTAAAACATGGGTTTAGTGGCGGATCTGAGGGGCTTAGGGCGATTGAAGCCCCCTAGCTCGGAACTAAAACCTAGATAAAAAAAAAAGGGGAAATTACACATAACCACCCGTAAATTATGGTACTTTTCACATAATCACTCATAAAAACTTAAATTATATTAAACCTCCCATAAATTTGACTTGTTTTCATAAGACCACCCACACATTAAGCTTCTATTTATTTTGTTTAAAACGTCTAAAATACCCCTAATTCAAGCTTATTTGTTTGTACTTTGTAAAGGAAAGATCTTGCATGTATATAAGTGTTTGGATTCCAATATATTGTATTATGTTTATAATGCAAAATAGACAAGGTCGTCTTTGGTAAACAAAAAATTTAAGGTAAATTAAGGGTGTGTTTGGATTTCATAATTTATTAATTATATATAATGTAATAGTTTTATCCCGATTTATGTGATTATTTGATTAAATTACTATTTTACCTCAGTTTTTATGAGATTTTTAGATATACAACCAACAACTCACATAAATCGAGGAAAATAATTGAATTATAATTAAAATGGAATGGAATTCAAACCCACCCTAACTACTCCAACCAATATATATATCTAAATTGGATTTGCAATGTGAAGAGTCGGGAGTTGCAATAGCACCTAACTGTCTCCTCTCCTTCAAATGTTGAATAAGATAGGGATAAGCTCTAAAATAAATCAAGATTATTGCTTTAAAAGAAGGGTAAATTAGCTCATATCTTAAATTACAAACCATATCATTTAAAAAATAAGCTAAGCTTATACATATCATTTGACAAATTAGCCGAACATGAATAATTTTATTATAATTTATCCTTTTCTAAAAGGGTAAAAGTAAAACCGGATTATTTAACAAATGGGAAGTCTTATGAAAACAAAACATTGCATTAAATACAAATAAGCTTGAATTAAGGGTATTTTAATCTTTTTAAACAAAACAAATAGAGGTTTAATGGGTGTGTGGTGTTATAAAAAGATAACTAATTTATGGGTGGTTTACTGTAATTGATTTAAACTATATGACCCTTGACCCGAAAAACTTTGCAAGACTAACCCCTGCAAAAAAAAAATTGCAAAGGGCCATCATCTCTGCCCGGTTAGAGACGGATTGTAGCCGGTGGAGAGAGAAAAAGCAAGAAGCATTTATTGCCCGTCCCTTTCAATCTCTGAAAACCCAAAACAGTCGAGGGAAGAAGATGGAAGAAGGGTAGGCGGAATTGAAGAACAACGGTGGATCTCAAGCTTTTGCTGGCTCCGGCGAGGCTACAGGGGCGGAATTGAAGGACAACAACACCGCCAACAGACACCGGAGTTTCTATTTCGCAGATCTGGTGAGGGTTTCTGTTGGGGTGGAGGTGTTGGCTCGGATCTGGTTTCTCTTGGCCGGATCTGGCCGCTCTCTAGCTCTTCTCTGAAACGTGGTAGCGGGTTGGTCTGATCCAGTTGGGTCTGGCTAGATCTGTCTTCGGTTCCATGGTTTTCCGCCTCTCTCTCTCTTGGATCTGGGTTGGGATTCATGGTTGTTCTTGAGTCCGGGGTTAGTCGCCTGGGTGTTTGGTGGCTTGGGATGTGGTCCGGAGACGTGGACCAGCTGAGTAGTGGCTTGGAACTTTTGAGCTCCTCCTGGTCTGGCCGGTTCGCGACTGTTAGGCGCCCGCGGTTTCTTCCTGGGCTTGTGAATGGCGGTGGGGTTCTGTCCAGATCTGAGTGGTGGGAGGTTGGTGAATCCCTCAGTTCGAGCCGGTTGTGAGGTCGCGGGGATTAGCTTGGTGGTGTTGGCCTGTGGTGGTTTGACTGTTGTCGCGCACTTGAACCTACGATGTCTACTGTGGAGAACAATTTGTGGCGTGTCACATATATATTAATATATATTGAATAGCCTCCCAAATTACCCAAGATCGGAGTTCACGGCCACCGTTTTCAACTGGATCTGTGAGGATTGCAATTAGAAAGTCAACGGAGCATTTGATAATTATTTGCAAAGGGCACCGTAACAGTGCAATATTATCGAGCCTTATTTGCGAGCACGGGTGATCGAATCGACTTACCTATTAATTACCGGACGATTGGGAGTTGTACTCGCTCAACCCGAGTCGAGTACGTATCATGGTTAGAGTTGCTGGTCCGGGCTCCTCCGGGCTTGGCTGGGTTCCTCTCTTGCGTTGTACTCGAAATTTGGCTTGAGTTTGGTGGCAGTGATGTGATAATGGGTCCGACGTTTTGGTGGGCGGTGCTGGTCGGAGGTTCCTCTCTTACATCGATAAAGAACGAGGTCTATGATTGAAAAAAAATCTTGTAAAAAAAATACTGATATCTAATGGAAGTGGGTAAATCCCACACATGTCATGTAAAAAAACTCATCTGTCATGTAAAACAATTCACCTGTCAAGTAAATAATTGACGTGTTAAGTAAATAATTCACGTGTCAAGTAAAAAAATTCATGTGTCAAGTAAAATACATTATGTGTCATGTAAATCTGGTATGGGTGACATGCAAATTCAATATGGGTGACGGGTAATTATATGCTGATCCGGACCTTTCTAATTGACCTACCTAATGTCTTAAATTCATTCTGAATTGACATGCCTAATGTATTGAAAATCATGTTTGGATGAACTTTAGCATTGTGAAGCTGGGTATTTTATTGAATTTAGAATGATATAATGCTTAGATTTAGCCATTTTGTATTAGGTGATGAATTCAGATTAAAGGATGATGCATGAGTTCTTAGCATTAACCTTACCAACATATTTAGTGCATCTTTTCTATTGAACTTGTGTAATGAAAGTAACAAGGTTAACCGACTTTAAATAGGCGAACATTGTGATGCTATTAATGAAAGAAAATAACATGACAGGTAATGCTATTAACATGACAGGTCATACTGTTTAACATGACTGGTCATAACCTTTAACATGACAGGTAATGCGAATCGATCATCTTCTCCATAATGAAAGAAAATAACATGACAGGTAATGCTATTAACATGACAGGTCATACTGTTTAACATGACTGGTCATAACCTTTATAATGACAGGTAATGCGAATCGATCATCTTCTCCTTAATGAAAGAAACTAACATGACATGTAATGCTATTAACATGACAGGTTATACTGTTTAACATGACTGGTCATAACCTTTAACATGACATGTAATGCGAATCGATCATCTTCTCCTTAATGAAAAGAGAGGAAAAAGTGTTCGGTTTCGATAGAATACTGTGTAAATGCGTCCACAGGAAAAAGTGTTCGGTTTCATATGCAGATGAGGTTCATTCAATATTGTAATATAGTATGAATGATCAAAATTTGTTTTTATTACCACAAGTGTTATCGAATATATGATGCATGATCTTTGGCAATTTCGCATTTAATATGTTGTTTTACTAAAAAAATGTACATTGTCTATGAATTACAAGTTCGAATTTCCCATAATTACAAAATGTGCGAACCACTTGACCAAAAAAAAAATTGTGCGAACCACATACTCAATTCCTCGCTATGTACCATAAGCGTTTCCAAGTGCATCATAAGTGACACAAAAACGCACCGGTCAGTCCACCAAGATGCACATAGAGCACTGCCATGTCAAAACTATTAACTATCATGTCAAAGGTATTACTTGACAGGTTAAAAGCATTATATGTCATGTACATCGTCGTTGAATGACATGTTCGAATTTCCCATAAGTACAAAATTCGTTAACTACATATTGAATTACAAAAGCCGGAGCATAAGCGTCTCCAGGTGCATCATACTTGATACCAAAAGACACCGGTCCTTCGACCAACACGGACATGGGTCGTGAAGAACACACAAGGGGAGATGAAGAGCTATTCACGCTGCACTTACCATTTTTTAGAGAGAAATTCATGGAGCGTATTTGCCCATTACACTACCAAAGTAGCAAGATTGACAAAGATTATTCAATGGCACACACACAGGATTCATGGGAAAGCCTAATTACACTAGCAACGTAGCAAAATTGGCAAGTAAATATTAACTAGTGTCATGTACAAACGTTGAGGCTGGAATGTTGACATAAACGGATGACATGTATAAAAGCTGGTGGCAAAACGTGAGTTGTTTTTTCTAAAAAAGTGGGTTGCTTTTTCTCTCTCTTTCTCTCAGCACTTTCTGAAAAAGTGGGTTGCTTTTTCTCTCTCCTCCTCTCAGCACTCTCTCTCCTCTCATTAATTCCCTCTCTCACATGCTTTTCTTTTTCCCTTTTTCCTTTCCTCTCTCATCTCTCTCTCCCTGTCAGCTTTTTGTCCAATTGTGTCCCACAATCTCACCTGTTACCGGCTACACTTGTAAGCGGATATCCGCTTTTAGCAAATTTTTTCCACATGGGGTTAGTTGTGCAAAGGTCATCACCCAAGAGGGTCATTTTAGCAAATTTGCCTTAAGTTTTTATGGGTGGTTATGTGAAAAGTACCATAATTTACGGGTGGTTATGTGTAATTTACCCAAAAAATTATGTATTTTTTGGCTAATTTTTACCAACTTTAGGGATAAAAACAGTTTAAAAAGAGTATAAAATTACAAAGATAGTTTAGATTAGTGGTCAAGATCGAGGTAAGGAGAGTATATATTTAATTATTATCGTGAAGTTATGAGTTCAAACCCCTTTAACATCACCTTTTTCAACAGAACCAGTTTTTGGTCGATGCAAGGCGTGTTTGCACAGGGCTCGAATTTGTTGGGGGCTCAATAAATTAAAAATTAGTGCGTAGTGTGTGTGTATATATATATATATATATATATATATATATATATATATATATATATATATATATATATATATATATATATATAACAATGTTATCATGTTCAAATAGACAACTGTGGTGTAGTGGTGTGTATTTTGCTCGTAATTACAGTGATGCCGTGTTCGAATCTCCATATTGCATGCTTGTATTACTTTTATTTCGGTCCCACTTCCCCGTTCTTCCATTTTTTTTCCTAGGTGAGCCCTTCTCTTCCATTCTTCTATAGTACTCCGTAGTATATAGTTGTATTGTATATTTGTATTGCATTCTCTACCCAAAGTATTATTTTTCTTTGGGGCCCACTCCCCATCTCTTCCGTTTTTCATCCTCTTAAGGGCATTCGCATCCATATCGGTTTCAAGGGTTTCTTAACCCCCATTTATCAATTTCTCTCTCCTTAAAAATGTCAACTTACTTTTTTACCTACAACAATACGAGTTTTTCTAGAGTTTCTTAACTTTACTTTCCACCATTCATTATATATTACAATATGTTTAAGAGTAATACTATAGCCTATATTATTTATAATTGTATTATATTTTATAAAATTAATATAATACTGATATTTAATGAAATGCTTTTTTTTTCTAAATTTTTTTTTCTAAAGTGCAAATAATACACCATAATTTGAAATGTAAACAGTCTCATTTCAAAACACAAGTGAAATGTAAATGAACTACAAGGAGTACATGTAATCGTTCATGAAATGAAAAACATCGAAATACATGGGATTAGACATTTTTTTAGGTAAAAATTCGAGGTCAGACAAACTTGAACCTCGAAGGTCGACAAGTCGGCAGACGGATAACCGTCGATTCAAATGAAAATACATAGACGGTGCAAAATACATGTAAGAGCTATAAGAGCGAACTAAACACAACTAAATCAAATGAGATAAGGACGTAGACGACGGACGAAGTCAAGCACTACCCAGAAGCACCACCGCAGGCCAGCGGTACATCAGGAGTCACCTGTGGCCAGTGAAGACGAACATCCAAGGAACCAGTTTTCCAGGAAAAGGAGATGCATCGATACACACTATCACGACCTCAACCTGTCCTGACTCCAACTGCCAGAACCCCATCAATCGGAGAAGAAATCTCAGTAACGCCAAAAGCAAAGACACACACTACCTGAATAGAAAGCACCAAGAACCCTAACGGGATTTTAGCCAACTCTACCGGGATTTAATACCTGTCATATCGAACGGGACTTTATGGACAATGTATTAAGATATAGATTAAAATAAATTAAATATTGTTATTAGAATAATTAGGAGATATTTGTTAAGATTTGTTTTTATCACAATCCTTGTAATCTCTTATAAATAGATATTAATAATAATGGTAAAAGTGTGATTTTCTCCACCAATCATCAACATGGTATCAGAGATTTTTTAGCCTAACGAATTCAATCCTCTCAAATACCCCCACAAAATGCCTACGGGAACTTGTTTTCGGCTTTGACCACCCTAAAACCACATTCGAGCAACCCAAACAAGGCTTCGACCACCCTCTAACCGCCTACGGACAACCAACCTTTGGCTTCGGCCACCACAAAACCCGCCTACGGGCAACCCACCCTTGTCTTCGGCCACCACAAATGATGCCTTTGAGCCATCATATTGCCCACGGGCAATCTCTTATATGGCTTCAGCTATACAAATTCGCTTCTGGACAAATAAATAAAATTTTGGCACCACCGTGCTATGCTCCCTGGTCAACCTTTGCATGCACTTCCGCTGACCGGCTGCATCTCCAACAACAACAACCACCGCCACTGGCTTCTACACCTATCCGACCGCCTTGCGTCGTCCAAACATGGCCTCTGGCATCACTCCTAGCTCGGCTCTGATCAACCCAACTTTGTGTCACCAAAAAAAAATCAAGATTAGCGTCCACATTCAACTTTGGTTTCACCTTTGTAGAGATCGTCAAAGACAATCAATTGGGTCAAGCCATATTGATTATATTTTATTTTTTATTTGATTTTATTCCAGTTTTCAACTTTCGATATCTCGATATCCTCCATTTCAACTGCGGAGGAATATTAAGATATAGATTAAAATAAATTAAATATTTTTATTGGAATAATTAGGAGATACAGATTTGTTTTTATCACAATCCTTGTAATCTCCTATAAATAGATATTAATAATAATGGTAAAAGTGTGGTTTTCTCCACCAATCTCTACACAATGTATATATAAATGATTATTCAAATGCATATATATATATATATATATATATATATATATAAACATAAAACAAAATAATTATATGTATATATATGTCAAAACTCGTTTTTTTTTTTGTGTGTCGGGCCACTTTGAGTCCAAGGCAAGACCTTGGTCCCAAAGGAAGAAAATCAGGCCCGTGCTAAGAATCTGCACCACTGGCCAATTCATCGGTAAAAACAAGCAGCCACGAACGTCGACAAGCGCACCACCAGTACGCAATCCACCACGACCACCAAGGGCAATCGGAGGAGGACTACCGGGGGCAAGGAGACAGCCGAATGGCTGCACCCCGGAATCGAAGACAGTGACCGGAGAAGCACAAGGAGATTTAGAACGAGCCCAAGAACAAAAATTCGAGGACTAAGGAGAACGAATTGGTCTAGATCGGAGTAGGAAAAGAACTCTCCGCTCAAGAGTCTACAAAAGCCCCAAAAAAAACATAGAGCTAATTGGCCATTATTAAGGGTTACGAAAGAGAAAGTCTGTGAAGATGGAGGGACGAGGTGACGCTAGGAAACAAACCAATGTTGACTTGATTCAACAACCAAGGGGTTAACTTCGCCTGAACCTGAAAGAGGAAGGTAGGAGGCAGGGAGGTGGACAGACCTACAAGCTAGCCTTGGCCAGGTGCGGTGGGTTTCCGACCTCCGAAGAGGAGTTCGCAGCCTTCAAAGAGGTGGATTTAGCCTCCGAAGAGGTGGTTTAGAGCCTCCAAAGAGGTGTTTCAAAGCCTCCGAAGAGGGATTTGCAACACCCAACGGGGTGGGGTGGTTGGAGCCAATTTAGAGCAGGGAGCCAGTGGGTTCTGTGGTTCTGCCTCCCTCTCCAATAAGAGAGAGTTTTGCCGAACTAGTCCTATTTTTTTTACATGGGATTAGACTTGAAATTATAGAAGAAAATTTAATAATTCATTGATCCATTTCCAAACTTCTTTCATATGTGTTCAACCAAATCTTCCTTCAATTGATAGTGTGTAATCCTATTCTGAAGTTGCATTCGGTTTTCGATGTATTCATCCATGGAGGTTGGTCGTCGGTTGGAGTATATAGTGTCATTACCCTCCACTTGGTCAAACTGTGACAAATCGAAACAAAGATTGTAGTTCTCTCGCTCGTCCTCCACTGTCATATTGTGCAAAACTACACAAGCTTTCATTATCCTCCCCACCAAAGTAATGTCCTATGCAAGTGCTAGATTTTTCATTATGGCAAATAGAGCTTGTAGGACGCCGAAAGCTCGCTCGACATCCTTTCGAGTAGCCTCTTGATATGTAAAAAATAACTTAGCCCTTTCTTATTGCGGGAGCTTGATAGATGGTATGAAAGTTGCCCAATTTGGGTAAATCTCGTCAACTAGGTAGTAGCTCATATTATATTGATTTCCGTTGACTTCAAAGCACACTGGTGGAGATATACCTTGCAACACATCATCGAATACAGGAGAATGATCAAGAACGTTGATATCATTACACGTACCTGGGGTGTCAAAGAATGCATGCCAGATCCATAGAACATATGATGCAACTGCCTCTAACATGATGGTTGGTTTGTCGTCTTTGCCTTCGAACTGAGCTTTCCATGCAGTTGGACAATTCTTCCATTCCCAATGCATACAATCGATGCTACCGATCATACCCGGGAACCCTCGTTGTGCACTTACATGAAGAAGGTGTTGTATGTCTATTGTGTTTGGCCTCCGGAGGTATGTATCACCAAAAGAAGCTATTACACCATCCACAAAGTTGGACAAGCATAGTCTTGCTGTACTTTCTCCTAATCGGAGATATTCATCGACTGCTAATTCTACACCCATACCATATGCCAACATGCGCATAGCTGCTTACATTTTTGTAGGGCAGATAACCCAAGTCTTCCCGTGGCGTTGGGCTTCTGGATGAAATAATCGACATTGCTTGCTAGTTGGTTCACAATGCGTAAGAATAATGGTCGACGCATCCTGAACCGTCTTCTATAAATAGCATCAAGATACAAATTTGAGTGTTTAGATTTGGAGAATTTCTCATACTCGTATACAAATTTCTAAAACTGTAAGGATGGTTTGGGTCATTTGGATCCATCTCAATGAGAAAAAAAAATGGTAAGATATATGGGAGAGAGGAAGCTAGAAAATGAGCAGATGAGGGATAATGGTAAGATAGATCGTAGAGAGGAAGCTGCAATTTGCATGTTTTTATGCAATGTCAAAAATTGCATGCAATTAATTTCAACAAAAATTACATGCAATTAATTTTCTCCAAAGGCTAAAACAATTAATTTTATATATGTAATGTCAAATTAACACCAAAAATTTGCACGTCGAAATGGACGTGTAGATTTGCAGTGGGTTAATTAATTAAAAAGCGTACTAATTAATTAAAAATAGCTACACATTGAAATGGACGTGCATTTAAAAAGAAGGATTTGCGGTGTATTTAACAACACCCTTTTTTTTTATAGAAAAGAGCCCCACTTTGCCCATTACTTTTGGCTAGAAAGGCTAGGTTTTCTTGAGTTTTCATCATAGTTTGTTGTGCATATGGCATGGGTTTTTAAAGCATATATTCTTTCTCTTGTATATTTCAATCTAAAAACCCCTTTTAAAACGCCAATGCAAGTGGCCTAATACCTAGAGAAATGTTGCTCTTATTTTTTTTCTCTTATTAAATAAATTTAATTATTGGGTAATTACTAGATATAATAATTTATACAATTAAAAAGGTAGTATAATTAATATCTATATAAATTTTAACTTTTAAAAATAGCAATAAAATAACTTAAATTTCAATATATTGGGAGTATGTTATTTCTTTAATTATTCTTTTTCAAAAAAGTCCTAGTGACACTAAAAATTACGAAGTATATATATATATATATATATATATATATATATATATATATATATATATAACATTATTTTCATGTAAATAAACGATACATATTTTTTTCATAACATCATTTATGTAATATACAATAAATAGATGTAATTCACCACCAAAAAAAAGTAATTATTGTTGTAACCAACATGAAAAAAATAAAAATAAAAGGGTCTAATTTCAGTTATCGCATCGGGCCTCCGAAAACATTGGGACGACCCCGTTTTTCAATATACTACGTATACATATAAAAAAAATCTCCTTTTTTTTTAATTTTTATTTTTCTTTATTTTTTTCTACTAAAAATCACTATTTAAATCATAAAATTAAGATTTTTTCTTACATATTAAAAAATATTCATTTATAACCAAAAAAAAACCAAAGAAATATTTAGCCATCTCTAAACATTTTTTGGATCCACCACTTCATGGCGTCAGTGATCAGTCGACCCAATTTGGATCTTATTCAGTGATGTGAATTGAGTGGATATATACATTTTTATAGCTAATGAGTTAACAAGATGTACATAAGATAACGCCTAATTCCACTTGAAAGTGTGGTTGGTGCAGTTGAAGATCGATGTAGGTCCCGAATCCAGTGAAAAACCACGATACAAAACATAGTGAAAATCAACTCTATAGTTGCGACGTTGTATATAAAAGGGAAAACCACTCCCTTAAAACGCCAATTTTGCTGCAACAGTTGATGCAAGTGATGGAAATTAGATGCGCAGCGGAAGTCTTAGAAACTATTTTCTATCATCTAATTCAAGGATCTTCATGCATAAAATCGATAGATCAAATCATTGTTCATAGGAGATACCTCTTGATGCGTGAACCGGATCTAAACGGAGAGGATTCGGAAGAGAACTAGAGTCCCACGTGTTGCTCCTCTACTTGGTCCACAAGAGTCCGGTCTAGATCTCCTTTGCCTTCGACTGCTAGGACGAAGATCGAAAGGCGAACAATCAAATTGCTCTTGATTGATGATGGTAGAGTTCCGCCCTCACGTCTGTTGAAGCGGCAAAACTCACGTCTCTCTCTTTTGGGATGTGTTAATTAGGTCAAGTCGTAATAAGCCCATCTTTATAAGCTTATATTTATACCCTACTTGATTAATTATTTATTTTACAAATAAATCTTATCCCATTATTATTAATATATATCTAATATACACTAATAATAAAATCATCTATCTTTTGATCAAGCCCGTCAACTCTAAGTGTGTGACCGCATAGGACCCGTTTATAATAGCCATGGGTTTAACCCGTTTAAGCCCATTAATCGTAGTTGGCTTCTAGCAAAGCATTACGACTCCTAACATAATCGGATTGAATATCTCTATCAATTGTCCTATTCCATAACTAGTCATTGCACATTAAATTAAAGGACACAATTCCTTCAATCTCCCACTTGTCCTTAAACAAGTGTGCAATTTCAGATACCCGTGTCTCTTAATGTCATATTTGATGATATGGTGACATTCATATCTATTATCAAATATATATTCCTTGAACTCCGAGTTCAAACTGTCAATTAAACGGATGATTACAAATAATCCATCCGAGCATTGCCATGCATTTTCAGTTCTTGCTCTTCAAGTGGCCTAGACACCATTCCTTTTCAATGCATCACAGTATGCATGAAGAAGGAGGACATCTACAGTCTTGTATGACTATGGCTCCCACTCAACTTTTGGCAATCCCAACTACGACCTTTATAACTCCCTGTTACGGAAAGCGTTTAGCCGTGTCAAAGAAATACCAATCATCAAGAGAGACCATAACACACTCATGTATGAGGAATCTACTAATCATGGTTTAACTTAAAACTCCGCAATCCCTTTTGTAGAGTCTTGAGGTGGGTCTGTCCTATATATATCATCCATACATGTATATGTAATTGACTAGACATCTCCATGTCCCTATAGCCCATGAAACCTGGCGCTATCAGTCAACTTACAATATAGTCATTTAATAAAATCACCTATGTCCAATTTGATGATTTCATACTACGGACTTGTGATAATTCATAACTGCATTTCACTTAATGGGGTTTCATTTACCAGAACACTTAAGATAAGCCCATTTGCGAACTACGAATTATTTGGACATTTTATTTATTATCGTTCAACACAATATATAAATAAAGATGAAATATCATATATCATAAAATCATCCAATCAAACATAAACTTAGTGTCTAACATTCTAAACATAAAACATAATAGAAAGCAATCTCAAAGCCATTCTCCAATGTGTTTGAGACCCTTAGCCCTAGTGTGACTATCATGCTTGGGCCTAGGCATAGGCTTTGTCAATGGATCTACAATGTTGTCATCTGTATGCACCTTACACATCTTAATGTCACCCTCGGTGACTATGCGTCGAATAAGGTGATACTTCCTCATAACGTGTCTGGATTTGGAGCTCGAGTTCGGTTCCTTGGCCTGGGATATGGCACCATTGTTGTCACAATGGATGTCAATAGGCTCTGAGATGCTAGGAACAACACCGAGTTCATCTATGAACTTCCTCATCCAGACAGCCTCCTTAGCCGCTTCACTAGCAGCTATATATTCAGCCTCTGTCGTAGAATCGGCAACTGTGTCTTGTTTAGAGCTCTTCCAGCTCACAGCTCCACCATTAAGGACGAAAACATATCCCGATTGAGACTCAAAGCCATCTCGGTCAGTCTGGAAGCTCGCATCAGTATAGCCTTGCACGATCAAGTTGTCATCACCCCCGTATACTAAGAAATCATCCTTAGTTCTTCTCAAGTACTTCAGGATGTTCTTAGCTGCACACCAATGTGCCTCTCCTGGATCCGATTGGTATCTGCTACACATACTCAAAGCATATGCAACATCAGGTCGTGTACACACCATGGCATACATGATAGATCCTATAGCAGAAGCATAAGGAATCTTACTCATCTTTTCTAGCTCAGTAGGTGTCTTAGGACACTGCTTCTTACTGAGATATACACCATGTTGCATAGGTAGAAACCCTTTCTTGGAATCTTGCATTTTGAATCTGTTGAGAATCTTATCTATATAAGTTCCTTGACTCAATCCAAGCAATCTCTTAGATCTATCTCTATAGATCTTTATTCCAAGTATATACTCTGCCTCTCCCAAGTCTTTCATTGAGAAACATTTCTTCAACCATTCCTTAACGGACTCTAGCATCGGAATGTCATTCCCAATAAGTAGTATGTCATCCACATACAAAACTAGGAAGACCACTTTACTCCCACTAAACTTCTTGTATACACAAGGGTCCTCTTCACATCTGATGAAATCAAACTCTTTGATCTTCTCATCAAATCGAAAGTTCTAACTCCTGGATGCTTGCTTAAGTCCATATATAGATCTCTTAAGCTTGCATACCTTCCCGACATTACTTGGATCTTCAAAACCCTCTGGTTGTGTCATATACACATCCTCTTCCAAGAATCCATTCAGGAAGGCGGTTTTGACATCCATTTGCCAAATCTCATAATCATAATAAGCGGCAATAGCAAGGATTATCCTAATGGATCTTATCATGACAACTGGTGAAAAGGTCTCATCATAGTCTATACCATGAATCTGTTTAAAGCCTTTGGCAACTAATCTTGCCTTGTATACAAATACCTTTCCATCCTTATCTGTCTTAAGTTTGAAAACCCATTTGCTCCCTATGGGTTTTACCCCATCTGGCAAATCTATCAGGTCCCATACTTGATTTTCAAACATTGAATCCATTTCGGATCTCATGGCCTCAAGCCATTTCTTGGAGTCTGGACCCGTCGTTGCTTGCTTATAGGTATTAGGCTCATCATGTTCTAGCAGAAGAACATCAAGGTTTACATTCAAGATGAAATCATCATAACGTCTTGGTTGTACCCTTGGCCTATCTGATCTACGGGTGGGTTCAACTGGTTCAACAACTGGAGCTGGAACAGTTTCCACAACTATTTGTGGATCCTCTTGTTCCGGTTCTCGGATGATTTGGGGCCCTTGGCCTTCCAAAACCATCAACTCATCTTCGACATCATCTATGTCATCTCGTTGTTGAGTTTGTTGCTCTTCATCATGAACTGGTTCAAGATGAATATTTCTCCCACTTGACTTATTGGAAATGAACTCTCTTTCCAAAAAGACACTATCCCTTGCAACAAACACCTTTTGTTCAGCGGGATTGTAGAAGTAATATCCAAAACTACCTTTTGGATACCCTATAAAATAGCATTTATCTGATTTAGGGGCAAGCTTATCCGTTTGTAAACTCTTTACATAAGCTTCACATCCCCATATCTTCATAAAAGACAATTTTGGAACCTTTCCAGTTCATATCTCATATGGAGTTTTGTCTACAGCTCTAGACGGAGTCCTGTTTAGTGTAAGTACGGCAGTTGTGAGGGCATATCCCCAGAAGGATACCGGAAGGTCAGCAAAACTCATCATAGATCGGACCATGTCTAACAGGGTCCTGTTTCTCCTTTCAGATACACCGTTAAGCTGTGGTGTTCCTGGAGTAGACAACTGTGTTACTATCCCACAATTTTTCAAATGATGATCAAATTCATGGCTCAAGTACTCACCACCACGATCTGATCGAAGTGCTTTTATTTTCTTGCCAGTTTGAGTCTCTACCTCATTTTGAAATTCCTTGAACTTCTCAAAGGATTCCGATTTATGTGACATAAGGTAAATATATCCATATCTACTCATGTCATCAGTAAATGTGATGAAGTATTTATAACCACCTCTAGCTTCTGTACTCATTGGCCCACATACATCAGTATGTATAATGCCCAATAGCTCAGTAGCCCTTTCATTTGTTCCTTTGAAAGGTGACCTTGTCATCTTGCCCATCAAACATGACTCACATGTATCAATGGATTCACAATCCACGTCTTTTAGAAGTCCATCTTTATGGAGCTTCTTCATGCGATCTAAACTGATGTGACCCAAACGACAGTGCCATAGGTAAGCTTCACTCAACTTACTTGATTTTTGCCTTTTTGTATTTATGTTATATGATTCTGTTGTAAGGTCGAATACAAATATTCCATTAATATCTTGAGCACGAGCATAGAAGATATCATTCTTGTGAATAATTATACCTTCATCTGTAGTGCTAAAATTAAAACCTTCAGAATAAATTACTGCAGCCGAAACAAGATTCTTTGTAATGCTAGGAACAAAATAACAATTATTTAGTTCTAAGATTAAACCAGAAGGAAGAGATAAACTAAAATCTCCTACGACAAGTGCAGCAACGCTTGCTCCATTTCCAACGCGTAGCTCTATCTCCCCTTTCTTCACTTGTCTCCTATTTCTTAGTCCCTGCACATTTGAAATAATGTGAGCACCACATGCGGTATCTAATACCCAAGTAGGACCATTATCTAATGTGCAAACATTGGTTGACAGTAATTCAATAACATAAATACCTGAAGTGTTGGAACTCAAAGTCCCATTCTTCTTGTCTTCCAGGTACTTGGGACGGTTTCTCTTCCAGTGTCCCTTCGCCTTGCAATGGAAACAATAATGGTCTGCAGCCACTCTTGGCTTCTCACCTCCCTTAGGTTTTGCAACTTTCTTGCCTTTCTCTTGGGGATTGTTCCTATTCTTGGCTACCTTCTTAAACCCTTTCCCTTTATTGACATTAAGAACTTCTTTCTTGTTGTCAGTAGGAGTATTCTGCTCAGCAGCTTTGAGCATACCATGGAGTTCATTCAGGTTCTTCTTGAGACCATGCATATGATAGTTCATCCTGAATGAGGCAAATCCATCATGCAATGAGTGAAACACGATATCTGTGGCCAACTCTTGGTCATATGGGGTGCCTAGTGTCTCCATACGGCTAAAAAGCCCAATCATGTTAAACACATGAGGACCTACTGGCTTCCCCTTCACAAGCTTGCTATCCAGTATAGCTTTGTGAGTTTCATATCGTTCAATCCTTGCCTGTTCCTGAAACAACACTTTCAGGTTGGTGATGATTGTGTAAGCATCCTGATGTTCAAACCTCTTTTGAAGATCAGGTTCCATGCCTGCTAGCATCAGACAAGTGACAGGCAAAGACTCACTCCTAAGCTTTTTTTCATTAGCCTTCTCCTCATCTGATGAGGTATCAGTAATGTCAGGGATAGGGGTTGATAGGACATCTTCACGCCCTTCAGACCTGAGGACGATTCTCAGATTCCTTTCCCAATCGAGAAAATTCGTTCCATTCAATTTGTTTTTCTCAACTATTGAGCGCAGGGTGAATTTCAAGTTATCGTTCGACATAATGCCTATATAAAAGGAAATGACATACAAATCAGTTTATGTTCGAAATGCAAATTACTTAGGATCAAACACCTTTAAAATAAGTAAATGCACATTTTATTCAAATTGTTATTGTTCCTGGTGAATAAAATGATTCCAAGATCCCATTACACACAAGACCCAACGTACTTTTGCACTGCCTTGAGTCTTGTATGCTCAAGGTAAGTAACAATTACTAATTATAACTCCTTATAATTCTTGGTTGATGATCCACATCCAATGTAAAATCATCATATGCCTCAAGATCCAAAACTTTGCCTTTTGGTCTCTCGTTGGGTACAACCATATCAAAGCTTATGAACCCCTTGTATAGATTTACCCTCATTAGCCCAAGATTATGAAAAAACACCCTCACTTTTGTGAAGCCCATCCAACCAAAAATCCAGAACTTAATGGGTTATGATATGAAAAGGCATTGCCCCAATTTACCTTAGGAACTTAAGTCTTTTATTTGTCTTTATTTATAAGTGAAAAAATATCATAAATAAAAACAACATAAAACTTAAAATAAGGCATTCAAAATGCAATGAAATTGTGATCCTAGTATGGCCCCTACGATGCATAAAATAAAGATCTAATCTTCATGGGTCTCCACCCTCGCGCCCTTCATGGATCTCCATCCTTGAACTTCTTATGTCTTCTTGTCTTCTTGTATTAATTACAATATTTCCTAATAATCTAATTACTGAAAATAAATTACAAAAATACATAACGATACGCAGATCGTGTACAAAAAAAATATAACGATACGCAGATCGTATTTACGGGCCATACTAGTCACCTTATGTATGCAAGCAATATATCATAATATAAAACAAGCATAATAAATCCATGAACATTCTTGATATTTGAATTCAAAAACTAGCAATAATATATATGGAGTTAATTTTATGGTAACTATTACCTTGTATAATTGGATAGAAAATTTTTATTAGGGATAAGATATCTACCGAATCTAATTAAGGTAATTTAAGATTTTACATTAAAATCATAAATATCTTCCATAACCCTAATTCCCGCATCCACTCCCACTGAAATTTTGTAACAATTACAAACTTTTGACAATTGTAGAATTAAGATAGGTTTTCATAAAACTTAAAATTTTGACAAATTAATATATGAATCAAATTCACACAAAATCTATCAAAAGATCGAGATAAAAACAAAACCCTTTTTTTTTTTCAATCCGATCTTGTTCCACTACGAAAGATTACGTAATTCAAAGAATTCGTCATCATCTCAGTGGTAGACTTTCGTACGAAATTCAAAGAATTCAAAGATTACATACAATTCTTTCGTACAAAAGATTACATACAATTCAGTGGTAGACTTTTAGCAGTTGTTAAACTATTTAACATGCATATAAAAGTTTGCAGCTTGATCAAAATTTTAATTTTTTTGACCGTAAATTAACTTCACATGTCAAATTTTCTTTATCCGATCATACGACTTATTCCATATATCAAATATATATTACTAAATTGAATCAAAATTAACAAGAAAATCAATCGATCATATCAATTTATGCAAGATGCTCTGATACCACTGATGGAAATTAGATGCGCAGCGGAAGTCTTAGAAACTATTTTCTATCATCTAATTCAAGGATCTTCATGCATAAAATCGATAGATCAAATCATTGTTCATAGGAGATACCTCTTGATGCGTGAACCGGATCTAAACGGAGAGGATTCGGAAGAGAACTAGAGCCCCACGTGTTGCTCCTCTACTTGGTCCACAAGAGTCCGGTCTAGATCTCCTTTGCCTTCGACTGCTAGGACGAAGATCGAAAGGCGAACAATCAAATTGCTCTTGATTGATGATGGTAGAGTTCCGCCCTCACGTCTGTTGAAGCGGCAAAACTCACGTCTCTCTCTTTTGGGATGTGTTAATTAGGTCAAGTCGTAATAAGCCCATCTTTATAAGCTTATATTTATACCCTACTTGATTAATTATTTATTTCACAAATAAATCTTATCCCATTATTATTAATATATATCTAATATACACTAATAATAAAATCATCTATCTTTTGATCAAGCCCGTCAACTCTAAGTGTGTGACCGCATAGGACCCGTTTATAATAGCCATGGGTTTAACCCGTTTAAGCCCATTAATCGTAGTTGGCTTCTAGCAAAGCATTACGACTCCTAACATAATCGGATTGAATATCTCTATCAATTGTCCTATTCCATAACTAGTCATTGCACATTAAATTAAAGGACACAATTCCTTCAGCAAGTTGGCAATCCGCGTCGCCGACAAGTTTCAACACATCTGATCCACATATATGTTAAGAGAGGTAAATGAAACCAAAAGTGTCCTACATCGAAAGTTGAACATAACAAGCCTTAGTATATGAGTCTGTGTGCTACTCCTTTTATTGTCAATTGGTTTTAGAATGAAACTTCACTTGGCTTGTGTGCTAGGCTACTAGCGCATGTGCGTCCGTGCACAAGAGCCCTAGTCATCGGTCCGAGATAGACTTTGACATGGTATCCAAGGCTTTCTAAGAAGTTTAGAAAAGAAAAAAAAATTAGAGAATAGCTTTCCTTCGTGAAGATGATACGAGTTGTAGAAAATTAATGTGGATTAATTGGGAAAAAAAAAGTTAGATTAGGAATTGAGCTTCCATTCTAAAACTCATTGTCAATAGAAGGAGTAGCCCACCGACTCATATACTAGGGCTTGTTATGTTCGAATTTCGATGTAGAACACTTTTGGTCTCATTCACATCTCTCAACATACATGTCTTTTGAAAAGTTGAACCTACGGTTATAAAAGAAAAATATGGGTAACTATGCTCGACAATCCCAGAAAATCCTCTCAATTTATGGTGGAGCCAGAAAGTTTTGAAGGGCACAAAAGCATGGTTCTATTCCAGATACCAATGATGTTCTACTTCAAAATCTAATTGTTTGTTCTTCTTTTTTACAGCCAGGGAGAGATTCTCAAACTTCAATCATACAACCATTGTTATTAGAACCTCAATCCGGATCTTTAGAATCATATGATCCTAAGATCCTATTCAGGAGCCCGATTCGGATCTATGCATAGAAATTTTTTTTGTAGGATCTACTATGGAATCTATAGAATCTTAATGGACCATAGAATCTTACAATCCTTTTTTTTGATAAGATAAAAATCCGGGTGGTGGTTAGCCAACCCGAGAGCATCCCGAGGGATGATATCATAAAGATTTGAAAGAAATACAATCACATAATACAACAAAAGAACCAACAAAAACAAACCCGAAAAACCCCAAACCCTAAGCAAACAAGCGGACACAGTAGCGAGAGAGGAATGAAGCCCGGCGTGGTGAAGTGGATAGCGAGCGCATGGGACAACACCTGCTGACACGATGTCTCGCCGCCGGAAAGACGGAAAGCAGAAATCCTCGAAAGGCAAAGACGACTCCTGGAGAAGTGTGGATCACACGACGTTCCCCCCATCTACATGAGGGATCTTCGAAGACCACAAACACCACCAACACGATCACTTCGATCAACCAGGACCGCAAAACTGCTCCTCAACCGAAACTAACCACGAACCAAAAGACGGACACCCAACCAAAACGAGGAAATATAGCACGACCGCGAGTAGGGCGAAGAGTGAGAGAAGAAACCGGACGGACACCCAACCACAAACCCCACAGGGAATTGTTTATACATAGTAAATAAATAAAATTTACTATATTTAATTATAATGATCCTATTTTTATTAATAATATGTATTTTTTAAACATTTGTTTTGTTTCCTTAGTTGATTTTAGGGTGTTTAAGTGTACAAATTCGTAAATGTAGTTTTTTATGTCTTGAAACCAAAATATATTGTGTAACTAACATTTTTTCCCTCATTCTAGAACTTTAAATTAAGTCACTTTGTTATATATATTTTTATGTATTTTTTATTTTTTTATTTAATTATATATCGAGGATGTGACATTGGATAGGGACCACTGGAGGAGATGCATTCGGGTTGCGGGTGTTTAGAGTTCTGGGCCGGTTGGGGTTGTGTACGTCTTTTGGTCTATGCTACTGACTTCTTGCCTGCTTCTTTTCTTACTTATTTTCCTATTGTGTGGCCTAATACCATATACGTGGTTCATATCTCCTATTGTTCTAGGTCTACAGGGAACACTCTCTCGACTTGTTCGGGAAAAGAGTGCATACATCCTGACCCCTCACATGCACCCTAGTTAATTGTGGGATATACTAGGTTGTTGTCGTTGTTGTAATTATATTTCGAGGATCTTACAGTCCCCTAATGAGATCTTACAATTCGATCCACATATCCTGTTGTGATTCGATCATCCTAGAATCACAATCCTAATAATATTGCATACAACATACCATTATATCTTATATCAGCTAGATTAAGAGATTTATAAGAAGAATGAACATCTGAACTACCATTAACGCAGCATAGTAAAATCAAATAAACCAGAGAAGATGCAATAAAAATGATGAAGGAAATAAGACCATGAATTGTAGTGAGTAGAGGAGAAAACCGACCTTAACTAGTAACCACGGTTTCACAGAACCAGGAAATAAGTCCATATTTGTTGAGATAACCAACCATGGCAATAAGTGCAGCAAACCAGGTAATTAATTATAGTATTAATCTTAGTTGGTGACATAACTTTGTAAAAATGCAAATGGTAGTTGTAGTTTATAATACTATAATACGTAGTTTTTTCTTGATAATTTTGACACGCGTCATTTTATATCGCCCCGGATATATACACCGCAAATCCACACGTTAATTACGACGTGCATGCACGTTAATTACGACGTAACGTGCAGGTTTGATAGGGAATGGAGCGTGCCTACGTGCACGCACGTAATTTTTTTTTAAAAAAAACGTGCTTGCACGTCGTTTTTTATATAAGTGCACTTTTGCACGTCAATAACAACGTGCAACCACATTTTTTCAAAAACGAAAAAATGTGGCTCACCGTCTCCATTCCCAATTCCAGATCCAACCACAGCGAGAGAGACGCTGACGACGAGTTTCCGAGAGAGAGAGAGAGAGAGCCAGAATCCGAGAGAGAGAGAGAGAGAGAGAGATGGAAAGAGCCGGAGATCCAGACGGAGGTGGTGGTACCAACGGCGGAGGTGGAGTCCATGGAGATGAACACGGAGGAGGCGCAGAAGATGGCGGTGGAGGGTGGTGGTGGTATAATATAGTTTTTAATATAGTTTGTATAATATAGTTTAAATAAATTGAAATATGTGTTGTATGTTTATAGTTTTATTGTTTTATAATATAGTTTTTATTATATGTTTATAGTATATAGTTTTCATAGTTTTTACAAAGACATTACAATGCTTTAAAAGCCATTAAAATACATTAAAAGATATTAAAAAACATTAAAATATATTGAAAGACATTAAAAGACAATGAAAAGTCATATACAAGACATCAGAAGCCATTAAAAGTCATTGAAACTCATTAAAAGCCATTAATATCCATTAGCAACCGGAGAAAACCATTAAAATCCAGTAAAAGTCATTGAAAGGCATTAAAGGACATGAAAAGACATTAAAAGTCATTACAAGACATTAAAAGCCATTAAAAGACATGAAAAGACATTATAAGTCATTGCATGACATTAAAAGCAATTAAAAGTCATTAAAAGACATTAAAATCAATTACAAGTCATTAAAAGCCAATAAAAGACATTATAATACATTGAAAAGTCATTAAAAGTCATTACAAGACATTAAAAGCCAACGGCATCTAATGAATTCGCATAAGTAATACAGGAAGTAACATATTATTAAACACTTCAAAATAACAAGCGGGGAGGCTCTTGAGGACTGATGGTACCCTACGGCCGGTTAGGGTCGGAGACCAGGCAGCGGTCAGCCAGTGTGGAGTAGAGTGTGGGGGTGAGGATACGGTACCTGCTGTTAGGGAGGCCTCGCCGACCCATACTATAGATGATATGTTGCTGTCTGCAGAGGGCGCCCACCAGACCATGGGGAGCCCTATTACAACGAGGATGACAGCTTCTGGAAAGGTCTGCCTTATTTTCGCTCCTCCAGCGATTCGATGGATGGGCAGAAGCTTTCGTTGCCGTCTGACGGCGTACTCGGCAGGTGCGTCACTGAGATTGGTGGGAGTCGACGGGCCCATGGGGGTAGACCGGCTGCTCAGCTGCCCCCCACCATCCACGAGGCTTCTACTTCCGGCGTCCATGCGGCTTTCCACCCCATGATGCTGAGGCTTCGTTCTCCCGCAAACCAGCGCCGATATCGTTGGCTTCTACGGATGACACCATCACTGACGTCGTAGAGGGGGTGGACGACGGGCATGAGAGGCAGGGGCCAGGGGGGCACAGAGGGCCAGGATGGGCCAAGAGAGGGAAGAGGTACAAGAGGAGCCGGCTGCGCAGGTCAACCCATACTTGTCTCCGGGCGATCTGCTGGTGTCTTACAGGCATCACCGAGCCTACCGAGTTTGGAGGGATGCGACTGCGGATTTGTCGCTGCTGAAGATCCACCATCGGGCGAGTAACCTGGCGGCGTTTGACCCGTACGTCTTCGAGGGCTCGGGGACCTGGTGGCAGGATCTGATTCCCTCGGGCATCCCGCAGCTGGGGGCCCTCCATTGGGACGGTGTGGACCACTTCCTAGTCACAGCGTTCTTGGAGCATTGGCATCCGGAGACCAGCTCCTTTCATTTTGCGTGGGGCGAGATGACCATCACGCTGCACGATGTAGCCTGCCTATTGGGGGTTCGGATTAAGGGTCTACCGTGTTTCTCACACCTACACGAGGCGGAGCAGATCCTCACGGTCGCCGAGTACTACCATGTGACCTCACAGGACCTGAGCTCATACAGACGAGTTGGCAGCCCCCCAGTTGGGGTGGTGACGGATCAGTGGATCGAGAGACAGGGGCCGCTCATCGAGAGATGACACTCATTCCCAGGTGTGATAGCGTATTTAGAGGCGGTGTGGCTTCCGTACATAAGGAACATTGTACGATGCTACGCAGATAATGTTCTACATTTCGGCACTCGTACAACAAACAGGTACACTATACTTCCTATCTCATATTACAATATGATATGTCATCAAACATTTAGTAGTATGAACTTCAATGTTTACGTGAAACTGTGTACACAGTTGAGGGTCAACACAAGGTTCTCAAAGAGGCACTTCACTCATCGACTGGTGACTTTTGCATCATGATAGATGCAACCAATAGAGTCAATGATTGCCAGCTGCATGAGCTGCAAACTGCTTTAGAGATCGACCGCTTCAAATGGCCAACGAGGGCGTATAAAGTCAACCTTTTTGATGAGGTAAAGACTTTAATCTCAAAAAAGTGCTTCGACTATCTGTACAAGTTATGGGCGAACGTCGTAAACCAAAACATTCCTCCGGAATGCACGGACCGACATTGGAGGGTTTGTTACGAGATTCCTTGTGTCCATGAGATTCAGGCGTACGTCAGTTCTGGTACTCCGATACCCGCTGAGGATATCCACCTGTTCTGGATGGATTTGTCATGGACTGACATCTACGACTAGGGCTGGGCGAAAATTGGATCGGACCGGGACCAGACCGGAAATTACGGTCTTGGATCGGACCGGAAGCATTACGATCTGGTCCACAATCCAAGAATTTTTCAATTCCGGTTTCTGGTCCAAACCTGGGACAAACCGGAATTTCCGGGTTGGACCGGAATTGGACCGGATTTTGTGTTTTTATTATAAAAAAAATAGGGGGAATTGGTGAAATGTCCAAAAAAGTTGTATTAATTGGTGAAACATCCACATTTTGGGACAAATTGGTGGAGTGTCTATCTTGCCCATAGCAATTTTATCATCTTGCCAATAATAATTTTATTATCTTGCCTATAGCCTAACTCTTTTTTCTTTTCTTTCTTTTTTTTTAACATTTTGTTGTGCAAAAATAAGAGTATGTTGAGCATGTGCAAAAATAACCGCATATTGAGCAAATAAGACCCAAGTCTAGTTTTTTTTTTTTACATTTTGTCGTGCAAAAATAAGAGTATGTTGTGCATGTGCAAAAATAACCGTATGTTGAGCAAATATGACCTAAGTCTAGTTTTTTTTTTAATATTTTGTCGTGCAAAAATAAGAGTATGTTGTGTATGTGCAAATATAGTCATATGTTGAGCAAATAAGACCCAATGCTAGTTTTTTGTTTTTTTTTTTACATTTTGTCGTGCAAAAATAAGAGTGTGTTGTGCATATGCAAAAATAACCGTATGTTTAGAAAATATGACCCAATTCTAGTTTTTTTTTAAAACATTTTATCGTGCAAATATAAGAGTACGTTGTGCAAATATAACCGTAAGTTGTGCAAATATGACCAAGTCTTTTTTTTCCATTTTGTCGTGCAAATATAAGAGTACGATGTGCAAATATAACCGTATGTTGAGCAAATATGACCCAAGTCTAATTTTTTTTTATTTTTTAACATTTTGTCGTGCAAATATAACCGTGTGTTGAGCAAATATGACCCAAATCTTTTTTTTTTTTGTTTTTGTAAAACATTTTGTCGTGCAAATATAAGAGTACGTTGTGCAAATATAACCGTAAGTTGTGAAAATATGACCCAAGTGTAGTTTTTTTTTGTTTTTTTTTTAAACATTTTGTCGTGCAAATATAAGAGTACGTTGTGCAAATTTAACCGTAAGTTGTGCAAATATGACCCAAGTCTAGTTTTTTTTTAACATTTTGTAGTGCAAATATAAGAGTGCGTTGTGCAAATATAACATTTTATTGTGCAAAAATAAAAATATAGATTATGGATCACATAATAAAATATATAGTTTTTTTAATTACTCATATTCATAGGGTAATTTTTGTAATTTAACAAAAATAACCTTCTTCTTCCTCGCGTCAATTTCTTTCCTCTGTGTGAAATCCTTGGAGCCACCATTGGAGGAGAGAAAGCACAGATCCGGCCTCGCTCCCTCGCTCTGGCCTCCGCCTCCGCCTCGTCGCTTCCTCGCTCGGTCGCTCCCTCCGACCGCTCCCTCGCTTTGCCGAACTCGATTGCAAATGCCGGAGATCGACCAAAATTCGTCGATTTGCCGGAATCCGAACTCGAGGATTCAATCGGAGAAGCGCGAAGCCAAAGCCGAACTCGATTTGCTGGAAGCCGAAGACGAGATCCAGATCAATGAACCCCGATTCCAAATTAGTCAATTTGCCGGAAGCCGAACTCGATTCGAGATCGAGAGCAAGAGAGACGAGATCGGTGAAATTGGGGGCCGAATTTTAGGGATCTGAACGCCGATTGCGAGCCTGCACCACCGAGGATTCAACCGGAGAACCGGCGGCGGAGATGAATGGCGTAGGGCTCGTCTGGGTCTGGAAGAATTGGTGATGTTCTTCTGGAAGAATCCGAAAGCAAGAACGACAGCGATCTGGAGGATGCGAGATCCGGCGACGTCGAAGCTTCGCCTCCAGAACCGGCGACGAGCGAGGGCGAGGACGAGAGAGCGAGAGGGCGACCGAGCGGCCGGAGAGATCGAGAGAGTCGAGAGATCGAGAACCTATACAAGGCTCGATGGATCTGTTTGTTTTGATATATAATTGGGGAATTAGTATATATAGTGGACAATTCACCAATTTTTCCAAAAAAAATTGTCTGTTTGGCAAAATAGGGGTAGCGGAAGCTGTGAGCAGCCTCCTTTTCTTTCTTTTTTTTAAAAAAAAAAACAAGTTGTCTCTCTTCCCTTCTTTTCAATCACTCCTCAGTCCTCACGCAACCCTCTCTCCTCTGACTCTCCAAGTACTCTCACGCAGCCTCTCTCCTCCGATTCTCCGAATGGCGGCGACTGGCAAGTACTCTCTCAGTCTCTCTTCTCTTCTACCTTCAATCTCCGTTCACACTCGCCTCGGTGCTCGCAGTAGCCCTCGCTAGAATCTTCAGTTTCCTAGTCGTCGCCCTTCGTCGCCACCCACCGCCAGTTCGTCACCGCCCTCGCCCTTCTCCACCACCCTCACCTTTTGCCGCCCATCACCACTAGGGATCCCTCCCCCCTCTCTTCTCATATTTTTATGTATATTTCCAGATTTCAGATCTAGGGTTCGATAAATTTTTTCAAAAATTTTCATATCTAGGTTTCGATTTTAGGGAATTTCGATTTGTACTTTAAAAAAATAGTAAACTATGTGAATGAGTGAGCCTAGATTCAATTTTCATATCTAGGTTTCAATTTGTACTTTATGGATTTTGCCTTTAAGTTTAAACTTCAATCTTATTGTAAGTTGAACTTGGTTGGATTTGTCATTGTTCTAATTTGAAGGAATGAATGGATTTTGCGCTACTTTAATTTATTCTTCTTTCTTTAGGGTTTTCCTTTTGAGAGGATCCATTTCCCACTCAGCCGATATGCGATCCATATTTTCTTGTAAAATTACTTGTTTTCTCAGCTCTGCTTTTAACTGGCATCCCAACAGCATAATAGATGAAATCAGGAAGGCAAGGACATGTATTTTCACTTATACTACGTATTAGGGTTGTGCAGATTGCGTAATTTATTTTTTTTCATTCAAGTGCAAAAAGAGGCCATAGGAGATTACGGTCCAACCGGTATTTCCGGTCCGCGGACCGGAAAATCCGGGACCATATTTCTCGGTCCCGGTCCGATCTGTGGTCCGAGTCCCTAGAGTTTTCTGTCCATCGGATCGGACCGGGACCTGAATGTTCGGTCCGGTCCGATCCGTCCAGACCGAAAACCCGGCTCTATCGACGACACCCCACTCCCGTATGAGTTGTATCTTAATACACGGCTTCCAATAATTTATGCGACAATGAACTCCACCCACCCTCATCAGCAAGCGTCCGATCGAAAGGGAGGCCACGGGGGTCGAGGAATGTCTGCAGAACCAACCCGTTGCCATACGAGGAGTTCAGAGCAAATTTTGAGAAAGAAGAAGCATGTGCTGCTCGACATCGTTCACAAGGGACCTCAGCTCGACGTGGACGTGATGATGTGTTCGGAGGGTTAAACTGGGGTCGAAACAACGTTGATCCCTTCATGCTCGGACATATTGAGGGTGTGAGGGACATTATTGGAGATGGTCATTGTGGCTACCGTGCTTTGGCGTCATTGACATCACCGATCGGCGAGTCTACTTTCCTGGAACTGAAAAACGTTATTATACAATAACTTGGAGGATCACGCCGATCTCTACGTCGGTTGTTATATGGGAGGGCACTCATTCCAGCAGTTCGTCGACAAACAGAGATGGGCGGGACCTGTGCATGGTGATAGGAGACGTTGGATATAGCTACCCATCATGGGTTTAGTATTTGCAACGGTATATCAGATTCCTCTCGTCGTCCTAGCTTGGCATCATCCATTCACATGTCTCCCTATGTCCTCGCCGACACCTGGTAACAACCCTCAATCAGCAACCCTTGGTTTAGCCTGCATCGGAAACCAAAACCATTTTGCCGCGGTACGACTCCAAACGTCTTATATTACCTATTCTTAATTTTCATCTATATGTCAATATTCTAACTCTAATTTTCTGTTCTCATAGATCTGGTAGCGTCCTAACGCTCCTATTCCGCCGCCTGCGCCAGAATGGGTCGTGCATCATCAACCGAGCGTCGAAGGATCGGATGCTCCGTTTCAAGCTCAGTTTGACAGATTTCGAGCCTTACGTGTCGAGTTCGGTCGCTCTTTACACTTTGTCTAGATTTTATTCCACCAGTCTATTACATATAGGTGTAAACCTTTTTTTTCCGTTCCTTGTAACATTATTCACATATTATCCGAATGAAAATCTTAACAATTATTGATTTTTATTCCAAATTGATTGATGTTAGTGTTAAAACATAAACCTTAAACCTTAAACCATAAACCATAAACCCTAAATCTTAATCCCTAAACCTAAAATGCTCGGAATGGATCAGAATGTCAACTGTATATATTTACATTTCATTGTGTAACTTCAAGGTTAATACTAGTATTCACTTAAATACAGACTGAATTGAAGTGCAGCTACCTACTACTAGGAGTACTAGCTACTACCTTCATTCATTCATACAACGTACTTATTTGCTTGTAAACATGAGAATAAATTAAACATGAGTTGACAAAAAAACAGGTGACAAATTAAACCCTAACGCTAAACCCTGCCCTAACCCTAAACCCTAACGCTAAACCCTACCCTAACCCTAAACCCAACCCTAAGCCTTCAACCCTAAGCAGACAGGTTGTACGTTAATAACAACGTGCAACTTTGCACGTTGTTAATGACGTGCAAATCCTCATTTGCTAACGACGTGCACAAATCTTGGCCTTTGATTGAAAGAAATGGAAGGCCAGGATTAAATGAGCGTTTTCTTTTTAAAAAAAATAGAAAAACTGGTGGGACCCACCTAAAAAGGTCTGACGCGCTTTTTTTTTCCGGATCTGATTTCGCTGTGTAGAAAAACCTGTCCATTCCACTGAATAATGTTTCATAATCTACCGAATAATGTTATATTTTATTTTCCATCCATTTCAGATCAAATTTTACCAATTCAACTGAATAATTTGTCACATACAACCGAATAATGTTTAATTTTTTGTCAACCAATTTTAGTTTTGACTCCGAGTTAATTTTTATGCATTTAGTTTTGAAATATTATTCGGTAGAATAGTTATATTTTTTGGGAAATAGAAACAACATTATTCAATAGAAAACTCCATGTACCGACGAATAATGATTCAAATTTCACCGAATAATTAATAACTCAGTAACACTAACACCCAAAATTCGACATATTCATTTGAATAATTAACGAATATTGAACCGAATGCATTCGAACTACGTACAATGGATTCGAACGGACCACCCCCGGCACCCACCCACCACCCACCCAACCACCCACCACCCCGCCACAAAAAAAAATGAAAAAAAACAAGCAGATTAATGGAAGGAGGACGTAACGACGACGGAGATGAATCGGGACGGAGCACCGGAGAACGGAGTCTGTTGAAAGAGCCCGACCACTGGCCATAGCCCGGAACGGCTCGGATCTGAGCGAGAGGGGAGGAGTCGACCCTAGCGCCGCCCGGATCCGGTCACCTACCGACCACCACACCACCGCCGACGCTCCCCCTCACCAAATTCGGCCACCCCGTGAGCACCCATTCCGGCCATACACCACCGCACCCTCCATTCACACCCCTCACAGCCCCCTCCATTCGCACCCACACACCACCGCACCCCCTCTCCGGCGCCGAAAGCACCCATTCCGGCCACCACCCACCCCGCCACGTCGGATCCACGCCCCCCTGAGCCGACGGCAACAGTCCACCGAGCCCCCACAGCCCCTTTTCGCTTCTCTTTGCATATTCGAAAGAAACCACCCCTAATCGTCTCCTCCTTCCCCTAGCACCGTCGGATCTGAGAGGAGGGAAGGGGCGCCGAGTACCGATGTCGCCACCACCACGCTGCCACCGCCCAGCAATTCGAATCGTCGTGCTCCGCTGTCAACTCGACAGGGCTCTGAGTGCTCCACAAGGATGAAGAAATCATTTGCTAGGGTTTTATTTCAATTCCTTTACACGCGCTACACGCCTCATTTTTTAGTTTGGGCTTTTTTCCAATTTTTTTTTTAAAAACCACCCAATTGACGTGGCATCATCCTAGCCTTTTATTTCCTTTAGATCAAAGGCCCACGATTGTGCACAAGATACACCCTAAGGGGTGTGTACAATCGATCCATCCTATATATATATATATATATATATATATATATATATATATATATATATATATATATATATATATATATAGAGAGAGAGAGAGAGAGAGAGAGAGAGAGAGAGAGAGAAGTTGGTTCCGGTGTACTCAAGCCTTATCGTGTATCATGTGAACACATCTAGGCCGTTGATTGAATGAAATGGAAGGCTAAGATTAATAGGCAATTTTGGCTTTTTTAAATTAAAAAACAGTGGGACCCACGTCTTTTTTTCGCCCACTTGCTGAATGGGAGCGTGTGTGGTGCACTCTCTTCAAATTATTCGACAATATATCTACATTATTCGATCGTATCGTCTGATTATGCAATGGTATCGACATATTATGAGATGGTATATGATTTTTTTTGTTAATCTTTCTAAATGGTTGATTATTCAGTCGTCTATGAATGATTATTCGGTGATATATAGATGATTATTCACCCGTATATGAGTGATTATCGCTTAATTATTCGATGGTATCGGTCGGTTATTTGATGGTATCGATGGATTATTCGATGATATCACTTTATTATTCGATAGTATCACTTGATCATTGACATCTTTAAATTCACCCATAAACAAATCCCACCAAATTGTCCTATATACATATGAATAAAGTTATACATACAAACGAATAAACCTAAATTACAGTATCATTGAAATCTCTATATTCACCACCACCACAATCAAAATAATCGATGCATAAAGGACACAAATTCGATCAAATCATAATGATCAACGAAACAACATATAACTGCAATTGCAATTCAAATACATAATATACCAACAATGAAATAAGAACAGCAACTGATACGGGATCAGAACAAACCGGTTTAATTTGCAAACTCAATTTTAATGGGGTTCCCCTTAATCACAAATCCTTGGAGATCAGCCTTGGCAAGCGAAGTTCCTTGAAGAGCAAGATGGTGAATCCATGGCGGCCTGCCACCGATCGACATCCTCCAATTTGGTGATTCCATGGCGACCAATACTCGAAATATCAACAAATACACAAATTTCGACCCTAAAAAATCAAACATCGACAAAAAAAAACCCCAAATTCGTGGACCCAAATCAACAAACTTACCTATTGATGGAACGAAATCGTCGGAGTACGAGATCGAGAAAAGGGTTTTTTTAAAGATCAAGAGTTACCGATATGCGAATGAAATCGCCCTCCGCCTTCAACTGCCGGAATCGCCGGCCACCTTCGCAAACTTCGCAACCGCCGGAATCGCCGGGCCCCACTATCGTCGTCTTCGATCTGCCAATCGCGCGTCCAAGCGCCCTTCGCAATCGCCGACCACCTTCGCAACTGGATATGCGAACGAAATCACCCTCTGCCTTCGACTGCTGGAATCGGCAGCCACCTTCGCAACCTTCAACCGCCAGAGTCGTCGGGCCCCACCCTCGTCGTCTTCGATCTGCCAATCGCGCGTCCAGGCGCCCTTCGCAATCGTCGGCCACCTTCGCAACCGCCGCCTTCGCACCGCCGAAATTGCCACCAATTCGCCCAGATCTGCACCACATGGCTCCGGCTTCATCGTCTGCCTTCCCTGCACCTCTCACGACTAACCCTAATTTCGACCATAGGCCTGAGCGTTTTCCTAGGAGTCGCCACGTACGGTTTAAATGAATAAAGATGAGGGGATGTATTACACGCGCGTCAACTTGAGAAGCAAAATCCTTTTTCCGATTTTTTAATTAAAATAATAAATTATCTAGGAATAATCACAACCCTCCATTTTTCATCAATCAAAAGCCTAGATCTGTTCACATAATACATGATAAGAGCTGAATACATATGATCCATACTCTATATATATATATATATATATATATATATATATATATATATATATATATATATATATATATATATATATATATATATATATATATGTAAAACCTAGATTCGTCTAGAAATCGATTTTGATAAGCGGAAGTGAAATAGATCTAAGCGATAATCGAAAGATCAAGCAAGAATCACATGCAATAGAACACACAAGCGATTTTACGTGGTTCGGTATAAAACCTACATCCACGGGGCCTCAAGAGTTGGCCGAATCCACTATAAGAGAGTTCGTACAAGGGATGATACAATCAATGAAAGCAAACAACCCTAAACTAATATGCATGTGAATCAGAGGTACAAGGAAGAAGAAGAAATCCCCCTGTATGGGATAAAACCAGAAGATCGATGAAGAAATCGATCTCTAGAACCCGAAATCTCAGAAGACGAGGAGAGCGGCCACCCAGGAGGACGCCGGAGCTCGATCCACCTTCCAGAGAAGCCACCAGCAACCTTTCTTCTCCGAGCGCTCAAGAACCGATGGCAAGAGAAGGAGAGAAAGCTCCAAACCCTAGAAACCCTAATCGGAGAAAGAGAGCGTTTGTGAGGAGAGAGAAGACAGAAGCTGAAGTGTCTCAACCCGAAGCCAGGAAGCGAGGCTTTATAGCTAGGTCAAGCGACCATCACCAAAACGCAGCGCTTCAACTTAAGAGGTAGGGTTTCAGCTCCGCGTCACTGGGCTGGGCTACCAGCTCATCCGAGCTTCGAGATCTCTGGGCCAAGTAATGGGCTAAAGCCCAATACCAGGTTATGTTACATTCTTCCCATCATACCTTATACAAGATATATATATATAGTATAGTTTGTATGCATATATGTTAACTCCGCTATAGTATGGTCTCGTTAGAGGACCAAGCCTAAATAGGCTCAATACGACTCAGTCGAGACACACTCTATAGTGCAACATATATATATATATACCATATACTATAAAATACCTGTATAATCATCATACACACATACATGTCCAAGCATACATAAAACAATATTACATGCCAAAGGAAAAGCTTAGGAAAGTAAACACATAACATTACAATATATATATATATATATTCATGTAATACTCTATCCGTTCATGAAAACATGTCATTTTAACTCTTTACACAATTTTCAAAAAAGTAATATACTCTTTATTTACTAATTTACCCTCATTTATTACTCAATTTTTTTACTTTATCGAAAACGACAACCTACAACTCATCAATCATATCAATGGCGTTTTCGTAAAGTAGAAACTGCAATATATACAATGACATGTTTTTATGAACAAAATCGAACCTTTAAAATGACATTTTTATTTTTGTAACGTAGGAGTTCCGAGGTTGTCGATTAATCCCCCACGAGTTCGAGCCTTAGCCTGCAAAGAACGGGAACTGGTAAGTCAGGTGGCAAGCCACCAAGCAGGCTCACCCAAGCCAATGAAGGCTTGAGCCCACTAATTACCACTAGGGCAAGGGGTCATTGATTTTAAGACGACATGTTTTCGCGAACGGATGGAGTATACTTTAAAAAAAATACTTTTTATTAAGAAAAACATATCATTCACTATTTACGTACGTTTTTTATAATTATAAAAACTAAATAAATAGTAAATTGATATATTTTACTCGTATTATTTTAAGAAAGGTCACTTACTCTCTTCTTTATGACAAATATCCTTTACTATTTATGGATGGTTTTAGAATGGTAAGGACTTTACTATTTATGCACATTTTACTTACCAATGAAGTATTATTTTACAAACGATTTTTCTATCTTATGTCCAAAGAGCATAGGATAACATCCTAAATTTGGAATTTTTTAAAACTTTTAATTAGATTTTTTTAATTAGATTCTTATGATCGTTTGTCTCTTCTATAGGGAATATTTCCCAATTTAGAGTATTATCCTATACTCTTAGGGAATTGGAGAAAAAAAACCGTTTTACAAAATCTCGAAAAGATAATTATGGGAAAAAAATGGTTCAATATAATAATAAAAGCTGAATTTATCTTATTGAATGAAATTTTGAATTGGTATTAAAAAAAAATAACATATTGAACCGATTTAAATATTTTAAATGCCAATCTTACAAACTGTACTAAATTTTAAACACCAGCTATCAGTCCTTTATATAAACCTATCAACGTCCAACCAAGTTATTTATCTCAATCTAGGGAGGTCTCGGGTTCGATCCCTACCTCCGCCCCTTTCCTTGGATAAAAATTGAAGATTTACCTTGCTCCTTTCCGGTGGGTCAAGTTGGTCGGCGGTGTCAGAGTGAATAATCCCCGAACAAGATAGTTAACCATAATTACAAATAGGTAATTAGGTCTATACATATATATTCTATCTAACAGGCGCAAGCCGATTTACCTGATGCGTGGTTCTTACCGGGTAGGTCACGTGTCCGGGATTTACTACAAAAGATGGGTTCCTCGTAATAAAAAAAAAAAATGTCACAATCCAATCCATTATTAAAAGAAACGTGTACAAGCTAAAAAGCCTATATATATACTTCGTATATAGATTTTTTTTTAAGGAAGGGACCATACATTATACAAAGTACATACCATAAAATAAAATGAAAATGAAAAAACAATGGATTACACAGCCTGGCCGTGATTGTCCACCCTGGCAATTGGATTGTGACAACTTACCTTAACGCATCTCACTCACTCAACCTCCCTCCCAATCCCAGTCGCCGGCCCCAACCTGAAAAAGCTCCTCCTTCTCCTCCGGCGGCCGGAGTTGCCTCCTTTTTACAAGCAAGAACCATCCTATATTGGAAAATTATCTCCTTTTCCTTTTCCACCCCAACGACCAAACGTCATTCCACCCGTCAGAGCGGTTGTTCAAGTTGGCGCGCTCTACTGCTACTAGAAGCTTCTATCTCCTCCTCCCCCACAGGCCCACAATTCTAATTTGGCGACGTCGTCGTTCTTACTCCTTTTGTTCAATTCTATCCATCGATCGGATCAATATATATAGCTTTTGACCCCCCAATCGATTCAATATTCAAAGTACTCGACGCCATGTGGGAATTCGAATTCATCGCCTGGGTGGCCCCCTACCTGTTCTCCGCGCTGGCGCTGTGGTGTGTCGTCGAACAAATCACTTACCTGAGAAAGAAATCGCACCTGCCTGGGCCACCTCTGGTGCTGCCGTTCATCGGCACGGTGATCCCCCTGATCCGCGACCCCACCCGGTACTGGTTCGACCAGGCCCGCTACGCCAACTCCTCCCCTCTCGGAGTCTCCTCCAACTACATCATCGGCCGATTCATGGTGTTCATCCGGAGCTCTGACCTCAGCCACCGCGTGTTCTCCAACGTCCGCCCTGACGCCTTCCACCTCATCGGCCACCCCTTCGGCAAGAGGCTCTTCGGGGAGCATAACTTGATTTATCTCTCCGGCCAGGCTCATAAGGATATACGACGTCGTATTGCCCCCAATTTCACCCCTAGGGCTCTCTCCACCTACGCCGCCGTACAGCAGCGGGTCATGTTTAAACACCTCGTGTCATGGGAGCGCCTCTCCGATGACTCCGACGGCCGCCGCATCAAGCTCCGGCTGCTCGTCCGCGATATGAACCTCGACACTTCCCAGACAGTCTTCGTCGGGCCGTATCTCGACGCCGAGGCGAGGGAGCGGTTTAATTACGACTACAATTTGTTCAACGTTGGCCTCATGAAGCTGCCCGTTGACCTCCCGGGGTTCGCCTTCCGGGAGGCGCGGCTCGCCGTCGAGCGGCTGGTGTCGACGCTCGCGGCGTGCGCGGCGAAGAGCAAGGAACGGATGGCGGCCGGGGCGGAGCCCACTTGCCTTATCGATTTCTGGATGCAGGATGCGGTTAGGGAGGAGAGAGAAGCCGGAGGAGCCGCCGCCGTATCGCCGCCGCTCCCTTCCAGTGAGGAGATCGGCGGCTACCTCTTCGACTTCCTCTTCGCGGCTCAGGACGCCTCGTCGTCCTCCCTCCTGTGGGCGGTCGCCTTGCTGGACTCCCACCCGGAGGTGCTCGCCAAGGTCCGAACGGAGGTCGCCGGGATATGGTCGCCGGATTCCGGGAGCTACATCACCGCCGATCAAATATCGGCGATGAAGTACACGCAGGCCGTGGCGCGCGAGATCCTCAGGTACCGTGCGCCGGCGACACTCGTGCCGCACATCGCCGGAGAGGATTTCCCCCTAACGGAGACCTACACCATCCCCAAGGGCACCATCGTCTTCCCGTCGGTTTACGAGTCATCGTTCCAAGGGTTCCCGGAATCAGACCAGTTCGACCCCGACCGGTTTCTGGAGGGGAGGCTAGAGGATCAGATGTACAAGAGGAACTTCCTGGTGTTCGGGGCCGGGGCCCACCAGTGCGTCGGGCAGAGGTACGCCATTAACTACCTGGTGCTGTTCATCTCCATGTTCACGACGCTGATGGATTTCCAGAGGCATCGAACCGACGGGTGCGATGACATACTGTACGTCCCCACCATATGTCCGAAGGACGAGTGCGTGGTGACCATCTCTAGGCGCGTCGCAGAGTATCCAAAGCTCTTATAGTCGCCACGTTTTCCACGCACAGTAAATCAGTTGCTTGTTTCTTTATCATCTTCTTCAATCTACTGTAATTTAATTTCTCATTCTTGATTGAAAAGGGGGTGTCCATAGAATTGGGTGGATTGGATGGGGTCTCCATTTAATTTTGTTGGTGGAGTTCATTATTTGTGGATGTAATAAATTAAATGTTCTCAACTGGTGTAAATTACAGTGTGTAATAAATGTCGTTCACATGATCAGATGTCAATATGTCATTCCAGTGTTTATCCAGTGAAGTGTACTCGTTTAGATCCATCACAGTTTGAGGTCTATTGCAAACTTCAAAGTGCAAAACAGATGATGTAAAGATTTCAAACTCATTTTCACCTACAAGAGATTGCAGACAAACTAACAATTTGCAGGATGGAAATTGTTCTCATAGAGATTACAAGCATAGGATGGTTCAAACAAGGAGGCGATGGATGTTTCGGTGAGTTATTATACACAGCCCCTCCATAGGAGTAACAGATTATCAACAGGTATGATGAACACGAGAAAACAAAGTCACAACAGGCTGCAGATGGGTTGCCGTATTAGAATAAAAGATAGGGTGAAGTGAGGACAGACTTGTGATTTTTACCAAAGTTGCGTCCTCGAATGCATTCTAGATCCGCCACTTGGGAATGATCCACGAACAGGTTCACCTGAGAGTGCAAATGTCAAAGAACAGTTAATCTATGGAATCTATCAGCACATGAAGACGAGAATAAACTTAAAACAGCGAGAAAAAAGATAAAAGCAATGGGGGAGAAATGTTTACGTTTGGGCCGTATTGTTTGATAAACCATTCTGAGGTCTTGGCATTTGATGCTTCAAACATGGTCTTCTCAACTCCTAGGCGCCCAATGACCTTTGCAATGATGTCTGCCCTAACAGAATCAGCATACTGGGAAACATCCTCGGCATCTATCATAATCTGGTCTGCTCCAGCTTCAAGGCACCGCTCAGCTCTTCTGATTAAAAGACTCACATCTTCGACAAAATCTACAGAAAAGATGGAGAATAGAAAATTTAATGTACATCATTAGGTAACAAGGGTAGAGTGGCCTATTTGACAGTTGAGGATTTGGCTTTAAACATGCTTCAGGCAGAGATAATTGCTTACCATTCGAGCGGGGTGTAGGCAGTATGTAACCCCCATATGCTCTACTACTACCGTCGGGAATGTCAGATTTATTGAACTTGATAGCAAAAACAGGCCTAACTTTCAGACCACTGCTCTTACTTGAGCGTACAAACCTTAGAAGATCCTCTTCAGGAATTTCAAGTGATCTCACATTAAGTTCAACTGTGTCAAACCCCAAGTGCTTGAGCTCCTGGAAGGTGTAATCTCACTAGTCAACAAGTGTTCATAAAAAAACACAAAACCAAGAAAAACTTGCTTTGTGCAGACAATACCTCTATTTGTTCTCTAAATCTTGATGGATCTCGGCCAAGTAAATGTTCAGCCCAGTCACCCGTACTGACATACACATTGTGTTTGTGAGCGATATCTGTGACTTCTTTGATGAATGCCTTGGGCATTAAACTTTCAGATCCACCAGAGAACCTAAGCCCGTCAACAAACTGCCCCATCGACTCAAAAATATCCTGCCAAGGAGAAATCACATTGGTACAACAATTCATATGTTTCTGGAGTCTACATAGAAAAGAAAAAGTGTGCAGTGCACTGAAAGAAACTACACTGGAATTACCTATGGACTAGCAAGTAAAGAATAAAACTACACTGAAATTGCTACAGATGAACTAGTTGTTTGTAATAAACTCAAATTCCCAGAAATGGGAGTGCTTTTATCAGGCGACCTTCAACTGGTTTTCCTTCCCTAGAAGCTGAAACTAACATGGTCAAAATTTAGTTTTGCATTCTCTTTTTGGAAGGTACCAATGTGTATGAAAAACTAGCAGCTTCTAAAGAACACTGAAATTACTGCATAACAATACAGTTATATCACTTTAGTACCTGACCGGTCACAAAAATTGAAAAGCAGATAAGATGTTCTATCTGTAGTAAACGAAAGGTTATATCAGGTAAAGATCCAAGCAATCAATAGTTCAACACCCCACTATATCCATATTTTCAGCAATTAAACTACACTACACACATGTCTTCACTGAATAAGCAACACGGCTTCACTCCTCTCCACAACCTGCACACAACTCATCGAATTTCTAGAACAAATTTCGCATCCAACTCTTTTACTGTTTGCATGATTCCAAATAATTATAAAATTCCATCAAGAAACCACCAGCGGCAATCCCTGGGGTTAGTTACTGTAATCTTGATCATCTCGTCATTTTTATCGGAGCAAAAGATGTATAATGTGTTAATGTGTAATAATTGAAGCTGTGCAATCTAATTATTCAGCAAATCGGCCATCAGATACAAGTAATCTGCTCATATCCGGTGAAACAGAAATGGCAGCTCCAACCGATCTATACGATCTTTCCAGTTACAATCGATTTTACCTCAAGAAAACATAGTGATTAAACAAAGAAAAAGAGAGTTTAGAAAAGATTTGAAGCAATTGATGGAGAGAGGGAGAGGGAGAACCTCGAGGACATTCCGAGAGAAGAGAGAATAGTTGGGGCTTCTGATCTCGGTGACGCCGTAACTGCGAGGCTTATCAGGTCGATCTTCCTCCTCGAAGAAGCTCTTCCACCTGAACGCCGCCATTTCTCTATCGCGCTCTCTTTCTCACGGGAGTCGGAAGCGGATTTCGGTGCAATACAACAAGGTAGTGGGAATGAGGAAGCTCCGAAGCTACAATCGGGATTTCAGAGGTCAAGCTTCTCAAATGACAATTGTCAGGAGGGAAGAGCGCTTTCCAGAACCATATAGAAGAGCCGATAGAGTCAAAAGAAAAATATTTTGCTTTCCACGTGGCAATATTAAGGCTAAAATCCACGTGGCAATAGTAATTATTTTGAGTATAAATTTATATTTAAGTTTAAGTAAATTAAGTAATAGAATATGGATCAAATTTTAACAAGTCTTACGGTGTTAAATGTTAACAAATATTGTTCGTTAATCGAATCTAAATCAATGGCTACGATTTAATCTGTTTTTTTTTTGTTTTTTTTTAATTAAAAAGATGAGGGCCACTCGAAAATTGTTGTACGCTCACCCTAAAGTGTGTGTGAAACACTTACTGAATAATTGTAACCGCTCAAATCCGGTTTTGTAGAAAAAAGGGGACTGCATTATTGTTTTTTTTTTGTTACAAGTGCTAACAACTTCCTTTTTAAAAAATTATTTTATCAATCAAATGAAGATCATGTTTAAGGATTTTATTGCGTGAGATTGCGAAAACAAGGGATGGTGATGAATATTTGATAAATTTTAACAAAAATTATGATGAATAATTGAGTGATTGTGATAAATATTTGAGTGACTGTGATGAATATTTGATAAATTTTAACAAAAACTTTGATGGATAATTGAGTGACTGTGATGAATATTTGATAAATTTTATTGAATATTGATGACTACTTGAAAAATTAAGAAGTTTTCTCATATTCGTCTAGGGAATAGAGCGTCGCCAGATAAATAATTGAGTAATTGTGATGAGTAATTGAGTGACTGTGATGAATATTTGATAAATTTTAACAAAAACTTTGATGAATAATTGAGTGAATGTCATGAATATTTGATAAAATTTGCCGAATACTAATGACTACTTGAAAAATTATGAAGTTAAAAAACTTTGATGAATCTTCCTCTTCTTCACCGTCCGCAACGAGTTTCAAGAGAACAAAACTGACCCATGATAAGCATTTTCAATACCGATGGAAGATGTTGAAAAGAGACACGACTTCTAGTTGGACTTCGAGTTCGATCCTCCTCCGTTTGCAACAAGAGATGCGCTTGTGTTCGTCACCAGCGGCCACACAGTCCTGCCGCAGGTCTCTAGCTAGAAAGATCTGGGTATATCTTCATGATAGCGTCTATTCTAGCATTGTTCTTTGGGCACTCTTGTATAAAGTTTAGGGCGTTTTACTAGAGTATTCTACCTATTTGTTAGCCCTTAGTGTCCCATTTCGAGAAATCGGTGTCTACCGCTAGTTTGTTGTGATTTCAGGTACTTTTGAGCGGTTTTGGAGCCAATTCCAGAGCTAAAGGATAAGGAGTGATTATGAGCGCTTCCATGTGGAAATAAGTCATCAAAGACGAGCTAAAGGGGTCGAGAGATGAGCGAAAAATATGAGACAAGAAGCAAGCATATCATGTGAACCACTCACTCATAGGAGCTCAAGACGATGTAGCACGACTCATGGGCAAGGGAGTTTGTGCAATTTTCGGCTACAGCAAGCTGTCACGACTCGTGGGAGACCTTCACGAGTCGTGACGATTGAGCCCGTGTGTTTTGTGACTTATGCCGGCTGTCACGGCCCGTGACAGACTCTTCACGAGTCGTGACAGTGCCAGATCCGGTCAGACCTTTCGGATTTCCGGCTGTTTCTTTGCTTTGTTTTTGATTAATTAAAAGGGATGTAATTTCCAAATTCTAGGGGGGTTACGTTTTGTGCACAAGGGGCTAGAAAAGTCAGATTTTAGGTTTGGAAAAAGGGGGATTATGAGTTGAATAATAAGGGATTGCAATCGAAAGCTTTGAGACGATTTCCGCTGTAGAAGATCAAATATTTATCTTACTCTTCTTTGCCATGTCTTCTTATCTTGCTTTTGATTTGTTCTCTTTTATCATGTTTAGCTAATTCGATCGTTCTAGGGTTGGGGTGATTCCGCCATGTTGAGATGGACCGTTACTTACTATCGCTTGAATGTAATTTGATTTTTGTTTGATTTAATCCTATTGAGCGTATAGCCTAATTGATAATCGATTAGATCCAATTAGGGGTTGAGACCGAGAGGAGATAGCCCTAATAGGAAGATGGATGATTGCATGAGACCGAGAGGTGATTGTTGTCATCGGAGCTATATGATTGAACCTGAGACATTGATGTTTGCTTATGAGTGACATAATAGCATGATTCAAGATCTCTTGAGGATTTATAGGGTGTCATAGAAATTCTAGGTTTGTTTGTTCGAATTGAAACCGAGAGGAGACATTTGAATGAACTTGCTTAGATTCTAATAGCGTAATGGACCTAACTTTAGTTTAACTTTGCACGAGAGTGATTGTTAGCCGGTTAGGTACAATTTGCTATGAGACCGAGAGGAGATTAGTAATGAACTTAGACAGCCTACCTTCATAAAGAATCAAATTCATTCGAGCGAGAAAAATCTCTTAAGTCTATCGACGACACATGCTGGTTAATCCCCAATTCTAAAATGTTTTCTCCATATTTGCCCAAAACTTCCATTTGCTTATTTTAATTTGTTTCTATTACTTATATCATAAAACCTCAATTTCTCTACTATTTTGGCTTAGTAAATTGGTTGTGAAGATTCGATTAATACTCCTATAGTCCCTGAGTTCGACCCCTTGATATACTACAACCAATCCCATACACTTGTGGGAGTAGGTTTCAAGCCTATCACTTCATCGGTTGGCCCAAAAAGCAATTGATTTCGTTTTATCCAAATAAAAAAAAAATTGTGTTGGGTACCACGCGTTTGGGACTAAGAAAATGGGAGATTTTCAATTTTCTAATTAAAAAAAAAAACAAATTTCGGGATTGAATCTCTGCCCTCTATTTACACATATCTAATGGCTTATGATTATTAACACTTAACACCGTAAGATATAAATACACTAGAACTAATTCCAAGAACTCCAATGGCTTATATTTTTGTATTAATATATTTATACAATTTTATTGTGAAGACCTAACTACAGGAACTCCAATTTCGGGATTGAACTCCAAGGAAAAATACCTTCTAAAAATAGAGTTGTCTGAAACAAACCAGCACGATTCCTACCGAACAGACATAGTATATCACAACACGAATAAAATTAAAGAAGGAAGATCACGACGTGCCAATTCAAAACCATCAAGCAAAGTTGGAGTCTCGAAAGGTCGAGAACCCATTTATCAAAAAGCAAATTCAATCTTCCAAAAGTTGATCAAAGATGAGCTCTATTTGTCAAAAATTGTTGAGTAATAAATGCTGGTTCTTTAATAGTTCAATTTTTCTAGGGTAAAAGAAGTTTTCAATTTATTTGTTTTTCGGTACTTCTTTTCGACTAAATATATTGATTTACTACATTATTTTTTTAACAATTTGAAAATGTGCATTTTTTATACATCATTCAAATACAATTTATTAAAAAAAATTATAAAAAAATCAACCAATGAAATTATCTTTCTTTTTTTAAAAGTGTTTTTTTTTTTGCACGTTGAAAGATGGTCTGCTCAAATTTGAACATTACATACACAAATGTATACATTTGCACACACTCTAAATAATCAATTGAGTTCAAAAAATGTTTAAAAAATACACATTTGCACACAACCATTAACCATTATGGATGGTCTTATATAGTCTTATATTTTAACAGATAGAGTATTAAATTCTCCCATGATTTTCCACTAAAATTTCACCCACAAAGCCATATTCATATCATATCCTTCTCTTTTCAAATCTCTAATACTCCAATTTCTTTGGTGGTTTTTACAATTTTATATAGATAACAAAATGCGGAAAAAAGAAGATTAAATATGATAATATTCGATCAACAAGTAAAACTATCTTAAAATATGCAAGGCAATCGCAGTTGCGCCTCAATTTCAACTGAGGTGCGTGCATGAATCGTCAAACAAGTGCTTCATATGGATTTGAATTGAACATGCAAGGGGAAACAAGTCTCATCCTAGCCGTGTCTGACCCTAAAAACATACACTAATCTAAAAACTACATGACAAGTGAAATTCAGCTTTTGTCATACATCAACAGCTCTAAGAAGAATCAATCGTGATCTCTTTACTATTACAGTGATAGTCTCAGTTTCAACAAGAACATCCATCTCCAAACCACTGCATCTGTTCGCCCGGAACCAGACTGATGACCTTAAAGACCAATCTCCTGCAATCAGTTCAGCCAAGTTATCAGTAACAATGACACTCATCTTATTGCAGATCATGGTAAAACATGTTATGTATATGGACTTTTAACTTAATTTATAATCAGGGTAAAGCTTTGCTTACCAGGGGATGTTCTAATCTCCTTGTAACAGCTTTTTCACATCATGTGGACTGTTTCATCAACTATCATCAGCCTGTTATCCTCTTGTAGCCTCTGTTAATACACAGAGAATCTAGCATTAGTGTGTGAAGATCACAAAATAACAAGCTTCTGCTTTGCTAACAGATGATGTAAAACATGGCTGTGTTACTCTTCACTATTTTTTTTCCTGGAAGCAATTCATGTACTCCTAGATCTGTGAATATAAATGACACTCGCCTCAAGAAGATGCACTACTTCTGGCCTTGAGTAAGGTGCAGATGCTTCCAGGTTCACAACCCTCTCAACGTCTGAGATGGATATAACATCCAAGTGGTTTGCCATCATGTGCTGACCAAATATAGAACCAAATTCTTCGACCCTACAATACAACAGAAACGATTTATTCTTTTGACAAGAGAAAAATCCAGGAGAGTTCATCAGACAATCTCAATAAAAGTGCCTCAATCGATGGCATAATTTGAGTGAAAAGGGAGATTAAGAGGAGAAGAAATAATTTGAGTGCTAATCTTTGGTGTTTGGTGAGAGGTACCTTTGAGGAGTTAAATTAACATCCTGTTGAGCAGCAGGAGGCTCATCAACATCCATGGCTTCAGATCTTACGCTGCACATGGAAAGAGAGGTAGATGTAACAATCATATGAGAAACATAAAATGATACATGGAAAAATAAAGCAAGGGATCCATATACATTCAATAATCTCCTGTTGCAGTTATCATAATCCTCAACCCCCAACAAAATGCATGTTGGGAGTTTCCAATCAAGTTGTGCTGCTAATGACAACATACTAACAAAATATAATGAAGTCTTAGCCTATGACAAGAAGCTAATCAAGTTTCCATTTGTTGGAATATTACCCTTCAGTAGCCGTGACAGTATCACGGGCAGAACTGCTGCTCCTCCTCCGGTTTGAATCACCCCCATCATTGTGATCATCATGATCGGCTTTCCGCTTCCTCTCCAGTTCTTTGTTCCTCTCATGCTCACGCTCTACCATGTCAGTCAACTCCTTGTGGTATATGGCAAAGTTCAGAACCCCAAGAGCAGCTTCAACATCAGATTTCAAAACCTATCATAAAAGAGTCAAGGGTGTTAATTGATCTTGCAATAAAAAAAATAGAAACAGTAGATCTACCAGGCACTATAGGTGTGACTTTACAAAACTACCAAAGTAGACTCCTATTGTCGGCATGAGTCAATCATGGGGACAAGTAGAGGACTTCAAAACAAATTAAAATTTTGAGGGACAATGAAATGAATCCCATCGACATGGTCAATAGGGTCATGAGTCTCATGACTACCAAAGCAAAAAAAAAAAAAGTCAGTCATAGAATGTACCGTTCTATTCAACTTCAGCTTTGCATGAGCAGTGGAGAGTCGAATTATTGTTTCCAAAGTTCTGGCAGTGATTGGAAGTGTTCCTCCTCCATTCTGAAAAATAAAATAGAAATTTATGATTTCCCGACTAAGAAAAAAGAAACAGATTTTTCCATCTTTAATGTGTTTTAGTAACCCAACCTTTGGATTTGAACTGGCATTTCTTAACTCTGCATATGCAGTTGCTATTAGCTCGGATGCCTGAAACAGTCAACAGGGACAAAGAAAGTGTAATCTTAGCTTGATAAGAATAAAACAGCATCTCTATTTGGGACCTCACCTCAGGTAATCCACTCAATAGGAAACCAAAATATGATAAAAGGGAAGGGACATCAAACAAATCTCACCTCATCACTCAGCTCGGGTTGCACTCTGTGCTTTGCATAGTGAATATACTTCTTAAGGAAATTGATTGTGAGAGTGTCACGTTTACGGCCCCTATCTGTCTTCTTTCCATGCAGCATTCGGTTGTACTTTACAAAGACAGAGGCACCTGCGTCAGCTTCCTCCTCTCTTCCATACTGTGAACTTGAATCAACTAATCCATCACCTGAAATTTCAATCGCAATTAGTTCATGTGGCCTAAACCTTTACATGTAATCAAATGTTCTTGCGGGAAGATTACCTCCATCTTTCGCAGAACGGTAACGATGCATCCGTAATACATGCTCAGAAATTTGGCCATCAATCTCAGGATCCATTTGATCCAATACAATAAATAGTAAATCAAAACGAGAAAGAAGGGAGTCTGGGAGTCCAATATTTTTCGTTGGAGTAATTGATCGATCGTACTGTGAAAGAAAAGTCCATAAGTAAAATAAAATAAAATCTTTTGAAGTTGTTATGACAGAAAAAGGTGTGAACTTCTAACTTCAGACTAGCAATAAAACTTACAGATCCATAGATGGGATTCGCAGCAGCCACCACACTGCATCGAGCATTTAATGAAGCATGGATACCAGCCTTAGCAATAGTCACTGTCTGCTGCTCCATAACTTCATGAATGGCAACACGGTCTTGATCATTCATCTTGTCAAATTCATCAATGCAAACAACCCCACGGTCAGCAAGAACCATAGCTCCAGCTTCCAGCCTTCTTTCTCCTGTTGAAACAATAATAATTAATGGTGTGTGTGTATATATATATATATATATATATATATATATATATATATATATATATGCAAAATAATAGTGATTGGCAATTTTAAAATGTAATACCTGTTTCTTGATCTGAAGTCACTGCTGCTGTTAGACCCACACCAGAAGAGCCCCTGCCCGTGGTTGATATTGCAAGCGGTGCAATATTCATGATTGCTCTTAGCAGTTGGGATTTGGCTACAGAGGGATCACCAACCATCATCATGTTTATGTCCCTAAAAACAGGAAATTTTTTATTTAGTGAGATACTGTAGAACATATAAACTTGATTAATAACAAATTACAGGAATATCAGTCAAAGGAAAGGACTGGGCACCCTGACAACGACACTAAGCAACACTTAGATTATAAGATGAGGCAGGGAAGTTTTTATAAAAAAACATAAGAATCTATAGTAACAAACCCTCTTAAATGTGTCCCATTCTTCAGGTTTTTCTCCATTCCACCAAGCATTAACAGAATTACTGCCTTCTTAATCCATATATGTCCATATATTGATGGCGCGAGTGAATTGCCAAGTAGTTCAAATGTATCTTCCCTTTGAGCTATCTCCCTGATTTTCCTAATATCTTCAGAAGCATAAATTGGAGCATTTGCCTCTTTATTCAACAGAGAAACATTATTGGCTATAAGAACAGTCCTGCAAAACCATATTTTCTAGTCAGAAATAAGGACCTAAAATATGGATTGAAAATTTGGAGAAAATTCATCAGTATAGGACTCAAGCTGCAGGAAGGACCTGAATACTCCACTCATACTCCCCTTGCTTTTTCCAGGAAGCGCTTTATAGGTGCCAACTATTGCAACACGGTCTCCAGGTTTGCATGAATCTACTAGGTCATCCTCAACTATAATATCCACAGTTCGCGGAAGCTGACCAGGTGCAGACTTTTCAGGGACTTCTTGCATGGATAAAGTCTGATGATCTTTGTATTTGCACAATCCAAACTCAGTCACCAATAAATTTCCATTATCATCCTGAAACGGTGATCTATTTGTCATACACAATTCATGACCTTTAAACTGAAAATTTAAAGGGTATAAAGCTTACCCTAGTAGGATACACTGAACCAGTGGGTAAACCTGTAGTGGATGTGATATCTCGATATTCACGAGTTGTGAAAACTCCAGTTGAAGGGCAGAAATGTACGCTTTTCACAACCTTTGGCCTCACAAGAGAACCTGTATTTAAGAATGCTGTTTAGATAGGTACAAACTCATAAAATTAAAAGGTTGGGTAGAATTAAAGAAAATTTATGCCTCAACTAATAGCATGTAGAGATGATACTAACACGCATAGTGTTAATTGTATTTCATAACTAATAGATTGTGCCGCAGCCCCTAGACCAACTAAAAAGGAACATTTATTAAGTGATCTATATCCTGCGAAGTTCAAATTAGATCAGAGAATGATAAACAAATAGGTTGATGGAAAATAGTATGCAATAATTTCTTCTGACATAAGCATAAAAAATCCACACACATTAACATAACATTCATTTTCATTTATGAACTAATAGCATATACGTATCATTTAGTGGATAACAAATATGCATAGTCATTGTTCCTATACTTCACCCATTTAATCAATAAGTTGTTTATAATTTCATCTTTGAAGTGCAAAGTTCCCAGCATCAGTAGTCTAAAAGCAAGATGCATTTCAAGATAATATCACAACAAACTAACAGCCATCACGTATATGTGCACAACTTCCAGGATTACAGTTTACAGCGTACAGCTTAAATTCCTAAATGGAGATACAGCTGATTCCCTGAATATGAAAAGTTGAAAACTAGCCCAGATAAGGATGAAAGAAAGCTTGACATGTACATCAAATCAAAGCATCCATAAATAACTGTTCCATGGCAACTTTGAAATGAGTGTGGATAAATTTCTACTAGTTTATGCAAAAGACAGATTGCATATATACAAAGGGCGGTAATGTGTGGAAATCTTACATTTTGTGATAATGCCCTCAACGCATACCATAGAACCGATGAACTCAGACAGAAGGTCTCTGGGAGTAACCCTCCGAGAAACGAAGGGTCCATCAAATCCAACAAGAACCTGCTCTCCTTCCTTCAAGTACTTGGGATCAATGCTTCGGGTGACTTCAGTCACAGCATCTGCAAATGGCTGAATATACTCGCTAGGTCTCCTCAACAACCTAAGAATCACCACCACGAAAATCTCCATTAGCGACCAAAAAACCCGAAAACTAAAGACCAGAAACCGGCGCTAAGAATAAAACTTTCAGTAGGGGAATAAAATTGGGAGGAGCCGGAGATTAAGCAGAGAAAGGGGGGCGAGAACCTGCGAGCCAAATCGCTGTTGAAGTCGTGGAGGTCGGATAGGTTGACGATGAGGCGGCGGCTACGCTTGTTGTGGATCATGCTCCGGATCTCCTCCATGTAAATCCCCTGGCCTACCTGTTGAATTCGAAAGAAGACAGAGGGTTAGGGTTTCGAAACGGGAAGTAGTGAAATTGAAATAGGAGAAGTAAGGAGGATAAGAGGAAATTTACATCGTGGTCCAGGAATTCGAGGAACGTTCGCTTGTGTGCGGCGAATGCTTCTTCGCTGGTCTCCATGGAAGCTTGAGCTCTACTTCGCCACGCACAGAGAGAGAGAGAGAGAGAGAGAGAGAGAGGGGGGCAGAGAGGGGGGCAGCAGCGAGTGGATTGGAAATGGGATGTAAGATTATTTCGCGGCTATGCTCTGCGTTTTGGCGGGAAAAGCAAGTGTTGTTCGGCGGGAAAATAAAAATAGCATTTGCCTCTTTTCCCCGCTTTTGCCTTTTTCTATGTATTTTTGGTAAATTTCACTAAATACCCCGCAATTAGGATTAATTGTCACCAATTCGCTTGTAAATTAAAACGTTTTACAAAACCATCCATATATCGAGTTTTCTTTCGCAATTTATTTTTAAAAAATTACTCTTTAAAACTTGTCCTTACTATTTATGTACGTTTTTTTTAAATGATAAAAATTATGTAAAATATTAATATTTTTCACTTTTTTTATAAATTCATAATTGATTGTATTACGTTAAAAAAATTGTTAAAAGAGTTAATATTTTATATAGTTTTAACACTTAAAAAAATGTACGTGAATAGTAAAACGTCAAGTTTTAATTAACGGTGGGAGTATAAAGTAAGAATATGAGTAGAGTCAATCGAAATTGAATCTCTACAAGTGACATCATTATGGATGAGATTTTAAAGTTCGAAATCAAAGATAAGCAAATGGAATGACAAGTGTGTTCGGGCCTCTTGAGCATGTTAGCAACCATGTTGCTGTCCCAAAACAAATACACAAATTGAATCTCATTCCTCAAATAAAATATCATAAATACACAAGTTGAGAATGATGTCTATGATAGTCATCTCGATCACACAACTACAATACCACAATCGCAAAGCATGTTGATGATATAAACAGTCCTCCTCATATATGATCTTGAAACATCCCAAATAAATTGTAACGAGCAACTGATACAAGAGATTGTAAACATCTTCACAAAGAGTTGAGATTTTTCACACCTCTTTGCTCTCATCCCTCAAATGCCCTTTAATCTCAACAAGCATCGAAATTAATTTTAAAACATTTCATTTTTCTTTTAATCAGATATAAAAGATTACTTACTTTATTGAGTTGAAGGTATGAATGTTATGAGATTTGAGTTGGATCCTAACTCCACAGTTTAAATGATAGATTTTTCAAAATATAATTTATTGCATTTTTCTATTTATTAATGATTTAAGTATGAATGCTATGCAAATTTTCCATTGTATATGTTACTAATCAATTATTTTTGTTCAATTGGTTTATAGATGGTGCTGGATGTCAGGATTTTCCAATTATATCGAATATGAACTTCGACTCAAGTTTTCTCAAGCAAGCCCGAGAGGAATTCTCCTCCATCTCGGGCGACTAGCATGCCATGAGGAGTTGGAAGCAACTTTTCGAAAGCTGCCTTTGCATAGCATGGCCATACACTTCAACATGCCATTAATGTTGTCAAAAATCATGGTGTTCCTTTATGGAACAACCATCGGTTGAATATAGGGCACTTCCAAAAACATGCTCGATTTTTGCGATACCTAACTAATGGTCAAACGGAAGATTTAATGCATTACTTGGACAAGTAAGAAATTATGAGGGAGTGGTGTCGTGATAGAATTGTCCTAGTAGCGATTGAAATCTACCGTGATTATGGTGTGAACATGGATAGAGTATATAAGGGTGTAGGATTAGTTCGGACCACTCATGTGGTTCCCATATTAGGATTGATGGATATGAGCGATATGACCGTGGGTCTTGTATACCACGAGGCACATGGCCCTGAGAATGCAGGTTGATATGGACTTGGAAGAATTATAGTAAATATAATCGTTGTGATGAAAGTGTACAAGCTGGACTTAGAGATTTCGGGAGTTCTTCGTGCACCTTGCGTACGTTAATTAACTAAAATTGTGATTATTCTTTTAAGACATTTACAAGCTTTTGTGTGTTATGATGAATTATGAAAAGTTTGTGTTGACTATTTGAATTCGGTTGTATTACAACCTCTTTTCGTAGGGAAAAGTCCAGGAAATTGAGGTTCGGAGTGATTTAGATATATTTAATTGATTGGCAAAAAAATCTTATGTTTTTTTATATAAAGTCATCTCCTTTTTTTAATTATATATAAAAGACAACTTACTTTATTGAGTTCAAGGTATACATGCTACTATGAGATTGAGTGGATAGAGTTTTCAAAATATAATATAATTTATTTTTTTATTTACTAACGATTTAAGTATAAATGCTATGCAAATTTTCTATATATAGTATATGTTACTAATCAATTATTTTTGTTTAATTGGTTTATCTATGGGCGAAAGTTATTAGGATTTTCTAATTATATTGAATACGAACTTCGACTCAAGTTTTCTCGAGCAAGTCTGAGAGGAATTCTCCTCCATCCTATGTGACTAGCATGTCATGAAGAGATGGAAGCGGGTTTCTGAAGGCTGCCTCTTGCAGAGCAAGACAGTATACTCAAGTTTTCTCAAGGTTAGAGTACTTTGGCATACTACATATGCGATGTGAGGTTAATCAATTATTTATAAATTACTCCGAACATTATCATTTTATGCTATGTGGTGTAAAGACCTAAAATTTGAAAGTTTATTAGGAATGTCTTCATTGAATTAATTACCATATTATTTCATGCTTATTTAAAATTTGAAATATATTGAGAACTGGCGAGAGATCTAAGTCGGGCTCTAGGGATGGCAAGAGGCCCGACGGGGAGGAAAAAGAAGGGATGCATGGAAGGGGATGACGAGTCGAAGCACGCGGGAGGCGGGGGATCTAAGTCGGCGGGCTCCGGTGACGGCGCACGAGAAATCCGACAGGGGAGCGGAGGGATGCATGAAATGGTATGGCGCGCAAGAGGCATACGTGGGATCTAAGCTGAGCTTCGATAACAGTGAGAAGTCCTACCGGGGAGGGAAGGGATGAATAGAAGGGAGAGGTGGAAGGCGGGGGATCGATCTAAGCCGGGCTCCGATGAGAGAGAGTGAGTGGATTTACTTGGCTCTGGGATATGCATCCTCTACAACGTTACCCTCTCTATATATACCCCTACAATATTAATTAATTAAGTTTTCGATCATTAATTATACTGTATAAATTTATTTTATTTTAATAGAAGGGAGAGGTGGAAGGCGGGGGATCGATCTAAGCCGGGCTCCGGTGAGAGAGAGTGAGTGGATTTACCTGGCTCTGGGACATGCATCCTCTACAACGTTACCCTCTCTATATATACCCCTACAATATTAATTAATTAAGTTTTCGATCATTAATTATACTTATAAATTTATTTTATTTTAATAATAATAATAAAAATAATGATCGGCCCAATTTGGTGCAACTGTAAAAGGCAAGCTATATATTGAGTGTGGCAGTAGTAATGTACCAAAATGCATATATTGCACTCAAATACTCTACACCCTCTTTTCTTTCTTTCCAATACCATTAAGTGAGTTCGGATCCTCTACAACACCCGGTGCACCCTACGGTGCACCACGAAATTATTTCAAGTATAATTTTACATTAAAAACAATTTTTAAAAAGTATATTTACATTCCACATGCTTATATTTATATGTTTATAAACTTTTTTTTGGAAAAAATCATATTTTAAAAAAAACATAAAATTTATTTTCTAATATAATTTTTTTTAAAAAAAAATTTATAATAAAACTTTATAAGCATATAAATATAAGCATTACCCTCCTCAAACTTATTTCTCCTCAAACTCATTTCTCAATCTCAACAAACATCCATATTACCCTCCTCAAACTTATTGCACCAAAGAACCACACATAAGCAAATTCGACCAAAAACCCGACACATAAGAATTTATGTCTCCGTTTTAGTAATATACATTGATATATATTGATATTGATTAAAGAATACCTTTAATATTAAAAAATAGTTTTATTTTTTGTTATCCAATTAATTTTTTATTCGAATATTATTACATTAACAAGAATTATTTTGATAAAGTTTTAATTACTATCAGTAATTGGAACCAATGATTCTGTTGGCTCTATCAAGGTCTCGCCTTACTGATACTAGTAATTGAAACCATTGATTCTTGCAACCCTCTTAAAAAATTCTCGAAATTTACGGAGATATTATGGCTCCATTTACTCTATCAAGGTCTTCATCTCTACAAAGTGGTGTTCCTCCTCCTCTTCTCCTATTCACTTTGAATTTCAAATCTGAAAATCGCTCACTTTACAACTTCTTTTGAACACTCATTTTCCTAAAAAGGTAAATATATAGATGATGGTGAAAACAAAAGAGTAACAAGAAGCAAGACCATACGAAGGGTCTTGCAAAAAATATCAGACTACCCACAAAAGATTCCTACTCACGGAATAAAGGTGATCCCACTACTACCTCCCCCAACCGGCTTCTTAGAATATAAAACATATTTTCATACAATAGTGGAATTATATGAAAATATGTAATATATAATAAGAAGTCAAAACGAACTATACTTGCTCGCCCCTAAACATATGCCATCCAATTCACCAAAAGAAACAGACCCAACCAACTCTCTAATTGGGCCTAAATCTAATCCTATCACATAAGCCCAACCCAAAGACATAATATAATCTCCTACTAAACATCTATGATAGCAGATCGGAACAAAAGACCATCAGAAGATGCTACTCTTTCTCCAAAATTTATGACAGCAACCTTCATCAGCTTACCCCATCAGCACTGACTGCCAATGTGAAACCGACGGACACGGCACAACCAATGCAAAACCACGCCAAAGTAGCAACTGAAAGATAACCAGACAATTAAAATTGCCCGCCGGCTGAACGAACAACACCAACACAGACGCGAGCAGCAAACAGTAGTGCACCCAAGCGAACAACAGCTACAAAAACGGATGATCTGAAACACCATAAGAAAGAATTGCTTCACCAGAACTTGCAAGGGGCAACTAGTACTCAAACCGGATGATAAGTTTCATCATCCGAGGACGAATCCCCGCACTCATCGATATCAGATTCATCGTTGAAAAGGGCAGCGTCTTCATCTCCATACTTGGGCTCCTTAATCTCCGACATTACCTTGAATAATTCATCCATAGTAAGAGAGAGTTTAATATCACCCGCGATACGAGACTTAGTGCCCCTAAGTCGATATGCTCCCCTCTCGGCACCACCCCTTACTTTCCATCTCATGAGATCATCCAGAGTTTTGCACTCATTGATTTCAAGCTCTCCATCCCTTTTCGCATATATTCCCGTCTCCGCTGCCCAAGAAGAGGCGACCATCCTAGCACAAGCAAGGGATTTATCCCGACATGAATCACCAACAGCTGCCCGAGTACCATTCACCATAGCAGCCTGTTGCACCATCGGTGTGGTATCCCCATCCTACACGACAGCCCCACCTGTCCCCACATCGTGTCTCTCTCCCTTGTAATCATCTTCCATCACAATTTGGACGCCAATAGAAGTCGAAACTGCAACCGGAGACTCCACGCAATTAGTATTCGATCTGTTCGAGCCCCCAACAGCAGCATTCAGACAATCTCCATTGGCAGTAACCTTGTTAAACCATGAAATATGGATCCATGGTGAAACAAGGAAGAGAGAAAATGAGAGCTCAGAGAGATGGACGACAAATGTGAAGTTTGCAACTGACTTTCTTGAGTGATCCCCTGTGATGCAACACAGTGAGGACTCACTTAACTAACTCAGCAAAATGTAAATGTACACTCTAACACCCCCCCTCAAACTAGGAAGGGAGACATTCCCAGTTTGGAAAGCAATTCATTTTGCTGAGAGAGGCTAACTGTTTAATGAAAACATGAGCGAGTTGAGACTCACTAGGAATGAAGCAAAGTTCAATTATGCCATCTAAAACCTTTTTCCGTGTAAAATGACAGTCAATCTCGATATGTTTCGTTCTCTCATGAAACACGGGATTGTGAGCAATGGCTAAAGCTGATTTGTTGTCACAGAAGAGCTCAACTGGCTTGATTGGATCAACACCAATTTCCTCAAGAAGACGAATGAGCCAAGTGACCTCTGAGGCAGTGGTGGCCATTGCTCTGTACTCAGCTTCAGATGAGCTCCTGGAGACGACTCCTTTGTAACACCCCGTCCCACATCGGATATCATAAGGATGTTGGGAGTGATTTATAAGTGATTCAAGCCCTACCTATGTCACAAGAGCTCTTCCTTTTCAGGCTCCAATTGAGGACAACGGACCTGAGAGGGCTAGGTGGCATGGGCTGGCGCCTCTTAAGACCCCGGGTTTTACAAATGGTATCAGAGCCGACTCCGGGCTCGGAGGTGCGCCGACAGTATGCTCGGGTACGCTCCTCCCGGAGGGCAGTCCCTTGGGCCTGACGGGGTCGTCAGTGCTTTAAGTGGGGGAGATTGTAACACCCCGTCCCACATCGGATATCATAAGGATGTTGGGAGTGATTTATAAGTGATTCAAGCCCTACCTATGTCACAAGAGCTCTTCCTTTTCAGGCTCCAAGTGAGGACAACGGACCTGAGAGGGCTAGGTGGCATGGGCTGGCGCCTCTTAAGACCCCGGGTTTTACAACAACACCATGGCAGCCACTCAAAGTTCACTTTCAACCTACATTCTACTCCTTTTTAATTCTTTAGCATCACAAATTTCCTCCTAGCTTGCTCCGCATTAACATCAATAAGCAAACGAGCAAAAGAGAGCATCTCTTGGCTCGAATTAAAGTAGTAAACTCATCAATGCAAAGGGGCAGACCAATCCCACTCCCAATCTTGCTAAGCATTAAAGTGGAGCAAAAAATTGGGGGAATATCTAAAATCCTAACCCAGACAGGAACAGATTTGAAAAACCCCCAATCCATGGTCTCACCCACATTCCACGCCTTCAACAGCATCGGGGAAGAACCGATGGACCAGGGTCCATGTTCGAGAACCCATCGCTTGTCCTCCTTGCCCTCAAATCTGAACACCAGAATGCCTGAAGGCTTGATGAAAAGCTTCGGAGTTTTGACCTTCCACTGGCCTCGGGTGAAATCCATAATCGCACCGGCCGGGATCAGAGGACCCATGACTGCTCCAACCAACGTCGCCACCCAATTCGCACCAGCATCGACAATTTCTTCCTCCGTATAACAGATGCAGTCTCCATTGATATTCGGCACGAGTTGTAACCTTTCAGCTATGGCCGCCCTTTTGTGGCCACGAGTAACCTGTGCGAATAGTGGTGGCAATCTCACCCGCATTCGACGGGTACCCGCTTCACCCGATCCAAAAAAACGGGTGAAAATCCGATACAAAGTGGGTATTAAACGGGTGGTGGGTAAACGGGTGACGGGTCGGGTCGGATTCGGGTGACAGTAGTTTCACCCATCACCCGACCCGTCACCCGACCCGTGCATCATCCGATATATTTTTTGTGTATATATGTGTAATATTTTTCATCAAACCCTAATTTGTTAAAACAATAGCTGTTTTTTTTATTAAAAAACAAACAGGGGCTGTTTTTTTAATTTGTTAAACATTTTTTTAATTTGTTATAAACAATTTTTTTTTTAATTTAACAAATAGTGGCGGCTGTTTGGTTTTTAATTTGTTAAAACAGTTTTTTTTAATAATTTTTTTTTAAATAGGGGCTGTTTTTTTTAATTGGTTAAATTGAACGAGATGATTTTCACCCGAATTTTCACCTGATCCACCCGATTACCCGATGAGTGACGGGTGAAACGGGGCGGGTGATAGGGTTGGCGGGTGGTGGGGCGGGTCGGGTGGTGGTTTCTGGTTGGTGGATCGGGTGAAAATTTGGACCATCCACCCATCACTCGACCCGTTGCCATCCCTATGTGCGAAGGAGCGATGCCGGCCGACCCAACCAGATGTTGGAAACCTATAGCAGCTACCACGGTCGAACCCAAACGCGAAGCCCCACCAGAGCTAGATGCGGAACCGGGGGCGTAGCAATACCAGGATTCGCAACCGGCGGTGCTTCTCCATGAACCCCCACCGGGGTCGACGAGGAATCACCACCTCCCGCAGATACGTTGACGTTGCCACAACCCAGATCCGATCGAGCATGGTCACCGCTACCTAAATCCCCCTTTTTCTGAGCTGAGCCCCATGCGCTGAGTACGAGGAGGCCTCACCGGAACCCATGAAATTCGTTACCCATATCTGGTTCATGCTCTTTCCACCCGCCAGAGTTGAAGAGCGTTTCTTGAAGCTCCTTTTCAAGCTGTTTTTTTTTCTCAAAATCCAAGCCACCAGGGGAACCCTTACCTTTGCCTTTATTCTTAGCCATGCCCTGGAAGCGGAAAGGCCACCAGAGGCTGGCGCCGCCGCCGCCGCCAAGGAGGACAAGGGCAGTCTCCTGAAGATCGCCCTAGTCGCTCACACAAGAGAGAATTCGATAAATAATTAACTTTATGGCTGAACACTCATTTTCCAGCTCCATGTTCCCACCGCCCGTCGGACACGAGAGTGACAAAGACCAACCTTCTCTCCCCTGCAAATGAAAGAGAAAAAGATGGTCTTATCACTTTCGATTGGGGATATGACGAGAGTGGACAATAGTTAGGGGCGTAAAGCGAAAGACTTAAGCAAACTTACCAATATTCGTTATTATATACTATATGATGATGACACGATTTAGCGTTCGCTTGACACACAATATTAACTTGCTGACACGTATTTCGTATTGGTTGACATGCAAATGATGAATGGGTTGTCTGTGTTCTTGATCCTCCTTCAATGACGCCACTTCCATTTTCCCTCTCTCCCCCCCTCTATCCTTTGCACAAAAAACTGCTGACCTATTTTGCATTTAATTCCCCCTCTCTTCTACATTTAATGTCTCGTATCTCTATTTCTCCCTTTTTGCATTTAATGTTATCCTCTCTATCTCTCTCCCTTTTTCATTAAAGATTTAAAAGCTCTCCTTATCCCCCCTATGCAGCATGATACGGAGTACATTTTATTTATTTATCATCTCTCACTTGTAATAGGTGTAAGAGGTTAAAAAAAAATGCAAAAATAACATTTCCCCCCTCCATTGCAAATAATGCTATGACAGTGCTACTTTTGCAAAGTCACCACAAATTTGGTATATTGCTGCAAAATAGCCATATAATTCAGTATTGTCATAATTTATCTTATGCATCATTATATTTATTATTTGATGAGAAATAATTATATATTCATTTCAAAATACAGAGACTATATGAATTTCAAATTACACTAGCTTAGAGATATTAATTAATCGAGGAAACTACATGCTATTTCCATAAAGAGACCTTAGATGACTAATCAGATCGTTCCTAATGGAATGATGTGTTGGGACATCCCGGATCCTGTTATGACTTTCCATATACTCTGTGATAGTAGGTCTATCACGATAAACATCAAAAGAAACATTTGGATCTATTTCATACTCAGCCGAAAGAACTACTTCGTGATCTTTATCATCAACATATTCATCTTCTACGATCATATTATGGAGAACAATGCATGTGGGCATTACTTCACCGAGATTTTGTGTATCCTACATTCGAGCATGGACACGAACGATAGCCCATCTTGCCTTTAGTATCCCGAAAGCCCTTTCGACATCTTTATGATATGCCTCTTGCATAGTTGCAAACAATTTTTTTTATGGGGTGTTTGGATGGTTAATCGTCTTGACAAATGTCGCCCATGAAGGGTAAATTCCATCAACTAAATAGTACTCCCTCCGTTAATTAAAACATGTCGTTTTAGACATTTGCACATTTTTTAAGAAAGCAAATAAAGGCAAACAAAAATACACTTATACCCCTAATTATTACTTTACTTTTTCACTTTATTGAAAACTACAACTAACAAACATCTAATCATGACAAGGGTAATTTTGGAAAGTAAACGCCAAAATACCTAAAACGACATGTTTTTCTTAACAAGATTTTACTCCTAAAACGACATGTTTTTCTTAACGGAGGGAGTATGATTGATTATAGAATTTGTCATTTACCTGGAATCGGATAGTGGGTGCTTTTCCGATAACAACTTCATCGAATAAGGGGGGAGCTCCCTAGTGTATTGAGGTCGTTGTTAGATCCAGCAGTGCAAAAAAAAGCATGCCAAATCCAAGTATAATAGGATGCAACAACTTCAAGTACAATTGTTGGCTTCCGTTTATAACCATTGTATTGCCCAACCCAAGCGGGCAAACAATTTTTCCATTCCTAGTGCATGCAATCGATGGATCCAATCATTCCCGGGAAGCCTCTATGGGAAGCCTTGGTGAGTAAGCGGTGAAGATCACTCGGGTTTGGTGATCGTAGGATACACAACACCGTATGTGTTGATTATGGTTGTGCAAAATCTCCTCAAACACTGTAGTGATGTGCTCTCCCCCATTCGACAATACTCATCAAGCGAGTATGTTGAACAACCATTCGCCAATAATCGCAAGGCACTTGTGAGTTTTTGTTAAGGGGAAAGAGACAACTAGTTGAGTGCATATCTCGTGCGTTGAAAGTAAGGATCTCGAGACACCACACACATTCATGATGCGATTGAATAATGCAGGTTGCATACATATCGCCTTCGAAATATTTGAGCATCGTAGGTTGGGTTGGGATCAAAATAATCGTTCATCAACCAAAGATGTCCTTCTTCTCTCTCATGATTTATGTATTTTCGCCGTGGACGAATGCGACCACCTTGCGAAGAACTTTTATCATCACCCATAGACAAATCTTGCTCTCCATCATCATGCCCATTGCATCCACCATGATAGTCCTCATATGTTTAAAATGAGCATCGATCTCATTCTCGACTTCGAGATGAACCCATGGTTAATTTTTTGTAGTGAAGAGGAAAGCAAAGGGTAGAGGGATAAATTTTAATGTGTTTGAAGTGTATTTCATATTTGTGATTTGGCAATGGAGTGAAGAATTGCATTTATACGGAAGCAAAGTGAAATTTAATATATGTAACATTTTAAAAAGTGGTCAAAGAGATACGGAGTAAGATTTAATTTGATATATAGGAGTATGAATTGTCACTACACTTTTTTGTATAAAAATAAGATAAGATTCGATTTTGATGTGAAATATCAATAGAATTCTTGGCATAGAAGCGAAGATTCGATTTTGATTATGATTTTGATGTGAAATATTACTATTATATCTGATTTTTAATATCGAAATGCGTGTTAATAAAAAAATATAATCATCTATAATAAAATTGTGATTTTATAAATAAATCATATAAGAAAAATTAAGATTTTATTTATTCGTAACAAAAATAAAATAGATGAATTATATTATAGATGGAATACATATATACCGAGTGTATACACAAATGAATGTATAATTGTAGTGTATAAATAGGATTATAGACTAGGGTTGGCATGGTACGGTAACCACAAAAATATGGTGATTACCACGTACCAACCACCAACTTGTGATACGCAAATTTTCATACCACATACCAACCACAAGTCGTGGTTACTGCATATTTGGTAACCACGACTTGTGGTTACCATCGGTACATTACCATGGTTACCATGTTGTAATTCCTTCCGGCGCCAATGCTTCTTCCGAATGAACCCTGACGAGCCATTGAGAGAGCAAGTGAGAAATTGGGAGATGTTGAACGGTCGGAGGGGTCATAAGGTCAGAAGCAACGACTGAACGGGCAACCCTTTAATGACCGAAACTTGGAAGCCTTGAACGGAGAGACTAGAGAGTGGAGGCTAGAGTTATCGCGGACTCACAGTGTCGCTTGGTTCCCCTTTGTGTTTGTCTATTTGAACGAACTAACAAAGAGACTAGAAATAGTAGAAATGACAAATTTAGGTCAAAATCAGAACACAAAATATAAAGTAAGTTAAAATTAAAAATGTAAAGCTTAAAGGTAAAAACAATAAATCATACATATACTTGGTAACCATGGTATTCAGATTTCATTACCATTACCGTACCACATTCATGTGGTTACCGCAATATTGGTTACCATAACTGTAGTTACTAACATAGTTATGTTTGTGGTTAGTACGTGACAGGTATGGTAATTTATGTACCATTTGCTAGTCATATTATAGACTGTTCGAACTTCGAAGTATCGGAAGCCTCAACTTGTAGAAATTCCTGGCTCTACTACGAGTCTACGACTACGGCAGCACCCACCACCACCACCACCAGGTAAACCAGCTTTTACCTCCTCCGCATCTCTTCCATCCGCTGAATTTTAAAAGTTCTCGGTTCGGTGCTGAATTTGGGGATTTCTCCCAGGGAAATTGAGCATGAAGGTGAAAAGGGTAGCCTCCGTGGAAACGAATAGCTCTGCAAAGAAACGTAAAACGACGACGTCGAAGAGCACAAAGAAGAACAAGGCGACGCAGAAGAAAATTGATGCCCAGAAACCCAAGAAACCTCCCACTGCTTTCTTCTACTTTCTGTAAAACCCTACTCTCTTTCCCTTTCGTCTGTATATGATTTGCTTGATAATCCTTTGTTACTTCTTCAGTATACTTGCTCGATTACTATCTATCACCATTTAAAATTGAACATAAATTGGAACTCCTGGTGAGGTTTATCAAATTGCACCTCAATGTTTTAGGGTTTATGTTCTGGTCAGGTAATGGAGTTGATGAAATTGTGTCAGTACTGAGTATTAGGATATTCGAGTGGTAATAAGTTAGATTTGGGTTAGGATATGAAGAAATATATAATTTTCTTGGAATTGACTGGGGACAAGGTGATTTTATTATACTGTAGATGTAGTAATATATATTTTTTGAACTAACAAGAAATTCTGGAGAGGGAAATCAGTGTTTACTACTGGTCATTGATGCATCAGGAGAGAGTGTCTGATGAGAGGACTCGAGAGGGAAAAGGATTTCATCTCTTTGGTCAATGCATTCTTGTTCATGGTCAAAGCATTCTCTATGGAAACTAACTGCTTGCCATTTGCCATTGGGAGAAGTTGACTTTCGGTAGCTTGAAGTGAATTAGTTATGGTGATGTAGCCACTTACTATCTGCCATAAGCATATGGTAAGCCTGCTGCTTTCGGAAGAAGGTTTGTGTTGCGTGATACAGTGATGGAGATTGCTAGCAACTCTCTGATTTTAGAAATAGGAATTCTGTAGTTTACTCTTCAGTTTTGCACCCCTTAACTGTAGTATTAGTATCATAGTATGTGCACTGATGCACAATGCTTATCAAGGAAGATGAATCAGTCAATAATACTCCCTCCCTTACACAAAACATATCATTTAAGCACTTTTCGCCATTTTTAAGTTGACTAACAATATATACTCATTTATTCTTCTTCTTTTTACTTTCTTGAAAACTACAACCAACAAGCTAATAATAGTCTCAGGGGCATTGTGTAAAGTAAACAACAAAATACCTAAAATGACTTTATCATTTGTTTATTTTTGGTAGGGAAATGACTTTATCATTTACTTACAAGAATTACGCCCGAAAAATGACATGTTTTGCTTAACAGAGAAAGTAATTCTTTATTCTTTTTTCATTCAAACCGTTCCTGAACATAAATTGGTTATGTTTTTGAGCTCGCCAGGTGACTTGTCCAATGCTCTACCTATGTTCAATCATTTGCTCATGAAGATTTATCGAATATTTGTTCTACTAGATGACCTTTGAGAGTTCTGGTGGGGTCCTGGGTGCTCACTGATATGCTTTCCAAATTCATTTGCTTGGGTATTTGGGTTTGAGTCGGGTATAGTGTTCAGATAATAGGAGTTACAAATTTTCACCCCTTATATTAATCGATAATCACAGACTCGCAGTATTATTAGTCCAATGTCCATCCTTGGTTCCTGGTCTTGCTGCTTTGGCAAGCTGCATTTCAAATTAGAAGGCCATGCCTATATTGGCTGCTAAATGGTTACGGACCAGTAGAAGCTGCCACTAGGACTCGTTCATGATAGGTACCTAAGTTGGATCTTATGTGCTTTGTCAGGGAGCACTTCCGCAAAGATTATCAACAACAAAACCCAGAAGTCAAAACTATGCGTGATGTACGTATCAGACAGCAACTCAGCCCATATTATAGTTTTCACTTTTCATTTTCTTTTGTATATTACAATGCTGTATGATTGTCTGAATCACATGGAGAAATTAGGTTGGCAAAGCTTGTGGAGAGAAGTGGAAGACAATGTCATATGAGGTAACTTTAAAGGAGGAAACCGTTTTTTTCCCCTCCTCTCTAGTAATTTATTTGCTCGGACTATACATATTTTGCTATTTGTAATGAATGCATCAATTAACCGCATAACTACTCATCTGCTCATAGTTCTTGGATAAATCTAAATGCCACCAGTACCATCTCAGTGATTTCCTGAGATTGCCATGTCGTATGGCATGAACATTTAGCAGCTAGGATCCGGGGCTTTATTTAAGTGGTCTCTTATTAGTCCAGATTTTGCTTAATTCGTAATCAACTGAAAGAAGTGACTTTTTCTATGTAAGTTTGGAAGTTTTCATACCCTTAACACTACGAGCTGATTCTTTGGTATCTTTCAGAGAGTTAATCTTGAATCACTGTTGCTACTCTTAGTTCCAAGGGTCTCATGTCTGAGCCCTTTCTGCCATACCATTTGTGTGATATTTAAAGTCCACTTTGCCCTTTATACATCTTCCAGGACAAGGTCCAATACTACGACATAGCAGCTGAGAAACGAGCAGAGTTTGACAAAGTAATGGCCGAGTATATGAAAAGGAAGGTATAATTATCCCAATCCTTGCTGTCAAAGATCTATGCCATGCGTCAATTCTTATTGAGAATACTCAATTGACAATTTCTTGCAGGAAATGGGCGTGGACGATCAACCATATGCGGATTCTGATTCTGAACTTGATGATGATGAGGAGGAATACCATTAAGCCACAAGGGAATAAGTTGTTTGGGGAAATAGCTTTTCAAGTGAAATTAGGAAATAGAGTTTATATCAGGCTACTAGTGTCTCGTAAATATTTGCGTTCAGGTGACTATTAGTTTTGCTATTCACACTGCACAGCCCTCATTCAACGTGTAAGATTTGACAATTTTTTAAATTTTGTTGTGAAGAATGGTTGGCTATGGTTGGACAATCAGTTTTTCATCCATGAAATTCAACGACTAATTGGTATTGAAGCACGTCAAAGTGGATGAAGACATGCAATCATCTACATGTTGGCAACTCTTTCAGTTCTGATTCTACATGTAGGATTTATTTCCTTATAGTAACAGCTCTGCAAATCATATCACCCTTGTTGCTGAATTTCTCTCATCTGCTACTGCCTTGTTTTGGATGGACACATTCAGGGAGTTAGCAATGCTTTGTACCTCTGCAATCATTGCTAACACATCGTTGAGCTTGTTAATGGCGGAACCCACACCCTGTTTTTTACCGAAAAAAGGGGAAATGTTTAATTACCAGCTTCCAGGTTTCAAATTCATAAGAGGGTTAAGATCATATAAGAGGATGTCAGCTGATTTCAAGGTATTGTTTTTTGGATCAGATAAGACATTCCCTTGTTGATTCTTGTCTCACTTTTATTCATCAATATTCAGGGTGATGTCTGATGGGCAAAACACTTACCACCCCTGAGGCTCCAGCTGTGATGGCCATTGGAGCAGTGACTGCACTCAACCCCGAAGAACACATGACAGGTATCTTTACTCCTCGCGAGATTGAATATGCCGCTGCTAAGGTAGGTGTCGCCTGATTTTGTTTTCGGGCATTGCCATTATGTTAGAAATTCAAAACACACGTCATCCAACACTAACAACCCTGCAGCTGATTTTATGCAAAGAATTTACCTTTTCGATCAGACCAAGAACACCTGGTTTCGAAGGGCTAGAGCACTTCCCTCCTTCTGTCTGGATAATGTCTGCTCCTTCCTCTTCCAAGAGCTCTGCTAGCCTGACCTGTAGATAGATTTTTCGAGGGAGAAAATAAAGATGATGTCGTGAATAGAAATCCTGGATTAATACGAAATTGCTATAAGAATTAGCCGACCTGATCAGGGAGGCATAGGGTATGAGGCACTGTAACTGAGAGCACAATAGATGGAAGAATCCGCCGTGTCTCCCTTGTCAGATTCAGTATCTGCAACCAGTAACCTCACCAAAGTAAGAAGAGATTCTTAACCGATAACCCGTCTTTCATTTTTGCGTTGGACAAATATTCTTTGTACCTCATCGGGTGAGAAGAGCCTGCCTGTCTCGTAGAAGGAATCGTAGTTTCCTATCTCCACCTGCATCACACAATTATGCCTTAACTGTGGTAAAAACATAAACAGTTACAATGACAGAAAATGCAGTCAGTTATAAACCCTTACCATGGTAGCTCCAGCTTCAACTGCTGCTGGAAATGCTTCAGGGTCCACTGATGAAACACAGATCTGCCCTCCCCCAAAACCCCCATCTCATTAAAACAATACAATAACCTGTTCTAAGCAATTTGGTCATTCGTTAGCTATTGGATTGTGTCAAATTACCGGGAGGGATGTTAGGCTGATGGCAAGTTTCACCAACTCAGGATCACAAGCTATGTCCACAAGTGTAGCTCCTCCCTGTGAAAAACACACTGCTTTATATATAAGCTGCCAGTTAGCTGTTGTCTAGTAACACTAACACATTAAGAGAAGCTTATAGACCTTGTCTGCAGCGGTAACCACAGCCGCCACATTGTCCCTGTCGAAATTCTGCAAACCTGTGATGATCTACAGATAAAAAGGCAAGCAAGGGTATCAGTAATTGCCATTTCAGATAGATGCACAGAAGCTGTCCATATCAGTGACACTCAACACACACCTTGAGAGCTCTTCTTTCATGGAAATCCCTTAAGACAGCCTCTCTAGAGGAGGAGATAAGGGCTTTAGTAGTGACAGTAAATCTTGTGTTGGCTGAACAACTGAGCTTTCCCTTTGTAGCAAAATGAAGAAGATGGTTATTACCACTGAAACTAGACCCCAAAACTTGATTTTGACAGGGAGTGTAGCTGTTAATGGGTATACACAGTGAGGAAGCCATATCTGTGAATTGTCAAGGCTTTGGTAGATGGAGAGTGAGAAGATAATGTTTCCGGAGCTCACAAAACTATCTTATCTTGCCTTGCCCTCTTATTTTTCTTTGGGTAAATTACACATAACCACCCGTAAATTAGACTAATTTTACCTAACTGCCCATAAAATTGTAAATTATAGGAAAATGGCCGTAAATTAGATCTGCTTTCGGAAAACCACCCATCTTTAAATGTTTAGTGTTATTTTAAGTTTTGTAATGGGGTACACTTGCGTATTATATTAGCGTATAAGTACTATTACTTGAAAGTTATTTGTCGCAGATATATTGGTTGGAGCATTTATATATGTTTTATAATCTGTAATGCTTAATTTCCTTACTCTTTCAAGGTAAAATATCAAATTGGAAAATACCATAATTTAGGGGCGATTTTATGTAATTTACCATTTTCTTTTCTATAAAAAAGGCTATGTCTATTAATGTACAATTGAACAACTTCTTTGGGGGGAGAGGAAATGCAATATAGAATCATCTTTTGTTATTATTAGTGTTACCAACAACGACTAGATGCACTAAAATTAGTTACTCCAGCAGGTAAAAAGTAATACCAGCCACACAAAAATCATGGAGGGGGATTAAGGAAAACAAATGTGGCATAATAAATAGGGAGGGCAATGTCTCCAAAACAATAGTTACAGAATAAAAAAAGGTGACAGGAGGCTGATCGAAAAGCTTAAAGCCACCCAACAGGGTGAAGGAGATAAGAGGAATAGATCAGGAGGCGTCGGGCGATCAGCGGCAGCCGCAGTTGTCGGCCGGCGGCTTCTGGGTGGAGGAACCCATCGGAGGACACAGAGAAAAATGAATCTATCGTCATTACTATGCTACGACTCAACGGTGAACAAGGAGGAACTATGGGGAGACAAAGCCCCTCTCTTGAAGGCCCTCCCTGTTCTCGTTATCCAAATGGCCCTTTCTATGGGTAGCAACCTTGTCTTTCTCTTCCTCCTCCGCCCCCTCCGCCAACCTCGAATTGTCATCGACCTCCTCGTCAGTAATCCGCACTCTGCTCCCATATCTGATATCTAGATATTGATACCAGATGTGTCTAAATATGTTTGTGTTTGTATTGTTGTTGTAGAGTGCATTGGCGATAAGCCCAATCGTGCTAGAAAAGATCGATTCATACCTATCGGATGAACAAGTATGGCCGAGGAAGGGGACAACGAACATGGAGATGCTAGCCAACATGGGTCTCCTCTACTCCATGTTCATCCAAGGCCTACAAATGGACTTGACCCCGGTCAACCACCGGCGGGGGCTCAAGGCCATCAGCTTCTCCCTCGGTGTCATCCTCCTCCCCTTCATTGTGGGCTCTGTCATCTCCTCCGTCTTCTCCTCTTACGAGACCAATCACATTAGCTCTGGCGGCAGGGCCATCTTCGTCTACTGGGGGGCCGTCCTGGCCTCCTCCTGCTTCCCCACTGTGGCCTCCGTCCTTGCCCGCCTCAAGCTCCTCTGTACGGAGGTGGGTAGGTCGGCCCTTTGCATCGTCATGATCAATGACCTTGGCTCCTGGCTCTTCATCGTCCTCGTCATCGCCATCTCCGCCCTGCCTCCCATCGGAGACCCCTCCGGGTTTTCCTGGGACCCGTTTCTCAGTGTCTTCTTCTTCACCCTCTTCTTCTGGGGCTTATGCTTCTCCGTCGTCCGCCCCCTCCTTGTCCGCGCCATTGCCAACAACAAGGAGGGCGAGAACTTCTCCGAATCCGCCATCCACATCATCCTCTTCATGGTGATGGCTGCGGGGCTGGCCGCCGAGTTCTTCGGGGCCTACGCCTTCCTAGGGGCCTTCATCCTCGGCCTCTCCATCCCTCACGGCTTCCTCGCCCAGACCCTCGCAGACAAGATGGACGACTGTGTCTCCGCCCTCCTCATGCCCCTCTACTACGTCAACATCGTCATCATGATGAGGGGAGCTGACCTCCACGCCAGCACCATGGACGTTGTCTTGATCGTCGTCGCCGTGCTCATCAAGCCCCTTTGCGTCCTCCTCGCCTCCGCAATCTGCAATGTCCCTTTCCGCGATGGCCTGGCCATCTCAGTCCTCCTCAACTCCAAGGGCCTCCTCTCCATCGTCATCGTCGCTGTTGGGTTCGAACGCGGGGTCAGCCCATATATACTCGATTTACATTTGATTTAATGAATCCGATTGATCTAGCTGACCTATTGTATTAATGTATTTGTCGCAGCATTTGACTAAAGAGTCAGTGGTGGTGCTGTTGAGCATAATCCTGGGCTCGACCGTCATGGTGGAGCCCCTCATGTTGTGGGCTTACAACAGGGTGATGAAGAACACCAAGCCCTACGACAACAGGACCATAGGAGGGCTGAAGCCGGAAGACGAGTTTCGAGTGATCACGTGCGTGCAGGCCCAGCGGAACATCCCCGGGGTGATCAACCTCCTCGAGATCTCCGGTACCTCCCAATTGTCGGTGTTCGCCCTCCACCTGATAGAGCTCATCGGTCGTACCTCCGCCATGCTCATCGTTCACGAGTCAAGCGATGAATCTAACAGCTCCCGTAGCACTCTCTTTAGCAGGCCTCGAGCTCAGTCAGACCAGATCATCACTGCCTTCCAGAATTATGAGAGGCAGCACCAAGGGTCTGTCACCGTCCAAACTCTTACCATCGTCTCCCCGTTGGAGACGATGCACGACGACATCTGTCACCTCGCGGAGGACAAGCAGGTGAGCATGATCCTGCTCCCTTTCCACAAGCAGCAAGGCATGGACGGGAAGCTCGAAGACGACAGGAACATGGAGATCCGATCCGTCAACCAGAACGTCATGGCCGGAGCACCGTGCACCATTGGCCTCCTCATAGACCGCGGCATCGGGATGCTTTCCATCGCTAGCTCCGGCTTGAGGTCGCAATCGCAATCTAACTCAGGCCGATCCAGCCGCCATGAAGGCGATATTCGTGTTGCGGTTTTGTACTTTGGCGGTCCTGATGATCGCGAGGCGCTTTCATACGCAGGCCGTCTTCTCGGCCACTCCAACGTCACGCTCGCCCTCACCCGCTTCGTCTCCGGGAGCAACCCCGTGGACGTCGAGCCCATCGTCTTCCCCGGAGACGAAGAGGAGGAGGAGACCAGCGGGATCCCGACGGTGTTCACGGAGCACCAGCAAGAGAAAGATATGGACAACGAGTTCGTCGCGAGGTTCCTTGAGAGCAACAACGGCGACAAGCCGGTCGAGTACACCGAGATGGCGTCGAACAGCGGCGCGGATACGGTGGCGATGATGAGAGAGATGGACCACCATAAATTCGACTTGTATTTGCTAGGGAGAGGACTAGGAGTGCTCTCTCCGATGACGGCTGGCCTGATCGAGTGGAGCGAGTGCCCGGAGCTGGGGGCGATCGGCGACGTGATGGTCACGTCGGACTTCGCCTCCGATGTGTCCGTGCTGGTGGTGCAGCAGTACGCCGGCGCCAGAATCGCCCCACCGGAAGACGCCGCCGTCATTGATTTCCAACCGTAATTGCGTGCCCATACAAATCACATTAGCTGATATGTTTCCTCACACCGAATGCATTAATCAGACTTCGAGGTTTTCTAATTTATTTTGTACATGATTTTTAATTTACTTTTAGCTTCTTTTTTATTTTTATTTTTCCATTGATTGATTAGTCGAATTCTGTATTTATGAATTTCATAACTTCTGATCGAGTAAAAGAAGAATTGAATTGTTTCTATTTCATCAGGGTGATGGACACGGCCAAAGACACACAAATGGCTTGATGGACACGGCCAATGAGATAGTTATATAAAATATTCCATTATCCGTAAATAACACCCAATTTATAAAATGTTAAATAATTTTATCAAGAATGTTTTAAATATATTGCTTTTGACTTTTTATTCATTAAAAAGATGATTTCTGATTGTAGATTCATTCTTCTTATTTTATGGAATCATGAAAAACAAAGAGCAAATTAGGTTAGGAATCCAAATTAGCTAAAAAATTGTTTTTTTTTTTTATGTTCAAAACTAATCCTCATTTATTTATAGGGTTGTAATGTGAGTCAGGTAGCTCGAGCTCGCCTCGAGTTGGACTCGATAAAAACTTGGCTTGAATTCTTTCATTTTCTAAACAAGTCGAGTATGATCACCTTTTTAAGTTCGGTTCAAAGCTCGACTTGTTTGATTTAAACTCGAATAGCTCGAATTTTGTAAAAAAAATTAAAATTTTCTTTAAGTTACTATGTTTTGAGCAAATTTGGTTGATTAATACTCGAAAAAAGTTCAGCACTGGTCGTTCATTTTCTAAACGAATCGAGTATGAGCATATTTTTAAGCTCGAGTCCAAATTTAGGCTCGGTTCAAGCTCAACTCGTTTCTAAACGAGTTGAATATGAACAAGCAATACTTATCTCGTTCGGCTCGAATAACGGCCTACTCACTCGAAAAATTCTCAAATATATATGAATTGCGAACCTTCAAAATGCTCCCAATTGTAAAAAACCCTAAACGCTTCAAAACTTAGCCACCAGCCACCCAAACAACTTTCAACCCTAGATCCGGCGTCGCCGCCTTGTTGGGTTCTTCCGACCGCCATCTCCGGTGGGATCCCGGACAGATCCGACATTACCCCTCAGCTATGGGTCCCGGAATGGCCTTGCTCTCGGATCGACCTCGCTTGGGTTCTAGCGGCGCTGGAAGGGCGTCTTCCATCGAACACGTTGGTTGTCGATATCTCCGCTTCCTCCGCCTTCTTCCTGCTCTGCTTCTACTTCATCCGTCGGGGTCCTGCGGCTTGCCGACTTCTTCCGCTCCTCGGCGTTGGTGGCTCCTCGTCGCTGGTGGATCCGCTTGCTCCTGCCCAATGCTCACCTCCATACTCAGTCAGATCCCTCCCTCTTGAGGCTTGATCTCCCTCACTTTGGTCCGCCCATGGTGATTTCGGCCCTCACCAAACTTTGCCCAGCCCTCACTTACAGTAACTCTTCCAAAACCAAAACTTCAAAGCCTAAACCACAAACAAGTTTTTTGTTTAATCTCACATGCAATCCTCGCCGCTCCCATGTCACCGTTGTTGTCAATCGGCCGTCGCGAATCTCTCCTCCATCGTCCTTGTCGGTTGTTGCACTCCCTAGGTCCTGGTTGTGGCTGGCCCCTTCGGCGCTGGTGAGTCGACCCTCGTTGACTTCCTGGCTGTTTGGGCCTCCCCGTCCATCCGACACCCTCCTCGTCAACCCATTAGCCACCGTCACTCTCCCCTCCGACCACCAGGCCTTTTCCTTTGTGGCCCCTTATGTGAATCTCTGCCTTGATCGGTCAACTTTCACCTATCCTTTGCAAAATATAAAACCAACCCTTCACATACAAATATTTCGCCCAAAAATTTAGATCTAATTGTTATGGCTCTCAATCACTTCATTTTCGGGTCGAATTCATTGCATGTAACAAATTTTTTCAATTCAGTAGCCTGACGTCTACCAAACAGCCGCTGACTTCCACCATCTCCGGTCACCACCTCCATTCTCGATCAAAATCAACTACTACTATCTAAACCGTCGAATCAGATCTCAAGTTGCAAGGGCTCGGGTAACCAGATCTCAAGTTACAAGAACTCTATATTCCTCTACTTTAATTATAAGCTTATGTATCTGTAATATTAGATATATTTTTTTCTTTTGATTGGCGACTCTCTGCGTAGGGTCTTCCAAGCGGCTTCACGATCGCTGTGTCGATCTAATTCTTGTCTACTGTAAAAAAAAAAAAAAAGCAGCCTACTCACTCATATAAGCCACCATAATGATACGAAGAGGGTTAAGGTGGATGGATTGATTTCGTTATTTTATCCTTTTTTTATTATCATTATCTATTAGAGTTCCATGTTGTGACGAGGCTTCCATGCATCAAACATCAGCATCAACATGTAAGCTTCATAGAGTCTTTTTTCCAGGTGCAGGTAGTCCACATCTTCACGGATAGGGGCGGATCCAAGGGTGGACGACACGGGGCTATCGCCCACCCCGATCCCCCAAAAAAGTACAAGAATATATGTGTTATGTAAAAAAATTGAAAGGTAAAATACAAGTATCTTTAGTGGTTAAGCCTCACCCCATTTTAAATAGAATTCAATCAAACTTTGTTCAAATCCCACTAGACACAAATTTTCATTTATTTTTTCCTCAATCTATTTTCCATTATTTTAAAATTCTTATAGTTTATTTGGTATTTTAAAATTAAATAATTATAATTTTTCTTACAACTTAAAGATATTCTTTTTATATTTTTTAATAGATATTTCTAATAATAACAACAACAACCCAGTTAATCCCGCGTTAAGCGGGGTTTGAGGGGTCATGATGTACGCACTCTTTCTCCGAACAAGTCGAGAGAGTGTTTCCGATAGACCCAAAACAATAAGACAATAGAACCACATAGTAGTAGGATTCAGAGAAGAAAGAAGAGACAACAGGGAATTAGACGTAAAGGCGCATGGAAGAGGCATGAAAGTCAACAAGGGCACGAGGACACAACACAAATCAAGACCATAACACGTGACACTAAACATCAGCAACCCGAATGCTCATCCTCCAGTGGTCTCTGTCCGAAGTCATATCCTCTGATAGGATCATAAGGTTGAGATCATGTCTGATAACCTCCATCCAGCTCTTCTTAGGTCTACCTCTCCCCCTGCGGATTTCTCCCATATCCAGGATTTTACACTTACGAATTGGAGCCGAAGTAGGTCTCCTACTGACGTGCCCAAACCAACGTAATCTGGACTCTCGCAATTTGTCCTCAATACTCGCAACTCTAACCTCTCTCCTGATGTCAGCATTTCGGATTCTATCAAGTCTCATATTTCTAATAAAAATAATATAAAAATTATCTAAAAAAAATTGTGCCCACCCCGAAAAATTTTCTGGATCTGCCCTTGTTCACAGACATGTCTATTTCATCGAGCCTCTCTCCGAGATAGTGCCTACATCGTTACGCCTTTCGTGCGGGTAATCCAACCCAATGTCCGATCATCCAGCCAGGTAATTTTCTAATTTTGATGCATACGAATCCAGTTCCTCCTAAATTGGGAATCGCATGTTAGATTTTGACCTGAACTAGTGCGATTGAATTTATGTCATCTTCTCTATTTAGGAAATGAGGGATTTTGGATGTGTTAAACTGCTGACTATTGTATTGGTTATCTTTTTTACATCGGTTACTTTTCCTCGGATAAGTCCAATATGAATACGAAGTAGCATTTAATGTGTCGCAAAATAAAACGATTGAATTTAGGTCACTTTGCATTGGTCACTTCTTCATTTAGGAATCCAATTTGGGGGTTCCTATAATGATGTCTTTAGTCCATTTGTATAATGTTGATGAGTTTAGGATTTGATTTGGGGCAAAAATATTGAAATTGATGACAACTAATCATCATCCATTTAGATTAAGGTGTCGACTGTCGAGGGGAGGGAGAATCAAGTTTTATCGGATCAGGTTGTGGTTTGTGACCATGTGAACATAATCAAGTTTTAATCATGTTGGTGCTTATCATGTTAAGCTAATAGTCAATTCATGCTCCTCATTGAAATTGCAATTTGCATCTGATCTTTAAGATTAAAGAATGCTTATTCATGCAACTTGTTGATGTCAATCAAACAGAATCTAATTTCATCGTTGCTTGTTCAGTAATATTGTCCAACTATCCTAAGCAACTTAGAAAACGCTTATGATATCATATTGATTTGAGAAATGTGATTGGGCATCCAACTGTCCTGATGTAATATCTTGTCCAATACCTTGAATTCTTAGTTTCACATCATGCACCAAACCAACCTGCAAAAGAGGTTGACCAGGGTATGTTTGTATGTGTCTAGATCCTGGTTTTATGCAATGGTATCATATTTATGGGCAGGTTCAAGTTAGTTGCTACAACAATCATTGTCTTTTGGTTTATTGGTGCATTTCAGATCCTATCCCAGTATTCCTTAATTTTTGTTAGACTTTCATGCTAGATTTCTAGTGAGAAGTTTCCATTATATGGTTGTTGCTGACTTGTTGGGATCCGACTGCTTTGAGGCTGATTCTCCTGGCTTCGCGAAAATAGTGTGCGGTCTATGCTATAGCTCAACGATTCTATGGTTGCGGCTGGATGGTTTAACGATACAAGCTCTCGTCATCATGTATCAAGCTACATGTCTGACGATCTTTAGCATCTATCTATGACACTACGTTGGATATGGAAAGGATATGTATAGATTCATATATAGGTGTTTTTGTCTGAACAACCACTGGTTGTTGGTTATGAATTGATTGGTTTGTTTCAATTTAGGCCAAAGGATTAGATGAAGTGATTTATTAGTTTATGAGTCAAGTTTTGGTTTTTGTCAATAGTGAAAGTTAGGGATAAACGATGAAAAGGGCGAGTGTGAATGTCAATTCTTATAGTTATGAAGTGTTTTTGTTAATTTATTTTGAATGTAATCACATTTTATGCTCATATATCATTAATTGTATAAAAATGTCATCAACAAAAGATGTCATTAAAAATGTGTGAGATAAATGAAGTGTAATGACAAATGTCATCAATGAATAAAAGTCATCAATAAAAAATGTCATCAATCAAGTGTTAATTATTTTATGCGATTGTGTCATCAATTGTATAAAAATGTAATAAAAATGTCATCACAAATTATTTCATCAATGAAGTGTAATCACAAACGTGTCATCGGTGAATAAAAGTATAATCAATGAAAATATATCGATATACAATTGACTGAATTACAAAATTGGCATCAAATAATTATAGAGAAAATTTGTGCCGAATGCACAAATTTTCGCTCTAATTTGAGGAGTATCCTAGTTTTTGAAAAAATTAGTAGAATGTCCATTTTTATTAACCTATTAAAAAATAAGAAAGAAAAATAAAAAATAAACTAGCCCTAAACAAAATCAATCGTCCCCTCCCTGTGTTCATCGTGAGATCTTAGACATCAACGTCTCTCACCTCCGTCCCTGCCTCCCTCACCACCACCTCCACCATCAGATCCAGGGCCAAGAGCTCGTCCTCGCCGAGAGCTCAGATCCAGGGCCGAGCCTTAACCCCCGATCTCCCGCTTCAGAAGACCAGGTCGCCCCCGCCTCCCTCTCTTTCTTCTCCCGCATCAGAAGACTAGGGCGGAGCCTTAACGGCGCCGACCTCCTCGGCCATGGCCGCTCCAATGGCGTCCTCTGCTGCATCGGCCGCCTCGTGGACCAGGTCGCCCCCGCCTCACTCTCTTTCTTCTCCAGCCTTCGCAATAGCGATACAGGTAAAACGTTCTCCACCTTTCTTCTCCAGCCTTCTTAATTCTGACCTAATCCGAATTTCTGATTCCTCAAGGTAACATTCTTCGTCTTTCTTCTTCTTAATTCTGATTTATTGTTCTGTATCTCAATTCATGCGAAATCTTCAATTACTTCAATCATCTGTTCGTCCTAACTCTTCAATCATCTGTTGATTGGGTTTGGAGTTTTTCTCACTTTACTGCTAAAATAATGTGGTGCTTGAGTGTTGATTGGGTTTGGAATTCATCAGTGAATAATTGCCCTGAATTCATCTGTCATTGCTTTCGAATTTCTGATTTCGTTGCTTTCGAATTTTGATTGTTGTCATTACTTTCGAGTTGCTGTCATTGCTTTCGAATTTCTGATTTCGTTGGCTCTCTGTTGATTTCGCTTATTGTGAGTGTTATTCAATTGTTTTGTTAATGGTTTTGAACAGGGCATTCTGTTGCACTGACTTGTATGTCAGCATTCTGCTGCACTGATTCTGAAAATTAGAAGCATTCTGTTGTACTGTCTTGTATGTCAGCGTTTTTTGCCTTTTGTGTGAATTTTTGTCCTTTTATTTTGGAGTGTGTGGCCTGATGTCTATTTTGGACAGTTTTTATGACAACAACTATTTGTTTTGTGCTTACTGATGCTTCCACCAGTCCAATATTGGTTACTGTTTTTATTTTTTATTTTTTTTGGAGTGAGTATTTCTTTGAAATTGGTGTTTGGGTATGTTTGAATGCTGACATCTTTTGACTCTTGTAGTTGTGAAGCTTAATCTCTCTTTCTGATGCTTAATCTTTTTTTTTTTTTCTGATTTTACTGGTGTTGCAAACATCTAGTTGACATCTTCTGGAAATGTTGACATCTTCTTGAAATGCTGACATCTCCAAAATAAGATTATTTTTGTGTAATTAAGTAGATCATTTCCAATATAAGATTATCAGCTACATATATATAAGATTCAGAAATATATGTGCTGACACGGAGTGAATATGTGCTGACATGTGCTATTTTTGTTCAATTCAAGTAGATGTATATGTTATTTTTTATTTCTAATTGTGTGGCATGATCCCTTGTGCAAATATAACATGTTGATATGTGTTTTGTACACTAGATGAATGAGTTTTTAAATGATTAAAAATCATGTCAGTAAGCTTAATTCGAAACTAGAGATGCTTGCCTAGTATGCGGTCTCGGTAGAAGTGATATCAAGCATCCGGTGTCGGATTCTCTATTATGATACCTTTCCGGATAGGGAATCACGCCACGATTCAAACTCACTGCTATGTCGTGATCTATGGTTTTTTTCGGCCCTTGGAGATCATTTCAGGGCTTAAAATTGAGTTTTTATGTTTTTTTCGACAATATCAACAATTTTGTTATTTTATTTTTATTTCTTAACAACTAGGGTTTGGTTCAACTTTTCCTACTTAATAACGTGTTTTTATATTTACATTGAAGTGCCTTGTGATTTCTGACTTATCAAGAGATATTAGCTAGTAGCTTTACAAAGTTTAATTGTGTGCTGACATGTTTCTTTTTTATTTCTAATTGTGTGTTGACATGTTTCTTTTTTATTTCTAATTGTGTGCTGACATGGTCACTTTTTGTGCAATTCAAGTTGATGTATATGTTTTTTTTTGTCAGAATGTATAAGTTCTTTTTTATTTCTAATTGTGTGTTGACATTGTCTCTTTTTGTGCAATTCAAGTAGATTTATAGGCTCTTTTTTTTATTTCTAATTGTGTGCTGACATGATCTCATGTGCAAATATAACATGCTCAATTCCAATGTGTAATTAACTTGATTAGGCATTTGTATAAAATTCATTTAGTACTTTAAAGTGTGCTTTCTTTATTTTTCCTTGTCATTTTTCGTAATATACTTGATTGATAAGTCATCTTTTTGAGATTTACACTTGCATAGCTCTTTACTAGACTTATTGCTGTGAGGAATATGATTTTTCACATTATTTGCTTAAAATTAAGAGGGAATAACAATCTTGCTGATATCTGGTGTCAGCAGTTTCAATTTGCATAACAGATTGTTACATGTGCATATCATAAAGTTATATTTGCATAACAGTAACTTATATTTGCACAAACTTCTTATTTAGTTATTTTTCACTTTTTTTTTAAAATTAACTTCCTCTTTTTTCTTTTTTCTTTTTTTAGTCATGTGAGAACATATCAAGGTTTTGTGATCTGTTTTGCTAGTTATGCTATTTTTATCCCATTCTCCCTATGAAGTATGAATTCTCTTGCTAGTCATGCTATGTTTTATATTGATCTGACATTTATTGTTCACATGTTATTGCTCTTGCTAAAAGCTACTCATATACTGTAGAATTTGTTAACTATGCTGATTTGAAAATAGATAAATAGAAAGAAAAGATACATGTGCTGACATGATCTCTTTTTGTGCAATTCAAGTTGATGTGTATGTTTTTTTTATATTTCTAATTGTGTGCTGACATGGTCTCTTTTTGTGCAATTCAAGTTGATGTATAAGTTCTTTTTTATTTCTAATTGTGTGCTAAAATGACCTCTTTTTGTGCAAATGTGTATACAAATGTGTACTGTTTATTAGGAGTTCCTACTTTTTTTTTCTCCTTTTTTGGTTGTGGCGTGAACATAACTCTTATTTGTTTATTTGAATGTTATGTTATAATATGATTAAAAGCCTTTTAGCTCAATGGTAGAGTGATGTGCTTATGCGCAAATACGTGGGTTCGAATCCCGCATAGGCTAAAATTTATAATAATTCTAGTAATTTACAAAATTTTCTAATAATTGTTCAATAATAAGTGCAATTTTCTAGTAATTTATAATTGCAGATTATACTTTTACATTTGCATATCATCAATTTATATTTTCATATTTTAATCTTATATTTGCATATCATCAAGTTATAATTGCATATCATACTTTTACATTTGCATACTTTTACATTTGCTTTTATATGATTAGTTCATTCTTTTATATGATTTGTCACATTATTTGCTTCAAATTAAGAGGTACAAACAATGTTGCTGACATCTGGTGTCAGCAGTAACAATTTGCACAACAGATTATTATTTGTGCATATCATAAAGTTATATTTGCATAACAGTAACTTATATGTTGACATTTAAGCTTAAATGTTGACATTTTAGCTTAAATGTTGACATTTAGTCGTTGATGAGCAAAAACTTTATCTCTTACCATTTCTTTTATTAGATGATTATAGAAGTTTGATATTCTCATCTCATATAATATGATATCAATTTTGGGAATGATCTTATTTGTAAACTTTATCTTTTATTAAATGTTGACATTTAGCCGTTAATGTGCAAAAACTTTATCTTTTACCATTTCTTTTATTAGATGATTATAGAAGTTTGATATTCTCATCTCATGTAATATGATATCAATTTTGGGAATAATCTTTTTTGTAAAATTTATCTTTTATTATATGTTGACATGTAGCTTAAATGTTGACATTTAGCCTAAATGTTGACATTTAGCCATTGATGTGCAAAAGCTTTATCTTTTACCATTTCTTTTTTTTTTTCATAGGTAGGCACTTAGGCCATTACAATATGGGGAAGGGGGGATTCGAACTCGTGACCTATTGGTCACTACATGTCATCCTTACCAGCTAAGCTAGCAAGGCTTTACATCTTTTACCATGTCTTTTATTAGAGGATTGTAGAAGTTTGAGCTTATCATCTCATGTAATATGATATCAATTTTGAGAATGATCTTATTTGTAAACTTTATCTTTTATTATATGTTGACATTTAGCTTAAATGTTGACATTTAGCCGTTGATGTGCAAAATCTTTATCTTTTACCATTTCTTTTATTAGATGATTATAGAAGTTTGATATTTTCATCTCATCTAATATGATATCAATTTTGGGAATGATCTTATTTGTAAACTTTATCTTTTATTATATGTTGACATTTAGCCGTTGATGTGTAAAAGCTTTATCTTTTACCATTTCTTTTATTAGATGACTATAGAAGTTTGATATTCTCATCTCATCTAATATTATATAAATTTTGGGAATGATCTTATTTGTAAACTTTATCTTTTATTATATGTTGACATTTAGCTTAAATGTTGACATTTAGCCATTGATGTGCAAAAGCTTTATCTTTTACCATTTCTTTTACTAGAGAATTGTAGAAGTTTGAGCTTCTCATCTCATGTAATATGATATCAATTTTGAGAATGATCTTATTTGTAAACTTTATCTTTATCTTTTATTAAATGTTGACATTTAATTTAAATGTTGACATTTAGCCGTTGATGGGCAAAAGCGTTGACACAAAAAAAAACATCTTCGACGTCGGCGTCAGCAGCGTCAACATCTCTGATGTTGACGTCAGCAACATCAACATCAGTGTCAGTATCTCTGATGTCAACGTTAGCAGTGTCAGGTTGTCTGACGTCAGCAACATTAGCATCAATATCAGCATCTTCGATGTCGGCATCAGCAATGTCAACGTCAGTGCTGCTGACACGGAAAAAAGCATTTTTGACGTCGGCGTCACCATATCCGATGTCAGTGTCAACGGTGTCAAGAATGTCGGTGTCAACAACATCTCCGATGTCGGTGTCAGCCGACATCTCCGATGTCAGCGTCAGCAGCATCAGCATCTCGAATGTCGGCGTCGACAATGTCAGTGTCAGTGCTAACACGAAAAAAAGAAGCGTTGACACGAAAAAAGCATCCCTAACGTCCGTGTTAACAGCTTCAGCAGCATCGATGTCGGCGCCAGCCGACATCTCCGATGTTGACGTCAGCAACGTAAGTGTTAGCATCTTTGATGCCGGTATCAGCAATGTCAACATCAGTGCTTCTGACACGGAAAAAAGCATCTTCGACGTCGACATTAGTCGACATCAGCGTCAACATCTCCGATGTCGGCGTTAGCCGACATCATCGTCAGCCAACATGAGCGCCAGCATCTCCGATGTCGGCGTCAGTCGACATTAACGTCAACGCTGATACGAAAAATGTTAGTGGTATTCGCAATGTTAGTGGTGACAGTGTCAGCAGTGCCAGCAGTGTCAACGGTGTCAGAAATGTCGGTGTCAGCAACATCGACGTTGACATTAATGCAATTTTAAAGCCTCTTAGGTCAATAAATGGTAGAGCGATGTGCTTATGTGCAAATAAGATATATTAATGCATGTGCATATTCTTCCCATAAGGTTGTTTAAGCTTGCATAACATAATACTCCGTATTATATTTGCATATCATAATATTATATTTGCATAACATCGGGTTATAGTTGCATATCTGAAAGTGCTGACATGTAAATTTTTGTAAAAAAAAAACAGAAAAAAAAATTCTGGACACGCGAGGGGGGCACTTAGGCGGCGGGGTGGGGGGGGGGGCAAGGGGGATGGACACTCCACCAATTTTTTCAAATTTGTGGACACTCATCAATTTTTTTGGACATTTTTGTGAAACCCCCATAATTATATTAGAAAAACAACATCAAAATACTACTTTGAAAAAGTGGCCTTACATTAAAGAAAAAATATTATTAAAAAAATGGCATCAAAACACTACTTTAAAAAATGACATCATGGTAAAAAAAAATGACATAATAAAGTGGCGTAAAAAAAGTGATAACAGTGGTCAACGGTAAAAAAATAGTATCACAAAAATGTGGAGGAAGGAAGGGAAAGAAGGGGGGAAAGTGGGAGGAAGAAAGGGAATGAAGGGAAGAGGCGAGGTCCTAATTTTATTTATTTGGTGTATAATTAGCTAATTAGATTTTCCAAAAGGTCTAGTAACCTAAATCACTAAAAAAAATAAATCACCCAGCAATTAAAGTGGAAACATACCTATCTCAATAAGGATAAAATATTCGTATGATATTTTTTCTATTTTAGAATGGATCTTGAATCTCTTAGTTTTGCTGAAACCGGCATAATAAGTGAGGGACAGATTTAGAATCCGCACGTATGAGTATATTTAACACATGCACCCGATATATATGATTTTCGTATTAAATTTGGGTAGATTTTCATACTGACCCGCTTGGGTGTAGGATCTTACCCATCTTCGGCCCGCTCAGACTATATTTCTATTTCTATTTTTTTATTCCTATTATAGATTAAAATAATATGTTTAAAAGTTTGTGTATAAAAATATATTTAAAATTAAGCTTGTGTATAAAATACACAATTTTTTAATGTATACAAAGTAGATTTTTTTTTAAAAAAAAAAAATCAGATTTACTTACTTGAACACGTTTTTTAACCAAACGGTTACAACTCACAAGGTTTTACACCACCCTTTGAAATGACAATGCTACATTGTTGATGGGTCATGCTAAACAACATGATGAATCATGATCCAAACAAAACTTGCTCCCCCTCACCTCACCCCACTCTCTGTCTCTCTCTCTCTCTACTTTGTGAATCCCTAAAGTTTACACCTTTAACCTCCTCCCCAACTACTCATTCCTAAAAATGAAAACTGTAGGCATTGTTTGTTTCCCATGCTTGGGAAACTACTACTTGTCTACTTCCACACACACTCCCTTCCCAATGAAGCTTGTTTCTACTTTGGAAATTACACAACTTGTACTCTAAATTATTTCCCTACCATGCTTTGCTTTGGGCCTTCAAAACATTCACAATTACTCCTCTCAATTCACACTCCCTACTCCTTTCTACTTTCATGTTTCCAATTCCCACCTCTCTCGGTTTTACTACTTTCTAACATTTCATTATCACCACCATTTTTATTATAGATAGTATATTTTTAACCGCATTAATGGATACTTAATTAAAGATTCATCCTTTCAATGCATTGAAATTAAGAGAACGTATTTTTTCAAATCAAGAAATAATCTCAAATTTTATACCCACTACCCATTTTATTCAATAAAAATGATACAAAAAAATAAAATTCCCATACTATAATACCTAAAAAAATAATTTAAAAGTACTTATAATTATACACAAAATTTAAAGCCTAAAAAAGACTTATATATATATATATAGACACATATTAGAACATTTTTTTAATAAGAAAACCATTTAAAATCTTGACCCACAAATTCAAATTTTCAAATACCACATAAGAAAAGTGATAAAATTTGCAACAATTTAATTTGAGTAAAAAAAAGGAAGGTAAAAACAAAATAGATCGGGTATAAGTTTGTGGCAGTGATGAGTCCAGGCAGTGACAGCAACCAGAAATAGCATCTCCCTTTGTGTCGGAGGAGTGCAGAGGATATGCCGGTCATGGTGTTACTGTTGTGGGTGCTGCTACTGTTATCCCCTCCACATCACACCCTCATCCTCTGCCTTAACCAGGAGGGTGTCTATCTCCACGAAGCCAAGCTCTCCCTCGACGATCCCGCCGGCGTCCTCGATGACTGGAATCCTCGCGACCCCTCCCCCTGCCACTGGCAGGGTGTTTCTTGCTCCCCCGACGCCCACGCCTCCGTTGTCTCCGTCCACCTCCCCTCCTCTAGCCTCGCCGGTCAATTCCCCTCCTCCCTGTGCCGCCTCCCCCGCCTCTCCTCCCTCGTCCTCTCCGACAATTCGATCAACTCCACCCTCCCGTTCTCGTTATCTTCTTGCTCCTCCCTCTCCCACCTCGACCTCTCTGAGAATCTCCTCACCGGCCCCCTCCCGGAATTCCTCTCAGCACTCCCTGTTCTCCGCTTCCTCGATCTGTCTGGCAATAATTTCTCCGGCCCTGTCCCCAAATCCTTCGCTGAATTCCCTTCCCTTGAAGCGCTTTCTCTCGTCAGCAATCTCCTCGACGGGGCCTTCCCTTCGTTCCTCTTCAATGTCTCCTCTCTCCGAGAGCTTAACCTCTCCTTCAATTCCTTCCTGGCGGCCCCGCTCAGCCCCGCCGTTGCCGATTTGGTGGGCCTTGAGAAGCTCTGGCTTTCCAATTGCGGCCTGGTTGGTCCGATACCTGATGCCCTTGGCCGGTTGTCTAACCTTACCACTCTGGACTTGTCTGACAATGGCCTTACCGGGATGTTTCCGAGTTCGCTCCTCGCAGGGCTGTCGAGCATCGTCCAGATCGAGCTCTACGGCAACAACCTCACCGGTGAATTGCCACCTACGGGGTGGGCTCATCTCGCCTCGTTGAGGCTGTTAGACGTGTCGATGAACCAGCTAACCGGGACGATTCCCGACGAGTTGGCTCGGTTGCCACTCGCCTCCCTCAATCTCTACGAGAATCGCCTAGAGGGCCTGCTGCCGGCGAGCATTGCCCGATCTCCGAATCTAGTCGAGCTCAAATTGTTCGGAAACCGCCTCTCCGGCGAGCTCCCGAGCGATCTTGGAGAGAAATCGCCTTTGGCCATGATTGACGTCACGGGCAACCGCTTTTCCGGTCAGATTCCGGCGACTCTCTGCGCCAAGGGCCAGTTAGAGCAGCTCCTATTGCTGAACAATTCCTTCTCCGGCGAAATTCCGGAGACATTGGGTCGTTGCTGGAGCCTTGAACGCGTGCGTCTAGGGAATAATAACCTCTCCGGCGACGTGCCCATTGAGTTCTGGGGACTCCCACACGTCTCCCTGCTCGAGCTCCCGGACAATTCGCTCACGGGGACAATCTCCAAAGCCATAGCCTCCGCCTCCAACTTGTCCGAGCTTACCATTTCGAACAACAGGTTTTGGGGTCAAATACCCGATGAAATCGGGTCTCTGAAAAACCTAATGAGCTTTCAAGGTAGCGGCAATGGGTTTACAGGTTCCCTGCCGCAATCAATTGTGGAATTGAATCAGTTGGACACGCTCGATTTGCATAACAATGATCTTTCCGGTGTTCTTCCAACCGGAATTACTTCCTTGAAGAGGCTCAACGACCTCAACTTAGCCAACAACGGCCTCACAGGTGAAGTCCCGGCTGAAATTGGGAGCTTAACCGGCCTCAACTATCTTGATCTTGCTGGCAACCAGCTATCTGGCAAGGTTCCCATGGGGCTTCAGAATTTGAAGCTCAATCAGCTCAATTTGTCCAACAATCGGCTTTCAGGTCCTCTTCCGCCATTGTTTGCTAAAGAGATGTACAAGAGTAGCTTCCTGGGCAATCCCGGATTATGCGGGGATATCGCCGGATTGTGTGAAGGCGGCGGTGGCGGCGGTGACAGAAGCAAGGGATACTTGCTGTGGATGCTTATCTTTGTTCTAGCTGGCCTGATTCTGATTGTGGGTCTGGCCTGCTTCTACTGCAAATACCGGAAATTCAAGGAGGCCAAGAGCTCCGGCAACCGATCCAAATGGACCCTCGTGTCCTTCCACAAGCTGGGCTTCGACGAGTACGAGATCATGGACTCTCTGGAAGAGGATAATGTGATAGGAATTGGGGGGTCTGGTAAGGTTTACAAGGTTGTTTTAACCAGTGGAGAGGCAGTGGCTGTTAAGAAGCTCTCAGAGACTGGGAATAAGGCAGGTGCAGGCGACGACGGGTGTGATGTAGAGAAGGGCGGTTTCGCTAAGGATGACGGGTTTGAAGCGGAGGTGGAGACACTAGGGAAGATCAGACATAAGAACATTGTCAAGTTGTGGTGTTGCTGCATTGCTAGGGATTGCAAGCTTCTGGTTTATGAGTATATGCCTAATGGGAGTTTGGGTGATTTGTTGCATAGCAGCAAAAGTGGGATGCTGGATTGGCCAACGAGGTATCGGATCGCCCTTGATGCCGCGGAGGGGCTGTCTTATCTCCACCATGATTGTGTCCCTCCTATTGTTCACAGGGATATCAAGTCCAATAACATCCTCTTGGATCAGGATTTCGGTGCACGGCTTGCGGATTTCGGCGTTGCCAAGGTGGTCCAAGTCACTGGGAAAGGGCCCAAATCGATGTCTGTGATAGCCGGTTCATGTGGTTACATTGCACCAGGTTTGCTGCTTTCTTGCTCACTATGGTTTCTGCTATGCTATCATTATTTCTGCTATGATTTGCACACCATGTGTTTCCATTTGCTTACTTGGGTTAATGTTAGTTACAGTGTAGTTGTTAGTACTAATTATGGGTTTGGTTGAATTTTGGTGAATATAATCTTGTATACCAACCACTCCTTATTTCAGAGTTGATATCATGACTCCCAAAAGAAATTAAACATGATTAGAAACATTATCATATCATGAGCTGAATTTGATTCATTACTGTTGTTTGGATGATAATCACAGAATATGCATATACACTCCGAGTAAACGAGAAGAGCGACATCTACAGTTTTGGAGTGGTGATCTTGGAACTGATAACAGGGAAGAGCCCAGTTGGCCCTGAATACGGGGACAAGGACTTAGTCAAGTGGGTGTGCACGAAGCTTGACCAGAAGGGTGTAGATGAAATCCTTGACATGAAGCTCGATTCTGGCTTCAAGGAGGAGATGTGCAAGGTGCTGAACATTGGTCTCGTGTGCACAAGTCCTCTCCCCATCAACCGGCCCTCCATGAGAAGAGTTGTGAAGATGTTGCAGGAGGCACGCTGTTGCGACAGTGACCTCAATTCGGGCAAGAAAGATGGCAGGTTAACCCCCTATTACCACGAAGAGCCTTCGGATCAAGTGGTCTAGCTTACAAGGGGCAGACAAGCTTTGATGTCCTTGCAATTGAGTCGCCGTATTGGTTTTTTGGACTGGGTTTACATAAAGCTGAAAACAAAGAGAACAAGAGATTATACTGTACAATGGTTCTTAGTTGGTAACTTGGTAGTATAGGTTGAGTAAAATTTGGTTGAGTAATTCAAGCTTCCATATCTATGAAGATGAAATCTGGTTTCATTCATAAAATTGCTGTCATTATCAATATGGAAATTTTTACTACCTACCTCTTTACCTGATCGGACTCTAGGGGTAATCTCCTGCTGTCATGGATGTACCATATGTAGGTACCTGAATACACCACAAATTAACCCGGGTAAATTGCCATTTTGGAGTTATATAAGACAAAGCTGACAATGGATCATCAATTTTCCTATTTAGTGCTGTATTGCACTTGAAATCTTTTGTGCTGTGCCAGTGGGGTAGCTAGCTCTACTACTCACTGCATTTGTATGATTTTTCTTTTGGGTAAATTACATAAAACCACCCTTAAAATAGGCGAGTGTTCACATAAAAACATAAATGGTAGTAGGTGGCAAACAAGTTAAGATTGGTAGTGGTTCCATAAGATTAAAAAAATCTTAAAATGATCTAAATCAACTGTGATGCCTCATCTACTACAACGGATGAATGTGGCATAGGATGCATGGCTCGCAATTCTGACGGGGCTGACATATGGGCTGCGGCGTCGAGGATTCAACAAGGCTCCGATCTATTGGTGACGGAATTTGAGGCAGTTCTATGGGCGACGAGGCTTGCAGATCAACATGATATGGACTGCATAATTATCGAATCAGATTGCCGGCAGCTGTTGCAACTGATTCAGCTGATTCAGCAATCAGCAGAGGAAGCACTCTTTCCGGGGGGTCGAGGGGGGCCAAGTGGTTCAGAAGGTGCTCGTGGAGCTTTGTTCGGCGAGATTACCCCTATAGTCCGGAGATTTGATGATTACAGAATAAAGTCTTGAGTTTTTCATCCAAAAAAAAAAAAGATTTAAATTGATGCAACTTAACCCCCGCAAAACAAATTGAATGTTTCTATGTGGCTTTACTAATTTCAGTTGTACCAATCCAAGCCGTGATAAAGATAATACTCAACCAATATTAAGAGATCACGAATGATAAAACAGGAAATCACAAACATGATACCAACAATAGAAAAGTGAGATTAATACATATATTACTACTATTATTATCACTATTTTGTGCATTTCTCCGAGAATTACCATGATATTGATGGATATGTAGTGTTTAGCTTTCCTATTATCCAGAGGCTTGTAAATGAGGCTGATCATGACGGAAACACCCCATTGCATCTAGCAATCAAAAAGACAAGACCAAATTATGGCAAATATACTGCTGGACACTGAATATACAACCGAACATCAAGAACAGAAATGGTCTCATGCCCAGAGATCTTATGACATCACAATAAGAACTCTCTGATGACATGGTAAGCAATTACGAATAAATTCCATGACATAATATTTCATACGCATTGAGCAATCATGATGTACTGACATGAATTATGTTTTTCCAATGTGGAGATAGGCTATCGGCTAATAATGCAAGACAGACCAAGGCAAGTTAACTCCAAACCTGAAACTATTCATGGAGCAACAATGACAGACGAAATACCAGCAAGGAGACCTGAAGCAACCGAGGAAAGAACCCCTATTGAAGATCGTACATAGATACTGCTTCTAGCTCTTCAAGAACATAGTCGCAAACATAAAAAGGTCAAAAACAGCAAGCATGCACAGAAGAAGTAACAAATTTGTATATACAGAAGAACAAGATGGATCTTAAAAAAAGAAACTACCTTGGTTAGAATCATATCAAGGAGTTCTAACCCCCGCTTTTGAATCCAACTCCCCATGAATACATCTGTTCAAATAAAAGAAAAACGTCCTTAAGAATGTTTTTATGAAAATCAACCAGAAAATAAAACAAACAGATGCAGATCATCAAACTGCAAAAGAAAATAAGATTAAATCTCAATCGCAATTAAGAAACAAAAAGAACTCACCTCTTGCACCATCTCAAAGACATGGTGGGGACGTGGGGTGATTCGCCAAGAATCCGACTCAACCAAAATATAACTTTTTAGTTAGAAAGGATTCATATCCATTGCTGAGCAACAAGATTGAATCACTAATTTCGAATCACAGTGAGATTGCAGGGTATCAGAAAGGCTAGATATTCATATCCACTGGAAGTGTCCATCCAGATCCATGCTTATGAACCCCAATTTTCTCTCCTTTGGCAAGAAAGTATTGACAGGAATAACTGCGTCGAGATACTATTTGCCAAGAACAGATTCACACGGTTTCTTCTAAAAACACTGCAGATCATTAGGAGTGACAACAGTTAGTAGAACTTATGTTTCAAATAGAGACGGATCTAAAATCTTGTCCAATACGAAGGATCGTGATACCTTTAATAAGATCAATACAACTATTGGGTCACCATATCTTTTGCTAAGTTCCTCAAAGTGGATTCTCTCGTTGCCTTATAGTTGCCCTCAGCATCCAGTACTGCATATTATTAGTGAGGTAAGACAATCATATTCTGGGAAAGTACAAACTGAAAGCTGCTTCTGGAACTTGTATAAAATGTCTGGCTTAAGTTTTGACCATGAATTAGGCCGGTACCATAAAAGGGGAACGGAACCTCGGTTTTGCACTATGGAAGTTACTTTGTAAGAAAACCTGCCACAGATCTCTCCACAAACTATCTGCTCAATCTCAACATAGTTTGCAGCAAGACCCTCATCATTCAAACCACGTTTTAGAAACCTGCCGTTATAGAGCAAGCAGAAAAAATGATCTTGTTATTGGGGGTAATTAAGAAGCTCCACATCGTTTCAGAAACAATATGTAATCTAACATATAAACCTGAACTTAAAGTAGCTAATGAGTAAATACATTGCCTTCCGATATTAAAAATTGCAAGATTCTATCTAAAATATACAGTAGGTATGTGGCAAACCTTGGGCCGGAATGAAGACGTGATTGTCTAGCTATAAGAGTAAGATCGAATTTGCAGCCAGATCTTGAAAGCTTAACCTAGGAAAGACACATGATAAACCGTTACTATCACATTGTACTCTTCGGTCTTCAAGGTTAGATGCTAGGATTTAAAAAATTGCAAAAATGGTAGCAAACCACCAAATATCTTTACTGTCAAAATCAGAAAAACAAAACAATAATGCCTCAGGCCAGCACATGTTTACCTCTTTGAAGAAGCCATGAACCAGTGCCCACGTCCAGAGGGTATTTCCAAGATGCTTCCGAATTTCATTCCAAGTAAATGCTGATCCATAGGATGTTGATCCTGTATCATTGCCCCATAAGTTCTGCTGTAGGCTGTGCATCAGATCATATGAATATCTGAAGTAGTAATCAATTAAATTTACTCAGCTTCTAAGGTGGAATCTGGATTCCGACAGAGTTAATTGCTAGGCGAGGATCCATATTGGCAATGACAGTGAGTGAGAAATGGTTTCACAAGGGAGGCGAGTCAAGAGGTAGGCTGACAGGAATGTATTTTTTACCTAAATTCTCTAGCTTGAACACGCAAATAAGTTACCTCTTTGCATATTGTAAGTATTGTTTGGACCTCCTTAGAAGCCACTGCTGATTTCCTCAAATAGAATTCACGTCAATCTGCAAAACATTTTTATCTATCGGTGAACTTTAATCTTCACCCCACAAGTGAATGTGTCTTTAAATAAGGAAGACTGGTAACCTTTATCAATGAGCATCTTAGAGGCATTTCGTCGAGCCTATTGAGTGCATGGACAAATTACAGTTCTAAATCTTAAACTTCAAAAATTTTGATTCTAAAAACTTCGTATAAAACATCAAAATGCAGCACAATCCTCTCAATTTATCAAACTGCAATCCGAAAGTAATTGACTTTCAGCTCTTAATTTTGTCATCAATTTAGTAGGTAATTAAGGTAACATATAATTTTATCATCAAAAAGGCAAAATTAAAGGTCTAGTGTTCACAATTTTATCCTAAATCCACCAATAGCTTTCTCGATTTTTGTTTCTTTCAATTTATCAGGTTATTTCAATTCCTTTTATACTTAACTCTTTTCTGTTTGCCATTTTTATTGCTTTTTCTGATTTGAGCTCCTTGTTTCAAGCCCTATAACTTCTAATTCTTTGTCATTCTGATTTTTTATTGCCAAATTGTTCACTTACTATTGATTAATTGGTTGAATTCAATGTTTTTCTTGTTACTGTCAAATTATTGTTTTTGTATTAGTGATTTCTTGATTTAAGGTATTCGATGAAATGTAAAAGTAATATCTTTAGAGTTGTTTAGAGTTAATACCAGTCCTCTACAACTTCAAAATTGGTTAATTTACATCATTTAAGCAGAAAACAAGGGTTACTCTGAATATCACTTTCACAATTTGGCAGACAGAGAGCCTACTCACATATCTAAAATATATCTATTGAAAGAAACACAAGCATATCAGCCCCTCTAAAACCCCACACAAAAAAGGATTGTTGCCAAAGCGTTCAATGTTAAAAGAATTAGTGCATTTGGATCAAATAAACATAGAAATAAATTTTACAGACAAGTTAACGCAAAAGGGTAATTAACACTAACCCTAAATTAACACTGCTGATAAATTCCATTCCTAAATTTTCAGATTTAATTGCCCATTACTTAATAAAACAAACTAACCCTAAATTTGAAATTTCCATCCAATCAAATCACCAAATTCAAACATCTCAACCCTAAACTATTGAAATTTTAAAAGAAAAATCGAAGACATACCTTCTCGGGCGAAAGAACATTCATCAGCGCCGCCCTCCCCACAACTCACTTGCTCGCCTGCGGCTTCGTCTCCCAAACTGTACAAAAGGCAGAAGGGAGCAAGCGGAAGGATTGATAGTGGAGAGAGATAGAGAGAGGGAGAGATGCTCAAGTTTTACAGAAAGGCGATTGAGAGAGAGGAGTCGAGAGAGATGGCCGCGAGATAGCAAGAGTGACAGGAAACAACAGTAGTGGCAATTTTGTAAATATAGAAGTACAATGTGAAACATAAAAGCCAATGTTATTTAGACCACAAAATTTACTATTTACACCACATATCTCACTTTTTATATTTTTTTAAAAATACACTCTGCTCCTCTTGAGTAACACACCTCCCCCTCAAGAGGCACAAGGTATTTTACATGTGACTCAAGAGGAGTAGGGGTATGATTCAAGAGGCGTAGGTGTGGTGTATATAGTAAAATTTGTGGGTGTAAATATTATCACCCCAAGATAAAGGGCAAAATTGTAACTCAGCTTTGGAACACACCTTCCCTTTTGAAGAGTTTTATACGGAGTATATTCATAAGTTGGCTATCCCGTGCAATTTTCGACTATTGAAGAGTTTCATACTCCTTCAGTTTAAAAATATAAGTCTTTTTAACCTTAAAATTTTATTTAGAAATATAAGTTCTTTTAGGTTTTCTAGTCATTGGGTTAATATAAAAGTAACTTTTTGACTTGTTTTATGTAATATTATTGGTTGGTAGTGGTTGTTGATAATTAACGAGGAGTATAAAAGGGAGGATGTTTAGTATACCATGTAGGTAGTCCACCATCCCACCTTTTAATTAATGTAAAGTGAAAAGTAAAACACTACATTTATTAATTACGGAGTATTTAGTTGATCAAAGTATACACTTTTTTCTTTATGTATATTTACTGGACACATTTTATATATATAATTATACACAATATATACTATATATATACGCAATATAGAATTATGTACGCTAATTACTAAGAACGTACATGAGTTGATCAAAGTATACATTTTGTAATTTTGTATACCTATATATGGCTATACATATGTACACACTGGACAAATATATACTATATATCTATTATATATAAGTATAATATATAATATATTGTATAAGATAATATATTATATATATAGTATTATAATATATTAATATATTAATGTGTATATATATGCGGGACGGGACGGGATTTGCGGGATTGAGATAGGTCGTCCTGCTTCCCGTCCGGCATAATTTTTGTGGGACAGGACCGGGAAGGAATTTACTATTTTTTTTCCTAATTCCACCGGGATTGGGATGGGACCGGAATTTGTGCCCACCCCTAACTTGTATAGTTGTATGTATTGTATTTACTAAAGTATTTGGTAAGTGTTTCTTTTGATATGTAATATTTGTTTTTTAAATTTGAAATTTAATTTTAGAGTTGTATATTAATGTCAAAAATTGGTAATTTACCATTATCAACCAATTATATTGGTTACCACTTAAGTTGGTACAAGGGTTTATATGGTTGGTAACGGTACAAGATTTATCATTACCAATTATAATTGGTTGGTACGTGGTAACGATGAAAAGTAACTGGTATTATACCAATTCCACCCCTAGACATTTCACCAGTTAGGACAACTTTTTTAGGCATTTCACCAATTCCCCCTATTTTTAAACGCTTTTTTACTCAAAGAGGATTTGGGTGGTTCTTAAAAATACATACACAAATTTTTCTTCGTTTGTTTTTACATTTTTAAAATTTAATTAATTTCATTAAGTGTAATAAGTACGTAGTATAAAATACACATAGGTTGCTCTTAAAAAAACTACACGGATAGAAAAAGAAAAAAAGTTGCAAAATAAAAAGAAAATGTCTCACCCCACTCACATTTAGGGCTTGTTTGGTTAAATAGGGGAAGTATAATTCTCGAGAATTTAACGTCCTAGGAACTCAATTCTCATAAACTAAGTAAATCATAGGAATTGAGAAAATGTGTTTTGTTTGATTTTAGAATATATAAGAATTTTCATAAAAAAAAAAGAATATATAAGAATTAAAACGAGGGAAGTAGAAATTTTCAATTAAAAAGGATGGAAGCAGAACTTACCTAGAGGGATTAGGTAAGTAAAATTCCTCCAAAATGGGGGAATTTAAATTTTCAGGAATTCAACTTCTTGGATTTTTTAGAGACAAAAAACTCAACCAAACACATATATTAACTCTACTATATGAGATTTTTACTTCTCGGGTTTTTTTATTGTCAACCAAACGAGCCCTTAATACGCTAAATTAGAAGAAAGAAAGGAAATATATGTTGTACAGTGTAATTTACAGGATTTGAATAAATTTTATTGTTCTGCACAAAAAAAACTAATTAACTTTCTAAATGCCACCCTAGGTGTTTTATTATAGTGTTTTACTTTTTACTTTACATTAATTAAAAAGATAGGGTGGTAGACTACCACCATGGTATGCTAAACATTCTCCGTATAACACTTTTGTATTTTCCTTAATATGTGTGCAAACACCTAAAACGGAGGGAGTATATTCTTAAGTTAGTTTGAAAAATAAAGTCAATCAAAAGTAAAATTTATAAAATCAAACTATCGTACTTAATTTAGTTTTTTATACTTGATTTTTTTATGTAATTCTAATAAGTTTTATGTCTCTTGCTAGGTTTTTTTTTAATAAATGACCTATAAAAATCTTACTTTACTATATAGAATGTAATTGTAATAAACTTACTTTATGTTTCCTACTATCAATGTAAAATGTAAACATAAAAACTTTACTTTACTACCTTCCTACTAATATTTTTGAAAATTTTATCCATAAGATAAAATTTTAATTATACTTTTTTTTATCGCATTCTATAATTTGACTTTAAATTGTGTATATATAAATATATAAACTAAAACACTTTTTAAAATAAAAAATGTAATTTTTTTTATCGTCATCAATTTTTATCTCATTTATGTAAATAGAAAAACTTTACTTTACTATCACGTTTCTTGCTATTTTTTTTTAAATTTTGTCTATAATATAAAATTTTAATTAGACATTTTATCTTATTCTATAATTTGTGATAAATTACGACTTTAAATTATGTGTATATATATTTTTTTTAATAGAAAAAATATTATTTTTTGTTGTCATCAATCATTTTTTTTTTCTTGATAATGTGCATTAATACTCATAATTCATAAAATACTAATTTTACTATGGAAAAGGTTTATCTTTAATTGATATTAAATGTGCAAAAAGGCTTTTTTATTAGTATTAGTATGTATAGATAGAAGTGCAATTTGTAAATAGGGATAGTTAGGGTTTGTTGTACTAGTATATATGAAATATGAAAATGTTAATGGGGTGTATATATATATAGTTGGGTGGTGTCCCAATCCTTCATAATTCCTTCACCAAACTCACCTCCTTCTTTCACTCTCTATCCCCAACTCACTTACACACCCTCTCCATCTGTACATTGTCTTTTGCTCACACCTTTCAACATCAAAGTATCAACTTACCAAGGAGGGAACACCCTAGAGGGGTGGAAATGGGTCGGGTGATGGATGGATTGACCCATTTTTTCACCCGACCCGTCACAAAAAAAATTCACCCGACCCATCACCCACCCGTTTAATGTTTCACCCATCACCCGACCCGTCGGGTGAATCGGGTGGTTAATCGGGTGAAAGAATTAAAAAAAAAGTCACAAGACATACCTAAAAATCATTTATATTCAATAATTTTATAAACCATGTCAACGTATGAATCTTACCAAATTAATAAAATACTTATTCATACATTATATCCCTATTCTTAACTTACAAAATTAGTATTAGAAGTTTGATATCAAACTGAATGAGATAAATTTAACTCGGTTACTAGACTCGATATAAAAAAATGGTATAGAAAAACTATGTCTTTAGAAAATAGATTTATGCATCACTTCTTTAATATCTTGATTTGGTAATTTCTTTAATATCTTAATTTACATTAAGAGGATTATTGTTACGAGTCTCATGACAAATTGGGAAAATATGATTATGTTAATCATGTATTAATACAGTAAATGCTAACAAAGTCGTTGGAAAGAGCCAAATTGTGTACACTCTATCGGTATATGCAAAACAAATAAAAGAAATTTTATTATTTTAAAAAGACATGGAGTTAAATAATGCAAGTTTTTTTTAGACCTTTTTAACAAGAACACTTGAAAAATGGAGAAAGTAGAGGTAGAAAAGGAGAAATATGTTAGTCATGTTAAATTATACGTAGTATTATTTATATAGTAGCCTCTTTTTTTTATAATAATCGGGTGGGCTAACGGGTGGTTAAGCGGGTCGGGTAATGGGTCGGGTAATGGATGGAAAATATATCACCCATCACCCGACCCATCGCCCATTTCACCCGACCCATCACCCATCCGTCACCCGGATTTTTTCGGGTTTTCACCCTAATAATCGGGTCGGATGGATCGGGTGAGTCGGTCACCCACGGGTGATTTCCAGCCCTAACCCTCTCAAATAAAAATTCCTCCCCACCAAATTTCATTCAATACCATGCCAAAAAGAACATGCTCAACTTAATCTCTGCCATCAAATCATAAACCAATGACTTGGAAAAATAAATACTATATTTAAAATATGTGAAAAACATACTCCGTGTCATTTTAGGTATTTTACTATTCACTTTACAAAATTGACTTTTTAATGATTAGATAAATGTTAGTTATAATTTTCGAGAAAGTAAACAAGTAGAGTAATAATTATGGGTATAACTATTTTTGTTTGTTTCTTAAAAATTGTACATAATTCTAAAATGACATGATTTAATTAACGGACGGAGTCTGAATCATGTTTTTTTTTGAAAACGGAAAGAGATTAGGAGGGACTATAGACGATTCATAGTCCATCCTATATCATCCTTTTGGACGAGAATTTGCAATTTTAAATATGTGTTAGGGTTGGTGATAGTGCTTGAATGGCCTAGAAGGGCCAGCATGTCCGTTACGCTATTAATTTCCCTAAATACGTGATGAATGTGTACTGTCTGAAACTGATAGAGGTCTATCAGGGAATCGAAAATTATCCTTCAACTTCCCAAGGACATTTTCAAATACATTTAAGTGCATTGATTATGCAAAGGTTACACCCTTCTATTTCGATGTTCTGAATATTAGGTTATAAAACTTTATGGATTTCTTCTCTCAGGGTTGTAGCCTCAACTCTGATAACCGAGCACGATGGGATGCTGACACCTTTCATCGAGACCCAATTGGCTTCGTAATTCCAGATGACAAAACCAATTGCGGAAGTCTGAATCATGTATAAATCATAATTAGGGTATGAAAAATACAGTAAAAAAAGCCCAAGTCGGGGTGGCTCACTGGTAGGGAGCAAGGAGGAATTCAGGAGGTCTCGGGTTCGATCCCTAGCTCCGCCAATCCAAGGTTTGTCTTGCTCGTTACTAGACATGTCCAACGGGTCATTCGGGTCGGGTCACTTCGGGTAAAACGGGTCTCGGGTAAAACGGGTTTCGGGTTGACTCGAACTCGGGTTTGACCGGGTTTCGGGTTGATTTCGGGTTTGTCAATTTTTTCCTTTTTTAAATTAAAAATAATGATTTGATAATTTTGTGATAAATTTTAATTATATATAAAAAATTCAATTATATATAATTATAAATCAACCAGGTCACCGGGTCAATCGGGGCAAAATTACCGGGTCAATCGGGTCATCGGGTCAAAACCCAGATTACCCGAAAAATTTCGGGTTTTTCGGGTTCGGGTCAAAAAAAAATCGGGTCGAAATTTCCGGGTTTCGTTCCGGAAATTTTTCGGATCGATCGGGTCGGGTTGTGTTTTGACAGGTCTACTCTTTACCAATGAGTCGAGTCGGTCGGTGAAAATCCAAGTTTGCCTTACTCCTTACCATTAGGTCGAGCCGATCGGTGCAAACCGATTTACTTGATACGTGACTCTTATCGGTTAGATCACGTGTCCGGAATTTGCCACCAAAATGTGGGTTCCTCGTCTAAAAAAAAAAAACATTAAAAAACACTCCGGAGAACAGAATAAAAATACGTAGTAGAGTAAAAAAAATTATCGGTCAACTAAAAAGACATAACTTGCCACGCGGCATCATGTAATTGATTGATATATAGTACAACAGAAAGGAGCAGCTCAATTCCCTAAAAGTTCTGCAACCCCAATTTAGCTGTATTTAACAAAACCCTTTGGCGTCCACTATGAGGCTATTGTATTGAGCTCTCACTCACTCCTCTTTCTCCTTTTACTTTTGGCGGGTAATAAAAACCCTTTTTTCGCCCCAAAAAAGTTTTAGTGGGAATAAAAAAGCAGAGGGTACGCACTGTTTTCCCGCTGAATTGAAATACTCCGTAATAAACAACACAACACAACATTGCACTCTCCAACAAGGAGACATTGTTTTCTAGGGTTTATGTTTGGAGGGTTTCTCAATCTTTGCTCATTTATGTATTTTCTGCCGGATTGAGTGCTACGAGAGCCAGTTGGGGGGGAATGTACTAATGGGTCTCTCTTTCTTCTTCTACCCATCAGGAAAAATCTGTGCTTTGAATCAGGTATTTTGAGGGTGAAGAGAGATTTAGGAATTTTATTCTATTTTATTTTGAAATAATGTACGAAATCCAGAAATACTATTTTGGTATTTTTCTGTAATGTTTTCTAGTTTATGTGTGAATTGTTAATTCAAAAGTACTTTTTAAATTAAATTTTAATTGGCTGTCAAAAGAATCTGATGGGTCCCCTTTGCATTTACTGCAATCTGTTTGTTTAATTTCATCAGACCCATGACCCATTACCTTTCTTTTTGAAAGTTGTTGCTGTTTCTAAACTGGGTTTCTAATTTCTATGGCTTCAGAGAAAATGTGGGTGTAGAAGCTGAAAACCCAGAGCTCATTTTGGTGCAAATCTGTAAATTTGAGCGCTTTTCATCTTTGGTTGTAGAAGGTCTTGCTGTTAGCCTCTTACAGGGTACATTTCATGGAGTTGCTATTTTACTGAAGATTTTGCCTTGGTAAGAAAAATGCATCCTTTCCTCTTTGTACCTATGGATCTCTGAAAATGACTAGGTGAATCTCCTATAAGCTTTTACTCATTTGGGTTTTCTCCTTTCTCTTCACAGTTGTTCTGATAGGTGGCTGTCCTTGTTGAAGTGTTGGCCCACTGTGCTGTGTGGTATCAAGGATTTGCTGTTTCTAGGGTTCATGATTGAGCTCATATGCTGATATAAGTGCTCCCAGTCGTCTACAGCGGAGCCTTACTTTTGTGAGATTTTCCGTTTGAGCCGCTCTTAGCAAGGTCTAATCCAGTTAGGTTTTCTGCACTTTTGGGTGGAGAGGGAATTTTGGTTGCTGGAATATGGCATTGCAGTGTAGTGTTTTGTTATCATTTCTGATTTTCACAACTGCAATGGCACAGCTTCCTTCACAAGACATCTTGGCACTGCTTGCATTTAAGAAGGGCATAAAGCACGATCCCACAAATTATGTCTTGAGTTCATGGAATGAGGAATCCATTGACTTCAATGGTTGCCCTGCTTCCTGGAATGGGATTGTTTGCAATGGTGGAAATGTTGCAGGTGTTGTCCTTGATAATCTCGGTCTATCAGCTGATGCCGACTTGAGCGTTTTTGTGAATCTCACAATGTTGGTAAAACTTTCCATGTCGAACAATTCTATAAGTGGGACAATTCCTGATAATATAGGGAACTTCAAGAAGCTCCAGTATCTTGATGTCTCAAACAATCTGTTCTTTTCGCCATTGCCATCAGGAATTGGTAGCTTGGCTAGTCTTAAGAACTTGTCTCTGTCTGGTAACAATTTCTCTGGACCGATTCCGGACTCAATGTCTGGGCTTACATCCATCCAGTCAGTAGACTTGAGCAGAAATTCATTTTCTGGATCCTTACCTTCGTCATTGACTAAGCTTGACAGCTTGGTATATCTCAATCTTTCTTCCAATGGCTTTACAAAGAAGATTCCAAAAGGATTTGAGCTTCTCTCAAACCTTGAGTATCTTGATTTGCACGGGAATATGCTTGATGGCACTCTAGATGTAGACTTCTTTATTTCCACAAGTGCTGCATATGTCGACTTGAGCAGCAATCAGCTAACTAGTCCTCAGCAGAAATTTCTCCCAGGCATTTCGGAGAAAATAAAGCATCTAAATCTTAGCAATAACCAGCTCACAGGGTCACTTGTAAGTGGAGGGGAGCCTTCAATGTTTGAAAACCTCAAGGTTTTGGATCTTAGCTATAATCAGTTTTCTGGGGAACTTCCGGAATTCAATTTTGTATATGATCTCAATGTCCTCAGACTCAGCAACAACAAGTTTTCTGGCTTTGTTCCAAATGATTTGCTCAAAGGCGACGCTTTGGTTCTTACAGAATTGGATTTGAGTGGAAACAATCTATCGGGTAATCCTACTGCTTTTACTTTTAATCATTTATCTTCATTTATCGGTGAATAAGTGATGTTTTTACCAACTGTAAGGTTGATTCTATTAATGAATGTCATGGTTATTGTCAATCTGGTTTGTCTTTCAGGTCCGATTAGTATGATCACATCAACCACTCTGCTAGTCCTTAATCTGTCTTCAAACGGGCTTACCGGTGATCTTCCACTGCTGACAGGAGATTGCACTATCCTTGACTTGTCAAAAAACCAGTTTGAGGGTAACTTAACTAGAATAGCCAAATGGGCAAATGTCGAATTCCTTGATCTTAGTCAAAATCGCTTGAAAGGTCCTATGCCTGAAGTTACATCCCAATTCCTGCGCTTAAACTTTCTCAACCTCTCTTACAACTCTTTGAGTGGCTCTCTTCCGAGTGCTATCTCACAGTTTCCAAAACTTGGTGTTCTTGATCTCAGTTTCAATCAATTAGATGGACCTCTTCAAGCTAGCCTTTTAACAATGTCTACCTTGCAAGAACTTCATCTTGAAGGAAATTCTCTTGTCGGAAACATTGACTTTTCTCCTGCCACTTCTGGTGAGAGCAATCTTCAGATTCTTGATCTTTCTCAGAACCATTTTTCTGGGTATTTTCCAGACAGATTCGGAGCACTGACTGGACTCCAAGTGTTGAATCTTGCTGAAAACAATCTTTCTGGTTCCTTACCGACGTCTATGAATGACATGAAGTCATTGACTATGTTAGATATATCTCAGAATGGTTTCACTGGTTCGTTACCAAGTAATATGTCCAGCAACCTTCAAAGCTTCAATGTATCTCATAATGACCTCTCTGGGGTTGTCCCAGAAAATTTGAGACATTTCCCGCAATCTTCTTTTTTTCCTGGGAATTCTAGACTAGAACTTCCCAATGCCCCTTCAGGACCCGGAACTCCCTCAACTGGATACTCTGAGAGGAAAAGATTAAGGACTGTTATCAAAGTAGTCATCATAGTTGCATGTGTGGTTGCCTTTTTTGTATTGATTTTGCTTGCAATCTTCATCCATTATGTCCGCATATCAAGGAAGCCTCTGCCTGATGATATTGTGTACAAGAAGAAAGATGTCGAGAGGAGGTTGCCACTACATCCCTCTGGAGCAAGTGGGAGAGACAGTGCTGGTTTGGTCGTTTCAGCTGAGGAACTCATGACTGCGCGAAAAGGATCGTCCTCTGAGATATTAAGTCCTGAAGAGAAAATGGCAGTTGTTACCGGCTTCTCTCCTTCAAAAAGTAACTTATCTTGGTCACCTGAATCTGGGGATTCATTTCCTGCAGAGAGTCTATCGAGACTGGATGTTAGATCACCAGATCAATTGGCGGGTGAGCTGCATTTTCTTGATGATTCAATAACTTTAACACCCGAAGAGCTATCAAAGGCCCCAGCTGAGGTTTTGGGTAGGAGTAGCCATGGAACGTCATATAGGGCAACGCTAGAGAATGGAGTTTTCTTGACAGTCAAGTGGCTGAGAGAGGGAGTGGCAAGGCCAAGAAAGGATTTTGCCAAGGAGGCTAAGAAGTTTGCTAATATTCGGCATCCGAATGTTGTGGCGCTAAGAGGGTATTACTGGGGGCCTACTCAACACGAGAAGCTCATCCTTTCCGAGTACATCTCCCCTGGAAGTCTTGCAAGCTTTCTATACGGTAACAATCTGTTTCCTTCATCTCTTTTGATTCATGCTGTATATGAGATGATCTTTTTCCTTTTTGGCCATATGATGTGATCAGTTTACCTTATCCAGTAGCATTCATTAAGCAATTGCACTTCCAGTGTGTTACTGGATGAATATAAATGGGTAGGACTGAGACTCAATACAAGAAGGTGCAAACAATAGGGATCTAATTAGTTGTAGATGTAAAGAAGATGATAAAATTGACTTCACTCTTTACTTTTTAGCTCCTGCTTTGATAGACTCTATGTTGATGCCAGTATTTTATTGCAGGTAATTTTTAGCGGTTCAAAACCGATTTTCACCAGATTCACATTTGAAAGGCTGTGTTTTTTTTTTTACCTATCACCTTTCAATACAAACATCTCTCTTTCTACAAAAAAAAAGTTTGCTGAATTTTATGGTTTTGTCCTTGCACAGCTGAATGACCCTTGTTGTCTGTTACGCCTTTTTCCCCGACTGTCATTTCCATCAATTGCTCAATCTTTGCTCCCTACCTTTTCACTAAGATAAATCCCATGGAAACAGGCCAAATCTAGCTGTTTCATTTGGTTTTTATTTATTTATTTATTTTTAATCTGTTGGTATCTCTACTGCAAACTTCATGTTTATCAGTTTTTAACCTATCCTCATTTGGTTTCCTTTGGGCCCCTAGTTCAGTATAGACAAACAATGTCTGTCTTATTCATCATGTGATCTCTCCTTGTCACTCTATTATTTGCTTTGAATTGATTCTTGGTCCTACTTTTTAGATGACCTTATTATCCCTATGTTTCGTTAGGAATTATGATACTTGAATAGTTAGATAATGTCAAAGACAATGTAGGTTCAATTTGACAATAACAATGTAACAGGACTAGTATCATGAATAGCCAATAGCCATTACTTGATCTTCGGGAAACGTTAAGCACAAGGCATTGTAATGCCATTCGTTTCATTGCGCGTTGAGCATTGGTTGTGCATTCCCACTTGTCACCTATTGCTTGAATTCGTTGGTGTTCAGATCGCCCAGGAAGAAGAGGCCCTCCGTTAGCCTGGCCCCAGAGACAGAAGATTGCGGTTGATGTAGCTCGTGGCCTGAACTACCTCCATTTTGACCGTGCCCTCCCTCACGGGAACCTCAAAGCGAGCAACGTAATGTTAGAAGGGTCGGACCTCAATGGTCGTGTAGCAGACTACTGTCTCCACCGGTTGATGACCCAAGCAGGAACCATCGAGCAGATCCTCGATGCTGGTGTGCTGGGATACCGAGCCCCTGAGCTAGCAGCCTCCAAGAAGCCTATCCCCTCATTCAAGTCAGACGTGTATGCATTCGGAGTCATACTCCTGGAGCTCTTGACAGGAAGGTGTGCAGGGGACGTCGTGTCTGGTGAAGGCGGAGGGGTTGATTTGACCGACTGGGTGAGGCTGAGGGTCGCAGAGGGTCGTGGGTCCGACTGCTTCGACCCTGTCCTGGTCTCGGAAATGGCAAATCCAGCGGCTGAAAAGGGTATGAAGGAGGTGCTTGGGATAGCTCTTAGGTGCATAAGGTCGGTTTCAGAGAGGCCCGGGATTAAGACTATCTATGAGGATCTATCATCTATCTAAACTGCAGGAATTTGTAGTTCTAATGGGAGTGTGTTTTGAGTGTATTTTGGAGGGTTTTAGATTTTAGCTCAAGATCTGAAAGTGTAGATTGTGTTTTGGGAGGGCTGTTCAGATGGGTGAACAGCTGATTTTTCCGCCATTGTTGTAAAGAATGGGCAGTCAAATCCTACATGTGATGCTTCCTTTTTACTTGTGTTTATTTTTTAGTTTCGTTTTTTCCTCATCCATTTTGCAGTTTGAAAATTGAATGCTGCCTTGAGCTCATATGGTCTGACAATGGTTTTTCATCCATGAAATTCAACACTAAATGGTATTGAAGCATGTCAAAGTGGATGAAGACATTGCAGTCATCTACATGTTGGCAACAATTTCAGTTGTGATTCTAAATGTAGGATTTATTTCCTCATAGTAACAGCTCTGCAAATCATATAGCCATTGTTGCTGAATTTCTCTCATCTGCTACTGCTTTGTCTTGGATGGACACATTCAGGGAGTTGGTAATGCTTTGTACCTCTGCAATTATTGCTAACACATCGTTGAGCTTGTTAATGGCAGAACCCACACCCTGTTTTATACCCCCCAAAAGGGGGAAATGTTTAATTACCAGCCTCCAGGTTTCAAATTCATAAGAGGGTTAACATCATATAAGAGAATGTCAGCTGATTTCAAGGTATTGTTTTTGGATCAGATAAGATGTTGAGTTCAAATGTTTGCAATTGGTAAGATCATTTCCTTTGTTGATTCTATTTATAAACTCATTATTTTGTATGATTTTAATGATTATGAGCAAAACCATGCACATAAATAAATGAATACCCATCGGCAAAAAGAGTTGTGATAAGCTAAGGAATTTTTTTGTTTGTTTGTTTTGATTAAATAAAAATTTGGATGCGAACCGCTATCCGACAACATCCTTTCGGATGAGGTCGATAAGACATTAAGACCTGGGGTCAGTGTATAGAGAAGGGATTAGCTAAGGAATTTGGTAATTTGAGTTGAGTGTATTCGTTATAAATGGGATGGGAGTACTTCAAAATAAGAGTTTGAAGAATGAAACGTATAAAAATTGGTAACTTAATGACATTGGTTAAACATTATTGATTTAGAAACTACAGTAATTTATAACAAAAATTGAGGAAAAAACACCCTATGAACTAATTTTGAATGACCAAAAATAAAAAAAAATTTAAAAATTGGTAGCTATCTCTTCCAGACCCTCAAAGAAAGGTTTTTGCTTTTTGGATTGGGCTGCGTTTCACAAATCGCATACGGGGATTTCGACGGAGAACAAAAGAAGAGAGGACGATGAAGAAGAAAAGTTGGGGAGAGTGCGGCCTTCGAGTTATAAGACCATCTCTAATAGTTTATCTAAAATTTATTCAAAATAGGGAAATAAAATACATATTTTTTAAATTATTTTTCTCAAACAGTAATTAGGGGTGTTATTCGAGCTGAACGAGCCACTTGACATGTTCAAACTTGATTCATTTGTTAAACGAGTTCGAGCCGAACCCAATTTCTAAATGAGTTTTTTTTTTGTTCAAGCTTAGCTTGTTTTAGTAAATGAACGAGCTCGAGCCGAACTTTTTTTTGAGCTTTAAGTAGTTTTACTTAGTCATAACATATTAACTCGAAGAAAATTTTAGAAATTCCATAAATTCGAGCTATTCAAGCCTAAATCGAATTAGACGAGCTTTCAACCGAGCTTAAAATTATGTTCAGGCTCAGCTTGTTTAGGTAAGTGAACGAGCTCGAATCAAGCTTTTTTCGAGCCGATCCTGAACCGAGCTCGAGCTTTAGCTCATATAACATCCCTAACTCTAATAGATTCTCCATTTAAAAGATTTGAAGAAGCATTTAGTTTTGAAGAGTTCGGCCCATCATCACAAGGAGTTTTCAAATTCCTTTCCTTTGCTCCTTTGTATACAATACAAGTGTGTTGGGGTGGTGATTTTCTTCCCAGATTTCGAACTAACATATCAGGCTGTCATTGCACACCTTACAGACACCCACCACCATGCCCCGCAACAGCAGCTCGACGGAAACGCCACCGGAAATCTGCAGAAAAAATGTCCAACAGGCTATATGTCGGGCCTTTCAGCTACGGCCACATCACTCCTCCAATGCCGTCGTTGATTTCGGCATATTTCTTGCAACAGCCCCTATCAACGACGGTATCCCGAATCCAAATCTCAACTCGGATGTACTGAGGCCCCAAAACTCATTGCAGAGGCAGTCTTTCCAGGGATTCTTTTGCGCGACCAGTCAACTTTCGAGGACTAGAAATAGCCACCAAGTTGCTCTTCCAAATTTTTATTGATTCCAACACATTTCTTGCAGTGTCCTCTGTCTAAAACCATCCTCCATCATCTCAGAACTACCTTGACGTGTACACACGAGAGTCCCGAAGTTGACTGGTGAAGCAGTTTTCGTTGATCCTTAAATCGTTATTTTATGTGATGAATTCTGTGAAGGCTTATAATCCTCATCTTCTTGTGTTTCAGATCTCTGAATTAGGGTGGCTCAAAATGGACCCGACCCGACCCGGAAATCTGATCCGACCCGACCCAGAAAACACGGGGTCGGGGTTGACCCGAGACCCCTAGGGGTCGGGTCTCGGGTCGAATTTTAGAAAATCCCGGGTCAACGGGCGGGTCGGGGTTAGACCCGTCGGGTCTCGGAATCTGACCCGTTGACCCGGATTTAAATTTTTTTATTTATTTTATTGTTGTGTCGCAGAACTGTATGTATATATACTTTATAAATTAGAACTAGGGGTGTGGATATATAATATGTATATATACTTTATAAATTACCATATGTATACACCATGCATGTATACAGTGTACCATTTATACTTTGTATACTGTGTTAATATGTATACTTTGTATACCGTACGTGCAGTACGTGTATATACACTGCAATAAAATAACACATATATGTACACTTATATACTGGATATTATATATATTGTATAATATAAGGAAAATAATAAAATATTATAAATCTATATGTGTTACACCTTTGAAAACCGTTAAATATATCGGAATTTTAAAACTCGGGTTTTCGGGTGAACCCGTCACCGACCCGGAAAACCCGGAATTAAAAATCTCGAGTTCGGGTCGGGTGGCAGGTCGTATTTTTAAAAATCCCGGACCTTCGGGTTGACCACCACCCGGAATGTTCGGGTCGACCCGGATGAGCCACCCTACTCTGAATCTCATGTTCAAAGTTTGGAGAATTTCGAGTCCTGTTTGGGTAAGATCCGATTATTATCTAGCGTTGCATATTCTCTCATTTTTATAAACGGCACTTCTCTACTACCTACTTGTATTTTATCAATGTCAGAAGTAATTAGTCTCCATTTGGCAAAATAAAAATCCATCAACCTTATCGGACCTTTTGATTTTGATATTATATAGCTGTAAATGAAATAAATATAAGATTTTGTTTTAATTAGTTTTTGGAATGAGAATATTTCAACAACTACTCACCGAAACTTTTCGTAACTTATGATTTTCTATTCACAAGTTTTGTTGAGACTAGCAGCTGCAGCTCACTCGACATTCTCCAGTTACTCGTACTCGAGTTCAATTACTCGAAATCGAGTAAAGCGTCCGAGTGTCTTGGGTTGTCTGTTATGTTAGTCACACGTGACTCGCACGTGACTAGTCCTATTTAAATCCCAATTCAGTTGTAACAGATTCTTCACTTCTTCCTCTTCCCTTTCATTCAATGGAAGCTTTTCTGGTTGTGGTTTTAATGGCTTCCTTCTTGATTCTCTAATTCTGTAAATCTTCGAATCTCAAATTGTGAAATGGTATCAGAGCAACTGTAGCTCTCATTTTCGTTTTCTGGTGTTTTTCGATTGTCGATTTGTGAGACAATCAATCTAATCTTCTTCCGCTCGAATTCTCGTTCTCTGAAATCCGATTCTTGTTTGAAGAATGGATCCAAACGAAGCAAATCAACAAGCGAATCAACAAAATCTGAATGATGTTCTGTATCTGCATCATTAAGATCATCCAAGCTATAATCTGTCTACTCAATTGCTGAGCGAAACGAACTACAATCACTGGAGCCGAGCTGTGGAGGTTTCACTGGTTGCGAAGAACAAGATGGGACTCATCGATGGAAGTTTTCCGGTTCCAGATCTTGGATCACCTCAGTATCCGCAATGGAAGAGGTGTAATGGAATGGTGGTTGCTTGGATTCTTCACTCGGTGGAGAAAGATATTGCTGAAACCTTGATTTACTTCAGGACTGCCCGCGAGATGTGGGAAGAGATGAAGATGAGGTTTGGCTCTCCGAATAGCACACGCCTCTATCAGGTACAAAAGGAATTGTTCAACATTTCTTTGAATGGATCCTCAATTTTATCTTACTTTACTAAATTCAAGAAATTGTGGGATGAGTACCTTGATCTAGTCGACATGCCTACATGTACTTCTTGTGGATCAGTTAACACTGTATCTAAGTTGCTTGCAAGCCAGCAAGTAATTCAGTTTCTTGTTGGATTACCTGATTCCTACAATGGAATTCGCACCAATATTTTGTGTATGAAACCTACTCCAACCATGGGAGAGATGTATAAGATGCTTCTTGATGAGGAAAGTCAGAGAGGGTTGAACAATGCTAGTTCGATCAATGAAAATGCTGCTGCATTTAATGCTTTCCAAAGAAACAATCAAGGCAACAGTCAAGGCAACAATCGGTGGTAGGTTCAATGGGCAGAAAGGGGCTTCTCAAGGCTCTCAGGGATCTCAGACTTATGGCCAATCTGGAAATGGACAGTCTGGGAATCAAACTGGTCAGAAAGGAAAGGGAAATTATTTATGTGAACATTGTAAAGTGGCTGGATACTCTATTAGCAGGTGTTTCAAGATTCATGGTTATCCACCAAATTTCAAGGGTGAGAAACCGAAGAAGTTTGCTGCAAATGTCTCTGTAGATGACAACACTGAGTGTGCTACTGCTCCAGCTTTGACAAAGGGACAGTATGATCAGATCTTGGCTTTCTTAAGCAAGCAAGCTAGTGGTGAAGATACCAACATGGTGGCAGGTAATAAGGTTTATTTTAATGTTCATGGTAATGTGTATAGTTGGGTTATTGATAGTGGTGCTACACACCACATATGTCCTGACATTTCTATGTTCAGTTCTTATAAGGTGTTCAGTATACCCAACTATATCACAATACCAAATGGTCATAAATCCAAAATCTGTCATGTTGGTTCTATTCAATTGCAAAACAAAATTGTTCTTCATCATGTATTACATGTGCCAGAGTTTGCTTACAACCTCTTATCTGTTAGAAAGTTTGTTAATGATTTAAATGCTTATATGCTTTTTACTCCCTCACATTGTTTAATCCAGGACCCTTCAATGAGCAAGCCACAGGTGTTTGGTGAGGTGTATAAGGATATACTCAACAGTATGGAATCGACTATGATGAGACATTCTCACCAGTGGTAAAGTTATCCACTGTAAGGGTTATTCTCTCAATTTCTTTAAACAAAGGTTGAGATCTATTTCAATTAGATGTCAACAATGCATTTCTTCATGGAGATCTCCATGAGGAAGTGTATATGACCATGCCTCAAGGTGTTTCAAACCCTTCTAATAAAGTTTGTTTATTGAAAAAATCTTTATATGGGTTGAAACAAGCTGCAAGGCAATGGTTCAGCAAGCTCTATACAACTTTATTTGACTTTGGTTTTGTGCAATCCAAATATGACCCATCCTTATTTCTGTCTCACAAAAATGGTCATTTCACTATAGCTGCTGTCTATGTAGATGATATTATTCTTACAGGATCTGATATTGGTCAAGTGAATGATCTCAAAAGCCATCTTCATGAGCTGTTCAAGATTAAGGACTTGGGAAAGCTCAATTACTTCCTAGGGATTCAAGTGGTTCACAGTGACAATTCACTCATTTTAAGCCAGAGGAAATTTTGCTCAGAAATCATCAAGGAAGAAAATCTAGATGACAACAAGACCTGTGTTACACCTTTACCAATTAATTTTAAATTACATGCTTCTGATAAATCTAATTTGATTTCTGATCCTACTAGCTATAGAAGTTTGGTTGGCAAATTGAGTTACTTGACAAATACAAGACCAGATATCTCTTTTTCTATTCAGGTCTTAAACCAGTTTTTACAAGCTCCTGATAGCAATCATCTAGCTGCCCTACATCCTCTTATCAGATATGTGAAGGGTACAATGCGTTATGGGATCAAGTTGCAAAAGGGATCTTCAATCAAATTACAAGCTTTCTCGGACAGTGATTGGGCTTCCTGTCCTATCTCAAGGAAGTCAGTCACAAGCTATGTTGTTCTATATGGCAGCAATCCCATCTCTTGGAAATCAAAAAAGCAGCCAACAGTATCCAGAAGCTCATCTGAAGCCGAATACAGAGCAATGAGCCAAGCAGTTGCTGAGGTCACTTGGTTAGTCAACTTACTGATGGAATTAGGGGAGTCGAAATTGAAGCCAGTTACTCTCCACTGTGATAACAAATCCGCCCTTCAGATTGCTCGGAACCCAGTCTTCCACGAGAGGACCAAGCATATTGAGATAGACTGGCACTTCACTCGAGAGAAAGTTTTGGAGGGTTTGCTTCATAAGTTATCTGCCTACTGAGAATCAATTGGCGGATGTCTTAACCAAGATTGTTCCTGCAGCTCACCATCAGGAGTTGCTCTCCAAACTGGGCATGAATCTCGTTGATCATCCTCCAGTTTGAGGGGGGATGTTGAGACTAGCAGCTGCAGCTCACTCGACATTCTCCAGTTACTCGTACTCGAGTTCAATTACTCGAAATCGAGTAAAGCGTCCGAGTGTCTTGGGTTGTCTGTTATGTTAGTCACACGTGACTCGCACATGACTAGTCCTATTTAAATCCCAATTCAGTTGTAACAGATTCTTCACTTCTTCCTCTTCCTTTTCATTCAATAGAAGCTTTTCTGGTTGTTGTTTTAATGGCTTCCTTCTTGATTCTCTAGTTCTGTAAATCTTCGAATCTCAAATTGTGAAAAGTTTCCATCAGCTACTCCAACTGTCAGGTTTACGAAACATCATACTAGCTTAATTATTAACATATATTTAGCACAAATAATCCATACAACTACTCACCAAAACTTTTCGGAACTTAATTATGATCTATTCAACTTATGATTTTCTATTCACAAGTTTCCATCAACTACTCCAACCGTCAGGTTTACGAAACATCATACTAGCTTAATTATTAACATATATTTAATACAAATAATCCACCGGCTTCAGCTATCCCATCAACTTTAGCTACTTTAGTTATCAGCTAGTATTTTTCCAAACGGAGCCTTAGTCTAGCAGACCTTTAGTTTCGTAGTTTGTTGTTTGTTATCAGCAAAAACACAATAAAACAAATCTAAAGTGATCATGAAATCCCAACATTTCACATTTGTGTATCAAATATAGTTTACTTGGTTGAGGAATTTTCATGAGTGGAACTTTAAGTTTGTCACCATCAACTATCTTTTCAGAGCTTTTAATTTTGATATTATATAGTTTTAAAGTGATCATGAAATCCCAACATTTTCACATTTGGGTATCAGATATAGTTTATTTGGTTGAGGAGTAGTTTTTATGAGTGGAACTTTAAGTTTGGCACCATCAACTAGCTTTTCAGAGCTTTTGATTTGGATATAGTTTATCAGATATAGTTTATTTCGTGTTATTTCTTTTCTGTCATTTGATTTGGTTGTACATGATGATTAGTCCATCTACCGGCTTGTCCGATCTCTCGGTTTCTCTAGGTCTGTCTAGAAAAATGAATTCTTATCTTGTTAAAAAAAAAAACCTTCTAGAATTTTCTTTGTCCCAAATATTGATGATCCCATTCAAGCCCAAATGGAAGGTAAAAGATCTTTATAGAATCTATGGAAGGATTGAGAAGATGGGAGAGGAGAAACTTCTGGAAAAATCTCAAAACTCCATCATCCTTCACCTGGTGATCTAAACTCAAATGAGAGTGTTGATGCAACCCCAACACTCTTCTTTGTATATACATAGTACAAACTACTAGTATATTATGTGTTCATTTTTTAATAGTAACTATTCTACTTATAAACTCATTATTTTGTATGATTTTAATGATTATGAGCAAAACCATGCAAATAAATAAATGAATACCCATTGGCAAAAAGATTTGTGATTAGTTAAGGAATTTGGTAATTTGAGTTGAGTGCATTCGTTATAAATGGGAGTAATTGAAAATAAGAGAGTTTGAAGAATGAAACATATAAAAATTGGTAGCTATTATGATCTTTCTAACCTAATGACATTGGAAACTAATTTATAAAAAAAATTGAGGAAAAAACAACCTATGAACTAATTTTGAAGGCAAAAATGCATAAAACCACCCACTATTCATTATTGTTTGCAAATAACCAACCCTTATTAAAAAATTGTCAAATAACCACCCACTATTCATTGTTGTTTGTAAATAACCACCCCTTATTAAAAAATTGTCAAATAACCACCCATTAAATATAGGTTGTTTGCAACTAACCACCCATACCCCTTTCCTTGTTAAACCTCACTTAATTTAATATGAAAAGACAATTATACCCCTATTTTTTAATGTTTCATTTTTAGTAAAAAGACAATTATACTTCTCTTTGTTGCTTGATTTTTCAGGTATTACAATTAGACATGTCAAATGGGTCATTCGGGCCGGGTCACTTCGGGTCCCAAGTAAAACGGGTTCCGAGTACATCCAGGTTGTCTCGAACCCGGGTTTGAGCGAGTTTCGGGTCATTTTGGGTTGATTTTTGGTTTGTCAATTTTTTCTTTTTTAAATTAAAAAAAATTATGATTTGATAATTTTGGATAATTTTAAAATTCTACAATTAAAGACGTTGTTCATAAATTCTAGTGCTTATAATTATATACTATATATCTGATGTAATTTTTTTTATTTCTCATAATTTTTAATAAAATATAATAATATATAAATATCAAAATTTTAAATAATTTTTTTTAAAATTTGATATTTTATATATTATTACATCTTATTAAAAAACATTTGATTTTTATTATTTCACGTAATTTTTAATAAAATGTAATAATATATAAAATATCAAATTTTTAAATATTTTTTTTAAAAATAATTTCATGTAATTAGTAATAAGCATAGAATTATTTTAATATTTTTTAGAACTTTTATCTTATTAAAAAAATGTGTTGAAAAATAAAAAATCAAATATTATCGATCGGACGGAGTATTAAACAATACAAATAAATATAAAAATTGCTTTGAAAATGAAAGATCAAGTGATTGTAATTATAATATGTAATAAATTGGAATCTCCATAAAAAAAATTAATCATATATAATTATAAATCAACCGGGTAAATCGGGTCAAGAATACAGGGTCAATCGGGTCACCAGGTCGAAACCCAGATTACTCGGAAAATTTCCGGATTTTCGGGTATAATTGTCTTTTCATATTAAATTAATTGAGGTTTAACAAGAAAAGGGGTATGGGTGGTTAGTTGCAAACAACTTATATTTAATCGGTGGTTATTTGACAATTTTTGAATAAGGGGTGGTTATTTACAAACAACAATGAATAGTGAGTGGTTATTTGACAATTTTTGAATAAGGGGTGGTAATTTGCAAACAACAATGAATAGTGGGTGGTTTTATGCATTTTCGCCAATTTTGAATGACCAAAAATAATAAAATCTAAAAAAATCGTTAGCTATCTTTGATCCCTCTCAAAACTCTCAAAGAAAGGTTTTTGCCTTTTGGATTGGGTTGCGTTTCACAAATCACAGAGAACAAAAGGAGAGAGGACGATGAAGAAGTTGAAGAAGAAAAGTTGGCGAGAGTGTAGCTTTCGAGTTATAAGCAGTGTTCTAAAAATCGCGTCTAGGCACCGCCTGGGCGGCGCCTAGGCACTAGGCGGCAGGGCACCTAGGAATTTTTAAGCCTAGGCGGGCCTCTAGGCGATAATCCGCCTAGGCACCACCTAGTCCCGCCCAGACACCGCCTAGACCCCGCCTAGGCCCGCTTAGTCCCGCCTAGGGGACGCCTAGTCCCGTCTAGCCCGACAATTATTCAATTTTAGCTTTTACGCATGTGATTAATCAACTTAGGGTTTTGTTATCCCCCATGTTGGGATATTTTTGTTTTTGAATCGAACCTATAGTTTTGGATTTCAGAAGGTTTAGAGTCGCTAATCGAACGCCTAATTTTGCATTTATTTACTTTAATATTAGTTAAACACGATAAATTTTGGGTTTATGAGTGATATTATGAATTATTATTAGATTATATGAAATATTTACATGTGTTATGCGTTAAAATATAAGAAAATAATTAAGTTTATTCCATGTCCGCCTAGGCGCCGCCTGGGCACCCGCCTAGCCGCCTAGGCGCTAGGCGGTCACCCTCCGCCTAGTGGCCGCCTAGCGCCTTTTAGAACATTGGTTATAAGACCCTCTCCAATACATATTTTCTAAATTATTTTCCTCTAACTCTAAATTATCTAATGGATTCACCATTTAAAAGATTTGAAGAAATATTTAGTTTTGAAGAATGCTGTAGATTTAGGGAATACTCTATATTTTCCTTGATAATTTCTCATGTTGGAGAATGAGAGGGAAAATCCGTTAAACAACCACAAAAAAAAAACTTAAAATTATGCAAAAATCCAAAAATTCCTAATACATGGAAGCTTTTGGGATCGTTTGTATTACACCCTTCTTCTGTTTCTAATATTATATGTAGTGATGGTTCGCTATCTGTCAACTTTATCGGCATCCTCTCGAGGTGCCGGATCTGTCCGACCCTCGAATTATTTCCTAATAAAAAAAAAATCTTTTGGAGGTGTTCTAACTCTACACCTTGGCCCATTAGCTACAAGAATAGCCCATCTGATTGCAAGAGTTCAGCCCATCATCACAAGGAATTTTCAAATTCCTTTCCTTTGCTCCTTTGTATACAATACAAGTGTGTTGGGGAAGTGATTTTCTTGCCAAATTTTCGAAGAAACGATCTGTGCAAATCAAAGATAACATATCAGGCTGTCATTGCACACCTTATAGACATTCACCACCAGCACCCAGGAGGCTGCCATCCATGCCCCGCAACAAAAGCTCGGCGGAAACGCCACCGGAAATCTGCAGAAAAAATGTCCAACAGGCTATATGTCGGGCCTTTCAGCTGCGGCCACAGCACTCCTCCAATGCCGTCGTTGATTTCGGCATATTTCTTGCAACAACCTCTATCAACGACGGTACCCCGAATCCAAATCTCAACTCGGATGTAACCGTACTGAGGCCCCAAAACTCACTGCAGAGGCAGTCTTTACAGGGATTCTTTTACGCAACCAGTCAATTTTCGAGGACTACAAATAGCCACCAAGATGCTCTTCCAAAATCTTTATTGATTCAAACACATTCCTTGCAGTATCCTCTGTCTAAAACCATCCTCCATCATCTCAGAACTACCTTGACATGCTCACACGAAAGTCCCGAAGTTGACTGGTGGAGCAGTTTTCGTCAATCCTTAAATCGTTATTTTATGTGATGAATTCTGTAAAGGCTTATAATCCTCACCTTCTTGTGTTTCATATCGATCTCTGAATCTCATGTTCAAAGTTTGGAGAATTTCGAGTCCTGTTTGGGTAAGATCTGATCCTTATCTCGCGTTGCATATTCTCTCATTTTTATAAACGACACTTCTCTATACTACCTACTCGTATTTTATTGATATCAGAAGTAATTAGGCTCCGTTTAGCAAAATAAAAACATATCAGCTAGCTTACTGGACCGTTTGGTCTTGATATTATATAGTTGTAAATGAAATAAATATAAGATTTTAGTTTGATTCGCTTTTGGAATGAGAGTATTTCAACAGCTACTCACCGAAGCTTTTTGGAACTTATGATTTTCTATTCACAAGTTTCCATCAGCTACTCCAAATGCTAGGTTTAGCAAACATCATAATAGTTTAATTATTAACATATATTTAACACAAATAATCCATCAACTTCAACTACCCATAGCTATCAACTAGTATTTTGCCAAACGGAGCCTTAGTCTACCATACCTTTAGTTTCGTAGTTTGTTGTTTGTTATCAGGAAAAACACAATCAAACAAATCTAAAGTGATCATAAAAATCCCACCATTTTCACATTTGGGTTTCAGATATGGTTTATTTGGTTGAGGAGTTTTCATGAGTGAACTTTTAAAGCCTTTAGGATCAGTTTGGTAACACGGAACTGATTAGATAGTTGAAGCTGATGGATTAAATGTGTTAAATATCTGTTAAATTAGAGTTTTCATAAGCTAGTAAGATGTTTGATAATCCAGCTGATACAAACTAACTGATCAAATAGAAGAAAATGAATAAAATTCTAAAAAGTTTGGGGTGAGTAGCTATTGAAAATCCAATTTCAAAAGCTAATTAAACTAAAATATTATATTTAACTTATTTAAAACTATAAAATATTAAAATCAAAAGCTCCGAAAAGCTACCTACATTGCCAAACGGACCCTAAGTTTGGCACCATCAGCTAGCTTTTGGGAGCTTTAATTTGATTTTGATATTATATAGTTTTAAATGAAATAAATATAAGATTTTAGTTTGATTAACTTTTGGAATCAAAGATTTCAACAACTACTCACTCAAACTTGTCTAAACTTTTCTTTTCTATTTTCACAAGTTTTCATCAGCTATCCTAACAACCAGGTTTACCACACATCATAGTAACTTATGAACATATATTTAACACATAATCTATCAGCTTCATCTATCCAATGAATAAGCTTCAGCTACCCCGTCAACTATCATATATTTTTACCATAAGCTATATATTACCATGGTTGTGTGCAAGTGTTATTTTTTAAATATTTTCGGGCTTCATTGGTTGATTTTGGATGTTCAAATATCCACATTTGACATTTGAGCATGTGATATGATGTATATATTTGAGCATATCACCTCATCGGGTACAAACTTAAAAAAAAAATCAAAATAATTTTATTAGTTTATTCTTTTTAATTTATTATTCTTTTTGTTTTAAATTCATTTTATTTGAAGGGTGGCATGGAAAAATGTACATTTGACTAGTAAGGCAAAATACTGAAAAATGTTTTTTTTATTTGTAGGGTAAATTACACAAAACCACCCGTTAAATATACTACTTTTCACTTAACCACCCGCTAAAATCAAAATTACACAAAACCACCCATTAAATGAACTTTGTCAACAAAACACTATGTGGTATATTCTAGAAAGATTATGTTAACACTGTTTGAAAGGACAAATTTACCCATTCACTAAACTAAACATAAGCTTTTCCTTTTTAAAAAAAATAAAAATTGGAGGGGGTACGTGAAGGCAGTGCTTAGATTATCTCCCCGTCAATGGCTGATACAAAGCTAAATCAAAACTTCTTTCCTCATTGTCTAATCATCTCCCCTCCATGGCTGATATTTTAAGGTCAACTTGAGGGGGAAAAACAAATTTATAGAAGAATCTCATATGTGTTTTAAGGTTTATTTCAAATTTAGATTTTTAATAGAACAATCGCATCTTATTTCACCTTCTCCAGCCTCTCTTCGGTTAGTCTATTGTCCCATTTTTAGCATAAAGATTTGAAGGTTATGTTAGATTTAGGGGCAAGATTTTAAATTACCCAATCCAGATAATAAAAATAAAATCTTTAACTTGATTGATTTTTTAGTATAATAATTTAATGATTAATTTATGGTTTTTTTTTCAGGTTATGTGAAATTTGAAGGGATTTTCCATGAAATATTTTCTCGAGATTCTTGGGATAACAATAAGGGTGATTTTGAAATTTGAGTCGCAAATAAGAGAAGATTTGATCTACTAGCAAGGGTATTCTTGTAATTTTATTACAATTTAACAAAACCCTAGGTTTGGGTGGCATCTTGTTAAGAAGGATGTTATAACCGGTGGTTTTGTGTAATTTGAATTTTAGTGGGTGGTTAAGTGAAAAGTGTGACATTTAATGGGTGATTTTCTGTAAATTACCCTTATTTTTTATACATCTTTTACAAGTATACAATTTACCCAAAATCATTATGGATGGTCTTATGTGTAGTCGTATTTCTGGCAAAAACTTGTGATATATTGTCACGTTTAATCGCATACCCTAAATCCCCGTATGCGTTTCACAAATCGCATGCGGGGATTTCGACGGAGAACAAAAGAAGAGAGGACAATGAAGAAGTTGAAGAAGAAAAGTTGGGGAGAGTGTGACCTTCGAGTTATAAGACCATCTCTAATAGTTTATCTAAAATTTATCCAAAATAGGGAAATAAAATGCATATTCTTTAAATTATTTTCCTCAAACTCTAATTAGGGATGTTATTCGAGGTGAATGAGCCAAACTTGACATGTTCAAGCTTGATTCATTTGTTAAACGAGTTCGAGCCGAGCCCAATTTCTAAATGAGCTTTCTATTTTGTTCAAGATTGGCTTGTTTTAGTAAATAAACGAGCTCGAGCTGAGTATTTTTTTGAGCTTTAAGTAGTTTTACTTAGTCATAACATATTAACTCGAAGAAAATTTTAGAAATTCCATAAATTCGAGCTATTCAAGCCTAAATTGAATGAGGCGAGCTTTCAACCGAGCTTAAAATTATGTTCAGGCTTAGCTTGTTTAGGTAAGTGAACGAGCTCGAATCGAGCTTTTTTCGAGTCGATCCCGAACTGAGCTCGAGTTTTAGCTCATATAACAGCCCTAACTCTAATGGATTCTCCATTTAAAAGATTTGAAGAAGCATTTAGTTTTAAAGAATGCTGCAGATTTAGGAAATACTTTTTCCTTGATAATTTCTCATGTTGGAGAATAAGATGGAAAATCGGTAAGACAATAGCAAAAAAAAACTTAAAATTCTACAAAAATCAACAAAGGAAATATGCCTAAATAGGCATCCCTTGCAATTTGGTAGAACTAGGGGTACTTTTGTAACCCTTTTTTCTGGGTAGAGTATATCCGCAAATTCGCCTTGAATTTTAGTGGGTGGTTAAGTGAAAAGTGTGACATTTAATGGGTGATTTTCTGTAAATTACCCTCATTTTTATACATCTTTTACAAGTATACAATTTACCCAAAATCATTATGGATGGTCTTATGTGTAGTCGTATTTCTGGCAAAAACTTGTGATATATTGTCACATTTAATATTAAAAATTATTTTAATTTCCGAACTACTAACTTGTTTAACATGTGATTAGGTACTTTGTTTATAAATGACTTTTTCAAGTCATATATATTTTTTTAAATGTAAAAACTACGTAAAATATCACATTTTTGTTCAATCTTTTTTTGATAATATTCTAAGTATGATATTATTAAAAAATAAATATTTTTTTATTGATTTTATCACCTTAAAATATGTGTATGAATAATAAAAAAACCAACTAAAATGATCGAACGGAGGGAGTATATAGATTGAAACTTAACTAATGGGCAAATTATTGTGATAATGAAATCGATCTTTTTGAAGGTATATACCCACCACTTGAGAATTGAATTGAGGGCCAAGTTTGTTTGAGCCAAACATGCCCTATCGCAGGGTCAGATTAGGTCCAATGTTTCACATAGTGGTTTGTTGTTTACTTTCGAATTCGATATATCTTCTTCTTGTACCTCATTACCTCAAGTGATTGCCTCTCCCTTTCAGCTTTTCAGCTTTCTTTGAATTATGATCAATAAAGATCCATCTTTTTGCCCTTCTGAGAGGGGTTTCTTTGGCGGCCGACCATCTATAAAAGGGGTTTCTTTCCTTATATTAAAAGATGATTACATGTTGATTTTTACAACCCCTCCTTAAAAAAAAGAAAAAAGAAAGAAAAAGAGTGATAGATTCCTGCTGTACCGCCGGCCCGCGGTGCTATTATTCGATGGTGCTTGACTTCGTTCTTCACCATCATTCACAACTGTTAGCTAGGAGTAGTACTTCTTAGATTGTTTTTATTGTAGAGTTATTTCTGTTTGTTTCATATCGTCATTTTCTGTGCTTATTGTATGTTTAGGTGGTTTCCGTCTGTCGATTCGTCGGTCTCTCGAGAATTAGACCTGTCTGATCTCAAATTCTTACTTAATAAAAAAAAAGGAAAAGAAGACAAAGAAAAAGGAAAAGGGTGTAGTTGTGGACACAAAGATCCCATTTCTGGTGGCTTTTTGTTCCAACTTATGGGCATGTTGCTTCATTGCTTAATGCTTTCTTAGACCACTTTCAAATCTAATTACTACTTTAATATACATAATGATATATGCATTCAACCATAAAGCTAGCCTTTTGCTTTTGATACCGGCCCCCACAGAAATCTTGTATAAGCAAAGTTTGCATCTTTAGATTCGGCTGCGTGCGTCTAATCGCATGTATATATTTATTATTATTTACCTAACTTATGATGTAAGCTATGTAATCTCTATATAAGTCAATAAATGAGAAAGGCAAACCCTAAGGGGGAATTTATCTAATTGTGTGTGCTATCATGGTATCATGAGCCTAACCCTAATCCTAGGCCTACCACCGCCACCGACCCCTCACCGCCGTCACCTCTCTCACAGGCGCGCCTCCACAACCCTATCCCGCCGCTCTCCCCCTCGGCATCACTTCTCCCCTCTCCAAATCGCCTCCCATCATGACCAACTCCGACAACGACGATCCCAATGGCAAGAAAGTGACCCCTCCTCACGACGGTGGATCCGGGTCTTCGGTGCTCTCCAAGCCACCGTTTCATTCCGCTCTTGCCATCTCCAACATCAAGAATCTCATACCAATCACGCTCGACGTCTCCGACACAAAGTACAATTCTTGGGCTGCGTTGTTCAAGGTCGCTGCCAGGGCTCATCGAGTCCTGAATCATATCGACGCCAGCGTGCCCCGACCGTCGGAGATTGACGACGCTGTTTGGGATCAACTTGACGCTATTATCCTTCAATGGATCTACGCCACAATCTCGTCGGATCTCCTACTCACCATCCTAGAACCGAATGCCACTGCTCTCTCGGCATGGACTAGATTGAAGAACATCTTTCATGATAACAAAGAATCTCGTGCGGTTTATCTGCAGAACGAGTTCTCTAGATGTCGGCTGGAGTCCTTCTCCTCTGTCTCTGAACATTGTCAGCATATCAAGGACCTTGCTGATCAACTCAAGAACATCGACTCTCCCCTTACTGAGAGACAGATGGTCATTCAGATGATCGCTGGCCTGACATCTGAATATGATACTGTGGCGAGTTTCATTCAACAAACGTCACCACTCCCGGAATTTGACAAAGCAAGGTCGATGATTCGGCTTGAGGAGACACGCCGCTTGAAACGCGACGCCCTCGCTGCCGACGCTAAGGCGCTCGCTGCTGCCTCTGCACCGCCCACTCCTCCTCCGGAAAACCCCCCTCAGCAGCCGCCGTCCCCCGACAACTCCGGCCGCCAATCCTCTGGCGGACGTGGGCGCGGGCGCGGGCGCGGCCGTGGGCGAGGCCGTGGCAGAGGGCCTGGCGCTATTCAGTTTCAGCGTACTCCCTTCGGTTGGATGCAAGTTCCGACCTGCTCTCCGCAGCAGCAGCAACAGGCTTCCTGACAGCTTCAAGGATGGAACCCTGGCCTATGCCCGTACCCAACAGTGCCGTCTCAAGGCATTCTTGGCGCTGCACCTCGGCCTCCCAATCAGCAGGCTAACGTCGCTTATGGAGATCCCTATGCCGGCTTTACAGATTTGTCTCAGTCATTCAACACCATGACGCTATACCCGCCTGACAATTCTTGGTATATGGACACGGGCGCTTCCTCTCACATGTCGAACAACCAAGGTATGCTCTCCTCCCTTACCTCTAAGAGTAATTCTCCTTCTATTATAGTCGGAAACGGCTCCCGCATACCTACTTTGGGATCTGGCCAAGCCACCGTCGCCTCCCCCACTCGTCCCCTTCACCTTCGCCATGTTTTGGTAGCCCCTCATATCATCAAAAACCTTATTTTTGTCTGCAAATTTACCACTGACAACAATGTTTCTGTTGAATTTGACCCTTACGGTTTTTCTGTGAAGGATCTTCCAACGAGAACTCATCGTCTGAGATGCACTAGCTCTGGCGAGCTCTACCCCATCACCAAGCCGTCCGCCCCTCTGTCTCTGTCAGCTGTGTCGTCTCCTGTGTGGCATGCTCGCTGCGGTCACCAGGGTGCACCTGTTTTTCATTTACTTAGGAACCTATGTTTACCTCATTGTAATAAAGTGTATGATTCCTCTCTTTGTCATTCCTGTCAATTGGGGAAGCATACTCGGTTACCGTTTTATTCGTCTAGGACTGTCACTACTTTCCCTTTCCAATTGATTCACAATGATGTATGGACATCTCCCATTGTTAGCTCTGTTGGTCACAAATATTATCTATTGTTTATTGATGATTACTCCAATTTTATATGGGTGTTCCCACTTAAGTTCAAATCTCAACTTTACACCACCTTTGTTCAATTTCATCAATTTGTTCGGACACAATTTCATTGCTCCATCAAAGCGTTTCAATGTGACAATGGGAAGGAATTTGATAATCATGCCTTTCACTCTTTCTTCAAACAACACGGGATTGTATTCCGGTTCTCCTGTCCATACACATCTCCTCAAAATGGCAAGGCGGAACGCACTATCCGCACAATCAACAACATGGTTCGTACCCTTCTGTTTCATGCGTCTGTGCCCGCTCGGTTTTGGGCCTTTGCCCTTACCGTGACCACATACCTCTTAAATATTATTCCATCTCCCAATCTCAACCAAAGTTGTCCCACCCAGCTCTTATATTGTGTGACTCCTCGCTTTGATCACCTTAGAGTCTTTGGGTGTCTCTGCTATCCCAACCTCTCCGCTCAAACTTCAGCCACGGTCTACTCCTTGTGTCTTCTTGGGCTATCCTGACAACCATCGAGGCTATATATGCCTTGACATTGCCACTCGGAAGCTGTTTGTGTCTAGACATGTCACATTTGATGAGTCTGTCTTCCCTTTTGCTCAGCAGAATGTCCCATCATCTGCCACCTATGAGTTCCTTGACAGAGACGACGGTGTATCACCCCTCCTCACACCACTCCTATATGGCTCGCCAGTGCCAACTGCTTCGACTCGCCCCACCCCCTCCCCGCCTAACTCCCATATGCCGGCGGCACCCCCCACCACCCCCCCCTCTGGGACAATCTCCGCCATCCCTTACCCCTCCAGCCCCTGTCCCTCCTGCCGCGGCACCAGCCCCGCCTGCCCAAAACACTCACCAAATGACAACCCGAAGCAAGGTCGGCATCTACCAACCCCGTCGATTGTTTGACCTTCACACACATACTTCCCCCACACAACCCATATCCCCTCTCCCTACCTCTCACAAAACAGCCCTGCTGGATCCTAATTGGTATGCCGCCATGACTGCGGAATTTCGAGCTCTTATTGGTAACGGGACGTGGGAATTGGTCCCTCGACCTCCTGAGGTCAATGTGGTCCGATGTATGTGGTTGTTTCGTCACAAGACGCGCTCTGACGGTTCTTTGGAACGCTACAAAGCTCGCCTGGTGGCTAATGGTCGATCGCAGGAGGTCGGCATCGATTGTGGTGAGACATTCAGCCCGGTTGTTAAGCCGACAACTATTCGCACGATCCTTCATCTGGCGGTCTCTCGTGCTTGGTCCATTCATCAGTTAGATGTCAAGAACGCCTTCTTACATGGTCATCTTCGTGAGACACTTTATATGTTTCAGCCCCCTGGATTTGTGGACCCTGAGCGTCCCAAGCATGTCTGTCTCCTTCGGAAGTCCCTTTATGGTCTCAAGCAAGCTCCGCGTGCCTGGTACCAACGGTTTGCCTCATTCTTGCTTAAGATCGGCTTTCACAGTAGTCGGTCTGACTCGTCGTTGTTCATCTTCCGTTGCGGCCCTCACACAGCATACCTCCTCCTGTATGTGGATGATATCATCTTGACTGCGTCTTCAGAGTCTCTTTGGGCCGACATCATCGGCTTACTTGGCCGAGAGTTTGCTCTCTCTGACTTGGGTCCTCTGTCATTCTTCCTTGGAGTTGCTGTTACGCGGACACAGTCTGGCCTCTTCCTGTCTCAGGATCAGTATGCTCGGGAGATTGTGGATCGCGCTGGTATGACATCCTGCAATCCTGCTGTCACTCCTATCGATCCAGGCACGAAGTTGAGCGCTCAGGCAGGCAAGCCGGTTTCGGACCCCACATTGTATCGCAGTCTTGTAGGGGCCCTTCAGTATTTGACGTTTACTCGTCCCGACATATCCTATGCGGTTCAGCAGATCTGTTTGTTCGACTGCGGGGGTGTAATCGCATGTATATATTTATTATTATGTACCTAACTTATGATGTAAGCTATGTAATCTCTATATAAGTCAATGAATGAGAAAGGCAAACCCTAAGGGGGAATTTATCCAATTGTGTGTGCTATCAGCGTCGATCGTTTTGATCCACTCGGTTCTTACTAATGACAACTGAAGTTAATGAATTATTTATGTTAAATATATATTAAATTCAATTGTTAAGGTGCTTGCTAACTCTAGAAGATAAAGTAACTAATACAAAATAATCGATGAGAGAGAATAAAATGAATAGATTTGTATATAGAAAAAGTAGAAACTTTTTAAAAAACTTGATTTGAATAGCGGCGGAAAACCAATTCAATAAAATCTTATTTTTACCGAAAACAAGCGCTTCATGTTTCAGTCGCAGTATTGAACTTGAACTACCACCGGCCTCGTTTGAAACTTGCCAAATGTTATTTCTTTATTTGCAATTTGAACATTAAATACAAGTATATATGGTGGTAATTAATCAAATGTTATTCTTTTGGATCAAGGAATTGAATGAGCCAATGTATTTTTGACTTAAAGAAATAATAATATATACTCCGTATAAAGAATTAGGCAAAATTACAGAAAACTACCCTTTAAATATGGGTGTTTTCACTTAACCACCCCTTAAATTCAAAATTACATAAAACCACCCTTTAAATGGTATTTGTTTACAACTCACCACCCATTCAACTAGGGTTGGCATGGTACGGTAACCGCCAAAAAATGGTGATTACCACGTACCAACCACAAATTAGTGGTACGCAAATTTTCATATCACGTACCAACCACAAGTCGTGATTACCGCATATGTGGTAACCACGACTTGTGGTTACCATCGGTACATTACCATGGTTACCAAGTTGTAATTCTGTTTGTATTTTTTTTAAACACTTTGGCTACCTTCCAGTAGTCATCAAAGTTATCGAACGAAAAAATATGGTTACAAAAAATAATATGGTTAACGTATATTAAAAGTTCAAATAAATCAAGTTCACTACGTAAAGTACAAACCAATTCAAATAAACCAAGTTCAAAGTCTTGAAACAAACCAAGTTCAATTGTTCAAACATTCAAAATGTTCCTGCAAGTTCAAACAAAACAAGTTCAAAGTCTTCAAATATTCAAAATGTTCCTACTGTTTCTAGTAGAAAAAATAGAAATGACCAATTTAGGTCAAAATCAAAACACAAAATATAAATTAAAAACTTAAAACTTAAAAGTAATATCAATAAAACATTAAATAAAAAATTAATATATATACTTGGTAACCATGGTAACCATGGTATTCAGATTTCATTACCATTACCGTACCACCTTCACGTGGTTACCACCAAGATGGTTACCACCATGTTGGTTCCCACAAGTGTGGTTACCAACATAGTCGGTTTGTGGTTGGTACGTGGTTGGTATGGTAATTTCCGTACCATTTGCCAGCCCTACATTCAACTATTTTCGGGGTCATATGACACCATGCTCATAATGGCCGGTTCGAACCCCGGAGTATGTACATGAACCTGTACATTGACTAGCCCATCCTGTGGAGTTGTACCAGGTTCATGTAGTCACATTACGTCCCTGGCTAATATATGCTCCAATAAAATTAATGCTAGGAAGGGGAGCTTGGCACCCCCACGAACAACATTGAATCCAATCAGACTATCAAGAGGCATACTCATTTTCTTGTCAAAATTTCTGTTCTAAGGATAAAAATGAAAGGGAACAGAGAGTCACCTTGTCTGAGGCATCTTTGTTAGAGGGTCTTCAGAACGTGCATGCTCTTTTGTTGTCAAGGGCAAACTAAGTTAGAAATAATGTGTATCTGAAGTCAATGTACAGGTTCATGTAGACCAAAGGATGGGCTAGTCTTCGGGGTCACATGACACCATGCTCATAATGAAAAGGAGATCGGATGCCGGATAGAATCAAGGACATGTTAGAGATCTTGAAGGATTGGAGAGAAAAGATCGCTTCAGAGTTGAAAGATTGTGTGAAGCAAATATTGAAGATCCTTTGGATATATGAGTTTATATCCAAAGGAAGGAAAATATTTGATTTTCTTTTATGGTTTATTGTAGGCGTGTGTGTTAGGGATTTATACGCATTGCTTAGGTTAGTTGTTAAAGGTCGAAGAGCGAAGAAGCATTGTTGCGTGCGTGTTGAGGTTAGACTGGTTAGTTGCTTGAGCTTATGTAATAGGTGTGCATGTCGTTTTTATTGGTGGTTAATTAACGGTCAGAAGTACTACGTTTGTACCATGTTGTGTCTTAATTAGGTTTTTTTTTTTCAATAAAAGAAGTATATATATTGAAAATTATTCCCAAGGCAAAGAGAGGTGGTGGTTTTTATTCCCACTGCTTGTGTGTAGTTTGAGGGTTTCCATCTGAAGAGAATCGTTCCAAAACACCCGAAACATAAACAGAAACTAATGCAATGATAATGAAAGGAAGTTACAACCAGATCAAAACCAAAGCAAAAGAGAAAGTAGAGATTTGTAGCAACGATTAGCCTCAACGAGGATACCAACCACCAAGGTCAGAACCTAAAGGGCAAAGAGGCTACAAATCTCTCTCAACACAATGTCACTGAGTGTATTTGGATGGAAGGGAGCTCGGTCTACGCTCACAAAGGCCGGCTAGGAATGGAACCCTAGAAATCACCTTCGGAGTCAAGACCAGAGCTTTGCACAGGTAAAGGGCACTCTGGCTATCTGTATGTAATACAAATTTATGGTTTTTTCTATCCACCTCTTTCATAATGTTCTGGAGCCAGATTGCTTCCTTGGAGGCTTCAATTGCTGCTATGTACTTTGCTTCTGTAGTAGACAGAGCAACAATAGGCTGCAATTGAGCCTTCCAAGAAATACAGTTTCCACACCAAGAATAAAAGAAAGAGGTGGTAGATTTCCTGTTATCTTTATTGCTAGTATATTCAGAGTCCACAAAGCCAAACAACTCAGAGTGTGAAGTATGCAAACCGTAAACCAAACCAATATCAAGGGCACTAACAATGTATCTCAGGAGATATTTCATGGCCACCCAGTGTTTCTCTGCAGGGTTAGACATATACCTGCTCAACACACTCACTGCAAAAGCAAGGTCAGGTCTGGTACAGATCATAGCATACATAATTGAACCAACAGCTGCATCATAAGGAACATACTTCATATAGTCTTCCTCCTCCTTCCCAAGAGGTATCCTGGTCTTGGTAACATCCAGGTGACCTCCTAAAGGCATAGGAGGAGGCTTGACATTAGAAATCTTGAACCTGTTAAGAACCTTCACAAGATAATCCTTTTGATACAAAAATATTTGATGTTTGGATCTATCTCTAGAAATCTTAATGCCAAGAATTTTCTGAGCAGGGCCCAAATCCTTCATGTCAAAAGACTTCTTGAGAGATTCCTTAACATCAAGTACCTTCGCTCTAGACTTGCATATAATGAGAATGTCATCATTATACAACAAGACATATAAGGGAGATTCAGTTTTTAAATGCATGAAATATAAACATGGATCATAACTGCTCATTCTAAAGCCAAGCTTAAACATGCAATTGTCAAATTTCTTATTCCACTGCCTAGGAGATTGCTTCAAGCCATACAAAGAGTTTTTTAACAAGCAAACATGATCAGGTTTAGAGTGATCCTCAAAACCCTTGGGTTGTCTCATATAAATCATCTCATCAAGCTCACCATGCAAAAAAGGCAGTTTTCACATCCATTTGATCAATTTCATAATCATAAACAACAGCAATAGCAAGCAGAAGTCTTAGAGTTTTATATTTCACAACAGGAGCAAAAACATCATTGTAATCAATCCCTTCCTTCCGTGTGAATCCTTTGGCTATCAACCTAGCCTTATAGGTAGGTTGGCCACCAGGTTCCACACTGTTTTTGAGCTTATAAACCCATTTACAACCAATTAACCTAGCATTTTTAGGCTTTGGAACCAATTTCCAGGTTTTATTGGTTATCATGGAGTTTATTTCCTCTTTCATAGCAAGCATACACTTATCAGCATGTTTACATTTAACAACATGTTCAAACAACTCAGGAGTAAAAGCATCAACAACCTCAGCAATCACAAAAGCAAACTCAATCTCATTAGTGAAATATTTCTTGTTTGGAATTTTTACTCTCGAAGATCTATCTCTAGTAAGCTGGTAATTAGACAAATCAGACACCTCATCAAAGTTTTCAGAAACATGCTCAGAATCAGAAGAATCATGGTCATGAGAATCAGAAACATCATGCTCTAACATATCATGCTTAGATTCATTTTCAGACAAGGCATTATCATAGTTATTAGCACTAGAGGAGTCAGAAGAAGAAGAAGTAGAGGTGGAGCTTGAATTAGAGTTGCTTACCTCCCAAACTGATTGGTGAGGGCTGTCATCAGAAGGTTCTGAAGTGGAGCTGCTTGGCCCAGTGGCCCCAATAGGGATAGTGATGTCAAATTCATCATCCAGATTAGCTTCTTGAGCTTTTGGATCATAGAACTGAACACCTGCATTCTCAAAATCATTGTTAGAAGATTTTTTTAAATGAAATTCAGTCTCAATGTAAATGACATCTCTGCTAATAATTACTTTGTACCCTCCTGGTTGGATAACAAGTAACTTATAGCATTTGACCCCCTCTGGATAGCCAATCATAACACACTTGATAGACCTTGGTTGCAGCTTGCCAATGTTCTGGTGAACAAAGGCAGTGCATCCAAAAGGTTTCAAATGTGCTATGTTAGGCTTAGTTCCACTCCACAATTCCTGTGGAGTTTTGAAACCATTAGAAGAAGAGGGAGATCTGTTGATCAGGCAGGCTGCAGTGGTAACTGCCTCCCCCACATGGAAGGTCTCAGTCTAGAGCTAATGAGAAGGCACATTGCCTTTTCAAGCAAGGTCCTATTCATTCTCTCCGCTGTACCATTCTGTTGTGGATTACCTGGAACTGTGAGATGCCTTTTAATACCATGTGTATGACATAAACCATCAAAATCTTTGTTGCAAAACTCAAGGCCATTATCAGTTCTAAGACATTTTAGTTTAAAGGTAGTGTGACCCTCAACTTTTGTTTTCCAAAGTTTAAAAGCATCAAAGGTATCACTCTTAGCCCTAAGAATGTGCACCCAAACCTTCATGGAATGGTGGTCAATAAGTGAAAGGAAATACTTCCTTCCACCTATTGTGTCCACTTGGGCAGGTCCCCATAGGTCTGCGTGTACATAGTCTAGGGGCTTGTGAGCAACAAACTTTGAACCAGAAAACACAGATTTAGCATGCTTACCAAACAGACAGTTTTCACAGTGTTTAAGCTCAGAGGGTTTACCTTCAACCATACCTTGTCTGAACAAATGATTGAGGCCTTTGTTGCCAATATGACCAAGTCTAGAATGCCACAACATAGTTTTATGCATATTCATAGAAGCAGAGCACTCAACAGACAAAGATGAAGCACAAAGAACAGGGTTTCCAACAATATGATATAAGCCAACTTCTTAATACCTTTAATGAGAACCTTACCATTCATAGAGATAGTTTTGATTCCATTTTTAGTATTGATATCACAGTTCAAGTCATCAAACACAGAAATAGATAACAAATTCCTCTTCAAGTCAGGTACCCACCTGACTTGTTGGAGGGTTCTAATAACACCATCATGCATTTTAAAGGGAACATTGCCTATGCCTTTAATCTTAAGAACAGATAAATCACCAAGTCTAACCTCACCTTTAGCAGACTCATCAAGATGATAAAAAACATGCTTATCAGGTGTAACATGCATAGTACAACCAGAGTCCAGAAGCCAAGCATAAGAGGGACTATCACAGGCAACCGTAAGCAACTCAGAAGAATAAAAGACAGAGGAATCAAGCACAACAGTAGTACCATTTTTAGATTTCTTTTCCTCATCATCTCTTTTCTTATATCAATCAGCAATGACATGGTTATTTTTCTTACGGTAAGTACAATGCTTCTTACCAGGTTAAGGATCCTTGTCCTTATCCTTTTTCTTGTTTCTCTTTCTATTCTTAGAGTTTCCCTTAGTAAAAAGCACATCAGTTTTAGAACCAGCTTTATCACCTTTCACTTTGAACACTTTGATAACTTCATTTTTCTGAGCAATAGCCTCAACAATTTTTTCTTAGTCAAGGATTCATTACTAAACTGAATAACATCCTTAAAAGTATCAAACTGATCGAGATGGCAAAGCATTAAGAAGAATAATAGCTTGGTGAGTATCATCAATTTTATCATCACAACGTTCAAGCTCTTGTGTCATCCTAAGAAATCTATCTAGATTATCATCCAAAGACACAGAAGCATCCATTTTAAAATTGAAAATACGACATAGAAAAGATATTCTATTGGACAAAGTCTTAACTTGATAAAGATCTTGCAAAGCTTTCCAAAAAGGCGCATAAGTATCACAAGTTACTACCTGTCTAGCTACCTCATCTGATATTCAAATCATAATCTCACTGTGTGCAATGAGATCAAGTTCTTTCTTAGGCTCAAATGTCATATCTTGAGGAAGCTCATTAACAACTGCTTTCCAGCATTTTTCTTTGATCATAATAGCTTTCATCTTAACTTGCCACATGGAAAAGTCAGTAGTGCCATCAAATGGTTTAATACGATAAGAGTTATCAGACATGATGAATCAAAGTTCCTGCAACAAGTGAAAGGCAAAATCAGTAAATATTGGAGAGAGATGAGCACTCAAACCCTACAACTGTCAAGCTAAGAGTTTGAATCTCGTAAAGTGCTAGTGGAAGCAAAAGTAAGAGCTTTCAAAGAGAGTTATGAAGAGGGTAATCTTCAAAAACTCAAATATTTTTGAGGGTTTTTGTTCAGATCTGAAATGTTTTAATCAGATTGAAATTTCCGACGAAATATGTCCTCAAAACCCTAGATCTGGAGTTCCTTTCAGAAGAGCTTACTAGTTCCTTGAGTGTATTTGGATGGAAGGGAGCTCGATCTACACTCACAAAGGCCAGCTAGGAATGGAACCCTAGAAATCGCCTTCGGAGTCAAGAACAGAGCTACAGTAAGCAAGCACCTCTCCCAAACCTCAGATTAGGGTTTCATTATTGATGAGCGGTTTTTTAGTCGCGTAAACCGTATCAAAATAAAACTCAAACCTACAAACTAGTATAGCAAGTAAGTAAGAGGTCGATCCCACAGAGAAACAAGTATTTCTTAGCAATGTGTATTTACCAATTAGTAGAAAGGGGGGTTTTACGGTGATTGAAACAAGAAAGAAAGCAAAATAAACTATATACAGATTGATGCAAAACAATTTAGAGAAGATCGCTCTACCTACAACTATCCACTTTATTTGGTTGAATTGATATTGTAACTTTCTCTTGTCCTTTTAGGGTTCCTATGAATGCCCTTGTCCCGACCTAATATAGTTACTAGTCCAATCAGTCCTAGAAACCCTTATCAATCGAACAGTCCCTAAAGAAGGATTTAACCCAATTGATAGCTTTAAGACCAGAGATTAACCAAGGTATTTGCAGTCCCTAAAGAGGGATTTAACAACACATTCAACTTCCTACCTATCCAATTAGTTCAATCAGCCCTAAAGGGATAAGTTTGCCACTTGGGTTAAGGTTCGCAATCAGGAATCTACAAAACCCTAGCAATTGAATTGATCTAACTAGTTGGCCAGACAAGATAGAACAAAACAATAAACAATCAAGCACAAAGAAGTTGAAGCATTCAATATAGGAAATAAGGAACAAGATTCAGAAACTCACAATCAATCCAAATAAAGCTTCAAATTGCAAGTAGAACGAAGAGAGTTTAGCCGCCAATGACGAACATCGCTCTCTCTCCAATTGTCTGATAGAATAGAATAGAATAGAAGTCATGGAAAAATAACTAAAAGTGGCCTTAAATATCATCCAAAGTCGGCCATAAAAGAAAGTCACAGATCTAGGGTTTTGTAATATTCAAAACGACGCGCAAAAGCGCTGACGGCAGATGCGGCGGCCGCAACATCAACATTCCCTCTTGCATCGGCCCTGGCGGCGGCCACTGCATTGGTCTTTCACGGAAAATCCGTCTTGAATCAGCTCTCGACGTCAACATGAAAGTTGTAGCTCTCTGAAAGAGCTTTCCAACGCATGGTCATAATAGTCGATCGGACAACCGAGGCCTCCAGAAAGTGCAAAACAAGTTCAGCATGTCTGGCGACAACTTCTGCAGACTTGTTCTTCGTTTAGGTTCGCTTCTTCTTCTCAGGACCTCTTGAGATCTTCATGTAAGCTTCTTCGATCAACTAGACATTCTCATCTAATGCGTTATCAACTCATGTCTCCTCCTCGGATCCACGATTACCTGAAATAATCAATAAAAGCATGTAGATTCTGACTCCAACCACACAGAGAACAAATATGCAAATTATACTTAAACCATGCATGATATGCATCATAACTAAGCTAAATGCAACCTATTATAATTCTCTAAATGCATGCTATCAATTATCCTTATAAGGGAGAGCGTAAGCTGAACGACATCGTTGCTCAAGCTCTCAGGAGAGACACGCTGTATCCGAGTGGGCTCAAAGCCCATGGACAGTTGAGATCAGTTTTGGGCCGGATTGGCCCAAAACCAATACAGTCAACCTTACAATATAAACATCCAATGTAACACTTAGAATTATACCTAGGTTAAGAGAGATGAACCTAACACCATCTTAACCAACTTGTCTTTACGTGTTTACTTCCACCTAACTTCGTTAGAGATACTAAACCACCCTGAAGAGTCCTTACAATCTTTGTAATTTATCTACCCCTGATTAAATCTTCTCGATCCCCAAGCTGTTTTTAATTCATGTCATGATATTTTCTTCTCTAACAATCACCATATCGTCATTAGATTTGATTTTTCTATTTTTTTTGGCTTCACCTGCATGTTACAATCTTAGGAAAATATCCTAAATTTCAAAAATGTTTCACTTTAATCCTAATCCTTTGACTACAGATCTTGTAATAGTGTAGATTTTTTCCTTATTTATAAGCCATTTGATTGGCACAATTGCATCACTTTAATTTATTGCTTGTGCTTACAAAAACAAAAGATGCAAAGGTGGAGAAGTTTATTTAAAAAAATTAATACTTTTAATTTATACTACTAACTCCAAATAGTAGTATTTTATGTAATAAGAAGAAGATAAACCTAATCCAAAACACACACAGCCCCAATGAGAAATAAACATGCATATGCTACAACTCTTTCTGCTTTATTTTCTGAAGCCCAATTATTGGGTTTTCATGAAATAATAATTAGCAGAGATAACACTTTACCTACCAATTAATTAAAAGAAGAAGAAGAAGTAAATGACCCCAACATAAAATATTTGAAAACCCACCTATCTCTCCACATTAGAGATATGGATATTGCTCAAATTGAGAACCCATCATCTAAAAAGCAACCTACTTTCTTTATATGGACATACACACAGACACAGCCATATATATAGGTGGTAGTTGATATATGAGTACCTAATTATTAACTATTAATTACTAATTATCAATTACATTTAGTTTAATTATTTATTTCAAATTATGTTCTTGGAGTATAGTTTATTTAACTAATAACTTATTAAAAAAATCTATAAATATATTTTATAGAGTTATGAGCTTTTTAAAAAGCGTATAAAAACATAAAACGATCTATATTTTGAGACTGAGCGATTATTTTTCAAAGGATCTGCATGCCGCTTTAAGATTTGGCATTTTGACATGATGATGGCTTGATTTTCTTCTCCCTTGACTCTCTCTCTCTCTCTCTCTGAGAGGCTCATTAATAGGCAGTTTTTGAAAACCCTAAAAAATGATCAAATGGAGGGGTTTAATTGAAAATCTCTGTCGATACCTGCCTAGCTTTGACATAAAATGTAGACTTTAGGGATGGAGAATATAAGCTTCTATTAAAGGAAGGGGCCTTATTTTAAAGTGGCATGGTTTTAGGTTGGTGACAAGGAATGGATGTTGACCCTTCAACGAATGGAGATAATACCAAATAATCACCTCCCAATTGTTCTTGTTTGTACTTAACCTTCTCCTTCAAACATATATAATATGCAAGTTGCATTCATTTCTTGTATTGTTTTCACATTGCTTATTTGACATAAAACATCGATCAAGGTGACTAGTTCATCTCGAAAAGGTCTCGATATCATTAGCTAAATATATGTGTTCGGATTCTCTTCAGGTGCATTTAGAGTTCGAGAAATCTTGGTAGTTATAAAGTGTGGTTCTTTATTGACTAACTTGGTCTTTATTTTATTTATGAAGTCCCTTTTAACCTTTGTAACCGGTTAAGATCGAGCTGTCTCTTGAGTTCCTCATTGTTATCATCAAAACACTTGCAAGTTGGTTGGAAAAAGGGATCGATTATAAGTAGATCGACCTGTTAAACGGGTCATTCGGGTCGGGTTGCTTCGGGTCTCGGGTAAAATGGGTTTCGGGTATTTCCGGGTTGACTAGATACCGGGTTTGACCGGGTTTCGGGTCGATTTCGGGTTTGTCAATTTTTTATTTTTTAAATTAAAAAAATCATGATTTGATAATTTTACAATAAATTTTAATTATATATAAAAAAATTTAATTATATTTAATTATAAATCAACCGGGTCAATCCCAGTATCTCCTGCTTAGAGCAGGGTTTGGGGGGTCGAGATGTACGCACCCTTACCTCGACTAGGTCGAGATGGTGTTTCCGAGTGACCCATGACCGGACATCAAAGAAAAGAGGAAAACCACACCCCAAGAAACTGAAAATAAGATAGGGACAAAGATGAAAAGTTGGAAAGGATGCACGCAAGGGAAGTTGAGATAGAAGGGAAGCATGAGTGAGAAAATGTTGCCCCTGACTAGCGTTCGTCAACGCGGATAGCACTCCTCCACTGAATCATGTCGCGTGTCATCTCCTCCGAGAGTCCTAGAGCAGTCAGATCATGTCTAATCACTTCACCCTAGCTCTTCTTAGGACGCCCTCTTCCTCGTCGAACTCTTTCGATAGCCCAGTTGTCACACCTACGCACCGGCGCATTTGGATCTCTCCTCTGAACATGCCCATACCATCGGAGTCTCGATTCCCGCAACTTAGCCTGAATACTAGCCACTCCTACCTTTTCTCGGATAGCCTCGTTTCTGAATCTAGATAATTCGCATTCCTAGGGTATACTTTGTAATGGAAAAAAGAAATCAATAAAAGAAGTAGACTGTAATTCTAGATTCGACAAGATTAACCTAAAATCACCTAAAGCGACAAGAATGAAAACATGCAAGAAAACTGTAAAGGAGAAAGAACACTAGGGAATGTTTACGCAGTTCGAGCGAATGCTCTATGTCCGCGGAGTCTCACGTAGGGAGACACTCATGCCAAATCTACCAGTTCTTTACGAGTTTACATATATGGTTATAATACACGTTCAAGTACACAGATCTGAAGGTTCGATAATATAAAACTAAGTAATATAGAAATACTCTAGAAGGGGGGTTGAATAGAGTATGCCGGTTTTTTGCAGATAGTCTCAAGACTTTTGAAGCTCGTGCAAAACCCTTTGAGATTAGACTAAGTCTTTTCTCTGAAAACCTGAATCACAAAGTTAAACAATTCGAACCAAGTGCGGAAATAAGGTAAAACAGTAAATAAAGGACGCAACGAATTGTTAACGAGGTTCGGCACGAACTTGGCCTACGTCCCCACCTAGGGTTCTTCCACAACCCTAGGATTCAACAGGCTTTATTGATTCACAAAGCTTAGGGTCCTAATAGCTCACCGAGAAGCCTCTCTCCTATACAATTGAAATCTAGTCAACTCACGTTCCCTTGGAGTCCTAGACCAATCTAGAAGAGCCCCACCTCTCTCAGCTATCTAGTATAATCCTCTTACTCTCGAGAATCAATAGCCTAGTGCCCACTTCCTGAGTTATAAACTCTCGAGTATAACACTCTCTCAGAATATATCCTATAAGCTCACTGTGTATCTCTCAAATGCTTTGAAACAAAATATAAGACTCTTAAGAACAAGCAGAGAGAACACGCTGAAGAGAGATCGTAAACTTGAGGGCTGATTGTGCAATGATATTCGTGAATGTCGTCCGTCCTCTCTCTCTTCTTCATCTCCTTTATATAGTGAAGATCATCGGCGCCACTTGAGGAAGGAATCTTCTCCAACGGCTAGGCTGATCATGGCTATCTTCGAGATCTTCTATACTTGGAAACTTTTGAGCCATGATCTCCGATTGTGTCCTTCTCCACTTTTCGACTTTGGAAGGAGATAATATTTGAAAAACTTCCTGAAATGTTAGAATATAATATCTGGAAGCATATAATAATATAAAATAATATTCGAGCATAATAACATAGAGAACAGGTTTTGTGTTTCATCAACACAGCTGTAGCTTCAAGACCTTTGACACAAACAGACTGTCAATGCCTTTGAAACTTATTCCGATTTTCATCAAAGGGAGTGGAGTTATCAAGATCTAAGCAAAAACCGCAAGAATACAGAAGACTAGAAAGCAAAGACTATACCTAGAAGAGTAAGAACGAAGAACTCCCTCGAGATCTGTTGTCAGAGATCAGATCTCTACAAACAACCACCGTACGAATAGGAACTCGCCGCCGAAGGAAGGTAGGACATCATCTTCTTTGTAGCACCTATGTTCAAAGTCTCAAAGAGATGTACTCTGAACGGAGGAACCTTCGTCGCCAATTTGGGCGAAGCTCCTCTCTCTCTCTCTCTCTCTCTCTCTCTCTCTCTCTCTCTCTCACCTTGGAGGCCGAAAGCTAAAGAATGAGCAAACCCTAGCCCTACTTCCTCTTTTATAGGCGAGTTGGATACAAAATGACGCATTTCAACAAATCATAATAAGTGTGTAGGGTTTGAGCTGAATCCGAGCTTTGGCCTTAATATAATATGGGTAGTAAAGCCCAATTATACAAACAGTACATATAACGCAAATTACAGATTATATATATAATGTATGAAAGATGTAGGCTTTAACCTAAGTGTAACATGTTAGGTTATTACAATGGTTATGTGAGTATATTACCCGAAACTCTAAATTTTCGGATTAATATATGGAGTGGAATCTAACATCTATGTGTTTGGTCCTTTCATGGTACATGAGATCCTTACAAAGGTACAAGACATGGTGGCTATCAGTAAAGACAATAGGCTTAAAAACCTTTCTCGTAACCTCCCCAATTATTCCCTTCAGCAGATAACTTCTTTAGTTGCCTAAGTGGCTGCCATGTATTAGACTTTAATTTGGTGGAGGAAATGGCTACTATAGACTATTGTTGGGATTTTCAAGAGACACAATTATCAGCCCTAGTAAAGAAATAGGCATTGGTGGATTTCTTATTATCCTTATTGTTGGCATAGTCTACATCTACATACCCGTGGCCGTGGAGCTGATTTAAGGGAGCGTGTTTAGTTTAGTGGAGATACAACTTCCTAGAGTGTCTCTTGGACATGAATCGACTCAAAGAACTAATGGAAAAGGCAAGATCAGGTCTGGTACACAACATGACATGCATGACAGAGCCTACTGCTACATCATAGGGTACTTTGGCCATCTCCTTAATCATATCTCATCAGGTTTGGTAGGGGAACTTCTTTTGATTAGTTCTAAGTGCCCTCCTAAGGGTATGGCAGAGGGTTTAGCTTATAACATATTGAACCTTTTTAAGACTTTGAGACAAAAGAAGGATGCATCAGGAGTTATCACAAAAACTATGTTGACCCTCGTCCATTTTTCAGCGATTAGCATGTCACAAATTGGATTACAGCATCAAAAGTTATAGCCAAAATTTTTCAAACCAAATTAGAACATGATCGAGCACTTATATATCATTGGAGATATAATCCAATTAAGGACCCTTTTGCACTATAAAAAAAAAAAAGAGAAATTCCGTCTGGTGTCCTTGTGTTTAATGCAATTCCGGTTGGTGTCCCAAAGATTTTTTTTCCCGTTTGGTACCCCCGAGCTTTCGTAAAAGTTCGGACCGTGTCCAACAGTTGAATGTAAAAGTTTTGTTTGTTAATTTGTCGTTAAATATGGTTGTTTTAAACCAAATTCAACCCATTAACCTTTTCTAAATCAAATTCAACCCAATTTAACCTATTATACCAATGGAAATATTTATTTAATCAATATGATATCTAACAAGTGGATTAGTAAATCTTTCAAAAAAAAATAAAATAAAACTTGGAAGTGCTAAAAAAATTTAAATTTACTCTTTAGTATTTTCAAAAAATTTAAATTTACTACTTCCTCCGATAAAAAAAATAAGTGTCGTTTTAGACTTTTAAAATCGAAACAAAATAAGTATCGTGTCATATTTTCTAGGAAATTTAATAGATTGATTAATATATGAAAAATTGAAAATTGTATTTATTGACTATTTTTTCTTTCAAACTCTCCACTTATTGGTTAAAAAAGTTGGTAAGCATTTAATAAATGATGAGATTTCGAAAATATATAGGAAAAATTTGGTGGAATATCCATTTAGAAAAGTCAATTAAGTAAATGTCCATATTTAAAGGGATATTAAGAAAGTGTCCATAATTTTATTGTAATTCCAATTTACCCCTATTATTAAAATATCCAACTCCTTCCCTCACGCATTCTGTCCATTCTTTCTTTGTCTTTCTCCTTCCCAACGTACAGCCCAGACGATGCTCCATTGATAATCCTGGTCGACTCGTCGTCTCCGGTCGCACTCGTCGCCGCCGGACTCACCATTTGCCGTCCCCAGTCGCACTCGTTGCCGCCAGTCGCCGCCGGACTCATCATTTGTCGTCGCCACTCCTTCCCGCAACTTGTTCTTCCCACTGCTCATCCCTTCATCGGTGTTGCTTCTACTGGTGTCGTTGTTACTGGTAAGCTTCATTTTCTCCTTTCCGTCGTTCTCAATCTATTCCCTTCCCCTTCTTGGTTCACTTCCCCTTTTGATTTGAGGAATTTTGTTGTTAGCCCTAAATTCGATTGGGATTGCTTATGCCCTAAATTCGATTCGATTGGAATTTCGTTTTTAGTGTATTAGCCCTAAATTCGATTGGGATTGCTTATGCCTTAAATTCGATTCGATTGGAATTTCGTTTTTAGTGTGTTAGATTTAAATTCGATTGGGATTGTTAGCCCTAAATTCGATTGGGATTTCGATTGGGATTGCTTATGCTCCGAAATAGATGTTTATTGTCTTCTATCATGATTCATGTTAGTGTTCTACTGGCTTGGAGGCAAGAAATTGTACCCAAAATTTGTCATAACACTGCATAATGTATCAATAGAAACAACAGATTTGCATATCTTCTTACATGCTCCTACAAGCTAGAGTTAAACGTCCTCTATCATGATTCAAGATACAAACCAAGTTCCTCAAGCTAAGAATTAGAAGTACCGACGTGTTTGTACATACATGGTTTTTGTGAGTACATTGATCTGATGACAATTTGTTGATGTTTTTTTAGGGTTTGTGTGTTTCTATCTACTTCAAATGGATAATTCAAGATAGTGTTCTTATTGATGAATCTAATTCGTTCTTACTTTATAGGTTGTTCAATTTCAAGTGTTTATCATTGCTTGTTTGTTTTGGTGACAATTGTTTGTTTGGTGACAATTAGTATTTAGCTTGATTTTATATCATCAATTGAATTGAGACTATCAGGGGTTTGCTTCATTGTTTGGTGAAAAATGAAATTTATGTTGTTATTTTGTTTTTTTTAGATTGGTGACAAATGATAGAGTTATATATTCTGTTTTGGTGACAAATGGAATTTATGTTGTTATTTTTAGATTGGTGACAATTGGTAGGGTTATATATTCTGTTTTGGTGACAAATGGAATTTATGTTGTTATTTTTAGATTGGTGACAATTGATAGAGTTATATATTCTGTTTTAGTGACAAATGAAATTTGTGTTGTTATTTTGGTTTTTTTTTAGATTGGTAACAATTGGTAGAGTTATATATTCTGTTTTGGTGACAAATGGAATATACTTTGTTATTTTGGCTTTTTTTTAGATTGGTGACAATTGGTAGAGTTATATATTCTGTTTTGGTGACAAATGGAATTTATGTTGTTATTTTGTTGTTTTTTTAGATTGGTGACAATTGGTAGAGTTATATATATTCTGTTTTGGTGACAAATGGAATTTATGTTGTTATTTTGTTGTTTTTTAGATTGGTGACAATTGGTAAAGTTATATATTCTGTTTTGATGACAAATGAAATTTATGTTTTTATTTTGTTGTTGTTTTTTAGATTGGTGACAATTGGTAGAGTTGTATATTCTGTTTTGATGACAAATGGAATTTATGTTGTTATTTTGTTATTTTTTAGATTGGTGACAATTGGTAGAGTTATATATTCTGTTTCGATGCCAAATGGAATTTTTGTTGTTATTTTGTTGTTTTTTTAAGATTGGTGACAATTGGTAGAGTTATATATTATGTTTTGATGACAAATGGAATTTATATCTCATTTAGCTATAATGTAATTTTCATTATCCTTCTGTTCAATTGTAGTGGAAGTTGTGGTATGTATACCATCAAATATATCGAGGGTCTTGCATTTCATGGTGGTATTGAAGCTATTTCAGACAAGTATATGGATGCGTATAGAGAGAGGGGATGGCTATAAAGGGTCTTGCTATTTTGGATGTTAAGTATGGGTGTCTCAACTGTTTCATTTTCTTTTGATATTTTTGCAAGTTGATGTAGTTTGACAATTAAGTATTACAAAGTTAAACTTTACATCAAATTTCATCTACTTAGGGTTATTATTGTAACAAAAATGCGTTAATATTAGATGACAAATGTGATGCCATTATAGTATTGTACATCGAATTATTCGTTTGCTCAAGTTTAGCCCCTCTAGGGTCTATGCTCCCCTAGTTCTAGAGTTTCAGTTTCGTAACAAAAATGCATTAATATTAGATGACAAATCTGATAACATTGGTACTGTACACACATTTTAGGGTTTAGGGTTTAGGATTTAGGGTTTAGGGCCTAAACCCTAAATCCTAAACCCTAAAGGCCTAAACCCTAAACTATAGTGTACATCAAATTTTTGTCTACTCAGGTTTAGCCCCTCTTGGGTCTATGATCCCCTTGTTCTAGGGTTTCGGTTTTGTAACAAAAATGTGTTAATATTAGATGACAAATATGATAACATTAGCACTGTAAACAAATATGATAATATTAGATAACAAATATGACAAATATCATGGTGACAATATATTGTCATCAACCTCGTCATTAATAGTTGTCATCAACAATTGTCATCAGGAAAATCATCTATTAGCAGAAAAAACCCATTTTTCACCGAGGAAAAGTGATATTGGCAACTGTCACTGGAAGAAAATCAATTGTCACCCAAATTTTTTTGTCACCAACAATTATCACAAGAAAAAAAAGAAAATCAATTGTCACTAGAAAAAAATTTCCCCTAACTGTCACCGGAAAAAAAAAATGTCACAAAAAATCAATTGTCACCAAAATAATTGTCACAATTAACTGTCACCAGAAAAATATACTCAAATGTCACCAAAAAATTGTCACCAAATGCAGGTGTTGACCGGAATGGTCAATGTTGACTAGTCAATGTTAAAATTAAAAATGGTCAAAGGGGGGAGGGGGAAGGGTTAGGGATGGGGAAGGAGGGGTATTTTTGGAAAAAATGGACATTTACTTAATTATGTAAAAAAGTGGACATTTACTTAATTTTAACATGAAAAATGGATATTAACCAAATTTAACCAAATATATATAACACCAATGATAATTAATACTTTATTTAAAAATTGTGTCAAGAGCTAAAACGAAACTTATTTTGGATCGGAGAGAGTATTTAGTATTTTCAAAAAAATTAAATTTAAATTGAAATATCAAGTTCAACCCAATTAAAAATAAGTGTTGGTATAATAGGTTAAATATTTAACCTATTATACCAATTGAAATATTTATTTAATCAATATGATATTTCACAAGTGGATTAGTAAATTTTTTTTCCAAAAAAAAAAAAATTAAAATAAGATTTACTAAGAGTAAATTTAATTTTAATTTTTTTGAAAATACTAAATACTCTCTCCGATCCAAAATAAGTGTCGTTTTAGCTCTTGACACAATTTTTAAGTAAAGTATTAATTATCATTGGTGTTATATATATTTTCGAAATCTCATCATTTATTAAATGCTTACCAACTTTTTTAACCAATAAGTGGAGAGTTTGAAAGAAAAAATAGTCAATAAATACAATTTTCAATTTTTCATATATTAATCAATCTATTAAATTTCCTAGAAAATATGAAACGATACTTATTTTGGATCAATTTCAAAAGTCTAAAACGACACTTATTTTTTTTATCGGAGGAAGTAGTAAATTTAAATTTTTTGAAAATACTAAAGAGTAAATTTAATTTTTTTTAGCACTTCCAAGTTTTATTTTATTTTTTTTTGGAAAGATTTACTAATCCACTTATTAGATATCATATTGATTAAATAAATATTTCCATTGGTATAATAGGTTAAATTGGGTTGAATTTGATTTAGAAAAGGTTAATGGGTTGAATTTGGTTTAAAACAGCCATATTTAACGGCAAATTAACAAAGAAAACTTTTACATTCAACTGTTGGACACGGTCCGGACTTTTACGAAAGCTCGGGGGTACCAAACGCAAAAAAAACCTTTGTGACACCAACCGGAATTGCATTAAACACAGGGGCACCAGACGGAATTTCCCCCCAAAAAAATTAAATTAGCTTCGACAAAAAGCCGTGGCAAAAGCCTATTATGGGGTGGCAAAAGGCATGTAGCTTCGGCTCTGCGACGGTTAATGGGGGCGTTGCGAATTCGGCCTTGGCGAAATTTGGTAGCTTCGGCTACTAGCCGTGACAAAATTTGGAAGCGACCCCTAGATACATTTGCCACGGCAAGTGCCGTAGCTAAAGTGTGGGTGAAAAATAAAAAAAAACCTTGCCTTTTAGCCCGGATTCTTCATACCGGGCTAAAAAGTCCAATATTTTTTTTTAAAATAAAATAAAATAATACACAAAATTTGTATATATAATAAATTTCATTAATTATACAAAATTTACATATATGATAAAATGTCAAAAACTACATAATTTATCACAAATGTTACCCTCTTCTTATATTACATGTAAACCAGAAATAATAATAATATATGATGATATACAGTGGTCACTATCCAATAAACTAACTTCTGATATTACAGATGTTATCCTCTTCTTATATTACATGTTCATTGCTTCTCCCTTTACTTCCAAACGATCACTTGCCTTGTCCATCTAGCACAAGAAGCTAACTTTGTCACTATCCGATAAACCCATACCTTGCATTAAACCATCAATTTAGAAATTGAAGAAACATCCAACTCTGACAGAACCTTCTCAACAACATCCATCTATTGTTGAGCCAAAGAATGGCCAAAAACCAAAAGAAAAGTAAGGATTGGAAAATTTTCGGGAAATCAATATAAAGAAATCCAAAAGAGACCCAAATATGCCTGATATCCACCACATGTACAAGAGGAGAAAAGGAAACCAACCGTCCGAAGACATTAAAATAAAACCCCACAATCACATGAAGGAATATAAAGATAGAAACATATGACATACACAAAACTGCGTAGATATTAAACAAAGAGGAGAAAAGGAAACCAACCATCCAAAGGTCCTCTCTCTCAAGCATCAATGCTGAATGAACATGAAGTTGAGTTGCAGCATAATACTGCTTTTCAACTATAAGCTTCTCAATGTGAGCTGGAATCTAACCACATGATAGAAACAAAACAATGGTACTATCAGTCAAATATACAACAGAAAAATAAAATAAATTACTGAGAGATCAAATTTCTAGATTAGTGAATATCTAGAATATTATTAGGAGAGTTAAGGTCTTAACAGTAAAATGAACTAAAACCCTGAAAAGGAAAAAATCCAATGTATAATCAATAACAATAATTCTTGCGTATGCAAGTCTAGGTGCGTAACTGATAATGTAAAAGCTGAATCCATGACACAGAGACCATGCAAGCACAAAACAAACTGAAGCATGAAGACTTAAAATAAAGCAAAATAAAGAAAACTGCAGTGCTGGTCAAACCCAAATTGATGCAACTGCTTGTTTCTAGCAATAAGACATTTTGTTGACTCAGTTAAAACTTTAAGGCAACAACATTTTGAGTAGATTCACTGAATAACCTTAGAATCTAAACGTGAAAACCCATACAAGAAAATGATCAAATATAAGACCAAATATTTTAGGAAACATGAAGTCCTAAACAAACTTGAAAATAATGACTAAATCTATACATTTGAGTTATTCCATTTTATATGGAAGGTGAAAAATCAGTGTGTGTGATAAATGTGTACAAAATGAATTATCCCATTTTATATTTTACATTGAGTTTCATTCCATATTTTAACCCCATCCCTCCATCTCCATTTTATTTTTAATTTTTTGTTTGATTTCACTAAGAACTTTGACATTTAACTCTACTAAAATATTATACAAACTTATAAATCTTATTCAATCATGTTTGGGTTCAAATTGGGTTTTTTTTTTGGTATTCCAACCAAGTTCATGTTGTATTTGAATAGATTCTGGAATCAATCAAAACCAGAATAACTGAATAAGTGGTTCTCCAAATAGTTTCTTGTTTAGCTTTCATTTAGTTTGGGTCAAATTAATTCAAATCAAGTTCTTATCTGGTCCTACTCGGTGTACCATATTCAGAATCTGTCAATCTTTGGTTAAACTGAATTGAAGATTCAACACAACTTATCAAACACACAAAAGAGAGCAGCTATTTTCATGACATCGATCACTTAGCTAGATAACACAGAAATATCATACTTACCAAAAGTATGTGGCAGTTGTGCAGAAAGGCATCACCTAGCATAGCTCTAGCCTGTAAACATAAGAATAATTAGCCAAATCAGGTACAAATTTTCCATTAAAATGAAACATGCGATACCTAATAGATTAAGAATCAATCAACATATATAACCTATAAACAACTGCTATATACACTAACTAACATAGATCTCCTATTCCCATCCAAACAACCATCCCTCACATCTTGTCCTTTCATTTACCACTTCAAGTTGAATTGGTCGATATGGTATTTATCTGTGGATTATGTGAAATAGAAAGAGCAAATAAGCTTTTATTTAGGGTGGAAGCACATAGATAGATTCCTATGAATGTGTATCTTACGCATATTATCTAATGATGGTAATTCTTTATCAGATGAAATTAACTAGAATGGGAAAAAGAAAAATAAAAAAAAAAGTGGAGAGGGGCAGCAAAATGTATGAATTCCTGGCAAAATAGCCATATGTATTATTGTCCAGAATGATGAAATGCACATATAAAATGATTTTATATATTTATTTGTAAACAAAACAAATGGAAATATTGATGCATAAATTTTTCACAATAATGCTAACCTCTAGAAAAATAAAAGCACTAGAACTCCCTAGTTAAGACGATCTTTCCAAACAAGGAGATACACATTTGTGGATAGAAGCATGGAGCACAATAGTCAGAACATCATTTGATAAATTGTATTTGTACATAAATTTTGTTTTCAAGTTCAACAAGAAGATAGGTAAGGCTGACTTGGCTACATTAACATACCAAATGCATTTAGAAGATGCTAATTTTATGACAACTATTCATGCAAACACGTCCTTGGAAAAGTTCATTCAACTTAAATATGATTGTTACAGAATAGGGGGGAAGAGGCAATAAGTGCATTTGTATGAAATATTGTATAAGAAATTACAGTATAACAAATCCAAGACAATTATTAGAATGGTGCCACAAGCACTATCCTGCACCAGTAAAAGAAATTGAAAAAGAAAAAGAAACACCTATCAAGCAATCAATATTCAATACAAATTACAATATAACAAATCGAAGACAGATTGTCTGAAAGTTCATCAATCCCTCCCAAAATGAGATAATATAACCAGTACCTCACAAACAAAGCAAAACAAATTAAAGAGGCATAAACAAGTTTGAGGTCTTACTGGCTTGAGTATGAGGGAGAGGCTTCGTAGGTAGATTGGCTGGCGTAGAAGTGTGAGAAGCGACGGGAGCCACCTTCTTGGTGGCGGTGATGGAGGTAGCGACCTTGTGCTGTTGCGCGGCAAGGAGGAGGTTGGGGTCATCATTGTCATCGTCACCAAGCAGATTGAAGGGGTTTGTCATCGACATTTTCACCCCTTTTTCTCAATTGGAAACAGAAATTAATTAAAGCCGGAAAAGGCTAAAAAATCAGAAATTATTGGGTGCAGACACTGAAATCTAGCATACTCGAAGCCATGAAAATGGATTGGAGAGGGAGAGTGGAAATAGTGAATGAGAGAAAGCTCTATTCAAAAAAATAAAACCCTAACCTTGCTTGTTGCCACAACCGACTGAGGGGAGGTCATTGAAGGAGACGAAGGGAGGACTGCGAGAGAAGAATGGAGACGAGGGACGGAGATCTGGAAAATGGAGGACTGAGGGATACAAAAGGGGAAGAGTGCGGGAGAAGACTGAAGAGGGAGGGAGATCTAAAAATTTCATTTTGGGAACCTATGATTTTTAATGTTGGATTTTGTTTTCCGTTTTTCTTTTTCTTTTTTTAGGTAAATTTGTGTACTTTTCCACGCATAGGACCATGCCGTGGCTACTGCCGTGGCAAAAGACTATCAATTGCCATGGAAAATGCCAGCCGAAGCTACCTTGCGTGGCCAATTTAATTTTTTTTTTTTGTAGTGTAGGCCTATGTTAAATTATGCTTGATGCATCGAGCGCTACACCATGTGATGAAGAAGATCTCCATTGTGACAACTTGCATCTATTAAATTTCGATGGGCCCTATGATGTTAGGGGGTCAAGCGTGTGAGTACACCATGTGCTAACCAAACTGAGCATACAAGACTAGTGAGATTTCATTCTAAAACCAATTGGGAATAAGAGTAGCCCATCAACTTATATACAAGGTTTGACTTTCATAAAATTCCGACGTGGGATACATTTTTTACCCTTTCACATCATCCTCAAAAAATTCAAAAAAGGGTAAAATTCAACTATGGTTCCTGAACTTTAACAAGTTATTCAAACGGGTCCCCGAACTTTATTATTGTTCATTGAAGTCCCAGAACTTTAAAAGTTTGTACACATTTGGTCATTTTGTTAGTAACTCCGTTAAATAGATATTTAATAATGACATGACATCTATGTATTTTTATATTAATGACCTGATTTATGTTGTACACATGTAATTTTTTGGTATTTGTTTTACAAAAGTAACCTATTTTAACATTTATTTTTATCAAGAATACTTTTTATATAATATAATCCATTCAGTTGAACTACCACTTTCTATTTTTCGACCAAATGTTATAATTTTCCAATGATATTTTATTTTAACATATTTTAATGACCGAAAAAATATTATATACAATGTCATGCCATTATTTTAAAAGGTGTTTTGTAAAAATAAAACTGTATTATACACAATTCCTTAAAGACAGTTAATTGACTAAGTATTGTAAAACAGAAGAGGAGGGGAATCTGAGATTGTATTCAACTGATAATCACCTGTGTAGTATCCACCAATACAATATATATAGGAGTTATATCCTTAACCTCTAAGTATAAGATAAATCTATCTAAGTAAAGAGTATATCTTGTACATCCACATAATAATAATATTATAACACTCCCCCTTGGATGTACATTCCTTGTTTCTCCAGCTGCCTCGTTAAAAACCTAGCTAGGAAAACCCAATGGGACAAAACCATAGCTTAGGGAAAAAGAGTGCAGCCTTCCACGTACGCTCTTGTTGTACTACCTCGTTAAAAACCTTGTCAGGAAAACCCAGTGGGACAAAACTTGATCGAAGGGAAAAAGAGTGCAGTGCGTATATGCTCCCCCTGAATTCAACATCCCTCTCAAAGTCTTCTCATTCTTCTTAATGTCGCCGTCTTCATGAGCTTATGGTCGAATCTCAACATTGTCTTTGATGTGCATAATATGGAATGTCTTCTTGATTAACTTTGACGTGCCTGACTTGCATGTATTGGTGTTGAGCTGCTTTGGATGCACAAGTATAAGGTACTTCAGGACCTAGTGTGCCTTTAATTGTTGATATGGGGATCTGATGTATTAAATGGTGCTTAAGTTGCCTCATTAAAAATCTTACCTTGGAAAAACCCAGTGGGATAAAAAACAAGATTAAGGAAAAGAGTACAACTTTGTATTATACTTCGGGACCTAATAAAATGTCACCGCTTTCACAAATATAGGTAATTCAGGTACTTTAATAAGGATCTATAGCCAACTGCATGTGACAGTACTTTGATAATAATGCTTCAAGCATTTTCAATCGATTATTTCCATTTATATGGGTATGCACCTACAATGTCCTTCATTTACATTTGGAGCCAAAATTATATTCACTCCTGGTGAATACATTCTCATGTAACCTTTAATAGGCTTTTGTGCAATCAATTTGGCTTTATATTGTCATTTGTACAAACACCCACTTAAACCAATTGATACTATACTTTTCAATGTTGGAGCTACAGGTCCAAAAACTTCATGCTTAAATAATCCATCTTTGCATGAATTATTTCTTTGTAGATTATGAGATATACCATATATCCTTGTGAGGGGAGTTGCCTCGTTAAAAACCTTGCTTTGGAAAAACCCAAATGGGACAAAAACCAAACTTAAGGAAAAGAGTACAACTTTTCTCCCCCTCAATTTGGCATATAAATCGTCAATTTTATAAAGATATGGTACTCCTGGACTTAGTATCCTTTCACAATCTAATGAATTGTTCAATAAACCAATCGCATTATGCTCTTAGCGTTTTGTAAGCTCTAATTATTCTTATCAAGCACTTCAAGTGCAAACTTATATATGTGTCATCAATGATAATCAAGGATCTGGTCATTTCAAGACAACTCATAATCAATTCTAACACTGTCAACATTCATAAAATCTCTTCAGGAGTTTTATACTAGTGGACATATCAACATTGTTTGAAGTTACTACTAGAACTTTGATTTGAACCATGCTATCTTTTTGCATTTACTAATGCCTTTACTAGCATGTTTGCTAACTTTCGGTTCACTTCTTTTCCATGCAACATATTACTTCTTGATCTCCTTTTCCTCTCCCCCTAAATACCGAGTATTTTATCATCCTTGATAAACTCTAGGTATTTGATCATCTATGGAGACTCAATCCTCCATATACATCAACTTTCTTGATTTACAACAATTTAGTGTAATCTGGGGAGATTTCGGTGCCTATACTGAACATGTAAATATCAAGCTCTCTACTGGAGATAAATTACAAGAAGGAGAATTTATTCTATTGTTGACCAAAATCGAATCAAGCTCTTGATATTCATGCCTGCTTATTAGCTATTATTGATGACTCTACTGGGTCATCCCATGTATTAGCATTATCCTAAATGACAATCTCATAAGTAACGACCTCACTTGGTCGATTTAATCGTCATCTTCTCAATGCTCATATATCCAAAATATCAATTTCATTGATAGCATTTTCATATCACATCCATATGGGTAATCTATTTATTTTGTTGGATCCCCTTCTTTGACATCCTCAACTAGGGGAAAGCCACTGCTTCCGGCAATTATTAGTCCTTCATTGACTTTTATGATCCCAATTTATTTGTCATCACTCATTCATTTAGAGTGTTTTGACGCTCTTCTAGAGCCATTTTCTCATATGAGTTTACTACTTTATTATATCAATAGGCCTTCGAGGACTAATTTTGATGCTCTTCTGGAGCTATGTATAAGGTTTAATTATGCCAAGTATAGACTTTATACAAATACTCGTTAGTTATTTCATCTTGAAAACTTCAGGTTTTCCATAGCATCAGATACCAAGCTCTAAGCCATTCTAACATTTTCATACGATGATCCATTCACAGTTTGGGAGATTACAAATCCAAATTAGGCAAACCATTATCCTTGACTTGTTCTTCAACATTCTCCTTGATGTGGGAGTCGACTCATACATGATTATTTATAATCATTTTCAAAATTATGACCAATATCTTAACAACGGTCGCGCGCACCGTATCCTCTTTATGTCCTCTGCTAGAGGTAACAATATATATTGCATCTGGCAATAAGAGAGGTTGTTATGAACCATAGGTCATTTAGCTAACTATTTATTTGAGTTCTACCATACCCAAGTAGATTAAGAACAAGATCCCAAAATAAAGAGTCTTCGGGCTCTTGTGAACTAATTTTATCAATTTCACACAATTTAACCAGGATGTGCTTCAAACTCTTCTCCCAAATCATCATTTGTTGAATAAAATTGGCATTATCAACCCATAATTGTTTCTTCAAGAAACATTTCCAATGCATATTCATATGCATAAAATGCAAATGCAAATCAAATAGATAAATAAAATAAAGATTCCATGTACCTTAAAATAGCCAAATTGAACTAATAACAAACAAAAACGACAAAGTTGGCAAAATCAAAGGTGTTTGATCATCTAGACACCATAAGACACTCCTTTAATTTATCCATTTCATGAGTATCTTCTTTTTTATAAGTTTATCTACTTCAAGAGATAACTTTTATTTACATGAACAATATATATAATTCTTCTTAATATAAAACCGCATATGTTTATGACATACAAACTCTTAACAAAGTTGTTTCTTCTGGAAACAGTTTGAGTTTTGAATTATAAAAAGTAAATTGAGACATATACACCTCACAAGTGAATAACAAAACTAATCTCAATAAAAATAAATATACCAAACATAATTAAAATTTATTTGGCCACTTCTGGTGGATATCAATTCAGATATTTATCACTTGTTTCAAAAACAATATCATTCACAAATAGTATAGGTTCAATAACTATCTCAAATTTCAATTTCAATAATTTCATCGATCATCATCTATGAGAGAAAAAGTCTTTTCTTATTTTCATGCAATTACTATCGGGATATAATACAAATCAACTTCAAGATACATAAATAATGTCAACTTTTGGTGACCAGGAAACAAACAAGTTTAACCACTTCAGGAGTTTATATTTCACCTTCTATGAAATAAATCATATATGAAATAATTTGCAAGTACAAGATGGAATCAACAATATCATCTTAGCTTGTTACTACAAAGATGAGGCTAATATTTAATCGATGCATGATGACGTTATTTATTCATCAACTTAGATATCGTTTATCATGTATCTGTTCAATATATGGTCAATTTACCCAATAGTCATATCTATATGCATCGTCAACCCCCATTCGTACATGATTTACCAATGCTCTGAATTCTCATTTATCAAAGTATATTAGCACTATTGCATGATTTATGATATAAAATCTATATGTGCAATCAATAACGTCATATTGCAATTAGCAACTAAATGGTAAACCATATTTAATGTACGAGATGAACTCATAACACACATATACAATCACTTATGACCAAGATGCACAAAAATCATAACTCAAATATATGATGTTTAGGCTTACCTGAGCGCAAGCTCGATCGCATATACCAATATTTAGAAATTGGTCAAACTCCATCACGAGCCTTAAAGTTGAGCCTAACCCAAATAGGCTCACTATACCAAGTAAAGTTTAGTCTTCTAAGGTTCGGCTCCTTTTACCATGATATCCTAGTGTGGATCCGTGGACAAACCACTCGCATGACACCATCCATCACCAAATCAAAATATTAATAAATTATAATCATGGTTTATTTAAAAACACATACGATATAACATAATTCTATTAACCCTTATGTATAAGGCCTTAAACCTTTTGAAATTCTAATTAATCAAGCAAGGAAAGTCAATGTACCTCTTATGTGAGCAACGCGTACATAATCACACTCCAAAACATTGAGAGATCTATCTTTATATACAAATAAAGATATGACTTTTCATCTACTTCAGGAGATGATGATAAAAATATAATATACAAATAAAACAAAACAAAATAATAATCATTAATATACATGGATGATACTCATTGTTTCATCACTACGGGGATGAAGTTTATCGATTACATGAAGTGATTCATAATATCAATTTCTTTACTTTCATCCACTTCAAGGGATTTAATATTTTCTACTTCAGGAGACCTATTAAATTATTTATAAACAAAATAATAAATTAGAAAAATCAAATAGCACTTACCTACACTTACCTCTATGACGGCGTAGAACGGGAATTGATATAATTGACGTATACATCCTTTTCGGGAGATGTGTTTATCTACTTCACTCGCTAAATCTCATTGCTTCACTCGCTAAATCTCATCGCTTCTGGGAAGAGATTTTCCACTCATCGGAACTCAGGGACAAAACTTGTAACCCTGAAAGTTTGGATCTTTTCTGTTATTTATCAGAAAAGTACATGCCCATCCGCAATTTTGATAATTTCATGGTTGGTTTTGCAATTAATACAAAAATCGTTCGTCTTCTCCGACGAGAGAAACTGGTTGAGCGAGCGGAGTCGGCGGATCACGGATGACCTCCGACTAGGGAGATCGAGATCGTCGATATTCTTCTCTTCGACGCCGATAGTTAAGGTTTTGGCGGAGGAGATGGCTGCGGCGGAGTCGGAGTGGCGGTTTTGCTTCCGGAGGCGCTTCTGTTCGATTCCGACTCGCTTGAAGGTCTTCCGGCCGCGGTCCTTGAAGGAGGATGCAGATTTGCGCCCCTATGCAAATTCCAATCCCAATCTTGCTCACTCTCACTGTTCTCCTCCTCCGTAGCGAATTCGTCGGACTCCGTAAAAATTGAAAGCTCCACAATTAGGGGCGAATCGGAAGCATCAAGAATCTCCTCCTCCTTAATTTCTGGTAGGCGAACCCAGCGACTCGATTCTCCGGGAACCAAGCCGACTCACCGACTTCTTCGATCTTGGAGTCATTGTCGGAGGGGGAAACGGGAGGGGATAGATCGAGGTTCGAGAGGGGGACTTCGATCTTAAGGGCATCGTGATGGTCGACACCTCCGGGAGCACATTCATCGTCATCCTGGGTTGGATTTCTGGCTGTAGAAAATTGCGATCAGTTTGGGATGGTGGAGCATGGCGGCGGATCGCAAAAATTAGGGTTTTTGTTTCTAGAGTCTATCGTGCTGATAACGTATTGTAAAACAGAAGAGGAGGAGAATCTGAGATTGTATTCAACTGATAATCACCTGTGTGGTATCCACCAATACAATATATATAGGAGTTATATCCTTAACCTCTAAGTATAAGATAAATCTATCTAAGTAAAGAGTATATCTTGTACATCCACATAATAATAATATTATAACACTAAGAACATTTTAGTTATTGTCATAAAATATCACCGGGGTAAAAAATTCAAATGTTGGTGCTTTAATTAAATGAATTATATTATATAAAGCACTTTCTAAAAAAAGATTAAAAATTGTTTTGTTAAAAAAAAAACTATACTCGCTCTGTTAATTAAAACACATCGTTTACTATTTATGCACGCTTTTTAGAATGATAAAAACTATATAAAATATCAATTTTTTTGACATTTGTTTTTATAAATTCATACTTAATAGTAATAAGCATGAAGTTACAAAAAATTATTAAAAAAAAGTCAATATTTTATATAGTTTTTAACACCTAAAAATGCGTGTGTGAATAGTACAAGTCGAGTTTTAATTAACGGAGTATTATATAAGAAAAAAACCAATTTTTTTTACTTTTGTAAAACAAATACAGAGCAATTACATATAGAAAATTTGCCCAACGGACCCATTTTTTGGCCTCTATTTGGAGAGTGTCTCCCACCCTTGTAAAATTAAGGTTTTGTCCACCTAAAATTTTCTGGACAAAATTACCCCCCTAATCTCACATATCCATTGTCGTTTCAGCACCACAGATCCATGGACGAAATATCTCTCGTTTCAGATCTCGCTCTCTTCGTCGACCCCTCCCTCACTCTTCCTCTCCCTCCTCCTCCTTCGGTCACCAGCCTTGCCTCTTCGTACCCTCACCGCCGGAATCCGGAACTCCCCCCATCGCCTCGCCTACGCTGGTCACAAGCCTCGCCGTCGTGTGCTCCTTCAACATCGGCGTCCTGTATCCGGTCATCCTCCTCGATTCCACCGATCTGCGATTCAGATCTGCGATTTCAGAGCTTAAAGCTTCGCCGATTCCGCCGCCTCCGCTCCTCCACGATTCCGCCGCCTTCGATCCTCCACGATTCCACCGCCTCCGCTCCACCAGTTCTAAGCACGAGAGGATCCGATTTCAGCACTCTTTAGTCACTTCCGCCGATTTCAGCACTGTTCCTCCTCCCCGACCCGTACGAGTTCCTTCTCCTGCCTCCCCGACCTGGCTGAGCTCCTGTTGATTCAGATCTGGAGCTCCAGATCGATCCAAATCTCGCTCGGCTGAGCGCTCTCGCAACCACCTCCCTCCCCGACCGGTACGAGTTCCTCCTCCTCAGCGCCGCCGCCACCACCACCGCCACGCCCTTCCCGCGCCGGCGCGCCCGCTCCTTTTTCGCTCCGCTCGATCTGGAAAGAGATGGCAGGAATGTAGAGGTGAGGAAACAGCTTCCATTTGTCTTGATTTTTGCTTTTCAACAGTGATTTGTTGATGATCTGAAACAACTTCCATTTGTTGATTTTTGCTTGTATTCCCTAATTGCTCCTCTTTGTTTGATGAATTTCAGCATTTCAGTAGTTTCGCAATTATTGAAATGCTTTACAATTTCAATTTTTTTCTCTTTCATGGATTAATTTTTATATATATATATATAAAGTTAAGACGAATTTAGGTTTTTTTTGGGGGGGGGGGGGTAAATTACCTTTCACTAATGTTCCATTTACATGATTTGAGTTCGGATATTGACAATCTCAGCAATTGCTGAAATGCGAACGGTAGGTTCAACAATTTCTAAAATGCGAAACTACTGAAATGAAAATACAAAAGTGAATTTGTGGTTAGTTTGCTATGTGATTGAGTTTGCTTTGTTAGAGTTTGGATATTGGCAATTTCAGCAATTTTTTTTTGTGGGATCTGAAATGCTGAAATTAATTTTTATTAGAATTTGTTGAAATTGTTGTTGTTGAACTTGCTTTAAATCTCCTTTAAAAGCCTCTTAGTTCAATGGTAGAGCGATGTGCTATGCGCAAATACGTGGGTTCGAATCCCGCATAGGCTAAATTTTATATCCCGTAACATAGTTTCAGCAACAATTTCAGCATCAACAACGTTGCTGAAATCGGGGTTTCAGCATCAACAACGTTGTTGAAACCGTGGGCTTAGCATCAACAAGACAACAACGTTGCTGAAACCGGGGTTTCAGCATCAACAACAGTGCTTAAATCGGGATTTCGGCATCAACAACAGTGCTGAAATTGGGGTTTCAGCAACGTGAAAAAAAAAACAATAACGCGAAAAAAAAACAGTAACGCGAAAAAAAAAATGCTGAAAGAGAGGGTGACACAGGGGTTTCAGCAACTCTGGAAATGCGGAAAAAAACGAAAAAAAAAACTGCTGAAACAGAGGGTGGCACAGGGGTTTCAGCAACTCTGGAAATGCAAAAAAAAAAAAACGAAAAAAAAAACGAAAAAAGCGAAAAAAAACTGCTAAAACAGAGGTTAGCACAGGAGTTTCAGCAACTTTATTTTAGGGGTGGACATTTTGCTAATATGGAGAGGGTGGTGGACATTTTCCTAATAAAGCCCAAAATTATGGACATCGAGGTAATCACCCCTTACAATATATTTGTATATTCCAACTCTTGTCATTAATATAAAACCATGTTAATGCCATGACGTTATTTAACGCATATTTAACGGATTTACAAACAAAATGACCAAATATGTTCAAACTCTCAAAATTTATAAACTTCACTGAACAAGAATAAGGATTATAATGTACAGAGTCTCATTTGAATATTTTTCAAACTTTCAAACCTTCTTTTCTTACTATGCACAAGTATAGAGGATTATATTATGTGTTTACATTTCTATTACAATGATCCTATTTATAAATTTATTTCACACACAGACACTGAGACACATATTGACCTTGTGCTAAATAATGGAAAATAAATAAATAAATTCCCCAATAGTAAAAAAGGGTTGTGAGTATATAAGGAATTAAGTAACTTGATCTTAAAATTGGTTAAACATTAATTTTAATTTAGAAACTAATGTATAATAAAATCAGCGGCGGATTCAGAATTTTTTTTTGGGTATTTAAAAAAAATTGAGAATTTTTTTGCATATATGTATTAAATTTTATTTCTGTTTAAATATATTAGAAAAAACTTTAAATTTTTGATTTAAATAGTCATTTTTGTAGAAAAAAATTAAAGAAAAAAAATGATCAAAGAATGAGAATTTTTTATAGTATAAATAGAAAAGAATGTTTTCGTTAAAAATGACTATTTAAATCACAAATTTAAAGTTTTTTCTAATATATTGTGATTTATTACCCCTTTTATACTCATTTTAGAGATAAATTTTTTTTTTCTAATATATTTAAACAAAAATAAATTTAAAGTGTTTTCTAATATATTTAAACAAGAACAAATTTTAATGCATTTATGCAAAACAATTCTCAAATTTTAATGCATATATTAGGGGTGTGCACCGGTTGAAACCGAACCGGAACCGGCACAAAACCGGAAAAACCGGAACCGTAATGTTCTAAATATTTAAACCGATAACCGGACCGGTAACATTCCGGTTCGGTTTTAAACCGAACCGGAATATAGAAAGTCAATCCGGATCCGAAACCGGAACAACCGAAAGTATATACAATCGAACAATTGAACAAGGCATATGATATGATTTCAACTCTATCCCACGTAAAAGGTGTTTGGATTTCACAAGATTGCATACACGTAATGTCAAGATGTATGATCATAGCCTCATAGGATTCGATATATAACTAATTAACAATCCTTATGATAAGAAAAGATCTTTCTTTTAAAAACAGTGATATTTTTTTGTTTTTAAATTTGGAATGGTAGGATTGTATATGTTAAAAAAAATAAATTAATTAAATGTTAAGTATAATTAACAATATTTTTTTTGCAAAAATTAAAATTTCGTTTTATCCGGTTTAAACCGGTAAACCGCCGGTTATTACCGGAACCGAACCGGAACCGTAATTCACAAAAACTATCAACCGAAAACCGGCCCGGAATATCCGGTTCGGTTATAAGACCGGTTCTACCGGTTCGGTTCTGGTTGATTTTCCGGTCTAAACCGAAATCTGCACAGGCCTAGCATATATACATTGTGATTTATTACCCCTTTTATACTTTTATCTCTAAAATGAGTAAAATTTACTAAAAAAAATCCCATAATTATTTTTTCTTCCGGATTAGGAGGGTTTCACCCGAGCGCTCTTAGATCCGCCACTAAATAAATTTAGAAAAAATAATTTATACTGTATGAAGTAATTTTGCATTGAATGGCCAAAAAATAATAAAATCTAAAAAAGATATTTTCAAATATCGACACTTATAAATTAAACATTTAAGCTTTTTATTAGAAAAAGCGATACATTAATACAAAATAACATAACTTGGATATAAAAGTCATTGAAATGGAAAATTACTTAAATAAATGTATGTATTTTAATATCTAAAATGTTGAAAGTAGAGAGAGCGTACAATAAGAGGGCTGAGTTTTGGGTTTGAGCATGCAATCTGCCTAATACTCTGTAATACTCCCTAATAATTTGTGAGAAAATCACAGCAATCATCATCATCATCATCCAGGTTTGTTCTTGTTCACATAGGTGTGCTGAAGGTGGTGGGGAGACACAGGAGAAAGAGACCTTGAAAGCTCAAAAGGTGTGTTGTGAGGAGAGAGAGAAACAAATCTCATACTTTGACCTCTCTCTGTTTTTATATATTTATCAATCTTTCTGGTGGCCAAAGCTGTTTAGAGATAACACCATTTTGATTTTGAAGGCGCCTTTAAAACAGCCTTTTTTTTACCTCTGGTTTTCAGCTGCTAAGTTTCCCATTAGTGTCAGTTTGTGTTTGATCTTGTATAACTCAAAAACAGAGGCTTCCAGAAAGAGGATCGATGATGGTGCAATAAGATTAAACAGAGGATTAATTTGTATGGATTCAGCAGATTCATCTACGCCTTCGAATCGCCGGCACCACCACAACAATATCAGCATGTCTTCTTATTCCATGCTCCATGCCAATCCCCCTAATTTCATGTATTGTTCATCAGTTTGCACCATCAATTAATCAATTAATCACTCTTTGTATCTATAAAAATTTGAAATTTGAGTCTTGTTATCAGCAATCAAGGAGGATCAGCTTTTGATTTTGGAGAGCTAGAAGAAGCCATCGCCTTCCAAGGAGTGGGGCATGATGATACAAAAGCAAGTAAGCTCCTTTTTCCTGAATTTTGATCAGCAAAACCAACTGGAAGAAGCAAAAGGGGGAAAGAGGGGGGGGGGGGGGGTGGGGGTTTGAATTTAATGTGTGTACAGAAGAAGATGCCATCAGGTTTCCATTTGGAAGAGTGGAATCATTCCAACAGAGGGGGAGACTCAAATGGCGTGGGGGTTCAAACAAGGAAACTGTTGCCTCTTCCTTTCTGAATTTCTGAATCCAATCGTATCTCTCTCTACTGACTCCATCGGATTAGGTTTTCTTTTTCTTGTTTCAAAAACTGTACCAACTCCTCTGAGGAGTTTGTTGCAAGAGCCAACAAAAAAGCGGTCTGAGGTATCTCTGATTCTTGCAAGATTTGATTTTTATTTTATTTTTTGATTCTCTGCAGCATTATATACAGCAACAACAGCAATAGCAGCTGGTGGTGGTGGAGGAGGAGCAACAGGCAGACCTGCAACAGCTACTCTGGAAATGTTCCCTTCATGGCCAATCAGATTTCAACAAGACACCAGGGTAATTTGATTTTAAAGATCACATTGGAAACTAAAAGAGTACGGAGGAGAGAGTGATTCGCTTTGGGATTGATGCAATTTGCAATTGCAGGGCAGTTCAAAGTCCGGTGGGAGTAGCGATTCAGAATCAGCCCTAAACACAATCTCCACCGGCAAAACAGAGACCCGTTTTTTAGACGAGTCCGATCAATCTCCGATCAGCGGCACCAGTAGAAAGACAACCGGAAATCACCATCACGAAATGGCGAGTGACAGCTTCAGAGCTGGGCCTTCCCACAATCAACCAGCTACCACCTCCTCCACCCAATCTCTTCCTCTTCCTCTTGACAAGGTATTCAGTGCCTTCTCTCTCTCAATCTCTCGTTTTTTTTTTAAAATTTTTTTTGGTGGAATCTTTACATTATTTAATCAGAGCACCAAATAAGCTTTTGGTCTTATCCACAAATCTCCTGGATTTACTCTCTCTGCAATCCCCTTTTCTAATTTAAATAAACTCATCACCATCTTCTTTCTTAAGTTGGGGATTACATCTATAAACAGTAATTTCAAGATATGTTTGCACAGGAATTTGAGTTTGACTATGTGAGCTCACTCTACAATCTCAATTTTTAAATTCTAGACATTCATTTTATGTTGTTAATCCATAAAAGCTTCCATCTTTGCAGCGCCAAGGTGGAACCAGATCAGGGAAAGTACTTGATGCTAAGGTAACAAATTAAACAACACTTGATTAATTTCACTAATTAATTTCATTTTTAGTTTTCACCTATTTCTTTGCATCCTTAATTACAGACATTGAGGCGTTTGGCTCAAAACAGAGAAGCTGCAAGAAAGAGCCGGATCAGGAAAAAAGTATGAATCTTTTTTGTATGAAATTAATTTCTTATACCCAAAATTAATAATAAAATATGTAAAATATAATCTCTTTGATGCAGGCCTATGTACAGCAATTGGAAACCAGTAGGATCAAGCTAGCTCAATTGGAGCAAGACCTTCAAAGAGCTAGATCTCAGGTTCTTCATCTTCAAAAACAAAACTTGTTTATAATTGTTTTCAAACTTATTTGCTATTACTTAACTTCTCCAATTTGGGGGCAAAAAATCAGGGTTTGTTCTTGGGTGGAGCTGGTGGCGCCTCTGCAAATATTAGTTCAGGTAATTGCTATTCCTTTAGATCAGTGGTCCATATTCAACTTCTTTAATTGTATTCTTTCTTTTTTAAAAAAATAAAGCATTATAAGGGCCATCGATCACGAGTCGAATTCAAACCCAAAACTTGTCACTATATAGTGATTGTTATTAAGTGTTAGGTCTTCCTGGATAATATTCTATGGAGCTCTAATTATTTATTCAATTTGTGACATACTAACTAATTAAACAAGCAAGTAGATGATAGACCTTGTACTTATTCAGGAATTAATAATCTTTATAGATGTAGACCTGCCATCTTAAATAATTTGAATTGATTATGTCTGGATTAACTACTAGCATTTTAGTATAATTATAATTTTGGATTAACTACTACATTTTATACAAAATTAAATACAGTAAGCTTAATCAACAAGCTTTGTTATGATGTTTTGTTCAATAAAATGGTAAATTAATTATATATTTTGTGCAGGAGCTGCTATGTTTGATATGGAATATGCAAGATGGTTGGAAGATGATCAAAGGCACATGTCTGAGCTAAGAGCTGCATTGCAAGCACATCTTTCCGATGGGGATCTTCGAGTGATAGTTGATGGATACATCAGCCATTACGATGAGATTTTCCGGCTCAAGGGCATTGCTGCTAAAACTGATGTTTTTCACCTCATCACTGGAATTTGGACTTCTCCTGCTGAGCGCTTCTCCCTCTGGATGGGCGGGTTTCGCCCATCAGAGCTCATCAAGGTTTGAATTTTATCTTGACATTTGATTTTTATATTTTTTTGAAGTCAATAATGCATGCTAGAGACCAAGGAAAATGTCAATCTATATATTTGACTATTTCTTCTAGATTGAGATTAAACTTCCAAGTGATTGATCAAATTTCTTGCTCACGGATCGAAAATATGTATATAAATGTGAAAAGACCTTCTGAATGATATTTATTTCATCTCTTCTTAATTTCAAAAGAAAATCATGATTAGCAATGGAGATTTTCTGCCCTTTTTACCAGCTCTAGCTTGAAAATAATGCATATGAAGAGGAACTATTTGTCCTTAACCCTTGATTACTTATAATTATAGACAAATTTTGGCTGAATTGATTTTTCAATCCATTGCATAGTACTTTTCTTATTAAAATTATTATATATATACATATTCAACCTAAGTTACTTGTAGAATTGGTTTACTGGATTACAAATAGTAATACCCTTTGACCCATATAAGATGTCCCATCTGTGTGCATTTTAATTTGATGAATTGGTATATTAGGGTTTAGCTGAAATTGACATTAAATTAATTTATTCTTGTGTAATAATGTATGTAGATGCTGACAACACAGTTAGATCCATTGACACAGCAGCAGTTCATGGGGATATACAGCCTCCAGCAGTCCTCTCAGCAGGCAGAAGAGGCTCTCACTCAAGGCTTGGATCAGCTTCACCATTCCCTCGTTGAAACCATTGCTGGAAGTACTGTGGCTGATGGTATGCACCAGATGGCTGTTGCTCTAGGGAAGCTATCCAACCTCGAAGGCTTTGTTCGTCAGGTACCACCCACTTAATTTCCTAGTGCTAACCATATATAGGCTCTATAGGTAAAATGGTACGTAGAAGCTGATGAACTATTTGTGTTAAATATATGTTAATAAGCTAGTATGATATCAAATCTATAAACTTTGAAAAACTAGCTTACGTGCCAAACAGATCGCCATAGTATCTAAAAAACAAAGGTACTAACGTAGATTTGTTGTTACTTTCAAGTTTAAAATTTGTTGTGCCTCCCCGTTCGGCCTATGTTGGAATCGGTAATATAGAGAAAACTTGAACAACATATAAGGTTGAAGGGCTACTCCTTTCATTGCCAATTGGTTTTGAGATGGATCCCCGTTCGAGTTTATGTGTTGTTCGAGTCTCCCGTATGTGGATCCGCACACACAACCTCCAGCTTGTCTTTGATCCCACCGGGCCCAGCCGACTTTAACAGCCTACATATACATTCGGCGAGACAAACATCCTTTGCTTTAGCTTGTAGCCGTAATTCGGCGAGACAAACATCCTTTGCTTTAGCTTGTAGCCGTAATTCATTATCTATATATTGCAGACCCTTCAGTATTGTAAATTGTCAACCTCCTTGATAATGACACACCAACAACTATGATCAAATTGACTAAATGGACACCTCCTTGTAGTCAACTAGATAAGCCTTTCACACCTCGAAAACCTTTCGATAACCACCCAGTATACTGTACTACATGCCCATGTTCTAATCTGTGGATATATCAGTTCACTATTTGATGTTGAGATCAACAAATACAATGGTGGTTTGGTGCCATGAAAGTCCATAAAGGGGTTGAATTGCCAGCCTGATAGATAGAGAGTTGTTTGATGTACCCTTTTCTTCTGCTGACAAAGTTATGTCATCATCCTAAGGGCATATATATATATGATCTTTGCATTAACATAAAATCATATATATATATATAAAGTCAATCGATCAGATGATTTCAATACATGAAACTATATGCATCAATTGGTATATATGCCAAATGTTTATAAGTGCTGACATGTGGTTTTGAGTGTAGGCTGACAATCTGAGGCAGCAAACCCTACACCAATTGCAGCGAATACTGACAGTTCGACAGGCGGCTAGGTGTTTCCTGGTGATCGGAGAGTACTACACTCGCTTGCGTGCACTAAGCCATCTTTGGGCATCTCGTCCCAGAGAGTAAGTCTTGTTCTATTCAAGTACTAATGCATTGTATATGTTCTCATGAGTGCGTTATTCGATAGTTTCTTCCGGTACAAGTTACAACTCCTGCATACAGTAACACAATGTATGGGTGTGCAGGGGCTTGATTGGCGATGAGAACGCTTGTCATGGAACGACCGAGCTGCAGATGGTGCAACCGGCTGCACAGAACCACTTCTCGCCGTTCTGAATTCTGATGGAACCAAAGCAAACTAAAGTAAGTACAGTGAAACACGTACAATGCATATAGAGATTAATTAGTTTGCCTAGCTATAGCTAGTCGTCGTGAATCAGTCAGTCAATCAATCAATCAATGATATGTGGTGTGTAGGTGCGTGGTGAGTTAATTAGAGACTGATGGAAGATAGATCGGAGTTTTCCTGCAGGACCGTGACCGTACCCCTTGCATTTGGCGCTATATGTATATCTTTCGTCGTATATCCATTTTACATGTAAATTTATCACGACGAAACTTCTCTTCTCTCTCCTTGCTTGAATTAGAAATGAAGAAAAGATTCGAGCATCACAGTATTTTATGAAATATATGGATGGATATATTTCCAATTAACTCGCGGATCTATATATAAGTCTATACTCGATCTATATATGTTGCAATAAATATGCAATGTTTGAAGATCGTTCGTCAAAGACCTGTACAAGGTTAGAGGATAAGAAAACAACAATTGTTGACAGTTTGCGACTTCCATGTAACGAAACCAAGCCAAGTTTGCACAAATAACCTAATAGCCCTTGGAGAAGTCGATCTTGTTGGTTCTTGGAGGACACAATTTAGATCAATGAACCTGAATCCCTGATCCACCTTGCACGTTCGAGTGACTCTTTCTTTAGTGCTCATTTGGATGAAGTTGTGAAGCACACTTCTTAGGAATTTAATTCATGGGAAATTAAGTTTCTGTGAATTGAACTTCGTGTAATTTAAGAAAACATATTTGGATAACTTTAACTTCCTGTAAATTAAAATCATGCGTTTTGTGTAAAATTATTTTTATAACCCTTGTTAATAAAAACTATTTATTTAAATTATGGGCAAATACGTAATTTGCGATTTAAAAGGAAACAAGAAAAGATTTTTTGAAATAAATAAAAGGGTGGATTTCAATTAATTACCCACCCCGTATGAATTTTTTTTATCAGGTAAGAATTCGACGCACCGGACAGGCCTGGTGGGTTGATAGACCGAATAAATCGGCGACAGAAAACCGTCAAACATGGTAAGACATGAAACTACAATGAGGCAAAATCACCAAAGTACAATGGTGCAATTAAAAGCAAATACTAGCATAAATGATGAAAGAACCGGAGCAGTGAGCAGCAACTCATTCGTCAGTTGGCAGAGGCACGCGGGGAATCTCTGGAGAATTAAGTGGAAACCTCAGATTTGGACTCTGTCAACGAGCCTTCAGGTTTCGATCACGTCCACGACCTCTCGCGCGTCGACAAATAAGAAGAAACACTGCAACAAAAAACTGCCATACCCCAAACCCAAACAATCACACCCAAGGCAAAACCTTGAGCCCAAAGCAAGAAAATCCAGCCCGAAATAGACCAAGTGACAGGTCTCCGTCGGGCCCAAGTAGAACCATAGGACCTGACCGACAGCAGAAGCGATGACGACCAAAGGGGCGGCACGAGACCACTGCAAAGACCCCGAAAACCGGCGAGGAGAGACCATCGGAAATGGGCGAGGCAACCTGATACGGGGTTAGTCGTAGGATGGCCCGATCTTTAACAATCAAATAACGAACTCAAGACTCAACAAAGATGACCAAGAAAATGAAGGACTGACTCGATTTCGACCAAAACAAAGCAAAACGCAGCGACTCGACTTAGACTATTAGGACTCGAAATCGACAAGGAAAGAACAACAAAGACACGAATTCAAGAAATAGAAAGACTCGACAAAATCAAGGACAAAGACCGATAGATTGGGTGATTCGAACTAAAACAGAACGAGATAAAGACCCCAGGCCTCCTAAGAGGGTATATAGGAACCAAATACCAACGACTATAAAGCCCGCCTCTACAACCTTACACAACCAAGCGGACAACTTGGAGGCACAAGGAGGAGACTTATGATTACTAGGATCACCAAGCTCTCGCGAGGTTGATGAACCCAAAGCAAACCAAGCAAGATCAATTACCAATTGTGCAATCGATGAGCAACGCTTCGAATCGATTGACTTTAGAACGCTCAATGTGTTTCACACAAGAACTGTATTTTCTCAAAATGAATAACATGTCGTTCTACATTGAAGGAGGCCAAAAATATATAACCCTAGAAGCTGATTTTCGGCCAACATGAATAAAAATAACAATTAAAATATTAACCTTAAGAAATAATTAAAATAACCCTAAAAGTTTCCTAAAATAGCTTAAGTAGGAAAGTTACTAAAATAGGAAATAAGGTAATGTTCCAACACTTAAAGAAATCGGCTCAACATGGCTTAAGGTGGCTCGGCCACATCAAGACCTTTGCACATGTAGCTCTTCAATGTAGGCTCGGGGAGTTGAACCGTGCTCGAGAACAAGGCATGACTCACGAACATGAATGAGTCGCGTTGAAGCTTCTTGGCTCGGGCTCGAGTCATAGGTTCGTCTCCTAAGATGATTGGCGTGTCCGGAGGTGTAGAAGATGGTCCCGCATCAACCTTCCCTTCTTGGAAAGGATTCGACCACGAATCCAAGTCCTCGTCCACGGCTATGTATGAAATAAGATCCGCGATGTTGAAGGTAGCACTCACGCCATAAGTTCTAGGAAGCTCCAGCTTGTAGGCATTGTCACCCACCTTCTGTAGAACCTTGAAAGGTCCATCACCTCGTGGTGCAAGCTTGCTCTTCCTCTCATTGGGAAACCTCTCCTTCCTCAGATGCACCCACACCAGATCCCCAGGCCGGAACGTCACCAATCTGCGCCCCTTGTTGGCCTTATTGGCGTTGTACTCATCCTTCCGTTTAAGCTGTTGACGCGTCCGTTCATGTAGCTCTTTGACGAACTCAACATGCTTACCTGCGTCAAAAGACTCATTCTCTCTCATAGGATATGGAGTAAGATCAAAAGGGGTTAGTGGATTAACACCATATACACATTGAAATGGAGTGATTTTAGTTGAGGAATGCAATGTCCTATTGTAAGCAAACTCCACATGAGGTAAGGCTTCTTCCCAAAGCTTCAAATTCTTTCTTAATATGGCTCTAAGGATAGTGGTTAAGGTTCTATTGGTCACCTCAGTTTGGCCATCAGTTTGGGGGTGGCTAGAGGTAGAGAATAACAATCTAGTTCTCAATTTGTTCCACAATCTACGCCAAAAATGACTTAAGAACTTATCATCTCTATCACTCAGTATGGTTTTTGGCACTCCATGCAACCTAACTACCTCTCTAAAGAATAAGTTAGCAACATTGGTAGCATCATCAGCCTTATGGCATGCTATAAAGTGAGTCATCTTAGAAAACCTATCCACCACCACAAAGATATAATCCCTCCCCTTCTTAGTTCTAGGCAACCCAACAATAAAGTCCATAGAAATATCTTCCCAAGGGGCTGAAGGGATCGGTAGGGGTGTATATAATCCATGGGGCATAAGCTTAGACTTGGCCTTTAAACAGTCAATACATCTCTTAAGGCAATGTTCTACATCCCTAAGCATATGTGACCAAAAGAAGAGTGACTTAAGTGTATGGTATGTCTTATCTCTCCCAAAATGACTCATTAAACCTCCACTATGGGCTTCATTCACCAATAATTACTTAAGAGAACACCTAGGTATGCACACTTGGTCTTTCCTAAACAAGAATCCATCAAAGATATAGAAGCTATTACTAGGACCCTTGTCTTGACAGAGCTTAAATAAATCCCCAAAATCAGCATCAGTCTCATACAATTCCTTAATGTATACAAAGCCTAAGACTCTAGAATCCAAAGTGGTCAAAAGGATATGTCTCCTAGATAAAGCATCAGCAACCACATTGTCTTTTCCTTTCTTATACTTTATAACATAAGGAAATGTTTCAAAAAATTCCATCCATCTACCATGCCTCCTATCAAGTTTATCTTGGCTCTTAAAATGTTTTAAGGATTCATGATCAGTCCTAAGTATAAACTCTCTAGGCCAAAGGTAATGGGACCATGTCTTAAGGACTCTAAACAATGCATACAATAATTCTTTGTCATACGTATAGTAATTAAGACATGCACCTTTTAACTTTTCAGAAAAGAAGGTTATAGGCTTACCTTCTTGCATCAGGACTCCGCCTATGCCAATTCCTCTAGCATCACATTGATTCAACCTCGAAAGGTGTAGTGAAATCAGGCAGAGCAAGCAATGGAGCTTGCGTCAGCTTCTCCTTAGGCTGCTGAAATGCGTCATCCTGAGCCGGACCCCACTTGAACTCGCACCTCTTCTTCGTGAGTTTCGTGAGAGGGGCTGTGATGGAGCTGAAGTCGCACACAAATCTCCGATAGAAGCTCGCCAAGCCTTGGAAACTCCTCACATGGCCGATGTTGGTAGGAGTCGGCCAGTCCTGGATTGCCTTGATCTTCGCTTCGTCGACTTGCAATCCACTTGAGCTCACTACAAAACCCAGAAAAGACACTTGATTATTACATAATTCACATTTCTTATGATTGACATACAAGTGTTCTAACCTAAGTGTAGAAAGTACTTCCCTTAAATGTGCTTCATGTTCCTCAGGTGATTTACTATAGATAAGAATGTCATCAAAATATACAACAACAAATTTACCTATGAAATTTCTAAGCACGTGATTCATTAACCTCATGAAAGTACTAGGTGCATTAGTCAAGTCAAAAGGCATAAACAACCATTCATAGAGTCCAAATTTTGTTTTAAAGGCTGTTTTCCATTCATCGCCTTCCTTCACCGTAATCTGATGGTAACCGCTTTTTAAATCAATTTTAGAGAAGATAGAAGAACCATGCAACTCATCTAACATGTCATCTAAGCGGGGTATAGGATGGCGATATTTAACAGTTATGTTGTTAATTGCCCTACAGTCTACACACATTCTCCATGAACCATCTTTCTTAGGGACTAACAACACAGGCACAACACATGGACTCAAACTTTCCCTAATGTATCCCTTGTCCAACAGTTCCTGGACTTGGGATTGAACCTCTTGGGTTTCAGTGGGATTCATTCTATAAGCAGGCCTATTAGGCAAGGAAGCCCCTGGAATGAGATCAGTTTGATGCTCAATTCCTCTAACAGGGGGTAGACCTGCTGGTATGTCCTCGGGGAATACATCATTATACTCTTCAATGAGAGATAGGATGTGAGGAGGGAGGGTAGCTCTAAGCTCATCACTCAACATGTTCAACCCTTTGCATAGGAGCATGAGGGTTGTTTCCCCATCCGCAAACTCGTCTAAAAATGTACTCTTGGAAGCCAAGAATACCTCTCTAGGCCGAGTAGGGGCAGACACATGGCTCGACTGAGCCTCCTTATCTAACTCACCTTTACTTACCTTCTGCTTCTCAATCTCATCAGCCATCTGGGTTGGCGTTATAGGCTTGAGAACTACATTCTTGCCTTGAAAAGTAAAGGAATATCCATTAGTAAAGCCATCATGCAAGACTTTATGATCAAATTATCAAGGACGACCTAATAAGATATGACAGGCTTGCATAGGTACTATATCACATAACACATCATCTTCATAATGTCCTAATTTGATATGCACTTTCACTTGCCTATTCACTTTCAAATTACCACAGTCATTCATCCAATGCAATCTATAAGGCCTAGGATGCTGAATAGTAGGAAGTTGTAATTTATCAATCATTTCCTGACTAGCTAAGTTACAACAACTTCCCCCATCAATGATCACATTAACCACCTTACCCTTAACTAAGCATCTAGTATGAAACAGATTCTCACGTTGATTGTCATCCCATAGTGCAAGAACAACACTTAAGACTCTCCTAACAATCACAGATTCTCCATGTTCATAATCAATGTCATCATCATCTTCATCATAAGTAAGCAGGTTAAGGTTTTGATCATTATCATTAGCATGTTCTTCATTTTCATCACAAGAATTGTCAGATACATATTCGCCTAAGTGATTAATCATGAGAGTTTTCTTATTGGGACAATCCTTCATAACATGACCTCTACCCTGACATTTAAAGCACACAATGTCCCTAGATCTAGTAGTAGAGGGGTTAGGATTACTCCCTTTGGGGCCAGTAGATACCCCACACGAATCTCGCCCAGTCCAAGACGCCTTACCCTTGTCGAGGGCTTGTTGGGGAGCTCGGCCATCTCCTCGGCCTTGGGCTTGGTTTGTCCGAGAGGTGTAACCTCCGTCAGTCCACCCTTGGGGCTGCTGTGGCCGGCTTTGGCGCCATGGTTGGGGCTGCCCACTCGTCATCCTTCGGCCTTGGTTCCTGTATCTAGCTCCACGTTCAACTTTAATAGCCAAATGTAACAATTAAGTAGGAGTAGAGTAAGGAAAACAATCAATGTCATGTGCTAAGGCGGGATGCAAAATATGAAGAAACATAGCATTTGTATCCTCATAATGTTCAACAACATTAGCTCGAGCCATGGTTTCTTGCATAAGATTAAAGGTCTCCTCAACAGATTTATTACCTTGCTTAAGGTTTTCTAAGCGTTGTCTAAGCTCTCTAGCATAACGTTGAGGGACAAACCTACTTCTCATTAAAGCTTTCAATTTTTTCCAAGACGAGATAGGCGCATCAAGGGCTCTTCATCTTTCCTTAATCAAATTATCCCACCAAATAAGAGCAAACCCTTGAAATTCCTAAGAAGCCAATTGAACCTTTTTTTTCAAAAAAATTGTGACAATTCCAGATTTGATCAATTTTTGTTTCCCAGTCAATATATGCATCTGGATCTGTCTTACCATCAAAGGAAGGGATCTTTACCTTTACCTTACCTATGCTGTCCTGATCAGGATCTCGAGGCTCACGGTATTGGTATCGACCTCCTCTATCGTTCCACCTCGGGCGTTGCTCCCAATAGTCTTCCTCTTGGAATTCATCGTCACGCTCCGAGTAGTAGAACTCCTCCTGGAAGCCACGACCCCTTCCTCTTCTCCGTCCTTGTCCCTGCACATTACCAAATCCGTTATTTCTACCATATCTCTCCCCTCGTGGAGAGTTGTTCTCTTAAAATAATGGGTTATTCAAATTAGGGTTAGGAGGAGGATTAGGATTTCAGACTTCCCTTTCATCATTAGGGGTATCGTCACGCCTTTGATTACTGTGATCACCAAGGTTATTAGAACCCATTGGTCTAGCCTCCAATGTCGTCAGCCTATCCATCATCGCCGCCAAGGTGGTGTTAAGAGTGTTCATTGTGTTGTTGAACACCGCGGCGGAGACAGTTGCTTCGGAATTGTCGTCATTGTTGCCATTGTTGGCATTGTTCCCGCTGTTAACCTGTTGAGACATTGCAAATAAAACGAACACGGAACTATGTCAAGATTAGCAAAAATATGAACAACTCACAATGTGTTTCGTTCACACTCTTCTCTCTAATTGGTATGACAAGCTTGTTGGGGCAATCCGCTTTGGGCAAATCAACACTCAAGCAAAGACTTAGCAACACAAGGTAAGAGATCAAGAGAATAGGCAAGAGACAAACAACCAAAAATCTCAACAGAACAAAAAGTATCGAGTCAGAAGGAGGGGTATCGACTCGGTAGGGGGGTGGTACCGACTCGGTATGTGGACACTGGACAAAGGGGTCGATATCGACCGAATGACTCGAAATCGACCAAATGACAAACTCGACAAAAGCAAGGCACTCAATCAGCACTCGAACAACACTCGATCAGCACAATAATCACTCGACACAGGAGAGAAAGAAAAGAAAATAAAGAAAGAAAAGAAAACTTGGACTTTTACTTCTTTTTTTTTATTCAAACCCTTAGCAAGGACGTTGTAGTTGCAAGGTAGGGCTTAAATTTTTTTATTTTTTATTTTTTTGATTTAGGAGGTATGTGTTTGAGATTTTCAACTGGGGCTATGAAATTTCACCAAAATTGGTCCTTGAAGGTTCTTGCACTAGATCTCGACAATCCCTTTTCTTTTCTTTTTTGAACCTACTTTTGCCCCTAGTGAATTTTATCCTCCTAGGTCAAAGCTTGAATGTATTCTTTTTTTTTTTTGAATTTTTCGGACTCTTTTTTTTTTTAACTAATGCAAGAACTAACAATGAAATAAAAGGACTCTTGAAATTTTAAACTATGGTGAAAGAAAAATAAAATTTATAGCCCTTATGAAATTTATATAATTGAGGTTTGGCTATCTTAGGTAAGTAGATCTATCTAAGGCCTTTTATAATCTATGATAGATAAAAGTAATTTAATCTACCAAAAATCACAAGTTAAATAAGGCAAATGGAAATAGATAGATTGATGATAGAACAAGATAGAAGCAAACCACAACAACAACTAGGGTTTGTTAGCAACAAGCCGAAATCGACTAGAAGCAACACCAAGGAAGGTTGTCGACTAGGTGTGATGGCCGAACTCGACTAGGTGGTGCTCGAGTGGTTTGTTCTCGGCTTGCAAGGGACTCGGGTGGCTTGTGTTTAGGCTAGCAACCACAAATAATCACAAACAAGAGATTAGCAACAATCAAATTCAAGAACAAGAAGTAAAACCCAAGAACAAAGAAAAAGACTCTATTTTTGTAGGTTTTGTGTTTAGGGAAACAAAAGACACAACTTTGATGTCGGAAACCAAAGCTCTGATGTCAATTTGATACGGGGTTAGCCGTAGGATGGCCCGATCTTCGACAATCAAATAACGAACTCAAGACTCAACAAAGATGACCAAGAAAGATGCAGGACTAACTCGATTTCGACCAAAACAAAGCAAAACACAGCGACTCGACTTAGACTATTAGGACTCGAAATCGATAAGGAAAGAACAACAAAGACACGAATTCAAGAAATAGAAAGACTCGACAAAATCAAGAACAAAGACTGATAGATTGGGTGATTCGAACTAAAATAGAACGAGATAAAGACCCCAGACCTCCAAAGAGGGTAGGAACCAAATACCAACGACTATAAAGCCCGCCTCTACAACCTTACACAACCAAGCGGACAACTTGGAGGCACAAGGAGGAGACTTCTGATTACCAGGATCACCAAGCTCTCGCGAGGTTGATGAACTCAAAGCAAACCAAGCAAGATCAATTATCAATTGTGCAATCGATGAGCAACGCTTCGAATCAATTGACTTTAGAACGCTCAATGTGTTTCACACAAGAACTGTATTTTCTAAAAATGAATAACGTGCCGTTGTACAATGAAGGAGGCCGAAAATATATAACCCTAGAAGCTGATTTTCGGCCAGCATGAATAAAAATAACAATAAAAATATTAACCTTAAGAAATAATTAAAATAACCCTAAAAGTTTCCTAAAATAGCTTAAGTAGGAAAGTTATTAAAATAGGAAATTAGGTAATGTTCCAACACTTAAAGAAATCAGCTCAACATGGCTTAAGGTGGCTCGGCCACATGAAGACCTATGCACATGTAGCTCTTCAATGTAGGCTCGGGGAGTTGAACCGTGCTCGAGAACAAGGCATGACTCACGAACATGAATGAGTCGCGTTGAAGCTTCTTGGCTCGGGCTCGAGTCATAGGTCTGTCTCCTAAGATGATTGGCGTGTCCGGAGGTGTAGAAGATGGTCCCGCATCACAACCGGACCCAACTATGACCAAAGCCCTAACCTAATTTCACAAACGGAGGGAAACCTGCCACCCACCACGACCAAACTTCACCCGGGCGGCGACGGAAAGCCAGGAGCTCCAATCAAGCCAAGAACGAGACGAATCGAAGCGACCAATGGCAAGGGATACACACAGGAGGGAGGCACAACCGATAGACGGGAAACCGGCGGACAACCACCCCCTAGGACATGAGTCACCGGGAAAGCAATCGGAAAAACTAGGACACCGGCCAAACAATATCCCAGAAACAATTGTTGGAAGAGATGAAACAGAAAAAGCATGATAGAAGGAGGGGATTAGGCCAAAACCGGGTAGATTGGAGGCCAAATTAATTGGGAGAAAGATAGAGTTTAGATTGGAGGCACAATTTGGGGTCCAAAGGACGGATTACTCAGAAGGAGTTTCTCTCTCCTCCCACCCCGCATGAAATTGAAATTCCCAAGAATTCTATTTCATGTGTTCTTTAAAAACAAAATTTTAATCCAAACACATGTATTGAAATCTATTTTCTGAGTTCTTTCAATTCATGGATTTTTAATGTAATCCAAACAAGCACCCATATTGAAAATTTGAACTAAACAAGCCTACTGTATAAGGTGGGTTACTCTTTTGACTCGTCTCATCAAATAGAAAATGAAAGTTGTTGAAAAGCGATTCTCCTTTTATCCTTCTAATATATTATAAGTATAAGGGCAAAATAATTCAATCTTAATGGAAAAGTTGAGATGAGTGATCTTTTACAAACATCTAGCTTTTTAAAGGTACTTTATTGAAAATTTTAATTTAAATGATGTATTTAAAGAGTAATTTTTGTAGAATTTTACTTAATCAATCAAGTAATAAAAGTAAGTGGATTTGTATACCCTAAGAACCCACTTGGATATTCATCCGAAACTCTATAAGAAACATTAAAAACCCCAAGAATTGCAATAATTAGGAAGAAGACTTTAATACGTGGAGATGGGATTTTATTTTAAAAAACCAAGAAGTAGATAGAATTTCTAGGAATTCCAAATTCACAAGGAATTGAAATTACTATGTGGAGATGGGTAAGTTAAAATCTGCCCTTTTTATTTATTTTAAAAAATCTTTTTTTTTTAAAATTATAAACTATGTATTTGTCCATAATTTAAATAAAAAGTTTTTTTATTAATAAGGGTTACAAAAGTAATTTTATACAAATTCTCATGAAAGTTTATATTCAAACATGTTTTCTTAAATTATAGGTAGTTGAATCTCAAAAACTTAATTTCTCGTGAATTAAATTCCTAAAAAGTGTATTTTCCAAATTCATTCAAACGGGCAGAAAGTTATGGGTGGTTCATCGAATAAGGATATCATATTAAACTCAACACGTGATTATTTTGATATAAATTAACGCTATGTTTTTTTATAAAAAAAATTACATTTATACTCTATATATTTATATAAACATATTTATAAACTTTATTATAAAAATATACATTTACAAAAAAATATTTTCTAAATTCATCATTCTTTTAATTATCAATGATATAAAAATGTTATTTTTAATGATATATGTAAGCTTATAAATAAGTTAATATTATTATATCAGAAGATGTTTTAATTATTGGGTGCATCCCTACACACACAACCCACTATCGGGTGCATCACCAGATTCACCACACATAAAAAATTATATTCGTTTTTTTTATACATTAAAATTGAGGATGGAAATGGATAAGGTCGATATATCTAGGGGCGGAGCTAGTAAAAAATTCAAAAGGGGGCGATTTTTTTTGAAGATATATATAAGATAAATGTTCCAAAAAACGCTTGGCGGATGCTCGGCGGCTAGATAGGGTCAAGGGTCTAGGTGGATTGGGCGGGGTCTAGGCGTATTTACTATTTTGAGATGTATTTTTAATCCTAGGCCATATTCAATACGTATATAAAATAATAAAGTTTAATTCATAACATATATAAACAAATAAGCTTTAATTAATAGTCTAGGCGTTAACAACGGGAGTTAGGTCGTGAGTTAGATGACTATATGAGTGAGGGGTCAAGAGTAAAAGAGAGTATAGAGGTTGAGAACTAATAGAGAGATCGACATGTGGGGGTTTTTAAGAGTTAAAATCTCGAAATGGTTTTTTTCACTAACTCGCCAAACCCGCAAGGCCGTCAAGACCTTGCGGGTGACCTTCAAGGGCCTAGGCGGCTAAACTCAAATGTGGGGGACCTTCGAGGGTCTAGGCGGAGGCCCAGGCCTTTTTTTAGAACAGTGTATAAGATACAATATTTGGTGTAAAAAATATAGTAGAAAACACATTAAATGTATGATTTAAATAACTATTTTAAATTTTAAAAGTCAAAAGGAGGAAAAAAATCTATAAATGGAGCCTGTATGGACTCGAACTCAAGACCTCATCATTCAAGTTTCTACCTTATACCAACTAAGCAAAGCACAATTACTTATCTATTACTCTTATTAACTATTTTTACCCCTTAAATTATCAAAAATTACAAAAAAAATACATATTTTTAATTATTTTTTTAGATTTTCCTCCGACCCAGGGGCGGCTCGAGCCACCTCATGCCCCCCTCCCTCCGCCCCTGGATATATCTATTCCATCACTCGATCCATTAAGAAATTTCCTTCATCCGATTCACAAGTCCTTACATCCGTATCCGATCCATCAATCATCCGCGAGTTATTGGGTGGATCGGGTGAAATATATTAGTGAGAAATTTTATGTAAATATCCACCGTGATTTTCAAAATGGAAATAAAACTAATAAATAAAATTTTTCAATTTTTTTAATATATTAAATTTAAAGTTCTTAACTACTCATGAACTTACACAAACAAAAAAACTCAAACTAGCAAATCAAGTTACGTATAATAAATAAGATGTGTAAAGATATCATCAAGTTTCGTATAATAAACAATTTTAGTGGACCGGGTGGTGAATTGGACGCCCCTACATCCATATTCGACCTGATATGCATCATTTATTAATCCATCATTCACTTATTTGTCCATTTATTTGGATTTTTATCCATATATTCGGGGTGACCAGATTAATGGGTGGATCAGATCTCCTCGAGTTGATTTCAATCTCTAATGAAAATATTTAAGAAGATCAAGCAACCTCGAGAGGTCGACGAATTGAAAACCAACTAACTGTTATAATACATACTCAAAGGTGGGGCCCGTACTCAAAGGTGCGACATTATAAAACACACTATACTCAAAGGTGGAGTCGAGGCGAAAAGAAAACCATCAAGTTAAAGAAGTCGACGAAGATCCAAGCTAAACGCCACTATAATCGTACCGTTGACCAATAATACAATAAAAATCTACCTATCTCTAGTGAGTTTTTTTTTATTAGGTAAAAATTCGAGGTCAGATAAACCTAAACCTTGAACGGAAAGCCGTCAAAATAAACACAAAATACAAAAATGATGCAAGATACAAGCAAAACACTCTATAAAAGCGAAACTAGATACAGCTAGACCGTATGAGATGAGAATGTAGACGACGGACAAAGCCAAGCACTACCCGGAAGCGCACCACAAGGCACATGCCGACGGACGAGTGAGTAGTGAAGACAATAACAAAATTATATTTGTGTTTATATTCTTATGTGTTGAGTTTGTAACTCTAGTTTACTAGGAATTCGGCCTTTAGGCCCCAGCCCATGCTTTGCCTCAACGTTCCAATTTTCGACCATTGCTCCTATTTGGCTTTATAAGCCCTTTCTCCAGCAAACCCTAAGAAGAGTGAGGGCACTATGGCCGCCGCTCCAAAACAGAGCCTGGGAGTGGGAGCTCCTCTCACATGGCTGAAATCAGGAGAGTCGGTTAGGTTTCGAGCTCCATTGAGGGAGCTAAAGCCGAGAGAGAAGAAGAGAGAGGCTCGAGTTTGAGTTCATCGGAAGAGAGAGGCTCTTGAGCAATCTCCATGTGAGCCCGACTCGAGCGGAGAAAGAGAAAGCAGAAGATCCCAAGGAGCACGAGAAGGTTGAGCCTTCCTATAGCTACACCGAAGAGAGGAAAAGAACCAGCAATGGCATTGATGGAGAAATCGATCGACGAGGACTCCTTGGTACCACCTTCAACAGAGTTGCGACAGATCCGACGAGGCCTTACCGAGTCGAGACGCTTCAGTTTAAGGGAGTTTTCTTCCCTAAGCTTTCCACTGCTATTGTGTTCTTTCTAAGTGTTTTACCTCCTATCTATGTATTCGGTTTAATTAGTAGCTGCCCTCCTAGGATCTTTGTATTGCTTTCTCGTTTTGCCTATTAGAGGATATTGGATGACATCTAGAGCCGGGAACGTAGGGATTAGTCCGAACCTCATAAACATATCGTGTGTCCTTGTTATCTTTCCTTTCGGTTTCTTTATTTAAGATCGATCTAGATCCTTCGTGTTTAAACCGTACTAATTGACCACTACTACCCTAATTAGACCTTTGAATGAGTGCATCCTTAAATTCCTAACATTATGTTTATAAACTTATATCTATATTTTTATAAACTTAAAACTCTGGAGAGTGGAGATGCATGCCTCTTTCCACCCGTCTGTGAAGCAAAGCCACTGGGTTTCTGCCTTGATGGACACGTGGAGCTCTATTTGAAAGAGGAGGACACGTGTCGTCTTGTTGGGAGGACACAGGAGCTCTTCCCTCTGCTACGCCATCCCACCAGAAACTCCGGTGTTTTCTTCCATCTTCTCCTTTTTTTTCAAGTACCGATCGCCTTCAGATCAGACTCTGTTCAAGTTGTCAAGAGCTTCGTTCAACTGTTTTTTGAGGAGGACTACAAGATGATGATGGCGACGACGACTAGAAAGCAGAAAGCCGAGAACAAACCCCAACCCCAATCCCATGAACACGGCCACGACGGCGAGCAATCAGCTCCCAAGAAGTCCAAGCTGCAGGAGGAGGCCAACGGCAAATCGGGCGTGGCCGCCGATTTCGAGGAGTTCTGCAAGACGGTCAAAGACGAGCTCACCCTCGACCAAATGAAGGAGATAATGAAACTCAACGGCCAGGTCTCCTCCGAGGACGACGCCCCCGACACCACCATAGCCCTGACTTGGTAAGTGCCGTAAGGTCATGAGTTCAAATCCCATTAGCCTCTCGACTTACTTGTGGTGGTTGTATGGACAGCCTAGATGTGCTCTACTTTGGGGCGCTCGACAAGTGTCCGGTGTGCGAGGGACACCTTGAGTTCAACGGGAGCAACTACTCGTGCACCGGCTCCTTTAGCGAGTGGGCCGGTTGCACCTACAAGACTAGGGCTGCCCCTAGAAAGGAGGGTCCTCTTAAGCTGCCTGATTCTGTTTTGAAGTCCCCTCTGCTCCATCAGCTGCTCAAGGGGCATCTGGACCCGACCCGTCGTCCTAAACGCGACCCCGCCCCTCCTGGAAAGCCTTTCCTTGGCGTCGTTATCTCTTTGTCCGGCCGCCTTACTCGAACCCATGTGAGTATCCTAGCCCCTATTCAAATGTTTGGTACGAAAGTGTCCTGTTATAATTGATTTGTGTTAGGTTGAAGAAACGGAAAATACGGTGTAACAGTTGAACAAATGAATGTTATGTTTTATCAAATATCAATATATGGATATTAGGTTGTTTGAATATGAATATGATGTAAATAACACAAAATTCATAAAATCGTAGTCATATTTGTGGTTGATTTGTGTTAGGTTAGGCTTCTAAATAAACGGAAAATATGGTGTAACAGTTAAACAAATGAATATTATATTTTATCAATATACGTAGTATGATATTAGGTTTTGAATATGAATATGATCACAAAATTGATAAAATCGTAGTCATATTCACACACGACAATATAGTCATTTGTTTTACTGTTATGCCGTATTTTTCGTTATCCTAGAACTTTTACCTTTTGTGTTAATGTGTTAAGTTACTATGTATTTAAGTGTGGTTGTATCTTCTTCAAGGGTTATTGGAAACGAGATATCGAGAAACATGGAGGGAAGGTTGCCAACTCAGTTGCTGGTAATGCATCAAATTGTGGGCATATGCATTTTCTCAACTATTAGGCTATTAGCCACTTGTTTTGATTTGTTTTGTTTTGCGAATAGGAGCGACATGTCTGGTGGTTTCGCCTATGGAGCGACACCGTGGTGGCTCATCCAAAGTCTCTGAAGCAATGTGAGTCTTTTACTTCCTCTTTCTTTCATGTTGGGAGAGTAATGTAATGTAATGTGACGAATTCGCCCGATAGTGAAAGGAACATACCGGTGCTCCGAGAGGCGTGGCTTAGTGATAGCATCAAGAAACAGCAAGTGCAGCCCATGGATGCTTATGATTGCATCTCTGATCTCACCACTTATGGCAAAGGGATACCGTGGGATAAGCAAGATCCCGGTGAAGAAGCACTCGAGTCCTTGTCAGCTGAAGTAATTCAACCAAGCTCTGCTTAATCTTATCTAAATACATAGCGAGAGGAAACACCAAATACATTATCTGTACTTGTTTTGCGCAGATTAAGTTGTATGGGAAGCGAGGGGTTTACAAGGACACCATGCTGCAGCAACAGGGAGGCGAGATATTCGAGAAAGACGGGATCATTTACAACTGTGCCTTCTCCTTGTGTGACCTCGGCCGAGGACTTAACGAGTAAGCGTAATTCAATTCAAACACACTAGTCACTAGCTACTTGTTACGTATAGTGCTAACACGAGCATATATCGTTCCCTGCAAGATTTGCAATTCTGGAGCTGATTGCGGTGCCTGCCAAGAACCTTAATCTTTACTACAAGAGAGGCAGGGTTGGCGACGATGCAAGGGTGGAGGAGAGGCTTGAGGAATTCGACAACGTAGATACAGCGATATCGGAGTTCGTGAGGCTCTTTGAAGAGCTAACCGGGAACGAATTTGAGCCGTGGGAGAGGGAAAAGAAGATTCAGAAGAAGCCAAGAAAGTTCTTTCCAATCGACATGGTACTTCCCTAATCAATGATTCGATCTTCGGCTTTTACATAACTTAGAAGCAACTTGTCATATACACTACATGTTATGTTAGGGGGAAGGATTTGATGTTAGATACGGAGGGCTAGGCGTCCGACAGCTCGGGTCAGCGGCCGCCCATTGCAAATTGGATCCTGTGGTTGCCAACTTCATGAAGGTTTTCTGCGGTCAAGAGATCTATAGGCCGGTTCCTATTTCAAAACTAGCTCTTATACGAGGTTGCTCGAGTTTTCTGTGTTATATAATATGTGTTGTGTGATGACTGCAGGTACTCCATGATGGAGATGGGCTTGGACTCTCCTGACCTGCCGATGGCGATGCTGACGGATCTGCACCTGAAGAGATGTAAACCTTCAGTTTATAGTCATTCGCGCGCTTATGATTCAACGGTAGCTAATGATATAAGACCCTTTTTGTAGGCGAAGAGACGCTTCACCAGTTCGTGGAAGCCTTGAAGAGAAAGCAGGAGTCGGTAGAGAAAGCGGAGGCACTCTGGTCCGAGTTCAGCCAGAGATGGTTCACACTCATGCACTCGACGAGGCCCTTCATCTTCAAAGATATGCAAGAACTAGCAGACCATGTATAATTCAAACTCAAGAACCGATTCTCCAATGGAGCGTTTTCGTATTTTAATCTATAAGTTATTTATGTGTGTGTGTATGTGTTGCAGGCTGCGTCCGGTTTGGAGACCGTGCGGGATATAGTTGCAGCTTCCCATCTCATCGGAGACCTGACTGGGTCCACCTTGGAGGATCCATTGTCGGATCGCTATAGCAAATTGGGCTGCTCGGTAGAACCTTTGGACAAGCAATCGGATGATTACAAGATGATCTTGAAGTATGTAGAGAAGACATATGAACCCTACAAAGTCGGAGATGTTGTGAGTATATGACAAACTCAATGATCTGCTTGCACCTCTTTGATTAACTCCGTCTTCTATCTGATCATGGTGATATCATTACATTCCAGAGCTACGGAGTATCCGTTGAGAATGTGTATGCTGTGGAGTCGAGCGCGTGGCCTTCTCTTGACGACATGAAGCAGCTACCCAACAAGATCTTGCTGTGGTGTGGTATGAAATAGATCGATTACCTTCATCGAAGCTAGCGCTTTTGTTATAGATTCTGGATTGATGCTAACTTGCTCGACATGTTCCGTTTTCCCAGGGACTCGAAGCTCCAATCTGCTAAGACACTTGCAGAAGGGGTTCCTACCAGCTATATGCTCCCTCCCAGTCCCTGGATACATGGTCTTTAACTTAACCGAATTTCCCAACAAGTTTCGGTTTATTTTTCCCTACATGACATCTAACTCGGCTCTTGGTTGCGCAGTTTGGGAGGGCGATTGTATGCTCGGATGCTGCAGCAGAAGCAGCAAAGTATGGATTCACAGCCGTCGATAGGCCTGAAGGGTTCTTGGTCTTAGCTGTCGTATCCCTCGGAGATGAGATGACTGAAGTTACAAGTCCACCGGAGGACACCGTGTCTCTGGAAGAAAAGAAGGTGGCTGTGAAAGGGCTGGGGAGGAAGAAGACGGATGAGTCGGAGCATTTCGTATGGAGAGACGACATCAAAGTCCCCTGTGGACGCTTGATTCCATCAGAGCACGACGACAGTACCCTCGAGTACAATGAATATGCTGTCTATGATCCGAAACAGGTGCAACCCCCTTAGTAGATGAACATTATCATTTCATGGTTACACATCATTCATTATCCATGGTGGTGACTTATTGAATGGTTGGTCTGTTTTGCAGACTTGCATCAAGTTCTTGGTGGGGGTGAAGTATGAAGAGATGGATGTAGAGTATAATACGACGGGGTGAACGGTGTCGGTGTCGAGCACTCTGGCTTTTGGCCTTGGTGCTGCAGTGTGATATGGTGGTGTTATGATTTTGGGGACAGATCTCTCTTTTGTTAAGCTACTACCGTATGTTCCTTTATAGCAAGGATTAAGAATTAAGATGATGATGTAAATAACTTGCAGTTAGTATCATCAAACTGGCACCATCTTTTTCCCCTCCCCTAATTTGGGTACTTGATTTTTGCATCTGTTATTTACACATGATCATCATAGGAGCAGGTTAAAAACTAAGTCCAAAATCTCTTACAGAATCTAATCTATCTAATCTGTTTAGCTGCTACTATTAACTGTAATAGAGCATCATACATAAATAATTAAAATAAAATAATGCAAAGATCCCAATACATCAGGAAGAACTCAACTAAACTATAAAAAAAAAACAAGCAATGAAGTATGATCTCACTCAACTATACTAAAAAACTCACAGTTTAAAACTCAGGAGGTATAACACTCAAAAACCACCCAAGGCTAGGTGAGTTGGAATTCTACCCTTTTTTTTTATACTTTTTTTTAATATGTGTAAAAAAAAATTAACTTTTCTCATTTAAATTTCTTATATCTTTATAAATTCATGGGAATTGCTAAATGAATTGAATTTTCATTAACTTTTTAGGAAGTAAACTCCTATGTTCAACCAACCAAGGCCATAGAAAGATAAGATACAACTTCTCTAAAAAAAAATTCTAAAATGAAAAAACTCCAAATTATTTTTGTTCAAACTGATCCTGTTTATCCATTTCAAAGATTTGAAGAATTATGTAATTTTGAAAAATGCGATAGAATTAACAAGTTTTTTTTTTTCCGGCTCATCTTTCATTTTGGAGAATGAGATGGAAAATCTATTAAAATTAAAAAAAATTAAAAATTATCCAAAAACTTTAAAATCTCCAAAATGGGAAGCTTTAACTCTAAAACCTGTGACTTTGGTTTATTGTATTGTATTAATTCTCAACTAAAAACGTAGTTCAATTAAAATGCACAGTGGGCATGGCTGAAAATGCAGCATGTCCTGAACGAATTACACGCCAGTTAACACCACTTGGCATCCACCGTACCAAGATTCATACCTGCTTAGAGGTAAGGTCAACAAGGTTCTACCTTTAGCCATTCATAGGAGGAAGCCTCGGATGTTCAATCATTTAAGAGCCACAACATATGCATTCCATGCTTCTTCCTGTTGGAAACTTGAGGTCTCTTCGTATTTATCATCTCGCGTGGTTGCGAAACCCGATCCGAGAAAACCGATCCGATTGATCTGACCCGAACCCGTTCGACAACCGAATAATTGGAAAAAAAGTTTGGACCCGAGACCAACCGACCCGATTCGAGTTAAGCCTGAACCCGAAAGCAATCCGAACCTAGTAAGAACCCGAACCTGATTATATCCGAATGGACCGACCCGAAATCAACCCGAAACCCGAAATTGCCCGACCCGAGTATATCCGAAACCCGAAATTACCCGAACCCGATTATACCCGACACCCGAAATAATCAAACCCAATTATATTCGAAACCAATAGAAATCTTAGCAAACAACCTAAGTATTTGATTACTTAATAATGGATGGTAATATTATCATGCTTATAGTATAATTAAATATAATTTTGTACCCCCTCCATTAAAAAGGTAACTTTTTAGCATTTTTTAAGAAGCCCAAACTATATAAATATCATTTTTTTGTTATTTTTATAATTTCGTAGTTATGAGTAATAAACTAATAAGTATGAAATTAATATTAAAAAAATAATATTTTATATGATTTTGACTTTTTAAAAAAATATTATAAAAAGTGAAAAGACTTGCATATTTTAATGAATGTAGTGTTGATTAAGAATTGATAAACATTAGCTTAATCTATATAGAAGGATAAATATCTCATAGGTAAAAAAAATTTGATTTGTTTTATCCAATATGATTCTTGCGGGTTCGATTTGACTGAACTCAATTCGACCAAAACCGTTGTGACCAAAACCCGATTCATCCGAACCCGCTTAGACCGACACCCGATTCACCCAAACTCATTTAGACCAAAACCCGATTCGCCCGAACCGAATAGGACCCGAAAACCCGATTGTATCCGATAAACTAATGCCCGAATAAACCCGACTCGAACCCGATTAGACCCGAATTGTCACACCCGATATCAACCCGAGTCCGATATGACCCGAAACCGAATAATCCGACCCGAACCCGACCCGACTCGCCCGATTACCACCTCTACTCAACTATACTAAAAAACTCAGTTTAAAACTCAGGAGGTATAACACTCAAAAACCACCCAAGGCTAGGTGAGTTGGAATTCTACCCTTTTTTTTATACCTTTTTTTTAATATGTGTAAAAAAAATTAACTTTTCTCATTTAAATTTCTTATATCTTTATAAATTCATGGGAATTGCTAAATGAATTGAATTTTCATTAACTTTTTAGGAAGTAAACTCTTATGTTCAACCAACCAAGGCCATAGAAAGATAAGATACAACTTCTCTAAAAAAAAATTCTAAAATGAAAAAACTCCAAATTATTTTTGTTCAAACTGATCCTGTTTATCCATTTCAAAGATTTGAAGAATTATGTAATTTTGAAAAATGCGATAGAATTAACAAAGCTTTTTTTTTTCTGGCTCATCTTTCATTTTGGAGAATGAGATGGAAAATCTATTAAAATTAAAAAAAATTAAAAATTATCCAAAAACTTTAAAATCTCCAAAATGGGAAGCTTTAACTCTAAAACCTGTGACTTTGGTTTATTGTATTGTATTAATTCTCAACTAAAAACGTAGTTCAATTAATAATACCAGATTTATGCAAGTGATGCAAACCAGAGTTGCCAATATGACCTAACCTATTGTGCCAAGTAGTGGTTAACTCAGAATTCATAGGTTTATCACATAAAGCAAGCACAGGAGAAGCAACAAAATTGCACTCAGTCTGACAGGTAACATAGTACAGGCCATTTCTTTTAACACTTTTTAATAGGACTCTACCTTTTTTGCTAACATGCCTCATGCCATGGAAAACATCAATGTGACAGCCAAGATCATCAAACACACTTTCAGATAACAAGTTTCTCTTAAGATTAGGAACCCATCTAACATTTTGCAAGACTCTAATTTTTCCATCAAACATCTTAAGAGCAATTGAACCTATTCCTTTAATAGATACTGCAGAATGATCACCCAGAAGCACATCACCCTCATTTATCAATTTCAGATCACAAAACCAATTTTTATGAGGTGTAGAATGCATGGTGCAGCCAGAATCCAAGCATTTTCAGAGTCATAGCAGGCAGAAACAACAAGCAATTCATGTGTGAAGTACTGATTGGAATCAAGCACAGCAGAAACAGGTTGGTGTGTTTTAGATGCATCCTTTTTAGCCTTTTTAGCCTCATCTCTTTTCCTTTTGTAACAGTCTTTTTCATAATGACCAGTTTTAGAGCAATAATGGCATGTAGCATTTTTCTTATCAGAAACTGATTTATCACCAGATGAAGAAGCATTATCTTTCTGCTCAGATTTCTTAAGGAAGTTCTTATTTTGTTGCTGGTTTTTATACCTAGCTTTTGCCATAAGAGCTTCATTTTTAGCCTCTTGTTTAGTCTTAAAAACCTTCAAAACCTCATTTTTCTGAGCAATAGACTCTAAAATCTTAACTTTACTCAAGTTTTCATGACTGAACTGAATAACATCCTTGAATGTGTCAAATTGAGCAGGCAAAGCATTCAATAATAGAACACATTGATGGGTTTCATCTATGTTATCACCACATCTAGCAAGGTCTTGAGTCATAGCTAAGAATCTATCCAGGTTATCAGGTAAAGACACAGAGACATCCATTTTGTAGTTAAATAATCTACAAAGCAAGTTAATTCTACTAGGGAGAGATTTCACCAAGTAGAGCTTATCAAGAGCCTTCCATAGGTCTTGAGAAGTCTTCTCAGTCATTACCTGCCTTACCACTTCGTCTGTGAGTCGTATGAGGATCTCACTGTGGGCAACTTGATCTAGCTCAGTCTTCTCTTCCTTTGACATCTTCTCAGGGTAGCTTCCAGTCACTGCAGGCCAACATTTTTCCTTTATTAGCACTGCCTTCATCTTAAGCTGCCACATAGCAAAGTCAGAGTTACCATCATATGGTTTTATGCGAATAGAAGACTCAGACATGGTTCAAGTAAAGATAAAGCAGAAAACTGAAAGAAAACAGAAGATCTAAAGTGGATCTAAATCATGCAGTCCCAGAAACGTAAACAATATTGTCCCAAGAGAGGTTTTGAAGAGCAAAAAATATCAGAAGTAAGAGTTTCTAGGGTTTCATCCCATTTTCTGACTAAGAAAGTAGCCAGACGCGGATAAAAAACACCTTAACTCAAAACCTCGCTCTTATACCAATTTGTAATCGTTTTATCGAGTTTTGAGTAGCAAAGATCTAACGATTGATGCACAGCGGAATCAAAATAGAAATCAAAACCAAACGAAAAACGAAAGGGACACAGGAGATTGTTTACGCGGTTCGGGTATTGCACCTACATCCGCGGGGCCTCATGAGTCGAGACCCTAAATCCACTATGTAAGATCAATCTGGGTACAGAAGGGCAATCTAAGACAATAAACCTAAGGAGTACAGAAAGTAAGGCAACTAGCAACAAAGACTAAAGGAAATAGTGAAACTCCCTTATAATCTCCATGGACGTTGCTGGACTGATCCTTCAAGGATAAGGTCTTGAGACGCCGTCTTCAGCCACGCAAGGGAACTCCTCAGAGGACCTTGAGTAGCAAGGATCCTCAGGCCACCAACCTCGGCCACCAGAGAGATGAACACCTGGAGAGAGCCTTCTAGGGTTTTGTGGGACTTACCACTTCGGCGAGAGAGAGCACCCGGTGAACAGTGGAGCTCCAAGGCTTATAAAGAGCTGAAGAGGAGCGTCTCTCAACCCTAGTGCCAGAAAGAGACGTTGGGGCTTCAAAAGGTTTTGGGCCGGCTACAACCTTTGGGTTACTAGCCCATTAGGTTTGGGTTATAAACCCAAACCAGATAGACCCGAGTGAACCCGGAATAAGCCATGACCCAAGACCTTGAGCCCTCTTTGTCTCAATAGGACCTTAGCTGCCTTACATTGTTCAAAATACAACACTTAGGTAAATATTATCTAACAATTGCCCTCCTATTTCCCTAAGTCTACATAAAATGTAAACGAGACCAATACAATTACATAGTTTGGGTCGGATTTAGGGTGCATCGGGTCAGTCGTCGGCCCGATGATTCTTGCGGGTTCGATTTGACTGAACTCAATTCGACCAAAACCGTTGTGACCAAAACCCGATTCACCCGAACCCGCTTAGACCGACACCCGATTCACCCAAACTCATTTAGACCAAAACCCGATTCGCCCGAACCGAATAGGACCCGAAAACCCGATTGTATCCGATAAACTAATGCCCGAATAAACCCGACCCGAACCCGATTAGACCCGAATTGTCATCACACCCGATATCAACCCGAGTCCGATATGACCCGAAACCGAATAATCCGACCCGAACCCGACCCGACTCGCCCGATTGCCACCTCTACTCAACTATACTAAAAAACTCACAGTTTAAAACTCAGGAGGTATAACACTCAAAAACCACCCAAGGCTAGGTGAGTTGGAATTCTACCCTTTTTTTTTATACTTTTTTTTAATATGTGTAAAAAAAAATTAACTTTTCTCATTTAAATTTCTTATATCTTTATAAATTCATGGGAATTGCTAAATGAATTGAATTTTCATTAACTTTTTAGGAAGTAAACTCCTATGTTCAACCAACCAAGGCCATAGAAAGATAAGATACAACTTCTCTAAAAAAAAATTCTAAAATGAAAAAACTCCAAATTATTTTTGTTCAAACTGATCCTGTTTATCCATTTCAAAGATTTGAAGAATTATGTAATTTTGAAAAATGCGATAGAATTAACAAGTTTTTTTTTTTCCGGCTCATCTTTCATTTTGGAGAATGAGATGGAAAATCTATTAAAATTAAAAAAAATTAAAAATTATCCAAAAACTTTAAAATCTCCAAAATGGGAAGCTTTAACTCTAAAACCTGTGACTTTGGTTTATTGTATTGTATTAATTCTCAACTAAAAACGTAGTTCAATTAAAATGCACAGTGGGCATGGCTGAAAATGCAGCATGTCCTGAACGAATTACACGCCAGTTAACACCACTTGGCATCCACCGTACCAAGATTCATACCTGCTTAGAGGTAAGGTCAACAAGGTTCTACCTTTAGCCATTCATAGGAGGAAGCCTCGGATGTTCAATCATTTAAGAGCCACAACATATGCATTCCATGCTTCTTCCTGTTGGAAACTTGAGGTCTCTTCGTATTTATCATCTCGCGTGGTTGCGAATCCCTGCGTGTTTCTCATGTCCTTGACATTAGGCATTTCCCGGATCCAGAAATGGATTGAACTGAAACCGGCTTCTTCCAAACAGTCCCTTATCTCAGGCAACGACCACCTGTTATGGGGAGGGAACAAACCAGCAAATTGAATGTTAGCAGTTAACACTATGAGCATATGTTTATCATTGTAATTTGTTTGGGTTTGGGAGCCCCACAGAAGGGGCCTAGGGTACTCACAGCCTCCAGCTGTACGAAAAAGCTCGCCGTATCTTCCTCTTTGATTTGTGCAAATCGTAGTGGAGACTGATTCTTGTCTTGCGATTAATGACGTCAAATTCTTCTTGCTCCCAGGTGTACTGTCGTATCATATATGGAAAAATAACAAAATTCTTGAACAACACAAGACTTAAGATTGCAAAACGACGTACAATCTGTAACATTTCCATATACTTGGTGCAGAAAAACACAAGCAAATACAGAGTAAAAGTAAGTTTACAAAGAGTGAGGACATTTAAGAATCACTCATAACACAGCTTCCCTAATTTTCAAGTTTCTAAAAACGGACAGATTTTCTCCAATAAACCCTAGTAGACAACAACAAAGTGAACCAACAGCAAGCAGATTCAATTCAAATGCAAAATTCTAAGAAACATTGGAAGGATCCATTTGAGAAGACTCTAGAAAAATACACTTACTACATAACAAGACAGTTTACCCAAAGTTGAGCAAACTGAAAATCTGCCTTATAAACTGTTTTTATGCAAACCTTGGACTTGCTTACCAAAAGGCAGACAGTCATTCCTACATACTATTTCTCAATGACATTTCAAATTTGCAATAATATAGTATCAGCTCAAAAAGTTGCGCTGTTGCGATTTGTCAAAGTCTCAAGGATATATGCTAATGTCAGAAGACATACCGTGAAGTTAGGAAATCTCCTCTTCAGTTTTAGAGCCTGCTCCGACGATGTGCCTCCATACAAATCCATGACAAATATGCCACCCTTTGTAGACAGAGCATCATGGGCATGCCTGAAATATGAAACCAGCTCTTTCCGGTTATGAAGGCAGCAGCAACTGTAATTAAAAGCACACACTATGTCCCTTGGAGGCAGTGGAGAATTCTTCAAGGTTGTAACATTTGACGAGCCAGGTAAAACTATGGAAGGTTGTACTTCTGGCGCATTATCATCTCCATGATCTTCTCCATCTCTCAATGTGACCTCCTTAACAAGGTCTTCAGTTTTTGATTTGACCAGTTTAGCTTCATGAGGTTGCAGGACATTCCCGTGAAAGAGGGAGATTCTAGAGTGAGCATCTGTCCCTATGCTATTAGCATTGTTTTCCAAGCACCAGATAAGCGCATCTAGGTCAAAATCCAGACCCACTGCTGTCTTTCGAGGATCAGTGCGTATCCACTCTGTACTGTCAAGCATATTGTGATATTTTCATTAGAAGACAAGCCTAAACATTCTCAGGACGGAGATGGAGAATGAGGATAGAGATGTGTATACTATATAGTAAAAATGAACCATCTCTGAAATTATTGTCTTTGCTACATAAGAATTTGAAAAGGAATTGTGATATCCATTGCAGACCATACGTTATTTTTAAGTATCATTCACTTTGATCAATTTCTCATCAATGTCTACCAAGTAAGATAACTTTCCTAGATTATGTACTGGAAATCCTTTACGTAGAACAATCAGTGATAGTTGAAGGGCCAAGTCTCCAAACCCTAAAAATCAAACACTAAAAAGGAACAATTACCTGAGGAAGGCAGTGCCACAGAAATCTTCCTGGAGATGAAGAGGCATCCTCCCACCCACATACATAAGAAAGAATTTCTGCAAATAGCTTATGTCCCCCTTTGGTGACTGCATCACATAAATTCACATATTAACATCAAAATCAGCAGCAGCAGCAGCACCTAAATTGAAATCCCCATGAAATGCAATTCAAGAAACAAGAACCCTAAAACGGTTGATTGAATTGAGGAGTTAGTAACCTGAACGGATTGTTGGTAAAGCAGGAACTTTGAAGGTATGAGGTTATCCCTTGAAGGGTCCTCCTGGTATTGTTCACAGGAGCCTTCATCATCTTCATCTTCGGATTCTTCTTGAAGGTTGGGGTTTGGAGAAAGGGAATCTGGGTATGCATAGGAATCATCTCCTTGTTCAAGCTGAGAGAACCTCTGTCGGCGTTGGCTGTGCTTCTCTTTCTTCCCGTGCTTTCCCATTTTCCTTCTTCAGTTCTTCTACCTTCTCCTTCACTGCGGCTTCTGTGTGTCAACCCTCAGCGCAAAGCACATCAACAGTCAACACACACGGTGTGTCAAACAACGGTAACACAAGAAATTGTAGCTTATGGGCCAAGATGCATGACAGACCCAAATCCAGTTGCAGACAAAGCCCAAATATGATGATTCCGCTGTGACTCTTGTTGTCTACGATGATGTAAAGTGCAAATTAGGTTGGTTATAAGTTGGATTTGGGTTGATTAAGTCGAATTTGGGTTATTTTGAGTTTTGATTATTTCAAATAACATTACTATACTAATGAATTGAATTAATTCGGGTTATGGTTACTTCGAATCTCAATAAATCAAATCTTTTGTGTTGGGTGTGATTTGGGTCTGCATCATTTTGAGTCGGGTGCTTTTCAAGTTTGAATATGATTTAGGTCGATTTTGCTTTGGGTTTTGGAATTTGGATAATGAATTTTCATGAAATTTTAAGTCACTTTGGTTTGGATAGGCTGATTAGGTTTTCGTGTCGAATATAATCATTTATAATATGGATACCTCACCAATATTATAAAGGCATGAAGATGTTCAACAACAATCCCAGTTCAGAATTGTGTATAGAAGATCAAGTTGTATGCATCATTTAAAAAATTTCGTACAACCTCACATTGTCATAGACATATAAAGAAGAGATATGTAAACACATAAGAGCAAATAACATGCATACACGAAACAAAAAACCACCAATGTAAATAAAAACTAAGGGTTCGTTTGGTTAGCTTTCTACTTCCCGAGAAGTTCAAAATCCCAGGAAGTAGGAGTGAATACAAGTGTTTAGTATTTTGTTTTAAAATGAGAAAACCTAGGAATTTCAATTCCTAAGAAGTTAAATTCCCATGAAATGGTGGAATTTAACTTACCACGGAGGGGTAGGTAAGATCTACTTCCTCCATTCTTTTTTTCCAAATCTCCTGTAAAATTTATTTTTTATAAACAAAATCTCCAATTTGCCCATATAGATTTTGATTTTAAACAAAAAGCAAAAGGTTACAAGAGTACTTTTAAATAAATTACTAAAAAAATTCCATGTTTAACCAAACAAAACATAGGAATTGAATTCATGGGAACTTATTTTCAACCAAACATATTTTTACATTTCCCATGAAGTAAAATTCATGGGAATTACATATCCCGGGAAGTTACTTCCTAGGAAGTATACTTCCCACGTTAAACCAAACGAGGCCTAAAAAGAGGGGTAAAGAGAAACAATGAACAACAATGGAAAACGAGGTTTATTATTTCTCCATTTCCCTTTTTAATAACTAGCTTATTTAATTGAAATTTTATTTTTATTACATTTATAAGTTTATGAAATATTATATTTTTAAAAAAAATCTTTTAATTTACTATCAAGATTACTATTTTTCTTTTTTCTTTTTGGTGCAAAGATTACTATATTTCTTAACCAATCTTAAACATTCACCAAAAAAACATCCATATCTCATTATTTTACTTTTCAATTTTAAAAATCATATAGTTTAATAATATAACGAATTTAATAGATTAAGAATTTGAATGAAATGAACAAAAGGGTAGAAAAAAAAAGTACGGAGTATAAAAGTTTGCTGCTTTAGGGACTTAAATTAAATAAACAAAAGATTAGACACCAAAATGAAAAAGATATGAAAAATTAGGGACTAGGGCGTAATTCAGCCTTAAAGATATTTTCCATTCTTCTTCCTCAGGCCCTCTCCATTTTCCAAATTCCCAACTCCTCTACGCGTTGACGCCTCCAAATTGGATCGATCGCTAGGGATTTTGGAATTTCTCTTCATTCCATCAAAAATCCTGATTCGAGTCGATCCGAACGATTGCGGGTAGGAATTTGGAATCGAAGAAAAAATCATGTACAGCAACTTCAAGGAGCAAGCGATCGAGTACGTCAAGCAGGCCGTGCAAGAAGACAATGCCGGCAACTACGCTAAGGCTTTCCCTCTCTACATGAACGCTCTGGAGTACTTCAAAACCCATTTGAAGTACGAGAAGAACCCTAAGATCAAGGAAGCGATCACTCAGAAATTCACCGAGTATCTTCGCCGGGCTGAGGAGATTCGGGCGGTGTTGGACGAGGGTGGTACTGGCCCAGCATCCAACGGAGACGCTGCGGTCGCGACCAGGCCCAAGACCAAGCCCAAGGACGGTAGCGGCGAGGGCGATGGCGACGATAAGGAGAAGGAGAAGCTCAGAGCCGGTTTGAACTCGGCAATTATCAGGGAGAAGCCAAACGTCAAGTGGAATGATGTGGCCGGCTTGGAGAGTGCCAAGCAGGCTTTGCAGGAGGCGGTCATCTTGCCTGTCAAGTTCCCCCAGTTCTTTACCGGTCAGTTGATTGAAACAGCTGATTTTTTTCAGGTGCAATGTTTGGATTAGGGTTTGATTACAGGTTTGTTAGTAGTTCAAAATGGATAGCTTTTATTAGAATAGGTTGATCAATGATTATGGATTCTCATCAATCAGTAATTTAAGGTTCAGAAACGGGTTATCATAGGAAATAGACGATTTGCTTCTATGATGACTCTTGATATGCTTTCAGTACCAAATAGGCAAATACCAAAAGCTAGGGTTTTGAGACGAGGATATAAGATCCTGCTGAAATTGGTATCTACAACTATCTTAATGTTTCTATAAGATTTGCCTGGTATTTCTACTCTTTGTGTGGCATGTTTATTTTCCTGATGTATTTTCTGCTGCTTCCTCGTCTAGGTAAGAGACGACCATGGAGGGCTTTTCTTCTGTATGGGCCACCCGGGACAGGGAAGTCATACTTGGCCAAGGCTGTTGCAACAGAGGCAGATTCAACCTTCTTTAGGTAGTGTATCCGCTATCGTTGAGGTCCTCATGCTAGGATTTGTTTTTCTCGTTTTTAAATGCAACTTAAGTAACATAGTCCTTTAAAACAATTTACTTGTCTGTAATGCAGTAGATGTGTGGTTTGCTACTCCTAATTTTCATGGGTAGATGGTCATTCTTTTGGTGGCATGTTGTTGTTAGATGTGAAATTATGTTCTGCTTAGCATTCCAAAGATTCAAATTATGATGCTAGGTGATTGCACCTTTTGACATGTTTTCCTCTGATTCATTATATTATTGGTCTAAAGTGAGATACTGTCATCCTACTTACTCCAATTAATTAGGATAAGGGCTTGTTTGTTTAGTGTTATCTACTTTTTACAGGAGCACTTATTTAAGACAATGGAGAGCATAGGTTGCTTGTATAGTGCTAGCCTTCTGTAATTGTTAAAATCAAATGAATTGGATGGAAATGAGTAAGAGGGAAGGATTTTTCACTGCCTGAATCTAATGCTTATATTTCATGCACTGAATAAAGAATATAAGTAGTAATGTGGTAGTTGCAAGTTCTGACACTTGAAGCTAAGGTCAAGCCTTAGTAGTTGGTATCAGTTCTCAGTTGTTGAAAAATCACTTATTTCCTGATCTTTTTTTTTTCTTATCAATTACTAATAAGTTTGTACCAATTATGCGTCCTTTTTTGGTCAGTGTTTCTTCTTCAGATTTGGTTTCAAAATGGATGGGGGAGAGTGAAAAGCTAGTATCAAATCTTTTCCAAATGGCACGTGAGAGTTCTCCTGCAATTATCTTCGTTGATGAAATAGATTCCTTGTGTGGACAGCGAGGAGAGGGTAATGAAAGTGAAGCTTCAAGGCGTATCAAAACGGAACTTCTTGTGCAGATGCAGGTCAGATTTTCTTGATGGACTTCTGCAAAATACTATAGTTCTAATTCTGATGTTAGCTTTTGATATGACGATGTGATCTCTGTAAATTTAATATTCCTGGTTACTACTCCATCCGATCTAGAATGTAAGATTTTTTTACTTTTCGGCACGTATTTTAATGAGTTAAAAACTATATAAAATATTTATTTATTTTTAATTTTTTTTTACAATTTATTACTTCTTACTAATAAATATTAAACTATAAAAAAAAATAAAAAAAATTTTTTTATATAATTTTTTAACACATTAAAACACGTGCCCAAAAGTAAAAAATCTAACATATTTGATAGGAGGGAGTATTGTTTTCTTGGTAGAATTCTTGCCTAGACGCCCTTTCCTGATAGCATCGATCAAGGAAAGGTTCTTTCAGTGTCAACAACAAGAGAGCTTTTCTTTGATTTTAGGCGGTGGGAATAGGTCCTTCTACTCTCATTTCTATAGAGATGACAATCCTGTCGCATTGCCTCTCCTAAATCGTTAGATCAGAGGGATTTTCCTGTTCATATTTGACCTCTGATGTGTCTGTTTATCTTAAGATTCTAAAGCAAACAGTAATCAAAAAGTTCATTGTTCGCTTGAAAACTTAATCTCTAGTTATGAAAAATGCTTATTCATCTCTGTAATTTGTTTAGGGTGTGGGACATAATGATGATAAAGTTCTTGTTCTTGCTGCTACAAATACTCCCTATGCTCTTGATCAGGTAGTTTCTTTTCTGGCTCATTTTAATTCTTTAGGCTTCATCTAGACACATTTTTTCTGAATATTTGATGTACCAATGATATATTTGCAGGCCATTCGGAGGCGATTTGACAAGCGTATTTACATTCCACTACCAGAAGCAAAGGCCAGGCAACACATGTTCAAGGTATGCGAATGTTCCTTTTTTCTTCTTCGTTCACTCGTTTCCTTCCCCATCCAATGAACTTTATATAATTCTTTTCCTCTCATTTTTTTATACTCTAGCTGTCTTCTTAGGCTTTTTTTCAATAAACATACCGGTATTTTTTTTTTAGGTTATGAATTATTAATTTGGAGTTCCAACCTTTGTAATTGTATATTGCACATACTGATTTTTTTATGGCAGTCCTCTCCATTCGTTCACTCCAAATAAGGGTACCAAATAATAAGTGGAAAATTTAGGAAGGTTGTAGTATTAAATAGAGATAAATTAAAAAAATTCTTAAAAATTGTGTCAAAACTTATAAAGATGAGTATTGGTGAATGGACAGCAGTGTTTAGTGACCCAACGCATGGACAAGCCTATAGCTTAAGAATATTTAGTAATTAGATAGAGATAAATTAATACGCTTTAGTTCAAATAAAAAATTTCTTAAAAATTGTGTCAAAACTCATAAAGATGAGTATTGGTGAATGGATAGTAGTGTTTAAAAAAGTAATAGGCGACCCAAGGCGATGGACAAGCCTATAGCTTAAGTGCGTTGAAGAGGCAAAGTTGATTGCCTTTTCACAAAATCTCTTAAAACACAATAAAACCGATTGTTTTCAAGTTTAATACTATAAAACAAGTCTATGATGAAATAAAACCAAATTAAAAACATAATCATCAATCAATACTATATACCAAAGGAGAAGTGTCTTACCCTATTCGTCGCTCTCTCATTATAATTATTAATTATTTTATCATTGTTTGAAAAGAAAGTAAATGGAGAAAACAATAAAATTATCTTTCTATCTATATGTGATTGTTCATTATGCAAATATAAATAGTAATAAAAATGTCTTTTGATCTATATGTGATCTATCATTACAATAAAAAGTGAATGCCGTCCCGTTCTATCTCGCAAATATTGTATCATATTCGGACATTCATGTTGGCGGTGTTGGGTGCCGTACATTCGGACATTCTTTTTGTTTTATTTGAGGGGCGGGGCCCGTCACACGAGGAACAATACCCGTGCGGGATTTAAAAAAAAAGGGAATTCCGTCCCGATCTCGCCCCGCAAAAATTATGCTTGACGGGATGCGGGATGACCCCAATCTCGTCCCATCCCACGCCCACGCCTATCTAATAGAACAACAAATTAATATATAATTGAGCATATATAATAAATATTATTATATATATTGAGATTATTTTAATACGGTCTTTCTATGGGGCATAAGATAAGAAGCTTTATTTGGAAAGTTTTCCTACCAAACATAGCGTCGACCATAGAAAAACAACTTTAAGAAAAGCTAAAATAATATAATTTTGGAAAATCTTTCCCAATAAAGCTTAAAACCGTTTTAATATTACACACATTATCCTATTTATAGTTATTAATATTTTATGATAAAAGAAGTTATTAATATTTATTAATGATTTAATTATAATATGATACAATAATTAATCCTTTAGGAGGACCTATAGTAGTATTGTAATAAAACCTTGTGTTAGGTAGTAAGCAAGTAAGAAAACCAAGTCTAAAGCATTACAAAGTAATGAATGCTAATCTAAAGCTTGGGAGATTAAAGAAAAGAAAGACATCAAGCTGTTAGTGGAATGGGGCTGATGGTTAGAGAGTTAGTCAAACAAAATCATCAAAATGTCATTTGCATCCTTTTCTTCCTCAATGCCAGGGCATGGCCTTCATCAACACATGTAACTTGTGGTGTTTTAGAAGGGAGAACCTCAAGAGCAGATGAATGATATGACCTGAAGAGCAGCAGCTCTTAGCAAGTTCCGGCAGCCCAACAACACTCAACTCCACCTCTATAGAAGGGAGGGAGATAAGTAGAGTGGCAGACGTTGGCAAACAAAAAAGGAGGGAGGGAGATGCATATGTAGAAAAGAGGGAGAGGAAACGTTTTTGTAAAATCTTAAAATTGTATAAAAGATATTTCCCAAATTAAAAAAGATATGAAAATAATAGATTTTGGAAGGCCAGATGCATAGTTGAGTTTTCTTTTTCCTTTTCTTTTTTTTTTTAAAAAAAAAAGTGTGTGCCTTGAGTGCCTTAGCATTGTCTTCCCACGTGGTGCCTTGGCCAAGGCAGGCGATGACCATGCCTAAGTGCACCTTTGCCACGGCAGCCTCGCCTTTTTACACACTAGGAGATAGTATCTAATTCTTGGCATTTGTAACTTGTACAGGTCCACCTCGGTGACACCCCCCATAATTTGACAGAGAGTGATTTTGAAAGTTTAGGACTCAAGACAGAAGGATTTTCTGGGTCGGACATTTCTGTTTGTGTAAGTCAATGAATACTCAAGGGTTTCTTGCTCTTTACTTGTGTGTCAATCTGATATCAAGGGAATGAACAGATCCAACTGGAGTGTGATAGTTTTCATTTTTCTCCACATTTAAACTCATGGTAGGTCAAGGATGTCCTTTTCGAACCTGTACGTAAAACCCAAGATGCGATGTTTTTCTTCAAAACAAAAGAAGACATGTGGGTACCATGTGGACCGAGACATCCAGGTGCTGTCCAAACCACTATGCAGGACCTTGCAGCAGAGGGCGTTGCATCAAAGGTATGATACTGATTCACAAAGTTCGTCTTCATTATGCTTTCATTCAGTTGGCTTGAGTGGTTGACTTCATGCTTCATGGTAAAGATTATTGAATGTGCTGGAATTGTAACTCTTTTGAAGTTTTAAAACTATAGAAATGGATTATGATTCCTTGCCTCATGGTTGTGTAAAGATTTCTTCCGGTGTATTTATGGTTGAAAATGTAGCAAAAAGCTGATTATTCTTTTTGTATGCTATGGTTATGCAGATTCTGCCACCTCCTATCATGAAATCGGACTTTGACAAGGTGCTGTCCAGGCAGAGACCAACAGTCAGCAAATCTGATCTTGAGGTACATGAGAGATTCACAAAAGAGTTCGGTGAGGAAGGTTAACCTTAACCCTGCCGCGCTGCGGCAGCGTTCTTCTCACTGCAAAGGCTGCACCCTGTAATTAAAACTTATTGGTTGAAGTTGGGATGGGATACAGCACACACGGCGTGATGTTCTTCTATTGCTAGTTTCTGATACAAAAGTTTGATACTTTAAAGAAACTGTTGTTTATCTGTTCTGGTTGAGTAGAAGTTTGCTTGTCGTGTATCTTGTTACTCATGAATACAAATTGAATTACTGAATGTGTATACAGATGATTTCACTTCCACTGCAGATTGTAAGGGGCGGTTATCCCCAGATGTGTTATTCGGTCAGGTTTGGATCAGGTCATTTCGGAGGTTCGGATTCTGGGTAAAACAGGGTTTTAGCAAAAACAAGTTAGATTGAAATCTTACCAATGAAAGGCTTTATGTACCCCAATTGATTGAAATTTGAACGCTGGAGGAATGGGAAGCAAAGATTGGACCAAAGAGCTCTTCCAACTGTGATTATGACATTCTTAAAAATTTGTTCACAGCTTGGCTTCCGATGCGTAGAGATCGAGGGTGCCAACCTTATGATCATCAATTCCATCATAGACAAGTGGAAATGTCGGTGGGAGATCGAGATGATCAATTGATCATCATGGATGTTGTGCATCTTCTCCGGCTCTTTGAGCGGTCTTCTTGCAAGCTTGTCTTCCGCGAAGTCAACCAGGTGGCAAACAAGGTGGCTTAGCTTTGTCATGTTATGGACCTAGATGCACCCATGTCTCATTCAGAGCTCCTTTCCCTTGTTTGGAAAGATGTTGTTGTTGGGTTAGCAGGGTCTAACACCTTCCAAAGAGTGTGTGGTCTAGTAGAGACATATTTCATACTCTCATATAAGGGTTATTGGTAGTAAGACATTCATACATGTGCATAAAGAGTGGAGACGAGATGACAAAGCAATTACATGTATTTTCTAGGATATGGAGATGTTGATTTTGTGTACAAGGTATGGGATCCAGAGAAGAAGAAAATGTTCCGATCTAGAGATGTGATATTTCATAAGAACAAGACACTATGTTGATACATCTACACTAGAGGAAGTTATAGAACTACTAGTTTATTTACCATCTAAACTTGAAGAGAGGGGTAGAAGCGGCTAGTCTCACTCAAGATATGACAATGAGACTCTTACATATATTTCATGAAGTGTCACTAGAAGCTAAAGCTGAATTTGAGGGATTTGAGCGGGGGAGCCAACGCAAGATGAAGAAATAGTTGAGCTCAAAAGATCAAGTAGAGAGCGTCGCTCATCCACGAGATATCCTAGTTCTAAGTATGTTGCAGTTATTGGCGAGAGGGAGCTTGAGAGTTTTCAGGAAGCATAGACCCACAAGGAGAAAGCTCAGTTGAGAAAAGTAATGGAAGAAGAGATGAGTTATTTGAAAAAGAACAAGACTTTAAGCTTGTTAAACTTCCCAAAGGAATAAAGGTTTTGATGAATAAGTAGGGGTACAAGATGAAGATGGATGGAGACATATTAAACTAGTCAAGTATAAAGCCCACAATTAGTCATGAAGAGTTTCATCCAAAAGAATTGTTAATATGCCTTGAATCATCGTTGACCGAAGACACAGCGGGGGGTCCGGCCGGCAGAGCCCCCCGGCGGTGGTCTCACTGACTGGTTAGCGAGTCGGGAGTCCAGGGCTTGTGGCAAACGGAGGCAAATCTGATAGTAGAAAGGGCAATAAGAAGAAGCATTGGCAAGATAGCAAATCAGGCCCTAAACCAAACGATGTCTGTAACTACTGCAAGGAGAAAGGTCATTGGACGAATGACTGTCCGAAGAAGAAGAAGCAAGAGGAGGAGAAATCCGGGTCTGCGGCAATAGCTGATCGTGGCAATACTTCTGAGGAGGATATTGTTCTGTTAGCTGATGATCACACACACCGGGCTGATGTGTGGTATCTTGACTCTGGGGCGTCCTATCACATATGTCCTAAAAGGGAGTTGTTTGCAACATATAGTCGTGCTGACGGGGGCAATGTATCCATGGGGAATGATGCTCTCAGCAAGGTTGTTGGAACTGGCTCAGTCAGGCTTCGGACAGATGATGAGAAATTTCGCACATGGGAGAATCTCAAGCATGTGCCATCCATGACGAAGAATCTGATATCCCTAACAGTGTTAGACGACAAGGGGCTCAGGTGCACAGGTTATGGTGGAAAGTTGCGTGTGTTCAGAGGCTCTGATGTGGTTCTGCAGGGAGTCAAGCGGGGAAAAGGGACTTTGTACACCCTACAAGGTTCCTCAGTTACAAGTGCTACAACAGCTGTTTCTGCTGGGGTTCAGGAAGCTGATCTGACTAGGCTTTGGCATATGAGGTTGGCTCATATGAGTGAACGGGGGATACAAATTCTCTCGAAAGTAGATCTTCTGGGAGGCCATAAGGCCTAGAGCCTTGAGTTTTGTGAACATTGTGTGTTTGAGAAATTACATCGTAGCAAATTTCCTAAAGCAGTTCATTAGACAAAGGGCACACTTGACTACATCCATTCGGACAGTTGGGGCCCTTCACGTATTCAGTCCTTGTGCGGTCACATGTATTTTCTCTCTCTTATTGATGATTACTCTAGGATGACTTGGGTATTCATGATGAGACATAAAAGTGAGGCATTCAGTAAGTTCAAGGAGTGGAAGACTCTAGTAGAGAATCAGACTGGAAAGAAGATCAAGAGGCTGCAAACTGATAATGGTCTGGAATTCTGTTCATCCGAGTTTGATGGGTTCTGCAGAGATGAGAGCATTGCTCGACATCTTACAGTCAGATACACACCACAGCAGAATGGTGTAGCAGAACGAATGAACCAGACTCTTCTGGCGAAAGCAAGGTGTATGCTTTCCAATTCAGGCCTTGATAGGCGATTTTGGGCAGAAGCAGTTTCAACTAGGCATGGCCACGGGTTACAGGTCAACCCGTGACCCGGCGGGTCGTACGGGTCGGTGACTCGGCGTGTCCGGGTTGACGGGTAGGCGGGTGGGGACGTGTAGCGGGTCCGGGTTAGGGTCGGGGTTTTGTAACTCGGTGACCCGGCGGGTCGACCTATTTTGAAAACTTGACCGTTGGCGTGGGGCCCACCATCGGATGATTTTTTTTAAAATTGTAGCCGTTGTAACGGGTAGTTGAGTGGTAGCTTAGGCTCGGGGCTATAAATACCCCCTTATTCCCATCCAATCCATCAATCACCTATCAATTTTATTTCATAAGCTCGTAATCATGTCCGACGCAACTAGATCCGGTGATAACCTTCGAGCGGCGTTGTTCCGGGATCATTACGAGAAAGTGGAGCAAGCCGGTGGAAAGTTCGAAGCTGTTTGTCGTCATTGCGGGGTTGTTTCGACCCTAGATATAAATTAAACGGGGTTTAAAAGTTTTTAGAAAACTATTTTTCGACTTTAGGAATTGAGGAAGATCCCGATTGCAATGTTCCAATTATAGTTGCTAGAGTTAGAGGATTATTAGAACAATTATATACTGAATATTCAACGGTCGATAGAGCGCCCTCCTCCGGTCGCCCTCCCGTGCCTTCCAGTTCAAGCGGGTCACGAACTAGCATCACCGCTAGAACTAAGGCACTTGCCCGAGATATCTTTGAGTCAAAGAGGTCGAGATCTTCATCGAGCCCCCACTCGGAGCTCGACGAATATTTGTCCACTTGTAACGGCCCGGAATTATGATTTCCAGGTTACGTTTCAAGGGATGAAACCCCTTGTTCGGATCTTGCAATCCAGGTACGGGTCGAGGTTTCAAACTCATTTTTAAGATTAGTATAAAGAGGGATTTCAAACCCTAAAAACCTCGAAGGGCCGTTGGGTACCCTTAACCTGTCCTAAGGCTATGTCGCGGAATCCATTTCAAACTAAAAGTAAAGCGGAAGCAAGTAAAGATACAAGTGCCACGGTGGAGCCGGTTAAAACCAAATCATGAGTGGGTAATTACCATTTTACTAAGTTAGGATATTAGCCAGATTCTTCGATTCGCCAAAAGGGAACCCCGTCATATAGACATCGAGCACTCAAAATCTGCAGAAAACACCTTAAAAAAAGAACGGGGAAAGGAGTCAGATCGAGCCACTCATGCGGGACCGGCAGTCCTCGCTGAGGCCACATAGTATGTGCTATACCTAATAAAGATGCTCTAATGCAGTACGGAAGTCAAACACACTGGCATGCTCTTAGTTCATAATAATGTGCAGAAATACTGTAAAGGGCCCAAGACAATGCCAAATGGCATATCCCTCTCCTACCTCCACCCCCTTCCGATAGGGCGGAGACTGGCCAGCTCATGAATGCATTCCATCATAATCAGGCGGCACGCATGCCTAACCCGCTCCACAATAAAGCCCGTAGGCATCTCATAATATAAGGAAGTTAATGACTCGATTGACTCAGGGTACCCGATGAGGCTGGGCTACCCTATGACCCTAGCAAAGACTCTAGGACTATCACAGATAACGGCCGTTCTGTTTCAAACGCATAAAGTAAGCAGATGCTCATTCAATTAGTGCAACCTAACAGGATACTACATGGCATGCTTTTATGCATATGCAACACCTAACATAAAATGCAACAACAGGCATGAATGTCCAACCTGAGTAAGCCCCCTAGGGAACTTACCTGAAGATGCAGATCAGCAATATAACACAAGCAAGGGCCCAAATGCAAGTCCAAAGCAATCCAAAAGCGATACACACCTATCATCAAGCCACTTCCGTAAGCTACCAGACCAACATTCACACACACGAAACCCAAATCCTCAACATCCTTAAAACCAATCGACGGTAAAACCATTTTCCAAAACCTTTCCGATATGATCAACATCAACCAAAATCATTCTTCCAATTTTCCTTCTCAAAACCAACATCATCAATCCAAGATCAAATAGTTCCAAGTTTTAACATAACTTCAAGCTCAAGATCAAATAGTTCAAGTTCCGTCAAATCCCTTCTTTAATATTGAATATTAAAATAATATTTCAAAACTCATTTCCCAAAGGTTTCCAAACTCTTGAATCTGAAGTTAAGTCAACTCATTTTTTTTTTAAACAATTTCTCAAATCATATTATAGAAATAATTCCGGCATTTTATTTCAAAACCTTGACTTTAATGTTTCAAGTAATTTAAGACATGGATAAACATTTCTAAAATAAATCCATCTTTATAAAACCCCATTATAACTCAAATTCGTCAATTCACTTGAAAATCTCATTTATAAACAACATCCAATAACATACTCCAAGTACTATTTAAAGTACAAGAAATCACTAAAAACAAATCCATTTTAATACCCCATCTTTATAAAACAATAATACCAATTTACTTTACCATTTCCAAAATCAAATATTAAAACAACACATAACCACATAGTATATAAATATTCCAATTAATTCTATACTTTAAACAAATATACAATATTTAATGATTTTACAGAAAATATATTTATCACTAAAATCAGAATTAACATATACTAATAATTTAATAGACTAACAATAATTAAATATAACTCATAACATATAGTCATAAGTTCATAACATGTAATATATAACCCAACAACAACTTAACAATTTATAAAACAAAACCCATCAAGCCCAGCCCATCGAAGGAATCCGGATCAAAAAGCTAAACCCGGCCCAGAACCGAAACAAAGAAGGAAAGAAGGAACCCGACCCGGAAAGAAACCGGATCTGATATCTCCCAATCTGAAAACCCAATTTTATGTGGAATAAAACCCGGATCCGGAAATAAAAAATAGGCCCAAGCCCAGGCCCAACCCGTCAGAAAGAAGAGGATACGGATCCCCAGCCCTCAGGCCTGTCTTCCTCCTCAACCAAAAGAACAGAGCTCGCTTCAATCGACGGAGGAAAAGACGGAAGAAAGAAGAGAAAGCCAGGCTCGCCGGCGATGGTTCGCTCCCCCTCCGACCGACAATAATTTCCGACCGGAACCAACCCAGAAGAACTGAAACGAGAGAAAAGAGGAAGGAAGAAGGAAAGCTCACCGAGGCGCGCGATTCCGACTCCGAGGAAGGACTCCGGCGCTTCAATGGCAGATCTCTGGTTGCGATGGGCTCCAAGGGCGAATCCGATGGCGGTCAGCGGGGAAGGAGCTTCGCTTGAGTATAGGAGGGACAAGGGATAATCAAAAACCAATTTTTGGTGGAACTTGAACCGAAATCGAATGAAAGAGACGGAAATCGACCTTGAGACGAAACAGGGGCGCGCTAGGGGCTGATGGCGGCGTGGGAGGCTCCGAGGGGCTTCTGCTAATGCTCGACGGAATGAACTTGGGTGGTCTGTCCTCAAACAGGTAAGCTTAGCTGATTCTTTGTGGAACAAGGGCTCCTGGTGTTGGTCACGGCGACGGAGAGTGACAAGAGGAGGAAGAGACGTTGGGTGGCTGCTGCTCGGTGACAAACGAAGGGAGGAGAGGGCGGTGTGGTGGTGGGAATCAGTAAAAGAGGAGGGAGTGGGGGCTTTCTTCCTGGGTTTGAAAAGTTGGGGAAAGGTAAGGCAAGGAAGAAAGGAGGTTCTGCAGGGAATTGGGATCTAAATTGACAGGAGGGGTGAAACGCTACTACTGCCTCCCTTGAACTAGCCACAGAGAGAGGTCTGAATTGGTGTGGCTGTATGCTGGGTATACAGAGGTACAGGCAATAAGACAAAAGGGAGAGGGTTGGTTGTTTGTATCCAAGAGGCAGGGGATGAAAAGAATCAAAGTGGTCCCAAAATCGAATAACGATAACAAACAAAATAAACCCCAAATCCGCTATCTCGACTTTATCCCGACGCGTTTAAAATACTTCTCAACTTTTCAAATCCGAATTTAATAAATGGAATCCGAATATTATTTTCCAATTTTCGGTATATAAAAGCAGAGTATAACATATTTTAAATTTTCAATTAATTAATACCGGAATTTTTTTTCGAAAGATTTAAAATAAACCCAATAGCTCACTGACAGAAATTTCAATTCTCCTGAATCTTAGAAATCGGAATGATTATAAATCACTATTTTAATAATTAATATTCTATAATTTCCCGGCCTTTACACACTAACTTTGATTTTCTCAGCGATGAGGAAGAAGATTTCGATGTCCTTGAATGGTGGAGCCGTCCCGAGAGACATAGATTCCCGGCATTGTAGGTAATCGCCCGACAAATACTTGGGGCACCTTGCTCCACCGTTGCCGTCGAGAAGCTTTTCAGTCGCGGAGGTCAGATTCTTTCGGAGAAGGGATCAAGGTTGCTTCCCGAGAACCTCGAAGCCCAAGTTTGCCTTGCAGATTGGAAGAAGGCGGATATGCGGATGCAGAAGAACATCTTGGGGACTGATTTCGAGGATGATGACGGAGTAGATACAGAGTCCGTTGGGAGCTCCATTGACGGCGCGATCACAGATGGCTCAGGAGGTGGAGGGTCCGACGATCAAGAAGACTATAAGAGTAGGTAACCGGGCCGGGGTTCAGACATACACAGGTAAAAGAACTACGTGGGCTTTGATTCCTCAACCCCGGGAGGATACGTAGGCAATCGGGAAACCAATTCAAGCCCTTCTTCCTTTTTTTTTTTCCCACACTCACTCATGACTCATACACAAATTGTATAGCTGTATTGTAGTCTTGTAGACTTATAGTCTTATAGAGTTATAGTTGTAGTCTTGAGAATTATAATTTGTAATATTGTAATTTGTACCTAAAGTTCTAAACGGCAAACACGAAAGGATATTTTTCAAACATATATGCGCTCAAATGTTCAATACCCGTTCCCGACAATTCCGACAACTCCTAACAAGTGCAAACCCGTCCAACCCGAGCCATACCCGTCGGGTACCCGCCGGGTCTACCCTTCGACCCGGTGACCCACCGAGTGACCCGAACCCACCAACCCGTGGAATTCCCGAGTTAGGCTTCAGGTCGCCCCTCCCCAACCCTTGATCCATGGCCACGCCTAGTTTCAACGGGTTGCTATCTCGTGAATCGGAGCCCACATACAGGTATCGAGTCCAAAACACCTTATGAGGTGTGGACTGGAAAGGCTGCTGATTACTCTAATATGAAGGTTTTTGGGTGAACTGCTTATTATTATGTTGATGAGGGTAAGCTAGAGCCAAGAGCTAAGAAGGGAGTCTTCATGGGTTATGGTACTGGTGTGAAAGGGTACATGATCTGGTATGATAACAAGATTATACTTAGCAGAAGTGTAGTCTTTGATGAGAGTTCTTTGCTGAATTATAGGAAGAAGACTAGTGATGCAGTTGAGAAAGAGGTTGTTGCTCAGAAGGTAGAGTTGGACTTCACTCCATCTGAGAGTCAGATACCTGATTTGGTCACCAACCAATCATCACAATCAGGTACTATTGAGTCAGACACTGCTGAGACAGAGGCTATACCACTAGACACAGGAGAAGGTGTAGCGACACATCGCAGTATTGCTCTAGATCGACCAAGAAGGGCTGACATCAGACCTCCTGCGAGATATAGGTCTGATGAGTTGGTGAGATATGCCTTGCAGGTGGCCGAGGAGGTGGGGGATGATGCTCCATCCACCTACAAGGCTGCTGTTTCTGGAGATGAGTCAGCACAGTGGCTTGCAACAATGGGAGAAGAGATGGAGTCTCTTTAGAAGAATCAAACTTGGGAGCTTGTCAAATTGCCTGCTGATAGGAAGGTGATTACTTGCAAATGGGTCTTCAGGAAAAAAGAAGGACTATCAGCTACTGAGAGTGTTAAGTACAAAGCACGAGTAGTTGCAAGAGGATTCAATCAGCGAGAGGGAGTAGACTACAATGAGATTTTTCTCACCAGTGGTCAGACATACTTCTATCAGGGTGCTACTAGCAATGGTTGCAGATTAGGATTTGGAGCTTGAACAATTAGATGTGAAGACAGCTTTCCTACATGGAGAGTTGGAGGAGGAAATATACATGTCTCAGCCGGATGGTTTTCAGGTTCCTGGAAAAGAGAACCATGTTTGCAGATTGAAGAAGTTTTTGTATGGGCTGAAACAGTCACCAAGGGAGTGGTATAAGCGATTTGATAGTTATATGGTGCAGCTGGCATACAACAGGAGTCCATATGATTGTTGTGTTTACCAGAACAGTCTGGATGATGGTTCACGTATTTATCTAGTGTTGTACGTTGATGATATGTTGATTACTGCTCAGAACAAGTCCGATGTCCAGAAGCTGAAGGATTGTCTCAGTGCAGAGTTTGATATGAAAGATCTGGGTGTTGCTCGAAAGATTCTGGGAGTAGAGATCTATAGAGACAGGAAGCAGAGAAAACTCTTCTTATCTCAAGAAGGGTACATCAAGAAGATATTGAGCAGGTTTGGAATGTCTTCGGCTAAATCTATAGATACTCCAATGACGTCTAACAGCAAGCTGAGAATGTACACACTTCAGACTGAGGAGGAGAAGGAGTACATGTCTAAGGTCCCTTATGCCAGCGCAGTTGGGAGTCTGATGTATGCTATGGTCTGCACTCGACCAGATCTAGCATTTGCTGTTAGTGTGGTAAGCCGCTTTATGGTTCAGCTTGGGAAGGAACACTGGCAAACTGTAAGAGGATCTTCAGGTACCTCAGAGGCACTACTGATGTTGGTCTGTGCTATGGGAATGATACATAGTGCTTGGTTGCTGGGTTTTCAGACTCTGATTATGCCGACGATGTGGACAGTAGGAGATCGATGACTGGCTATGTTTTCACTCTTGGGAGTTTTGTCATGAGTTGGAAAGCAACTCTACAACCTACTGTCACTTTGTCTACCACAGAGGCAGAGTACATGGCGTTGACAGAAGCTGCTAAGGAGGGAATCTGGCTTAAGGGCTTGGTCAATGATCTAGGCCTACATCAGGATCAGACTTTAGTGTATTGCGACAGCTTGAGTGCAATATGCTTAACCAATGATCAAGTCCATCATGAGAAGACGAAGCACATTGATGTCAGGTACCATTTTCTGAGGAATGAGAAGAGAATCAGGATGAAAAAGGTGGGAACTGCTGATAATCCCGCTGATATGTTCACTAAACCAGTTCCAGAGAGAAAGTTCCAACATTGTTTGGACTTGCTTAATATCACCAGTTGTTGAGTTGCCCTGCGGGGAAGTATGGGTCCTTCTTCAAGGACCAATATGAGGCAGAGGAATGTCTGGGCACTTTGTCATGGGTGCATCTGTTTCTGAGAGGATTCAAGTTAAGGTGGAGATTTGTTAATATGCCTTGAATCATCGTTGACCGGCGACACATCGAGGGTCCGGGGGGCTCAGGCCCCCGGCGGTGGTCTCGCTAATCGGTTCCAGGAGTCTCTTCATATACTCATGGAACGGGCTTATCGTCTGTCTATTTTGGGCTTTCAGTCCATTGTCTGTTTAGGGTTCCATGAGTCGCTTCATATACTCATGGAACGCCGACCTCTTGTAACCCTAATCTGTTTTTCGTCTCCTCTAATACAAAACTGGTTCTCTGCCCGTGGACGTAGGCAACACACCGTTGCTGAACCACGTAAATCTCTGTGTTGTTCTTCGCTTTATCATTCTCGCTATAACAAGAATGGAGTTGATTTTGATGAAATATATCTTCTCTCCTATTGTAAAGATGAGTTTCATCAAAGTGATATTTGGATTAGTGGTGAGCATGGATTTGGACCATGAGTAGTCGGATGTGAAAGCATAGTGTCACATCAAGTAGTAAGAGAATGTATGATGCATCTCTTGGATTCCCTTTCCTGGGCATCTTGGAGGAAGCAACTAATGGTCTCAATGGTATCCCTGAGCTTTTGAAGGTCGTCGGTTGAGTGCCAGAGGAGGAGGAACTCATCTTGAGCAAGGGAGGAGAAGAGTTGGAGGGCAGATTTAGCAATGGAGGTCAAAGCAGAAGCCTCGGCCATGGTTTGAATTGGGGGCGAATGCAAATGGGAGAATAATTGGTAAGCAGGGTAATGTGTAATGGAAATGGGAAGTGAAGACTGAAGAGCGAGTGGCTTATTGCCTTTTTGTGAATTCAAGCGAATTTGGACCGTCGAAATTGCTTCTAGGGAATGGGTCTTGTGGGCTAGGTCAAGTACCTGGGGTAGTCTAGTACATAGGAACTTGTATAATCTCTGCGTCGTTACGTGATATTTTGATTAAAATTATAGGAGTACTATCAAATTAATAGATTAATATTATAAAATAAAATAAAGTATTAATAAATTTGGCACCTTATAAAAAAGAATTTTCGTTTGAAAGAAGGATATATAGATATAGATATTTTAAAATGATCTCCTTGGAAAGAAAAGAATAATAATATCATTGTAACACTATTTAAAAGATTTAACTAAAGATAATTTTATGAAAATCGTTTAGATAAAGGAGAGAAAATATAACATGTGATATTCTCATACTTTTATTTTAACTAGGTTGAGCGTCGCGCGTATCCGCACGCGGTCTATTTATATTTGGATTATACATATTACTTTTATATATTTGTAAATATTCATATGTGCAAATAGTTGTAATTGAGTTATTTTTCATATAAATTTCTATAGTAATAAAATAATAATTGTATCATTATAAAAAAAAAATTAAGCACCGTCTTTTTAAATTTTCATTAAGGTAATAAGAATGATATCTTTCAATTAAAAATAAAATAAAAAAGGAGGGAATGATAGTAAATGACCCTTGCCCCGGTTTGGTTTGCACGACTAACCCACTACCCGGTTCAATTTTCAAGGGATAACCCTCCCCCCTTAAAAAATTGCACCCCAGGTGGTAAACATTACCTGGAGTAACCGGTGGTGCCTCCCCATTCCTTTGCCTCTCTCTTGCCCCAAATCGATAGCAGAAAATCGGGGAGCGAGAGATTGAGAGTGGAGGGACGATCGAGTCCACAAGAAGGACATGGAGGAAGGCGCGCAGGCGCTGGAGCTCGACGGTGCAGAAGTGAGGGAGAGCTCGGCGCTGGAGCGGAATTTGAGCGAGAGTAAGGGAGCAGAAGAACAGGGAAGCCATGGGAGCTCGGAAAACCTAAGAAAGGTAATCCTTCTCCTTTTCAATCTCAATTCGTTTCTTAAGTGTGAACAATTTTAAGTTCGTCGCGCTAATTGCTACCGGTTGATTCTGAAATCAATTGACGGAAATGAAAATCGGAAAAAATAGTTTGCAGTGGTTGGCGTGATTAAGGGTTTTGATTAGCAGCAAGGGTTCTGATTCAGAATAGAAAGGGTTCTGATTACATTTGTTTAGAGGGATTTCATTTCTTGACTAAATCATATGCCTTGATCAGATTCGGTATCCTGTCAATGACTCAAAATTGAATCCCTGGAGACAGAAGGAATTCATTTCTTTAGAATCTGTAAAAAGGGTGCTAATTTGCCCCAATGATGTGTGATTCAGTATCCTTGACTAAATCATATGCCTTGATCAGATTTGTCCTGATTGGTGTTGCTAAAGTGGGATGCTAATAACTGTTTCAGTTGGCCTTTCAGCAGGAAGCAATAGCAGTGGTTCATCCTATGGGAAGCACTCGGATTCCTTCGGCTCTTCGAGTTCAGCAAATGGAGGTATGGGCAAAAAAAAAAAAGATGGAGGTATGGGCAACCGTATTTGTTGACTTTTTTTATGAATCGGTAAATGTGTCGCGGGTTAAGAAGTTAAGAAGCAGTTTCTTTGTGTCGCGGGTTTTAAGAGTAATTTGTGTTCATTGTCTATATCTTGTGATGTCAATTTTATTGAATGGATAAGCTTGTATTGGGTTTTGATATGGAAAAAAAAGTCCTTGTATTGGGTCCATTCTTATCACTCCTTGGGTTGCAGCAGTTACGTTTTGCAAACTATAGGTTGTTGTATGCATTGGATGTGCATTGTTTTGCATCTATGTCCAACAAGTTTTGAAGTTCCGATTTCTGCCATACCGGTACTGATGCATCAGGTACTTTTCTTCTGCTTTAACCTATCCTTTTTCTTGAATGTTTCCTCTTGTTCTTGCTATTTGCTTACTTTGTGGTTTCTGTGAGCATACTTCTTTCATTGCTTAGTGTTTTGAATCTTCTCCAGCTGTTGAGCAATTTTTGATTCTGCAGTTGGGAACTCAGTTTTGGCTTCTCTGCCATTTTGTCTTTGCTGTGTTGAACAACTTTTTATCCTTCATCAGCTTTAGCCGCTTGAATAAATCATGTTGTAAATGCTTAAAGGCTTTCAACTTCTCAATTTTGGTTTATTGCATGTGAAAGACTTATCAGCGGCATCTTTCTCGTCTTCCCTACTCTTCTCTTTTAGGCAATATAAGATGCTCATTGAGAATCTTTCGGGCGCACTACATATTGTTGACTGCCTTGTTTAATAGACCATATTGTTTAATGAGAAATCCAAATACATAATGTACAGTCTGTCAGATTTTGTTTCAAGTGTTCACCAGTAGTTCAGGCTCATCTAAGTTCTTATTATGCGCCTTTTGCTTTCAGTTTAAACTACGTGATTACCTCGCTTACAAGTGCATTGCTTTTAGATTGTTGATGTTTCATCGATGGCTGGTTTTGAAGTCAAGGCTCCTGTCAGTTGAGAAGTTCAGAATATCAATCTTGGTTGTACAACGACAGCCAGAGCTCGAATTATTGGTTATCTTCAATTAAAAGACGGTTTTGACCTTCGTTGTTGTAAATTCCTGTACTTGTTTCATTTGTTTTGTACCAGAAAATTGTAGGGTGGTATGAAAACATGTTGTATCTGTTTGGTTTACTGTTAACTAACACATAACCTGAATGTCTGCAATCAGTTCTTTGAGTTCATTCTTTGAGTTCATTCTTTAATTGATTGTAAAAAATCATCAATGCAAATCATCATTATGATTCTGAATACTATCTTAGATTAACTGAATAACTGTCAGCAACTCAAGTAGAATGTATGACAGCAAACTTTGACAGGAAATCAGTGTGTAGGTGGAGATAGTGCTTAAGGTCTTCAGTGTCATGTAAAACTGAATAAGTGTCGTGTAAAACGTTGGCAGGAAATCAGTTTGCAAGTGGAGATAGTGCTTTAAGTCTTTAGTGTCATGTAAAACTGAATGAGTGTCATGTAAAACTGAATAAGTGTCATGTAAAACTAAACAAGTGATATCAGATGCCTTGTATTTCAAGAAGGTTGATGCCCATGTTCATCAGCTCAAAGGGAGCAACTCTAGGTACTTTGGGGATTGAAACATCATCTCTGAAAGCTTAGATTTTGATCCTGAAGGGGGTTGCTGTCACTCTGATAGGGTTTACAGTTTTCACGTTCACCATTTGAGCAATAATTCGAAGACGCGGCTACTGTCACAAGTAATGTTTCTAGTACGGTTAACTGTCTAGTTGTGTATTTGTATTTGAAGAGAGTTAAAATCAACGATTTCTGTTTGATGTCTCTTCTTATTGTAATGCTAGACTTGATGAAATTCAGAGAAAGCTTATGCTTATGCATACTTGTTCTGCTCGTTCATAGTTGTCCTGTGTAATACTTTTAGTGTACACTAGAACCGCGTCTTATGTTCGAAATGTGTTTTTTGGTCGTAGTTTGCATTTCAACTTTCAAGCCTTTGGGATCTCGCAGGTGTCAATTTTTTTACTTCATAGAATGGCTGATCAAATAAGCGAGTTCGTGCCTGGTTCATGAACTATGCTCCTATACATAAGGGTCTAGACTAACTCGAAATGACGATTGATGTGTCATGTAAAACAATCCCCGTGTCATGTATTTTTTGTATAGAACAAGAATGTTGATTCTCTTCTTTGTAGTCATTGAATGAAAATCATTAGGGCAACTATATACAAACTGAACGGACCCCTTTATTCACATGATGAATGAACTCCTCAAAGAGCTCATCTATATATAGACTGAACTCCTCGACTTGCTTATCTTGAAGAGTCGATCTTAGTTGAACTAGTAGCTTTGTACTTGTCAAGCACATCAAATCAATTGAACAATACACTTATGCCACTAAATTCTGTGATAGCAGCACCAAAAATAACCCATAACCCATACTTAATTTACATGTCACCCATACCGGATTGACATGACATATAATGTATTTTACTTGACACCTGGATTTGAGACATATTCTATTCCTTTTTTATGATTCAGTATTTCTTCTGCTAGACTTCTTTTTTTGAACTTGGTTTCAAATTCAGCCTTGGATGATTTCTGGGGTAAGTCCGCTCACTCTGACTGTCATGTGAAATGACGTAGGTGACATGTCAAACCCGTTACTTGACATGTTAAAAACCCATTTCTGGGGTAAGTCCGCTCACTCTAACTGTCATGTGAAGTGACGTAGGTGACATGTCAAACCTATTACCTGTCATGTTAAAAATCCATCTTACGATGAATTCAACACACATAGAAGATGAAGTGTCTTGGCTTTTGATTTATTTTGATACGAAACTGCCTATAATTTGCTGATGTAGCAAGTTTGACTTGTTCTAAACATAAGTTGATAGTCGGCGTTGATTAATGAATAATAAGCCTATGTGGGAATTGAACCCACATCTTTGTGTATTACCACAATGCTCTCTCATTGAGCTAATAGGCCATATGAGCATTTTTTAACAAGGAAAACTACACGAATCTCACAAAAATTCTATTACATGAACTTGAGGACCTCCATGAACACAAATACAAAAAAGGGCAAACTAAATGCCAGAACTACTATCAAGAACTCAGATGGCATCTCATCCAATAGCCTAAACAGAGACATAGAACCAGTAGGAGGAAGAGACAAATCAAACATAGCCCTACCTGAATGACATGTTAATAGTAGTTCATGTCATGTACATCGTCTTTGAATGACATGTTAATAAAATATGGTACTGAATCTGATACATTTCTGTCCAATATCTGTTTTCAGAACCTGGAGATGAATCCATGAGGAGCATCATGGTTAACATAAACTCGACTTGTGCGACCCGATTGAGAGATCTAACTATGAGACTTTAGTTGGGTTTCATACCTTTCTGAGTGTCAAAAGCAAATTTCTCATGCTCAAAAACCGAATTGCTCAAGCTTGAACATATCTACTAACAAAATAGGTTACAAGATGGATAAAGTACCACACGTACATATAGAAAACATAGAGAACATCTCATATGAGTTGTAATTATTGACTGATTACACGCCATAGTAATGACTAAAATGGAGAGCACACAACTGAATTTATATGTAACTCCTGCTTGCTTTTCATCTTAGTTATTGCCTACTTTAACTCGGACAATGTCTCTCTTTTACCGAATAAGTTTAGAGATTGCAGATTAACAAATAACCTGTCATGTTAAAGGGTATAACCTGTCATGTTAATAGCATTACCTTTCATGTTATTTTCTTTCATTAAGGAGAAGAGGATTGATTCGCTGTTATACAGAGCATTGTAGACAAGTATTTCAAATCCATAGTCTGCAAACTCCCCAAGAGAGCTAGTGGCTAAAATGATGGGACCTCATACACAAGTTAACTATAAAAAGTTACCTCATGTGTAGTTCCCTTGAATAAACACGTGTCGGGATGGGACCTCATACACAAGTTACCTCTTTGTTGTGCTAGTTCCTCTTCGTTTGGTTGATGAACCAATTGTTTATTTGCTTCAGCTGCAATCCCATTTCCTGAACCAATCTCAGCTTGTCCTCCTCCTACAAAAGTCCATACACGACACGACATTCATCTCGAGTATAAAACTGAGATTTGTGTTCAAAATTTTAGCTAGTTATACAGTGAAGATCTTACTGTTGGGTAAGGCCACTTGGAGTGTGACTGCCACCAAGCTTTCAAGACAGAAGGTGTGTCGTCTGGGAGCTTCCCTGCTTGTCTCTTGCGTAGAATCTCCTCCCTTATGTCCACAATCTTATCCTTATAACCCTTTTGGTACAAGGAAATTATGTACTGATGCAATTAAGAAGGCATTCTTGTCTGAACATGCATTCCAAATCTTCATCTGTTTTTTTGGTTTGGTTATTAAGGTTATGGTCTAATGGATATGTAATGGGAGAGGTGTTCTTTTGCTTAGGGGCTTATATGACATTGATGGATTAGCGGTAGCATAGAGCTTATTGGTATGGTTTTTGAAGAAGGCCTAGATAGATGTTGTGAACAATAGAGAGCCTGCTAACAATACATAATTTCTGCATGTCAACAGCACAAGGAAATTACTCACTTAAGATTCCAGAGACTTTCCCACACGAAGAACAGCAATAGCTCCCATCTAATTGCATGAATTGGCCAAGATTAGCAACTCCAATCTTTTGACATTGAAAGGCACACCCAATGTGGCAGGTTGATTCATAAGAATCATCATGTGGGCTCTCAGATTCACAAACCAGCCAAAATTGGTTGAACAAGTTCCTAGTCGCCAATAAGCTAAATTATCTATTTCATTGGCTTCTCTTAATGAAATTCAACTAAGCTTTACATTCTACATTCCTACCCTTCCACCATGATCTAACCATTGAGTATTCCCCTATTTAGATCACTTATCAAACCCAATTGCAACATTTTTCATCAAATTAAACTAGATAATCGAAATAAAACAAAAAGAAGAGGGAAAACAAACAGCAATAAGACAAAGGGGGGAACTAGATTGATGATTTACCAGTGGGGAGGTAGGAGAAGGACTGTTAGGCGTAACAGATTAAATTGATGGAGCCGGAGATGAAGAAGGTGGGGCTTACCGCGGTGAAGGTGGAACCTGGAGGAATTGGGGGAGGATGTGGCCGATTCACCGTCTTGATGTCCTCCGCCCCTGCCCAAAAAAGGTCGTCGTCATCATTGGGGCCACCGGCACCGGCATATCCCGCCTTTCCATTGACCTCGCTACCAGATTCCCCTTTGATGCCCTCCGCCTCCGTCTCTCTTGCGTTGATTCCCCACCATTCAAGGTCGCATCCGTTGCCTGTAATTAACTAGCAGAGATCGAAGGAGATGCCTTCGCCTGCGCCTCTCCTCGAGCGATCCACCGTCGAGGAAGATGCGATTCCCTTCCTTCTCCCTCCTTTCTCGCCCGCCTCCGATCCCCTTCTCTCTTCCCTTTCTCCCCTTTGCAACGGGCTACCGGTTGCACCTTGAACCCGGATATCCGGAATTGTGCAATTTTTTTCGAATGGGGTTATGCATGATGTAAAGACCGGGAAATTTTATAATATTAAAATTATTAAAATAGTGATTTATAATCATTTCGACTTATAAAATTCGAAAGGTCTGAAATTTCCGTCCTCGAGTCGTTGGTTTTATTCTAAGTATTTTGAAACGAAATTCTGACTTTTTTTTAGTTAAAAATTTAAAATATGTACTATCCCACTGCTTATGCGGAAATTAAAAAATAATATTCGGAGTTCGTTATTAAATTTGGATTTGGAAGTTTGAAAATCATTTTGAATTGGGATGGGATCGAGTGAGCGAGTTTTCGGGATTCGTTCCGGGTATTTTCAATTTGATTCTTGTGGTTGGGAGAATGATTTTGGTTGATGTGGATAGTATCGGAAAGGTTTTGGAAAAACGGTTTTACTATCAATTGGTTTTGAGTATGTTGAGAACTGAGTCTCGTGTGTATGAATGTTGGCCCGGTAGCTTATGGCAATGACTTGATGATAGGTGTGTATTGCTTTTGGGCCGCTTTGGACTTGCATTTGGGCCCTTGCTTGTGTTATCCTGCTATTCTGCATCTTCAGGTAAGTTCCCTAGGGGGCTTACTCGGGTTGGATGAGTCATTCATCCCACAAACAAAACAAAACATTTATGAGTCATAGATCCCACAAACACAATCCTTCGTTCAATATCCCCATTCAAAAGCAACATCTCATCAAAGTGCAAACATAGACAAGGCTACATAAGAATTGAAATGTCCTAGCAAGTATTTATGTGATCAAGTAACCCGCATGCTTACACATCCAACCTCACCGGGAGTAAAGTGTTTTCGCTCTCACTCAAGTGTTTAGGTTTATCAATTAACACTCATACTCTATCCAAAATGCAACTAAGCTACATAAGAATTGAAATTGAATCACAACCTCCACCGTGGATGTCATTACCGGAAAAAATCATCATGAGGTCTTTTTATGGGTTGTAATGAGGCCAAGGTAGAAAACATAAGGTATGGAACAATTTAGGCCATGTGGTGCTCATAATCCGGGAACTAAGGAAACAACCAAATCACAATACCACTCATAAACTCATACCATAACTATACAATGTAATACAACTCCAATCTCAAGCATATAACTTTACAAACCATACTCAACTCATTCCTTTATTCTTTTTTTTTTCTTCTTTTTTTCTTTTCTTTTTCTCCCTTTTTTTCATGCTATATCAAATGATTTTCCTTGACTTTTACCCCTAAGTGAATTTTATCCTCCTTAGGTCCCAAGTAATGAATATACTAGCAATAATCAAACATCTGATAAGGGTACATCAAACATATAATCCACCACTAAAAACCATCATCCACAATATAAATATTCACCAACCATTCCTAATTCCCGGATAGGGTCAGGCTTTAATTGGCTATGGAAAATCTTGTGGAGCTACAAAAGAATAGGCAATCAGGCTCAAATTGGCTTAAAGCAGAGGATCATATGTAAGGTGGAATAGAGTCAAATAGGGCTAATAAACGTGCCTCAATCATGTGAAATTCACCAGTAACAAACATATAAGTACAGCCTTGACATAGATAACAAAGTCAATTCCAAGAGGTAGAAGCATTGGAGAGTACTCACACACATGGAACAAGAGCAAAAAGGACTCAATGAAGTGCAGTCCCAATAAGGCCAAAAATCAATCTCACAAGGTTAAATTTTTGTTGGATTTCAGTCATGCTAGGAACTTAGATCATACAAGCTCAATTATGTTCACCTAGCTATGTTCCACATAAAAACCATAAGTGGGATACGGCTAAAACAATTCGAACATGTCATGGGACTTATATGATCATAACTTCAATAAACTTTTGAAGACTCACTTGGCTAGGTGGTTGTTTAGATAACGACATATTTTATGCAAATGCATGCTTTTTTTTCTTTTTTCATTTTTTTTTCTTTTTGTTTTTCTTAAAATAAAACTAAGATGCAAAGCATTAAAACATGAATGTTATGCAAAATAATTTAAACATGCTCGATATGCAATGCAACTCTAATATGTACACTAATCCCCTCCCCCACACTTGAAGTTTTCATTGTCTCAATGAAATCAAAACAACAAAAATTAGAAATAATAAGGGAGGAGAAAAAGTAAAACTCACAAGCTCACTGGTATGGAGGAGGTGGAGGTGGGCACGAAAGGAAGAGCGAAGAAAATGAACGAAAAGGAGGCTGCAGGGCTGGCCGCGGGTGCTGCCCCCTGGGCCGCAGGTGCTGCCATTCCAGAACCCTCCCCAATATTGGCCGCGGGTGCGGTTTTTGGACTGCGGGTGCGGTTTCAGTGTTGTTGCCCAGATTTGCCACGGCGGCTGCCTTTCCTACCTTCTTCGTTCTTCCCCTTGAAAGGTTAGTCTAACATGGCGGAAAACAACTTCCTAAAATCTACGACGGTTCTAATTATGCTAAGAAAAATGAAAAATTAATAGAGAAAAGAAAACTTATAGTCTACTTACCTCGGGTTGCCTTCCGAGAAGCGCCTTGGTTAACGTCATAGACTCGACGGTTTATTCGTCCGCGCATTCAAGACTTACTCGGACATTGTTAGCACCCTCAAAAGTAAATCAAACTCTCGCGCCCATCCAAAAGATAAATGGATATAAAATATGAAAAAGTTGATAGAAAATTGTATGGTGTTCAAGAATATTACCAACTCATCATACTCTTGAGCCTGACTTTCAGTGGAGGGTATGTAAGACCACCAACTCAGTTCCGTTGGTAGCTTGTCAAAGTAATGCTCCCAAGGATCTATATAATCACCAAAATCCACAAAAGTATAAGAAATATCAATACCTTGCTTAGGAGCCACAGAAATCGGCTCTAGACCTGGTTCCTCAATAGGCAAGCCAAGGTTGATTTCTTTAGATGAATTAGGAGCCAAAACACATAGATCCTCATGCGTGCACTCATGAGACTCCATGTAAGGGTGCATCGGACTCTCTCCTCCATCTTTAATCAAACCATCGTTGGTTGTGTCTTGACTTTCATCAACTTGAGGTATGAGACTTTTCTCCGCTTCCAACTCACTCATCAGTTGAGCACGTTGGTTCAATTTTTCCTCGAGTCGCTCCATCCTTTCAAGCATTTGCTCCATCAAAACCTGGTGTGTGAAAGCTTCTTCCTGCTCCACCTGGTGACCCATGTAGCAAAAAAAATTCCACATCTCTGATAAATCAAAACTCGCCAAGCCTCCGTTACTCATAGACTCGACAAGTTCTTTGGTCTCAGGAGTCATGCCTTCAAGTACACAAATAACCATATCTCGCAAACTACATGGGTAACCCCGTGCATACCAAGCGTCCAATAAATTATCCACTCTCGTGAGATAAAGGTGAAAATTTTCCCCTTGAAACTGACATAACTTCAACATCTCAAAATATTAGTAGAGGGTGTCGGGAACCGAAAGATAGGTCCACGACGGGGTTAGATATATATACAAAAATCAATAGATACACAAAATAAAGAAATAAACTTGACTCCCCGGCAACGGCGCCAAAATTTGACAGGACAAAATCGTTGTGTTTCCTATCAAAATAAAACTCAAACCTACAAACTAGTATAGTGAGCAAGTAAGAGGTCGATCCCACAGAGAATCAAGTATTCCTATGTATTGTGTATTTACCAATTTATAGAAAAGAGGGGTTTTGAGTGGTTGAGAATAAGAAATATTAACAAGTTAGGAGAATCAATAATTAAGAGATAGTTTCACCTACAATTCTCAACCCTATTTAGTGAATTCGATCCTTGTTTCCTACTCAAGTTTTCTTCCTTTTCCAATCAAATGTTCTTATCCTGATTTAAATAGATTATTAGCCCTATGAGTTCTAATAATTCCTTACTCCTAGGCAATCTTAACACGGATTAAGGTTTAATCCTAGGAATAGCAATAAGTCTCAAGATGTATAAAGCTTATAAGCAATATCAATCCCCTAAAGAACTAATATTTAACCTATAGTCAACTTCCTACACATTCAAGCTTTCTAACGAAGTCAACTAGAACATGTTTGCTACGAAAGATTAAGAATCATAACGAACAATTCAAAACCCTAGCGATGATGAGATCCTATCAAGGTGATCAATCAAGATAGCATCAAACACCATAAAGCATTCAAGCACAAAGAAGATGAAACATATGATGGAAATTAGAACAAGAATAGAAAACTCACAATTCAACCAAACGGAGTCTCAAATCGTAGGCAAACCAAAATAGTTTAGCACTCCATTGTCAAACGATTGTCAAAAGATTAGATGAGATCCCTAAAACAACCTAAAACAAGCCTTTAAATAGGCCTAAGTACCGTCATAAAACCCTAGAAAGTATTTCCCAAAGATAGGCCCAACTTAAGAGTATAGAAAATCGGCGCTGAATCCGGCCCAGAAAAACCGCGGGTGCTGCCTCTTAGGCCGCGGGTGCTGCCCAGAATTGGTGTTCTGCTGGAATGGCCGCGGGTGCTGCCTATGTGGCCGCAGGTGCGGTTTCTGGCTTCCCTTGTTCTTCTGGCCGCGGGTGCCGTTTTCTCTCTTGTATGCCCTTTGCCTCTTCTTTGTGCATTCAAACTTGGCTTCTCTAGCTCGTTCTTGCCTCCATATGATCCATATGACTCTAATAAATGACCTCCTCCATTCTTCGAATCCAAAATCTGCAATTACTCGCTAAACTTGTGTAGATTCTGCACTTGAGTACCAAATGAGCAAACAAGTAAACTAACCCCTTTAAATGCAATATATACATCTAAATGACCCTAAAACTACTCTATAATGCCTATCTAAATATGCATTATCATTGGACATTCATGCTTGTTGTTGCATTTTATGTTAGGTGTTGCATATGCATAAAAGCATGCCATGTAGTATCATGCTAGGATTGCAATGAACTGAGCATGTGGTTACTATGTGTGTTTGAAACAGAACGGCCGTTATATGTGATAGTACTAGAGTCTTTGCTAGGGTCATAGGGTAGCCCAGCCTCATCGGGTACCCTGAGTCAATCGAGTCGATATGAGCATGATATGATAGCCCAACACCATCGGGCAATCAATGAGATGATATGATATGATGATGCCGTGGTTTGTGCACCACCACGAGGAAATTGCTATGCTATAGCCCGAACTGGTCAGTCTCTGCACTAACGGGAAGTGGTGCAGAGGTAGGAGAGGGATATGCCACTTGGCATTGTCTTGAGCCCTTTATAGTATTTTTACACATTATTATAACTAGGAGCATGCTAGTGTGTTTGACTTTCATACTGCATTAGAGCATCTTTATTAGGTATAGCACATACTATGTGGCCTCAGCGAGGACTGCAGGTCCCGCATGAGTGGCTCGATCTGACTCCTTTCTCCGTTATTTTTTAAGGTATTTTCTGCAGATCTTGTTTGCTCCTTGCTTCTGTGACGGGAAACCCTCTGGCGAATCGAAGAACCTAGCTAATATTCTAACTTGGTAAAATGGTAATAACTCGCTTATGATTTGGTTTTGACCCGGCTCTGTCGTGGCATTTGTATCCTAGTTTTGCTTCCGCTTTACTTTCGGTTGAATTGGATTTTGCGACATAGTCTTAGGACAGGTAAAGGGTACCCAACAACCCTTCAAGGTTTTAGGGTTTGAAATCCCGCTTTCCACTAATCTTAAAATGAGTTTGAAACCTCAACCCGTACCTGGATTGCAAGATCCGAACAAGGGGTTTCATCCCTTGAAACGTAACCCAAAAATCATAATTTTGGGCCGTTACAAAGTTGGTATCAGAGCTCAGGTTGTGCAATTCGGGTACACAAGGGTCGAGTGTATGATTTGGAAACCGCCCACGAATTTTAAAAGATTTTAAGGATTTAAAAAGGGCAAAATGAACTTAATATGGCTGACTCAATTGGACTAAGTAATGAACTCGACTTGTAATAAAAGAGGAAAACTGACCAAACGGGGACACGAGTGGGTAATAAAGGCGCTAGAACACCCCTATTGGGTGTAGTTGGGAACGGTAGACAAAATACTAGCTTGCTCTTTACAGAGGGTCCGGAAGACTCCAAGGAGATTGCACCAAGGTGGTTGGAGTGGCGAGTTAGGTAGGATCGCGAGGTTTTTGCCCCTCCAGTCAGTCGCTCCTCGAAGAGCGACATTTGATAGCTTGATGTGCTTTATATATTGAGCATGAGCACGATCTCTCTTGAAGGAGGTCATTATAATTGTCCTTGACTGATTCTATGCTGAGTGCTTGATATGCTAAAGTCTGATTGGTATGCCTAACAATTAAATGTGTATTGACTAATCTGTGCAAATGGGATAGTGGGAGTACTCTTGTTTCTGTGTGGTCAAACCCAGCTTGTGTGGAACAGCCCCTTCCACTATGTTAACCCCTTGACGGCTCTATCTAACCTTTCCCTGGATGTCAGTGTCTTCCACGGGGAATTGGGTTGGTAACCACATTGTGTTGGGAATCATGGTTGGATATTAAGGTTGTCTGAGTGAGTATCGGAAGTTCTTGGTGTCATTTTGAGTCAGAAGTAAGGTGTTTCTGGGGATGTCTTTCCTTATTCTTATGATGACCAACCAGTGTCTTCTTGCCATGAAGAGTCGTACCGGAGTCCCACGGGAAAGAGGGGTGATAAGTTATTCGGGAAAAGTCAATGGTTGCCCTTAGGGATCTCTGTCCGGTTGTAATGGTGACTCTCTATGAATTGCATGACATGATTTTGTAATCCCCCGCATGTACCTTGCCAATGATCATTAGTAAGAAGCTTCTCATGTTATGCCTTGCCTTCTGTCATGGTTTTATTGTTTAAGCTCATGTTGTGGTTAGTTACCTTGCTCAAGTCTCGTGTCGTGTCTTGCCTTATATCATGACTGTTTGTTGTTATAGCATGTTTACTTGGCCTACTGATCGTATGATTGATTGGAAACATGAACCATATGATATGAACCCGCATGATCGTTATTTCCTCCTGGATTAGGTTCATGATAGTGTGATCAACCCCTCCCTATATGAATGCTTGTACATGATCACCTTAGCATGATGGATAATGATGTGGCAATGCTTATTACTCCTTTATGAAGAGAATCTGTAGCATGCCCATCTATTTTGTGTTCGTTAAAATTGACTATTACTGATGATCTTGCAAGTTAATATTGTTATATGATTACATGCTTTGGATGGAGAGTATGTGGTATAATTGAGTCTTGATGAATGCATGCTTTATCATGTTATGTGTTGATTTGAACTCACGTCCCTGTATTCTAGCTATATTGTCCCATTACTAGGTTCGTATTATACACCGCTACACTTGCTCCCATGCTTCTATATCGTCGGAATATGAGTGATTGATTTCTTGCGTACCGTTGAAATTATCGATTAAATGTCTATATGTATAGCATATTATGTTGAGCCATTAGTGTCGTGTAGGGCCCTTGGTTGTGACTTGTGTGAATTTATATCTTGCCTACAATATTGATAATTCTCTCTCGGGCTAGGTCCTTGATAGTGTGATTCTTTCCTCTTCTTAAAGTGTTTTACTCATCCTGATTAGACTAATGATGAATTCGATGATCGACTTGCTTTTCGTGATGGTAAATCCTAGCATCCTTACATGTTATCGCTCGATGGTATTTCCCTATTACCCTATGATATTCTCTCGTGCTTGCATGAACGTATGACCGGACACCTCGCATGATCACACACCACGCTATATCATGATTTCGCATACGCATGATGCATGGATGTTAGAATGAATTTAGTCGAGTTACCTTGATTGTGTTTATGTTTGATATGTGCTAGTAGTGTCTTGTAGGGCTTATGATTTCCAATATAACTCACTAAATGATCACGTGTTGTACTTGTTCTATGATGTGATGACTATTGTACCATATATGTGCTCTATGATGGTTCGTTCCTAGCATGATTATAATATGTCGCCCATGACGCCCTTCTTGTTACCTTGTAAGGATGCCTCCTCCTTCATGAACATTATGTTGAATTCATTTAAATCACTCTTGACTATGCCGATGTCTTATCATGTATCGCTAGTACCATGTATTACTTATGCTTTTAAATGTATCTCGTCATATGATTACATGTCGTTCTCAACCTATTATATGATCCTTGTTGCTAGATGTGATAATTCTCATGCCGCTCTTATGTACCCTCATATGACGCTTAGTTTGATTTTTATGATGTACCTCGTCATACTATATTTGGCCTCATTTGTTGCCATGCTCGTGCATTGTTCATATACATGATGTTTGTCATCCTCATTAAGCCCTGCATGACCATTACTGGCTCCGCATATCTTACTTGAAATTGGTAGACATATCTACTTCCCTGGAATAAAAGGCTATTAGCTTATCTCACATGCATCCGTGTAGAATTCGATTATGTCTTTTGGATTGAATATGCATGTCGTTCTCCTTGAGATAGGTACATGTTAGTGTGGATTAATGTGACTGATATGCTCCATGATGAATTCATTTTGCTCGTCACAATTATTACCTAATAGACTTTCATAAGGGCATCGTTGTATTATCGGGTCGTAGTCTTGTCTCTAGTCTTGTCGTCTTAGACTTGGTCCGTGTTTGATTCCGAAAGGAACATTGGGTGTCCACCATTGTCACTCCCTTATCTCCGCTAACTTGGACTCTTACGCGATACATCGGACGAGCGACCGTATGGAAAAGGGAACGGGAAGTTAGATAGCGATAGAGCAGCGCAGTGGAAGCGTGGGCCCATAACCCACGGGCCTTAGGATCAACGATGTCGGTGGGATAAACATGTTTCGAGGATGGAGGTTACTGAGTACGATATGACTTGCGAGCGAGTGTCCTCCGTTCGAATGGCTAATCCTTCTGAATTTGTTGATGATGATATTGCACTGACCTGCCGATGAGATTTACGTGCTGATGTGCTCACTTGGTGATAACTGTTGCCTGATTGTCTATTGTCTATTGATGATGATATTGCACTGACCTCCGTTCGAATTGCTAATCCTTCTGAATTTGTTGATGATGATATTGCACTGACCTGCCGATGAGATTTACGTGCTGATGTGCTCACTTGGTGATAACTGTTACCTGATTGTCTATTGTTTATAATAATATGATTTGATGCCTTATAGTTCTAATGTGCCATGATACCTTGATTAGTTGTTACTCTGAGTTGCCAAGCATGATCTAAATTCCTTTGCCTATAAAGTATGAACTGCAAATGCTGAGAAACCTGAAGTGGTTATTAGATAAGGTTATGATGGAACTTGCTAGCTTGACTTGATTATGTGCATATATGATGTTTCGCAGTAATTATTGAGCATGTTGGTAAATCGAGACTTATTGATGTAGTTGCAATATTTAATGATGAATTAATGATGCTATTGATATAAATGCTAGCAGATATGATGTAGTCCTTATGTGTAATAATATCCATGATTGCTTCTTTTTTGAACTATTGGGCGAGAGTATGGTTAGGGATAAGCCGGCTAGGCAGTGATCGAGTAATTTCCTAGAGGGGATGTGGTTGGCAGGGTATGATGCTTGTGATGTCTTGAGTAGTATGAGAAGTGTGAGAAATGGCTTTTGAGAGTATTGAGAACATAACATGAGAGGGTACTTGGGTGTGAAATTAAAGATAGGAGTTGGATTCTTAGAGGTGGATGGGGTATGGTAGTGCTTGGTGGAATGAGGGGCGAGAATGGGGTATCGAAATGAATTGGGATTTCTTTAGGGAATTTTGACTGAGTTGAGGTTGGTGAGTCTAGAAGAAGATTGGTCTTGGCTGGGAATTAGAATCGGGCGAGCGGGATTGCATTTAGTTTGATTGGTATGATGTGAGGATTTTCTTGCTTATGTGATTTATTTATATATGTTGGCATGATGTTAGATAGCAACCATGACGAACCTGATATGGAATGATCGATACTACAAGATTGGTATGCAATATTGAAATCTAGTTGAAAGTGACAAATACTATCATGATATATTGATGCTTTGCAATCCTGTTATGTTGTTTTAGAAGCATGTTAGGATGTGTTGCAATAGGATATGCGAGATAATGATGTGTTATTATGTGAAAGCATGATGTTGTATTATATGATTGACAAACATGATTATCAATATGATAAATGATGAATATGACTTAGAGTATGGGAATGATTAGTATGTATGAGATAATGATGCATGATCATTATATGGTTTTGTGACGAGTCAAGGTGATGCCTATTGAATATGCCTACCTTTTGATGATTGACGTATCGTTAGACCTTTCCTTTTCTAACTCTTAATAGCATGACCTTGTGTGTTAATGTGTTGACAATTAGTATTAGTCCGTTGACCTTATGATGAGATTCTACTATGACTACCTTTACAATGCTAATGTTTGAATTGACATTCTAAATCTGTTATGGCAATGCGGAATAGAATTCGGATAGGTTGATGAGATGATTAGGTGAGTTATGTGTTCATTAAGTGAAAAACCCCTGTTATGACTGGTTCTACTGGTGCTGCGATATTGAGATGCGATCGTGAGATTTGACTTGTAGTGGCGTACTGACTCCATGACACATAACCTCTTTGGTCTCTTGACATGTGTGCTTGCGTGATAAGTTATGAGAATTCGATGATGCACTTGTGATGCCTTCTGTATGATGTAGATATACTTCATGACTCATGATATCATGTTGAGTTGAGAATGATGATTGATTTGATTCGGAAACTAGGAAGAGAATATGGGATTAGCCCTTAGAGGTGGATGATTCCACCTCTTACCTTCTGAATTTGATTGATTGTTATGTGGGAAACTGATTTGGTTTTGGAGGATTTTGACGAAATTTTGATCGAAAGGATTTAACTTGTTTTGGTGTAAAGTTGCTTGGTTAAACTTCTTATTTGAACATTTTGAGCGGTTTGAAAAGGAATTACTTGGAATTTTAAAGAATAAATGTTACCGAGAATTTCAACGATTTTGAGACCAATCTTTTCCAATTGCGGAGTCCTTTTTTGAGAATTTTCACACCCGGGCTTATATTATAACGCCTCACGAAGTGGATACAAGCATTTTATAAGGGCGCATATACAATGCTTGCTAAGACCTAGTAGGGGCGCTATAGTTGTTTTCGAGTTATGATACGACCGAGAAGTCGGGGTAAGGGTGTGATAGGGGCCCATATCAGATACTTGCTACGACCAATTGGGAATGTTATGATCCCGTCAAGGGTGCTGTGAGGATCTCATACGGGCCCCTATGAGATGCTTACAGAATCAATGGCATGATCCTTGGACTCACCAATTTCAAACTTCATCCCCTTGTTTTAAAGTGATTTTAGTCTCGGGGACGAGACTTGTTTTTAGAGGTGGATGATGTAAAGACCGGGAAATTTTATAATATTAAAATTATTAAAATAGTGATTTATAATCATTTCGACTTCTAAAATTCGAAAGGTCTGAAATTTCCGTCCTCGAGTCGTTGGTTTTATTCTAAGTATTTTGAAACGAAATTCTGACTTTTTTTTAGTTAAAAATTTAAAATATGTACTATCCCACTGCTTATGCGGAAATTAAAAAATAATATTCGGAGTTCGTTATTAAATTTGGATTTGGAAGTTTGAAAATCATTTTGAATTGGGATGGGATCGAGTGAGCGGGTTTCGGGATTCGTTCCGGGTATTTTCAATTTGATTCTTGTGGTTGAGACCTCTTTGAAATTGTGTTCTTCCCCTTTTTCAAAGGAGACAGTACAATTTTGATTTTGAGAAAGCATTTGCCCTTCCTCTCCTCCTCCCTTGTTTAGTGCTACCCCCAGCTTAGCAAAGTGCCAAAACCCCCTCATTTTCTCCCATTCCTATCTGATTCACTGAAGGAAAAGGGCCACGCCTCTAGCTGATCTCTTTTGATTTTGGCTAACCATCACCCATTTTATTTATTGACCAACTGCTCTCTATGTGCCCAATGCCAAAACTCTCCACCTGCTCCCACTGTGTGCTCAGAATACTCAACAAAACAACAAATGGGTTCCCCTTTTTTTCTTCATCCTCATAACACAAACCCACGGAAAGCTCCCTCTCTCCCTCACCATTCTCCATTCAAACCACCTCAAAGAGCTTCTCCCACCCACTGTTTTCAGCGGGCCACACCAGCAGCTGCTCCACTATCGACGTCGGCCACCCAGGAGGTCGCCGGAGCCGCCATTTCCGCCGGGTGCAGCCCCTCCTCCTCTCCTCTTCGATTCGGACAGCAGCAGCAGCAGAAGTTGGGTTCCCATCCAAGCCAAAACCCTCCCCTGTATTTCTTCTGTCCGAACTCTGTTCGAGCGCAGTCCGAGTCAAGGCCGAGCCGAGTAGCAGCCTAGCAACAGTGAGCCCGGATCTGTCCGACCTCCTCTTCCCCTGTCCTCGGTTTGAACACGGTAAGGCTCGGATCCTCCTTCCTCTTCCTTTCACCTCCAAACTAAATAAAGGTCCAACTTTATTCACTTATCTCTCTCCCAGACCGAAATCGCTTTGAAATCGGACTCTGACAATGCTTCATCGACTCCCATGGACGTTTTCCGGCGAAGAACTTCGACCCCTCGGTGAGCTCTTTTCTCCCCTCCTTTCTGTGTCGTTTTGATGGGTTTGTGTTTTCAGGTATCGGGGAGAGATTCTGTGAGCGATTCAGGCGAGTGGTTGCCGGACGGACCTGTTCCTTCTTCTCCTTCCGCACGTCGTTCCATCCGTTTCAGAGGAGCTGTGTTTTGACTTGGAGAGGGAGACATGTTTCCTGTTGGGGGTGGGCCTAAATTTTCGGGTCATGGGCCGGATTCGGATCTCTTCTTCCGGGTCCCTTTTCCTTTCAGATCTCATGTTCCTTTGAATCCGGGTTGGATCTTTTCAGTGGGGATTCGGTTTTGGGCCTTTCCATTCCGGGTTGTGGGCTTGAGCATGGATCTTTCTTTCTTTCTTTTATTGGGCTTGTGGGTGTTGTTGGTATTGTTAAGATATTATTGTTAAGTTGCTATAAGTATGTTTGTATGTTGTGATTTATACTGATTATTATTAGTTTATTAAATTAATATTATGAATTACAAATGGTTTAAAATCGACATTATTGAATTATATATGTATTTAGTGTTGTTCCCATTTGTAATTTTGAGAAATGATTTAAAATGAGTTTTTAAGCTTTCGGAAATATCTTTTAAGAATTTGTGTTTGGAAAACCAAAATGCCGGAATTAATTCTATAATATGATTTTGAGGTATTGGTTTTAAGGTTTAAATGTTTAATGTCGGGATTCTTTGTCTTGGTTTGATGATGTTGGTTTTGAAGAGGAAATTGGGAGAATGATTTTGGTTGATGTGGATAGTATCGGAAAGGTTTTGGAAAAACGGTTTTACTATCAATTGGTTTTGAGTATGTTGAGAACTGGGTCTCGTGTGTATGAATGTTGGCCCGGTAGCTTATGGCAATGGCTTGATGATAGGTGTGTATTGCTTTTGGATCGTTTTGGACTTGCATTTGGGCCCTTGCTTGTGTTATCCTGCTGTTCTGCATCTTCAGGTAAGTTCCCTAGGGGGCTTACTCAGGTTGGACATTCATGCCTGTTATTGCATTTTATGTTAGGTGTTGCATATGCATAAAAGCATGCCATGTAGTATCATGCTAGGATTGCATTGAACTGAGCATGTGGTTACTATGTGTGTTTGAAACAGAACGGCCGTTATATGTGATAGTCCTAGAGTCTTTGCTAGGGTCATAGGGTAGCCCAGCCTCATCGGGTACCCTGAGTCAATCGAGTCGATATGAGCATGATATGATAGCCCAACACCATCGGGCAATCGATGAGATGATATGATATGATGATGCCGTGGTTTGTGCACCACCACGAGGAAATTGCTATGCTATAGCCCGAACTGGCCAGTCTCTGCACTAACGGGAAGGGGTGCAAAGGTAGGAGAGGGATATGCCACTTGGCATTGTCTTGGGCCCTTTACAGTATTTTTACACATCATTATAACTAGGAGCATGCTAGTGTGTTTGACTTTCGTACTGCATTAGAGCATCTTTATTAGGTATAGCACATACTATGTGGCCTCAGCGAGGACTGCAGGTCCCACATGAGTGGCTCGATCTGACTCCTTTCTCCGTTCTTTTTTTAAGGTATTTTCTGCAGATCTTGTTTGCTCCTTGCTTCTGTGACGGAAAACCCTCTGGCGAATCGAAGAACCTAGCTAATATTCTAACTTGGTAAAATGGTAATCACTCGCTTATGATTTGGTTTTGACCCGACTCTGTCGTGGCATTTGTATCCTAGTTTTGCTTCCGCTTTACTTTCGGTTGAATTGGATTTTGCGACATAGTCTTAGGACAGGTAAAGGGTACCCAACGACCCTTCGAGGTTTTAGGGTTTGAAATCCCACTTTCCACTAATCTTAAAATGAGTTTGAAACCTCAACCCATACCTGGATTGCAAGATTCGAACAAGGGGTTTCATCCCTTGAAACGTAACCCAAAAATCATAATTTTGGGCCGTTACACATGCAAAGATTGCAACCAAAAGGGTTATTTATGCAAATGGCCCATAAAAAAGAGTAGTCTTTTAAAGATTTATTGATCAAAATGAAAAAGAAATCCAAAACTATAGTGTTCAAAAATCCTGATCATTAAAGATCAAAAATTGATATTATTATTATTATTATTTGATTAAAAATATAAAGTCGGTTTGATTTGAGAAAATCTTGTAATTGTAACTTGGGTAGTTTAATTAAAAATATAAAGTAGATTTGATTTGAGAAAACTTTCAAAGTTGTAATTTTGGTATTTTTAAGAAGAAACATAAAGTTGGTGAAATTGATGAAATATGACAATTTATATCTTAAAAAGACATAAAAGGACATTGAAATAAAAAAAAATTAATATTTTTAAATTCCAACTTTTAATGGTAAAAAAGTCATTTTATAAAAAAGATGGAACTTACTTAAAATGACATAGTTAATATAATATAAGAATATAACTTGGATACCATGTCAGTCTCATAATATGATAATATAAAGCAAGGAACAGGGAAGCAAAGATGGAAATTACTTAAAATGATATAGTTAATATAAAGATGAAAATTACTTAAAATGACATAGTCATTTTATCTGAGTCAAGGTGACCATACACTGTTTATCCGTCACTCTAATTCAGGGGGAGGGACCATATATGTTAGTTGTTTATGTTGATGATATTATCATTTCTGGTAATAACATTAATAAACAGGGAAGGATAAAGCAAAAACTAGCAAGCGAATTTGAAATCAAAGAGCTTGGAAGGCTAAAATACTTCTTAGGGATTGAGGTTGCACATTCCAAAGAAGACATCTTTATATCTCAACAGAAGTATATCGCATATTTGCTCAAGGAAACTGGAAAGAGTGGTTGTAAACCTACCACCACCCTTATGGACCCCAATTTCAAGATAGATGAGGCAAGATATGCTGAGCAAGTTGATAAGACGATGTATCAACGCTTATGTGGAAGGTTAATATACCTTGTACGACATTGCTTTCCTTGTAAGTGTTATTAGCCAGTTTATGCATGATCCTAGAGAACCACATATGCAAGCTGCACTCTGCATATTGCACTATCTAAAAGGTTGTCCGAGAAAAGGCATCCTATTTGGAAGAGACAAAAATCTGACCTTAGAAGCCTTCATTGATGCTGACTACGTACGCAAGATGTATTGTTGATAGAAGGTGTACAACAAGATATTGCATTTTTCTTGCTCGAAATCTGGTTGCCTGGAGAAGCAAGAAACAAAGGGTTGTAGCACGGTCTAGTGCTGAGTCTGAATTCAGAGCTACTACCCATGGCATTTGTGAGTTATTATGGCTTCGAATTATTCTCAATGACTTGAAGGTCAAGTGGGAGGATCCTATGAAGCTATATTGTAACAATAAATCTGCTTTTAGCATTGCTCATGATCCTATTCAACATGAGAAGACTAAGCATGTTGAGGTAGATGGACACTTCATTAAGGGAAAAATTGAGGCTAGAATGATCAAGATCAGTTACATTCCAACACAACTACAACTTGCAGACTTGCTTACCAAAAGTCTTCATTGTAGCTAGTTTCAAGAGCTTACTTCCAAGTTGGGAATGGAAAATCTTTACAAACTCAACTTGAGGGGGAGTGTTGGATATATTATAAATTAATGTCAGAAAGTTATTGTTTAAGTTAGCTATATTTTACTTGTAAGTTGTGTTAGGTAGACATAGCATTTTTTAGCATTCTTGGTCTACTTTTAGACATAACTAGTATAATTCCCGCGCCATGGCGCGGTTTTTAAAACTAAAATGTAAATAATATATATTATAAAATATTAATAAAAATTAAGATAAAAATCATAAAAAACTTTACAATAAATTTATCTTATAATTTTCTCGGATTTTTTTTTTTAAATCTCATGTAAAGTATAAGACATAAATATAGATATTTTAAATTACTCTGTAGTAATAATATCAATATCTTTGTAACTTTGTTCAAATGTGATGTCATCACCAACCGTTATACTCAATGTTTTGAATTAAACTCAATAGTTAGTAAATAAATTTGAATTAAGCCTAATACTTAGTAAATAAATTTGAATTAAGTCCAATAGTTATATTAGATTGAATTCAATGTTTTGAATTAAGCTCAAGAGTTAGTAAATATGTTAAGAATAAAAGAAAAAATGTGATTGGTTTAAAGAGATAAAGGAAATAATGGAAAATGTGAAGAGGGGAAAAAATAAAAATAAAAAAATCCGATTGGGCGAGAAGGAGTGAAACGTGGGGAGGCTGCCACGTAAGCGTAGAGTATTATGAATTAAGTTATTATATAGATATAGATTATTATGTTCTAGGTAATAGGTATTCGATGTAATTACTCCTTTAACTTTCAAACTGTAACTCTAAGACTTTCATCCTAAGACTTTCATCCTCTCTTGTATATTTATTCTGGGTTTTCTCCCATTGTAATGCATTGAGAAACATTATCTCTCTCGGAATTACTCACAATCAATATGTCTCTATCTTCTCAACTTCATTGACTTTGACTTTGATGTTGGATTATCCCAGCCCTCTCCATCCGTGGTTTCTTTTCTAGCTAAGTTTCTTTTTGGAATTTGATGGTTTTTACATCTGTTACTTGACATTGCCTTTTATGTGATCTTTGAGGGGGCTTTCTTTAAGATATTTTGTTGTTAATCAACTGAACCCACAAGTTAAGTGGCTGTACTATAATTTTCAAAGAAGTTTCATTTTTTGTTTTGTGTAATCATGCTCCTCCTAGAGTCCTAGTCACTTTTGTCTATAGACCTTATCCCATCTGATAAGAGGTTTATAATTATTCCATAAGAAATTTCTATTAATTTGGTCGAGTTCTTTACGTATTCTATCAGGAAGCATAAAGTCTTGTATAATGTAATTCGGTTTCACTGACTAGGTTGATCTGATATGTGTCGTTCTCCCTTTTTGTAATATGGAGTAATTGTCTTTTCATTTTGTGAGTTTTTGCCAAGTTTTGTAGATTGTTTCTTCAAATGCAGTTTTTTAACTTGCCCATTAATAATGGAACAACCGAGGTATTTATGTAACGTTATCTGGTTATATATGTAGATCTTACGTACCTTGAATCATTTGTTTTTTTAGCATTCAAAACTTTTTGGATGGTTTAGAAGACCGATTTTTAAATATTGACCTTTTGATCCGACATGGAGCAGTAATCATGGTTAAGAGAAGTATTTGAGAATCGTTTTTATCTAAAAGCAATGACAAATCTATGAGACTGAAAACCATGTGTATTTTAAAAAAGAGGAATTAGTAGAAAGGAAAAAACCTAGCTAAAGGCCACATGAAAATCTTACCGACCATAGTACCATGTCAGGAAATGAGCCACAAACAGGTAGGTAAATTTGATCACACGCCTACACTCAAGGGAGTTGCACTTATCAGGAAGTTCCACAAATAGTAGATGAAAAAACATCAAATATAATCTACAATAGTAGGGTCCAGTGAGTTGAACCACCTAAACCAGTCAAAGAGCAACAAATCCGAATGACCCAAAACAAACTCTCCATTTCTAGCAACTTTGCAGATTGAAGAACACATGCAAAATAGAATATGCCACATTCATAAGGCTATAAAAGACCTAATCCTTCCTTTAAAGTTGACACATTCAACCATTTCCCCTAACTTTTGACAAGATAGATATCACAAGACAGGAAAAGAAGGGTCAATAATACATTATGAAACCCTCCAATATTTTCTTCATTGAATTCTCGAACTGTACCATTGTCCCAAACCCAAAAAGAAACCGAACCCACGATCCCAAAAGACTAATTAACATCTATTCGCTTTTCCTGCATCGACTTTCATGAAAATTATGTACATGAATTGTAGAGAGTGTTAGTTAGTAGAGGGGTAGTTTGGTCATTTCTCACATCTGTAAATCTGTTTTGGGTTGTTAGACGCGCCATTCCTCTAATATAAAAGGATGGTTGTGTTCTTCTGTAAGCTTCCCAACTATAATAGACAATTTCTTGTTCTTCAATAAGAAAAACTCCATTTTCAACTTCTAAAATGGTAGCAGAGCTTGTGGATCTCTTTGAGATCTAGATCTGTCTATCATTTTTTTTCCCGAGATCTGGCATCTCTGTGTTCGTCTTCACTGTGTTTTTTGGTTTGTGATTCTCTAAATTTGATTTTCCAAAATGGCTGGAAGAGGCAATGGAGTTCCGTCGAATCAAGGTTCTGGATCTGGACATGGAAGCGCAGGAGTTGGAATGGGAGCGGGAAGAGGAATCTTCGTCACGCCGCCAGCACCTAGAGCTGGAAGAGGAGTTAATCCAGGATTTGTGCCAAATCCAATTCAGTTTGGGGAATTCGCTCAAGGAATGAACAATGCGCACATCAATTCGTATTACCTCTCAAACTCAGACCATCCAGGTATGCAACTGGTGTCTAATTTGTTCAATGGAACTAATTTTACTAGTTGGAGTAGGGGAGTGAGAATGGCACTCGGTGCGAAGGTGAAATTAGGATTTATTGCAGGCGCCTGTGTGAAACCTGATGAGGATAGTGATGAGTTTGAGAGATGGAGTAGAGCCGACTATATGGTCATGTGCTGGCTGATTAACTCAATGACGAGTGAAATTGGGGAACATTTCATGTATGTACAGTCGTCTAAGGAGTTGTGGGATGAGATTCGTGAGAGGTTTTACGAATCCAATGATCCTCTCATTTACCAATTAAAAAGAGATATTGGTAATCTGAGGCAAGAAAGCATATCTGTATCTGTGTATTATGGAAAACTCAAAAGAATTTGGGATGAATTACAACTTTTGGATCCACTGCCTGTGTGCAGTTTTGAGGGAATTAGCCACTGCAGTTGTTTGATTCTGAAGAAGATCTTGGAGAGGGATACTAAAGCTAAGGTGATGCAGTTCCTTATGGGACTTAATGATGCCTATGAGCATCTTAGGAACAATGTTTTGTCCACGGATCCCATGCCTGGACTTAACAAAGTGTTCCAAATGGCTGTTCAGATTGAAAGGCAAAAAGGTATTACAGGACTGCAATCTGAGATGAATGTGATGTCTGTTAACAGGAATGAGCAATCTAAGGGTAATGTGTTTGCTGTGGGGAACAGATCTAATCAAGGGAAGTTTACCGAATAGATGAAACGTGATTTCAAGAAGGCAAAGTGTGATCGTCATTGTGACTATTGCAAAGAAAAAGGGCACACTAGAGACTTTTGCTTCAAGCTGGTGGGATACCCTGAGTGGTTCAAAGGTCCGAGAGACAGTGAGTTTCAGAAGGGAAGCTCTAGTGGAGCTGATAAGTTTGCTGCTAATGCTGAAGGGCAGCAGTTTGAGACAAAATTTGATAATCCTCTGGAGTTTGATGCTGCTAAGCCAGATCCTAGCATGGTGAATGTTATTTTCCATGAGATTGTTAGAATGATGAAGGGCAAAGCTCCTATGGATGAGGGAGATACCTCAGTCAATCATGCCTTTGTCAACTTTGCAGGTATAATGAGTTTCTCCTTTCTTGTTGGTAATAACAAATCAGATCCTTTGTCATGGATTGTAGACTCTGGAGCTACAGACCATATTGCTTTTGATAAAAGCATTTTTTGTGAGATTCATCTTTTGGATAAGATGATATCTCTTGGATTACCTGATGGTACTTCTTTCTTGGTTCAGGAAGCTAGTACTGTGGTTGTGTCTGCAGATTTGAGGTTGACACATGTGCTGTATGTCCATCAGTTTCAACACAACCTCCTATCTGTGTCAAAGATGTTAAAGGCACAGAGATTGGAATTTAGTTTTAATGCAGTTGCATGCACATTGCAGGACCTTACCACTAGCTGCCTACTACCTGAGAGCTGCTGACGGTAATGTTAGAGTTCAGTCAAGAGGATTTCAGTTTGATAGTTGCTTTGATATGTCTTTGAATAACTCTTCTAGGAGTATGTGTAATAAAGTGGCCAGTTTGGATTTGATACATGCCAGGCTTGGTCATCTGTCAGTGTCTAAAATGAAACATTTGGATTTGTGTAAAGGTTGTGACCTTAGTAGTTTCTCTTGTGACTCTTGTGATATGACTAAACATCACAAGCTACCATTCTCTTTGAGTAATTCAATTGTTGAGTTTCCTTTCAAATTGGTGCATATGGATGTATGGGCCCCTATAGAGAGCCTTCTTTTTGTGGAGCTAAGTACTTTCTTACCATCCTTGATGATCATTCCAGGGCTACTTGGGTGTTCTTGATTCAGGATAAGACACAAGTGTTTAGAATGATTGCTGCTTTCATTGCTTTGGTGAAAAATCAGTTTCACACCACTTTCAAATGCACAAGGACATATAATGGTACAAAATTCACTCAAAAATCTTGCATTACTTTGTTTGAACAACATGGAATTGTTCATCAAAGGTCTGCCCCAGGGGTTCCTGAGCAGAATGGTAGGGTGGAAAGGAAACATCGTCATTTGATTGAAACAGCCCGTGCTATAAGGCATTATGCAAGTCTTCCCATTAAATTTTGGGGAGAATGTGTCCTAAGTGCAACATATTTGATAAACAAATTGCCTTCTGCTGTCTTAAATTGGAAATCCCCCTTTGAGGTGTTGAATGGTAAACCTCCTTCTTTTGAAAATTTGCATGTCATAGGTTGTCTATGTTATGCATATCAACCAAATGATACTAAGGATAAACTTGGGGTTAAGGCAAGGAGGTGTATTTTTCTAGGCTACCCCCCTGATCAGAAAGCTTTCAAACTATTTGACATGGGTAAGAAAGTTCTCATCACAAGCAGGCATGTGTAGTTTCATGAGTTGCAGTTTCCTTACAAGAGTTCATCACAGACAGACACAAATCCTTCTCATAATCACAGGCTTCCTTTGGTCACTCCTGCTTCCTTTGATGATACTGTGGAGTTGCCAGTAATGCCAGCAGTTGGGGTGCAAATCTCTGGCTCTTTTGCTGATGTGAATGATTCACAATCTCCTCTAAGAGAGGTCTCCAGTACAGACAACACCACTCCCATCACTGCAAATCAGTCTCCTCAGTTCAATCCAGTTATTCCCAGTCCTATTACTCATGACATACTACCTCCCAAGAGACCCATTCACAGGCCTCATAAGTTTCAAGACTACATTTGCTCACACCTGCCTACTAGGTCTGATTCTCAATCTCAGTCATTCTCAGTGTTTTCAGTTCAACATCTAGCACACTTATCATCTTCTTATGTGCAATCATTGATCAATGTTTGTGCAATATTTGAGCCTCGAACTTATAATCAAGCTAAAGATGATGAGAGGTGGCAGCTGGCTATGCAAGCTGAGATTGATGCATTGGATAGAAATCACACATGGTCTGTTACAGATTTACCTCCAGGGAAAAAAGCAATAGGGTCTAGATGGATCTACAAGATTAAGTACAAACCAACTGGAGAGGTTGACAGGTTCAAGGCTAGACTTGTTGCTAAAGGTTATAATCAAATTAAAGATAAAGACTACAAGCAAACATTCTCTCCAGTGGCCAAGTTATCAAGAGTTAGAATTTTTTTGGCTCTTGCTGCAGCTAAGGGTTGGAATTTACATCAATTGGATGTTAACAATGTATTTCTTCATGGATTTTTTGATGAAGAAGTGTACATGTTACCACCCCTTGGTTATAAATTGGCTGCCCCTGGTCAAGTATGCAAATTGCACAAGTCTTTATATGGTCTTAAACAAGCAAGCATGCAATGGAATTTAGAACTCACTAAGTTCTTAGGAAAGCTTGGTTTTGTTCAGTCCTTACATGATTATTCATTGTTTACCAAATCAGTTGGTCCTTCATTCACTGTGGCTTTGGTATATGTGGATGACATGCTTTTAATGGGCAATGATAGCACAGAAATCTCTTCAACAAAGGCTGCCTTACACTCTGCTTTCACCATCAAAGACCTTGGCATTGCTAGGTATTTCTTGGGTATGGAAATATCAAGGTCTTCTCAAGGGCTCTTGTTAAACCAAAGAAAGTATGTTTTGGATATCCTACAGGATGTCAACATGTTGGAGTGTAAACCAGCTTCTTTTCCTATGCAAAGAGGCACAAAATTATTTGTTTCCGAGGGTGATCCTATTGAGCAACCTGAACTATACAGGAGATTAGTTGGGAGACTCCTCTATTTGACCTTCACTCGACCTGATATTTCTTTTACAGTTCAACAACTGAGTCAGTTTCTGCAATGCCCTCGTACTCCTCATTGGAATGCTGCACTTTACCTCCTTAGATACCTTAAAGGCAGTTTCAACTTTGCTTTGTCATATCCTACTGTTTCAAACCTTCAACTTACAGCATTTAGTGATGCAGATTGGGGCAATTGCCTGGATACTGAAGGTCCCTATCAGGTTATTGTGTCTTCCTTGGTGGTGCTCTCATCTCATGAAAATCGAAGAAACAAAAGGTGGTATCCAAATCCTCAGCAGAAAGTGAGTACAGAAGCATGTCATACACTGCCAGTGAACTCATTTGGGTCCAAGGTCTGCTATCTGATCTTCACATCACCTTGTCCTTACCCGTGACTTTATTTTGTGACAACAAAGCTGCACAAAGCCTAGCCTCTAATCCTGTATATCATGAACGTACTAAACATGTTCGGATAGATTGTCATTTCATCAGGGAACTCATTCAGCAGGGTTTTTTAGCCACTTCTCATGTCTCTTCATAGTTGCAAACAGCTGATATCATGACCAAACCTCTTGGAGCTCATCAGCATCATATTCTCTGCTCCAAGCTTGGACTTGTTCATCCCCAAGCCAACCTTGAGGGGGTATGTAGAGAGGGTTAGTTAGTAGAGGGGTAGTTTGGTCATTTCTCACATATGTAAATCTGTTTTGGGTTGTTAGACGCGCCATTCCTCCAATATAAAAGGATGGTTGTGTTCTTCTGTAAGCTTCCCAGCTGTAATAGACAATTTCTTGTTCTTCAATAAGAAAAATTCCATTTTCAACTTCTAAAAGGAACAGTTCAAAGTCATTCCTAGTACGGCTAGAATTCTTCCAACGCTAAGAAGGGACTCAAAGTTGCATAGCTGAGGCGTCAAGAATCAAGAGTGCAATTCTGTGACGAAATCAGGTGTTGGCTGATTGGGATGGGAGACGGGGATGATTGTGATCGCCTTCATATGTAACAATGAGCATTGAAGGCTCTTCTAAGCATCTTTCAACGTGCTTCCTTGCAGGACAGCCCCTCATGCTGCTACACTAAACATCACCCCAATGTATGAGAATAGCCACAACATCAGATTCATATTGCACTTGTTTTTAAAGGTCATTTGACCTGAATCTTAACTAAAAACAAGTGGCAATTTGCAAGTTATCGTCACAAGTCTATATTAAAAGTCAGAAGAATGACTCAATACTCAAATGAGAAATTACCAACTGGAAAGATAGTTCAATCAGAAAGAGACATTTTGTAATCAACAAGACGCCTAATTGGAGAATGAGTTTGTTGGACAAAGAAAGTCAAACTAAAACAACTAAAACTATTGCCATGATTGTTGACAAGAGCCGTTAAATTTGATCAATGGGAGCCTGGGAGGTGATAGGATAAGCAAAATCCATATACAGGACTATAAATCAAGACCAACTACAAGGGAGAAGGATAACTGTTTTTCATTACCTCGGGTGAGGTGATCCCTTAATCGGCTTTTGTCTATACTTTCTCCATGAATACTCCTCTGGTGAGATATCTGCGGCCTTGTTAATTATAGCAGGAACCTTAATTGATCTCTTCACCCTGTGTTTCCTGCATTGTTAGAAGATAAACGCATAACCAGAGTTAGATTGAGCGAGATTTGGAGGAAAATTGAAGATTGGATCACGAAATGATCACAGAGTATTCAAGTCTACCCTCTTCTTAGAGCAATGACCCCTTATGGTGCTTCCACGTCTCAGCTAGGTATATGTCGCAGCTAGATATATATGTTGTCTACCTTATGAATTCAAGATAATTCATAATTCCAATCCTTCCTTTCTTTTTCTCCTACAAATTAAAGGAGGCCTTTTTATAGATCGATTAACAAATGGCCTCTTCAATAGGCATATTAAGATACATTCCTCTTATATGTTAACATTGGAATTATGCAAAATTCTAATGTCATGGCATCTAAATAATATAAGGAAGTTACCCTGCAACCAATTGGAATAGAGAATGAAATCAACAAACAACATTACTAGTGCATAACAGAATTAAGTCCTCAAATTAAGGAATATAGGTAAATACAAGCAAATCCAGCACGCCAATTCTCCTTGTAAGCAATGGTTGTCAGCTTCTTCTGCAAAGTTGTTGATCGATCTGTACACGTAATAAGCTATTTTGAGAATGAAGCCCACAAAATCCCAGAATCTTTCTTGTGACAATTTCTTCACATGTTTTCAGGTATAAACCTGGTAAAAGAAGAGTACAATTATTTGAATCTAATATAGAAAGTCACAAGCTGTTTGAACAATGCCATACATTGAACAGCTAGCAGCAGCATCAGACAATGTATGGATCAATAGCTGACTTCACAATGGTTCGATTCCCAAAATAGTTGATCATCACAAGCAATGAGCTAGGTTAGCAAACTACATACCAAGTTATAACAGAACCATATCTGAAATGTGACGGACCTAGCAGTCGTTGACATAGTCAGTGTGCAATTAGAGTTGTCAAAGTTTAGATTCAAGCCACTGTTGCTCGTCGAGTACAAAATAAAATCTCAGCTGGATGTTTTAGATGCTGTTGTTGAAGCTGCGTCCTTCGTTGCAGAGATGCTGCAGAAGAAGCTCCTGTTCTTCCTGTAACAACTGTGCTATTTGGGTATCAAATTCAGGAACAAACTCCATAGAAAATGATATGATTTAATAAGAAGATTTGGATCACCTAGAAGGTGCACTTATGGTGTTGTTGGCCTGCAGAAATCCTGATCTGGAAACCAGATTCTGAAAAGCAAGTGCAGAGTTGAACAATTTACTAGTGGAATCTGAGCATGAATTTAGAGAGAGAGAGAAACAGAGAGAGAGAGAGAGAGATGGCCACACCATCCCATTTTCTTGCTCCCCTCTTCTTTTTCTTCATTGCCAAGGGCCCAAGGCAGGCTTGCCATCATGCGATTCATTATCCAATTTGACATTATCAGCATATGCCGTATGTATTGGATGTATAAACCTAGTAAAAGACGAGTGCAGTTAGCTGGACCATGATAAGATCTAGATAGGTCAAGCAATTTATGAATAAATAATCAAGCTCAGACACTATTTGATTCATACCATCTAATATAGAACTATAGAAGTCATAACTTTTTTTTTCAGCTTTGAACTCCAGCGGCGTGAGACAATGTAAGGCTCAATAGCTGACCTTACAATGGTTCCAAGCAATGAACTGCGTTAGTGAACTATATACGAAATTAAACCAGAAACAAAACTCGGTGCTTTTCAAGATACCTTTCTCAACAAAATAGTTGAACAATCTGTTGTAGTATGCAATTCCTTCCAATTATCCCTTCTTGTTATGACTAGATTATCCGTTGAACCGTTTTTAAGTTGTGCATTTGAAAATGAAGTATATGGTAATAAATGAAACTTTTTTTACACCCAAAATACAAGATGATGAGATAAAAAAATTCACAAACCTAGGGAAGTTGGCACGTATTTGTCAAAGGCATGGAATCTCAATTTGAAGGAATAAACTCCACAAAAGCACCAACTGAAATTGGCATGAAATCAACCTTTAATCAGACAGCGTCCTCCAAGAATTCATCCTAATGAAAGGGATAAACAACGAATCAAGAGCAGGTATACAGAAAATGAGAGCTGTTGTTCAATACCTCGGGTGAGGTAAACCCTTAATCGGCTTCTTTCCATACCTTCTCCATGAATATACTCATCTGGTGGGCCATTTGCGGCCTTGTTACTAGTTATAGCAGGCACCTTGATTGATCGACTGAATAAGCTCCTGTAGTTTCTGTAATTCGCAAGCTGATGCAGGGGTTTCCCAATTGAGCTCAGCTAGAGAGACGGCCTGCTTCCCAAACAAAGGGACAGAGAACTCTTAATTCCCAGTCGACAACGTGATCAATAATTGGCGAGCATTGTTTTGGTGGGAAAAGATCAGATTTTTAGCAAGAATGTTTCATTAAGCTTTTCAGGGATGATTCAAATGAATGGTTCTCTAGTTGTTGATCCAAATACTATCCAGTGCTTGAAAATCCAATGCAAAGATGTTGGAGGGGGCTGATGAATTTTATCCCAGTGTATAAAGAGAAACCATGTTTAAAAGTGACTAATCAAAATCATTCAAGAAGAAACTCCATAAAAAATGCTTTCATATAATAAGAACATTTGGATCACCTAGAAGGTGCACTTATGGTATTGGAGGGGGTTGATCGATTTAGCAGTTGAATGTGCGCTTGAATTTTTCTGCTTCCCTCTTCTTTTTCTTCATCATCATCAGCATCCCTTTCGAACAAACGCCTAAGCAAATGAAGATGATTACAGCAAGCTACAAGTAAGGTACGCAATTATTATATGATAAAATTACCTTGCGGTGGTGATGCGTATGCGAGGGAGGTGGCAGATCAAAGGCCAATCCTCGCCCGTTTCTCTTGTGCATCTCCTTTCCAATTCCAATGAGCAACCCTCAATACGAAGGGAAGTAAGAGAGGTGAGTTTGCGAATCCAATCAGGGAGTGTAGTTAGCTGGACCATGATGAGATCTAGATCTAGATCGTTCAAGCAATATATTGATGAATAAATAATCAAACTCATAGACTATTTGATTCATACCATCCAATATAGAAGTCACAACTGTTTGCCCAATAGCTCAGTTGTCTTAATTCCTTCACTCTAGAGCTTTTTTCATCAGCTTTGAACTGCAACGGCATGAGAAAAATGTAAGGCTCAATAGCTGACCTCGCATTGGTTAAATTTCCCGAGCAATGAACCCCGTTAGCCAAAATACAAAAACTGAAAAAAATAAAAAAAAAAATCATGAGATGGAGAAACAAAATGAGTCCATATTGTTCAGCGCCTACTATATAAGCTGCTGTCTCTGGTTTCATCTTCTTGATCACTCGATGATGTATCATCCGCATCGCACCTTGCAATGATGATTAAAATTTAAAACAAGCGACAACTAAGCAAATGAAGATGATTACAACAAGCGACAAGTAAGCTAAGGTCCACAATTATTATTATGATATGGTAAAATACCTTGCCTCGATGCTTATGTGAGGTAGGTGGGAGATCAAAGGCCAATTCGCACCCGTGTCTCTTCTGCATCTCCTTTCCAATTCCCTTGAGCATTTCCAAAATGTAAGATCAGTGAGAGAGGTGAGTTTGGGAAACCAATCAGGGAGTGCTCTCAAGTTAGCCCATTTCCGAGTATACAGAGATTGCAAGGAGGTGAGATGTTGGATTCCGTCCGATAATAGAAGCCTTGCTCCCATGTGGATAAAATATAAGGATGTAAGGGATGAAGAAAGGGAAAACCAGGGGATATCATCGACCCACTTTGGATCCACCTGTACTCCGCATGCCATTATTAACACGCCCCATTAATATTAAATCTATAACACACATTAAACAAATGGTATATGATCGAGTAGAATCGCATGCTTACCCAACTCTCTATGTAGAGGCTTCTGAGTTGGATATGGTGTGGTTCAAACACCATCATATTGTACTCTTCAACAACCTCCACACCCCACACATTAAAAAAAAGCAACTCCTCAAGATTCATATCGACGAGAAGTGTTTTCCAACTCAAACATAACTTCGTGCATCTACATAAAACCAAACGTCGCAGGGATTGAAGGTATTGAAACCCGTATTTGGGCAATCGAAATGGCCTGCCCCCAAATCCAAGTTCCAATTCCTCAAGTTCCAGCAAGTCCTTCCATGGCATCTTGTAATCCTCATCATCTTCTTCTTCACCTATTTCACCCTGAGGTAAGCAGATACTTTTGAGGGCAGTTAGATGTGCCAGCCCACGACGAGACACCCACTTTAGATCCTGGCACCTCTCAATGGTTAAACTCTGGAGTGCAGTAAGGTGCTTTATCCATCTCTCTTGCAAGGAAATCAGACCTTCAATCTTGCTTAGTTTTAATTCCAATAGCTTGCTATTGTTTTCAAATGGAGAGCAATTCGGAAGCAATAACTCTGCCACCACCTCCGCATTAACTCTCTCTAGTGACAAATATTCAATTCCCTTGAATACAGGCATTTGTCCCTTCAGCTTTGGGCAATCTTCTATATAAATGGCTGAGACGGCAGAAAGATGAGGACGATTTGTCTCTTGAGCTGTTTGGTGCCTCCACCAGCCTTTTAAATTTCTCATCGACTGAATTCTAACAAGTTTTAATGATGGCAAGCACAAACTACCTTCTATTCCAT